>JBAMBO010004050.1:0-600000 GCA_037044535.1 Lordiphosa magnipectinata
GCAACACGCGTTTACGGCAGTTTTTTGTTTGGAGTTTGGTCATTGCCTACTAACAGTGCTTTTGCTTTGCTTTTTAATTTCCATATTTGCCGGAGTTCACACATTGGGCAGAGGTCAGGTCACAGACCAAAGGGAGCAATGCCAGGCTCTGGCAGAGAGGGAAGGCCCCCCAGCAGAGGATGCACGACCGCCAGAACAGCCCAGGCAGTGGGAAGCAGGCTCGCAACCAAACCCAAAAAACAAATGGAGGAGGAGGCGTCCACATCAAAAAAAGCAACGGAGCAAATTGAAAAGGCGGGAAAAAATGGAAGCAGACAAATCCAAATTGGAGGCTATTGCTGAAAACCCAAAGACTGAGTGTAGTAAAACTGTGAGTACAAATACAAGGGCAAGCTATAATAAGGAATTAAACATGTATGATGAGGAGCACAAAGGCCCTTACATTGTTTTTGTTGACAAAACCTGTGATACAGGCAATCGCAAGGCGATCAACCAACTGGAGCTATCTGAGCTGCTGCATGAGTTGAAAATTGGTGGTATTGAGGAGATTTCTAGAATAGGTTATGGTAGGTGTAGGGTTAAACTCAAGTCAGCACATAGTGCCAACACTCTAGCTAAGACAGAGACCCTAAGTCAAAGGGGATTCTTGCCGAAGATTTTTAGGCATTTTATTCAAAAGGCAGGCATAATATTCAACATTCCGATAAATCTCTCGGACGAGCAATTAACAAAGATTATATGTACAGATTTACCAATAGCAGAAGTGATTAGAGTTAAAAGAAGGGATAGGAATACAAGGGACCTAGTCCCAACAGGAAGGGTCAAGATCTGGTTTAGGGGGCAAGTGTTACCAGGAGAGGTGAAGTTCCTGTATTCAAGAGTAGCGGTTCAACCTTTCATTTTATTTAGACAGTGTTTCAGATGTTTCCGTTTTGGGCATGTAGCCCAGCATTGCAAGGGAACTGCCAGGTGTCATGGTTGTGGGCTGGAGCACGAGAAAGATGTAGTATGTGCAAATACGGGCTGTGCAAATTGTAGGGAGGAGCATGTAGCAACATATAGGCTTTGCTCGGCTAGAATAAAAGCGTACGCTATTGAAAAGTGCATGACACTTGAGAATTTATCTAGGACAGAGGTGAAGCAAAGACACCCATTGCTTTTCGAAAGATTGCCACCGGATCTAGCAGACCATAGAAATTTTCCATCGCCAGGTAGGCAAGGTGCTAGTTTAATGCCAGGGAGAAACGGTAGTGCTGAAGCTGCGAGAAGCATACACGCAATCTCATCGTATGCGAAAGAGGCTAGAAAGGCAGAAAATAGAGAGAGGGAAAGAGCAAATGCGGCAGCCACTATGTTGGAATGGCGCAATGCTACAAGGCAGGAAGAGTCCAGTCACAGACAGGTTTCTTGGATTTGCTACACAGGAAGAATCGTTTGCTCAGGACAAGCTAAATCTTCTTAGCTCAAAGCAAACTGCTTTCCTGACAGATCAAAACAACAATCTGAGCGCTGACTCAGCTGCAAAAACTTTTATAACAGAGTTGAAGGATTTTATTAACGCAAGCAACGCTGAACTTGACAGCAGACTGATAGCTTCAGAGATCAACCGCAATAACATACTCTCCCAATGATAGTCCTACAAATAAATATTCAAAGTTTGACAAGCAAAAACAACAAACAACTCCTAAATATGTTTCTAATAAATAACGAAATCGACATAGCCATAATATCAGAAATCTGGGTTAAGGATAACTCGGATTGCAGCATAATGGGCTATAAATTTTACTGCAAGCCCAGAGGTGATGGTTATGGTGGAGTAGGTCTGTACGTTAGAAATGGTATCAAATTTAGAATTCTAAAGTTAGATAGCAGTATTGAAGCCATTGGCATTCAAACCTTAAATCTTCATAGGAATATAAATATTTTCAGTCTGTACGCAGCACCATCGACTTCTTTCCTAAACTTTAAAGCAGGTATTAACAGTGTTTTCACCTTAGCGGCATCTTTGAGCAATCCTTCCATCATTGGTGGAGACCTCAATGCCAAATCTACAATTTGGGGGAGTCTTAGTGGGGATGGTAAAGGTCGTGTCATTGAACGCGCTGCTCTGAAAGCGGGTTTCATATGTCTTAACGACGGTTCCCCGACCTTTTCGCTCAGTCCGGTGCATTTTTCCGCTATTGACCTATCTTTCTCAAATCTGAGAAGTAATAACGTCAACTGGAAGGCATGCAACGCAAAAATTACTAATAGCAATCATTTCCCGATTACTATGGAAATTAGCGCAATGGACACAAATACCTGTTTGAAAAAAGGGCTGCACAATAGGATAGAGAGAGTGTTTGCAGCAAGCAGTTTCACTGATTTGGAGTCACTTGAAAGGAAAGTTAGACGTATCACTAAGGTGAATACAGTTGAAATACCGAGCAAAAACGCATACGCGCCCAAAAAATGGTGGAATCCAGAAGCAGAAAAGTTGTTTAGATTAAGGAATGCTAGCAGAAGAAAGTTTTACAGTACTAGAAGATTTGAGGATATAAGACTGGCGATAGCTGCGGAAGCAAAGCTTCAGCAACATATTAAAAATTGCAAAAGAAATAATTTCCAAGAATTAGTTTCAGAGATATCGTCATCCCCATCCATGTGGAATAATGTAAAAAATTTAAAGAAGTATAGACAGGAAAAGCACATAGGGAATACTTGGTCAGACGAGGAAGACATGGAGTTCTTACAAAACGTCAAGAATGCGCCTAGAGCTTAGAGCAGGTTGTGTCAACAACACAGCTCCAGATCCTCTTCTTAGGATGCACATACCCACAACCTTTAGCTTTGATGATTTTGTGTTCTTCATAAACTCCAGAAGCCCCAACTCTGCTAGGGGTCTGGATGGGATAGCTTATAAGATGATTAAAGCTTTACCCCCTGACAAAAAGTTAGATTTATTTAAAATACTAATTAATATATGGGAGACAGGTATCATCCCTGAAAGCTGGAGACAGATTCAGGTGGTTCCAGTCCCTAAAAAGAACTCTGACGCATCTCTAGTCAGCAATTATAGGCCGATATGTTTACTTAGCACACTGTTTAAAGCCATTGAGGCTTTAATTAAAAGGAAATTCGAAGAACATATCATAGAACAAGATCTCCTGCCAGAAAGGTCCTACGCTTTCAGAAAACACAGGTCCACGGCTCAGTGTATAAATGATCTTGTAAACAAGGTCCAAGCGCTTAAAGTGAAGGGATATCAGGTGGTGGCAGCTTGCCTGGACCTTCAAAAAGCTTTTGATTGCGTAGAAATAGACACCCTTGAGATAAAGTTGAATAATATGGAATTTGACTCCTGCCAGGTAGCTTGGATTATATCTTTTCTGAGAAGACGCATTCTTGTTAAAGGAAATAGTAAGCTTGAGGTTGACAGAGGAGTTTGTCAGGGTAATTGTCTGAGCCCAACACTTTTCAACATTTATACTGCTGATCTGCATAATCTGAACGGTACGAATAGCGTTTTGTTCCAATATGCGGATGATTTCTCTCTAGTGTGCTTCCACAAGGATCTCAGTCAGGCCAGAGATATCTTACAGCGTAGTATGATCCTTTTTGAAGAAGAATGTAGATTGATAAATTTATCCTTCAACCCAAATAAATCCAGTGTGATACACTTTAATAATCGTAGAATGCAATTGAACATTTCTCATCAGGGGATATGTATCAAGGAGGTAGATCAAATAAGATATCTGGGTAGAGTAGTAGCAGCAAACAACTCAGCGTGCTCTCATGTGGATAAGGCTATATCAGACTCAAATAGAAGTTGCGCTTTTTTGGGGTTGCTTAGTGGTTGTAGGTTCGGGGTTAATCCGGAGAAAAGTTTAATTTTGCATAAAGCGTTTGTAAGAAGCAGGCTGGAATACGCATGCTCCTCCTTCAGCAACCTGTCTAAAACTGCAATGAGTAAAGTCAAAGTTCATACAAATCAACATCTTAGGAAGGCCCTAGGGCTTATCAAATGTACTCCAGTCCCGGTTATATATCACATGGCTGCTGAGCTGCCTCCTGAATACAGGTACAAATTCCTCACTGCTAAAGAGTTAGCCAAATCGTTCGCATACAATTTACCAATATGTGATACAATTAGGGAAAACTTAGGAATAAATACTAGCTACAGTAGGGTTTATAGGGAGTTTGAAGAAATCCTAGGACGCATAGAAGGAGTAGGATCAGGAAATATACAATGTAATAAGCTAAAAGTAGACATAGACTTTTTTAAGGGAACAGCCAAAAACAAAAGATCCATTAGCGAGACATGTATCCGTATTCTTTTTCAAGAAAAATCAGTTTATCTTAAAAGTAGAGGTTTCAACTTATATTATACAGATGGTTCAGTAACAAATCGGCACACTAGTGCGGCATTCTTAGAAGACAACTCAGGGTTTACAGCTAGCTATTATACAGATAAAATTCTATCATCTCTCTCGTCTGAACTCATTGCTATAGAGAAAGCAGTAGACCATGCCATTTCTAGAAATTTTTCTCATGTTGCCATACTCACAGACAGCAAAAATGGTGCGAACCTGTTAGGAAAGGAAGAGCAATGTAATTACATAGCAAAAAACATTAGACAGAAAATTCAGAATCACTCGAGGATACTCGCAGCGGAAATCCATTATATCCCTGGACATATGGCAATAGAGCAAAACGAGATTGTGGACAGAAAGGCAAAGGATGCTCCACAAGAAGGAAATTTTATGGCAATGAAATGGAGCTTAAAAGATGCAATCTGCAATATATATAGAAGTATCAAGGACGACTGGGAAAAAGAATATGCTGACTTTGTAGCACAAAAAGCCAGGGGATACTGTGATCTCTTCCCAGCTACGATCAACAAACCTTGGTTCAAGGACAAAAGGTGCAATTACAAACCAAAGGAAATAAAACTAATAAACAGACTGTTAAGTGGAAATGCCTTCGATAATTACACTCTAACCAAGATGCATGTGAAAAACGATAACAGATGCGATACTTGCGATGAATTCGATGACGCTTCGCACATAATCTTTAACTGTGAAAAATATCGCACGACAAGACAACGCTTCCCATCGCTAATTTTGTACAACAACATATACACTTTCTTTAAACAGAAAAGCATTGACGCCTACCAAGAAATTTTCGAATTCATAGAGGAAATCAACATAGATTTGTAACTAAATAGAAAAACAACAAACTTCCAACAGTTGCCGTGGCGATTTCCACTTATCAATTAAGTGGGCGGCCAAATAATCCCCCATTACTTACGGGTTTTAGGGTAACATAAACACACAAAAAAAAAAAAAAGAAGGAAAAAGAGCTTGAGGGTCGAATTCTGGTTTTAATTTCTAAGTTTAATTCTATAACCTACTTATACGTAATAAAACCTCACACCACAATATCAGAAGAGTTGAAGGAGTCGTTCGTTTACAATTCGGATAGGGGGATAGCTACAACAGGGGGTACTCCTACAACTAGTTTGATTTGGACAGGTATTTAAAGCAAGGCTACAAACCTGGCAAACCAAGGCTACCCCCTAAGAACAGGTTCGGTCTGAAACGGAACACTTTTCCGAAAATTTAGGTTCGGTTCACAAAATTAAGTAGTTTTTCCAACGACACATAGAGGGAAATATAGAAATTCCTTGTAATCTCGCTGCTATCATCCAAGAAGTTCTCCAACATTTATCTAGGTCAGATTTATACTATCACCGTCGATAATGGATTGAATATGGTTCGAGCAGGAGAATTTTTAAATGACAACTGCAGAGCAGAAAAGAAATGGAACTATAAAGGATGTAATGGAACTCAACCTACAAAATGTGCGAATGTTTACTAACTCTTAAAGATTTTTGCATTTAGAATTCTTTAAAAGAGCTCCACCTAAAAACATCTGAATGGAACTTAGTTTAAAAAAAGCTGCAGCTGAATTCACAATAACTTCCAAGTGATTCATATTACGCTTGATTCTCGAGCAATTGTTCTAAAATCTTCGACCTTCTATTATGAGCTCACTACCAATATTGGCTGCAGTGTTCTTAGATTTCAAACTTTGTTAACTTCTGACCAAAAAAGTGTTGCAAAGCAGCACGTTATTGACACGCTGAAGATCCAAAATGAAACTCTTAATGAGAGTTTTTAAAATTCAACTTTAAGTGACTCAACTTCTGATTGTGAAGAACAGAGATGTTTATTAAAGCAATAGAAAGCAAAAGTCATATATCAAATATAATATTCGAAAATTGTCCAAGAGAACGTACATCAAAAAAGTTTTAAGATATTGGAAAGGTAAAAAAATGAGGCCTTTACAACTATTATTTTAACTATACTTGCTGTTCCAGCAACTCAGGTACTCAGGCAAAAGGTACCTTTTCAACACTTAAGTTTGATACTTCTACTCTAAGAGTTCTAGTTTATAAATTTTTTTTTCATTCTTAAAAACATCCTGCAAAACTTTCAAGCAAATCCGACAATATGTTTTACAACAATAAACAAAATCAATTTTTTCCGACCCTAGTATATGAAAAATTTTTCATCGACCCTAGTATTTTTTAAAGTTCGATGTTTTTTCTTTTGTTTTATCAAAAGACTTCAATTAAAGTTATAAAATGTTATAAAATATAAAATTGTCGATATGTTTGTAACGCATAAAAGGAAGCATCTCCGACCACATAAAGTATATATATTCTTGATCAGCATGACGAGCTGAGTTGATGTACCCATGTCCGTCTGTTTTTATGATATTTCCTCCGTCAGTTTTAAAGCTATCTTAAACAAACTTTGCACGAAGTCTTTTGGTACAAATACGCTGGACATTTGTCGGAAGCATATAGGAAGCATATAGCTGCCATAGGAACCATCGGTCGAAAATGTTGTTTTAGTGATCAAAACTTTTTTGTCTTCAACGCAAACGTCCCCAAACCTCGTATTTATAAGTTTTCTATGCTTTCACATAATTCCACCTAGAAATTGCATAGAAATTGGGTGTAGAAAATGTATATAAGAGGCCTTGTCAAAAATGTGTACATTTGGCCGAATGTACATATTTGTGTCTAATTTATATAAATCATACAAGCTACAAGGGTATAAAAACTTCGGTCGAGCCGAAGTTAGCTTTCCTCTATTTTTTTCAGTGAAAGCTAACTCCCAATTGTATCAAATTCATTTTTGAAATCTATTAAAAATACTTTTTATATTATTGAAAACAGTTGTCGAAACTTTAATCGCGATTTTATCAAAAACATGTTTTTTAAACATGTTCGCACGATAACTCAAGTTTTTCTGGACCGATTTTGATGAAATAAGGGCCAAACGACGCAGATTTGAACCTCGATCATCGCCGAAAATATTTTTTTACTATTTTTTTTGTACACTGAACTAACAAAAAGAGTGAATAATCCATTTTTAATTTTTAAATGGCTGCCATTTCTACAAAAAAATTTTTTTATTTTTATTCTGGAGGATCACACAATAAAGGCATTTATGCCAACTCATAACCCGTTTTTGTTTTTTTTTTCGGATGCGGTATACTCCAGCAATCGTGCGTACATTGGACATACTATTGGAGACCCTCTTTAGAGGCCGAGAACTTTTTGAACACCTCTCGCATTCACACATTTTTAATTTTGAATGTTAGAATTGCCCTACCAAATGCAAAAAACAGAATTTAAAAATCTTTACGCGTTTTCTTTCCACGATTTGAAAAAAAAAACGGGCCAACGCCCGTTCACGCTCTATATGCTACAGCTCCAAAGAAGAGACTGTAGTCTGCTTATAGGCATACTAACTGGTCACTGCCTAGCAGCTGCTCACGCGAAAAAGCTAGGCATCACGACAACGGACATGTGCAGGAAATGTAAGGAACCTGGAGTCGTAGAAACTCTGGAACACCTCATCTGCAGCTGCCCAGCGATCGCTAAGACAAGATTAAGACATCTGCACTCCCCAAGTCTCACCTCTCTTGAAGAGGCGGCAAGGAAGTCTCCCAAACAACTATTGGCATTTTGCCAAAACGTCAAACATCCTCTTGGATTTCTAATGGAACCCAGAAAATACCACCCGGCCTGACTAAGGACCGTAAGGTCTATGTGTGGCCCCTACAAAGGGCCAGACGGAACTACCTACCTACCTATATGGCAACTATACTATATATTCATCAGATTTCGACCAAACTTCCAAAAATTTTGTGGAACCGATAATATTCACAACTGGAAGGTATAAAGACGCTACCATTGAAAACAAAAAGGTCTCTCGCTTGAACTACTTTTTCGACCGATAATTCCTATGGCAGGTATAGTCTATAGTCAACCGAATTGGATCATACATGTCAAAATTGTATGGTAGCATATAATATTGATCAGTAAAAAGTTTGGGGGCAAAAGCTTTAAAAACAAAAAAATTTTCCTACTAGGACTTTTTTTCAAAAATATATTTTGTATGGCAGCTATTACTATATAGTTAATCAATTTTCATAAAACTTGGTGGAATTGTGTAAAACCATAGAAAACTTAAAGTACTTTTTCGACCGATTGTTCCTATGGCAGCTATATGGTACAAACATCTGGACAATTTTCATATACCCTCTACAAGGGTATAAAAAGGTTCACAGGTATCTCAACAATGCTCGACTTTGGGTTCCTTGATTGCAGAACAACGTTTATTGAACTGTACATTTCCGACCTCAGGGCTTAATTGGCTACTGTTTAAGCTACTTAATGCACCTGGATTACAATCTCGAATTTTGGAATTTCTGGACCCCCGTTTTTCATTCTGTCCCAGTTTGCATTTGTGATCCGAAGGGTTGAAGATAAGCAAAAGTGCACAGCTGCATTGAAGTTGCATGAAAAATAACTAACTACGCATCGTGGCTGAGAAAGATCTTTGGCAGTTTACCTGCCATTCCAGAGAAGACATTTTTAGATCTTCAAACAAGGAACCAACTATAAAGTTTAACTAACATTTTAGAACTTGCTCACCCTCTGTTGTCGCTCGGCTTGCCGTTGGTTGAACACCTCCAGTCCCATTTTGAAGCTAATTATGTGCACTACCACATGCAGGAAATTGTTGACCATCTGCTCGTAGTAGTCTAAGGGTGTTTGACCCCACCACTTCTTCAAAACCTTGCGGGGATTCTCGGTCAGCTTGAAAATGGCATTGGCAAAGGGCACTTGCAAATTCTTATAGTGCTTGGAGTTGACAAACTCATGATAGAGTGGCAACAGCAAATACAAACGCATGCTCTCCACATCCGCCGGCGAGGACACTAGTGAGCCAATCAGCTCCTTGGACACATTATCCCAGATCTGCAGGAAAAAAAACAACCTGTTTAGACTCAATGCACCCAAGCGTTTTGTTAGTTTTACACCTACCACCTGCTTAATGCTCTCATTCTCCACATTTCTAAGATGATCGAATGCCACTTGGGCCGCCTTCAAATCCAGTCCGTAATTACGCGCCGAACAGCTAAAGTGTTGATCATTCGCTAGGAGAAATGAACCATTGAGGCAGGCTTGACTCTTAAAGATTAATTCCATGGACTGAAGCAAATCCAAATCACTCTGATCGCCTTCCTTAAAGCGAGCGCATTGCTTGGTGGCCTCGGCGTTTAAAGTAAGAATCTGTGATTTGGGTTCATAGTAGCGCAAATCCACAGGCGGCACTTTATCCGCATACAACGTGGTCGTCACTATCGACTGATCTCCACCGGAGAAAATCTGTTGTATAACCACTGATAGCTGAGCATCAGTATCCGGGGACTGCAATAAGGTGGAACCACTGGGCGATACCCAGGGTCCCAGCACCACTTGGGGCAGCGTTAAACTTTTGGTACTACGGGTGCCCAATTGTCCCGAACTGCCGAGACCAAAACCATAGAGACGGCCGCGCGAAGGTACCAAAGCCAGAGTATGACGATTGCCACAGGCCACCTGGGTAATGGTGCTGCCCATTAACTCCATAACACAGCGTGGCAGCATTTCATTCGAGCTAAATCCATGACCCAACTGACCGTAGGCTCCGGCTCCGCAGGTGAAGACGCCACCCTCGTTGGTCAGAAAGACGGAGAACTCATCGCCACACGCCACAAAGCGTACGCCCAAAGTACGCAATGTCTTTAGCTGAGTGGGATAGGCGCGGTTCGATTCATCGTTGAGTCCCAGCTGACCACAGTTATTCCGGCCCCAGCCAAACACAGCACTTGATTTGGAGATGACGAACGAATGATTACCGCCGCATGAAATCAGGGCCAAAGGGATGCCGAGCAATGTGGTTAATTTCAAAGGATAATTGCAGTGGGTCAGCTCTTGGGGAGGTTTAACACCCAGCTGGCCGTAGATGTTCGAGCCCCAGGAATACAGTTCGCCACCTGAAAGAAAAGTCATTTAGGTAAACTGAGCAAGGATTAGTTAAGTTCTACTTACAGCTGGTGAGGGCGAAGCTATGATTATTACCGCAGGCAATCTGCACCACAGTCTTGGACACCAAATAACGCACTATTTTTGGAAACTCAATAATCTCCTGATCCGTTGCCTGTCCCAGTTGGCCACAATCGTTATCGCCCCAGCTTAAAATTTGACCCCATTCCGTTAAAGCCATCGAATGCCGGCTGCCACAAGCTATTTGAATGACCACATAGTCCTGCAGTTCGGGAATCAGCACTATTAGGGGAGCATAAGTGAGTCTAGATTTTTTTTTAGATGAGAGCGCTTTATGATGGGGGAACAGCGGCGCAAAGTGTAGTACTAGAAGTATCCAGACTTTTTACAATTCCTTTGCGCCGCTGCGGACGATCATGACAATGAGATTTAGAGATACAGAGAAAGGCAGACAATAGACAAGACGATATATGTGGAAGTTACATACGAAATGGCGACATACGTGGCCTTTTGGTGGGTAAATCATGTCCCAGCTGGGAATGGTCATTGCTGCCGCAGGCATACACCTTACCCAGAGCGGTAAGGAATAAGGTATGACGATGCCCACATGCAATCTGCTGTACAGCAGAATCCGGTTTCCAGGGTATCTGGCTGGGTATGAGAATCTGGAAAGGAACAAATACTTTAATTTAGTTATCTGAGCCTGCTCTGCTATTGCAGTCGGATTACCATTTCATCTTCTATGCCGCCCAGGCCCAGCTGGCCGTGCGAAGTGTTGCCCCAGCAAAACATATCCATGGGCTGTGGCTGCTTCTGCTCCCTTTCCTCGTGTGTCCTTCGTTGTGTTTGTTGTCGACGTTGTTTGCTGTGACTTGATTTTAGAATTTTCGAGAAGTTCTTTTACCCCAAATAAGTTGCTACATTCTTTTAGTCTAATTTTCACTTTCGCTTTGTTTTCGCACACACACACACACACACATATGCATTCAAATGCTAAACCGGCACAGAGTCAAGACTTTTTGTTGTTAATATTCTTTGTCCTTTGATTTTATGGCTAACGATGCCATTTGGTTAAACGAAAAATTTGCTTCTATTTCGTATGACAATTATAAATATTATGAGTATGAAATTATAATTATAAGAAATCAAAAACAGCAACAAATCCAAGAAACTACTAAAGGACTGCCAACTGGCTGCAAATGAAAATAAAAATGACCCATTTACACTACTCAGTTGTGCAGCAGTTACATCGTGTGACCAGATAACCTGCAGAAAATGACACAAAAATTGTCAAACAAAACAAAAATCAGAATCGAAATCAACCCCGAGGCCGATTTGGATTTTTCTGTCTAACTGTTTCCATACAAAAGGCGGGAATTCCGTCCCGTTATCACCTCTACCTACTACATATAGTTGATTGCATGCAGGAGGAATAATATAAGGTTGTCAAAAAAGTCTTGCGGTATTTTTATGGAATTTTCAATTGTTCATAAAATTGGTTATAATAATGCGATTTAAGTCAAATATGCGCCGTTTTGTTCGATGACGAGTTCCCAACGAGATGCCAACTTCATAATGCCCCTCTTATAGAAGCTCGCTTCCCTATTGGCAAAAAACTCGGAGAGCCAATTTTCACAGGACTCTCTTGTGGCCAACTTCCGACTACCAAGCTCGTTCGCCATGGACAGAAATAGGTGGTAATCACTTTGTGCGAGATCCGGACTATACGGTGGATGCAAAGGAACCTCCCATCCGAGCTCCCGGAGCTTCTGGCGCGTCACCAAAGATGTGTGTGGCCTGGCGTTGTCCTGATGGAAGACAATTCTGCCTCTGTTGATCAAAGATGGCCTCTTCTGCATGAGTGCTGCATTCAAGCGGTCCAGTTGTTGGCAGTACAGTGGCACCCATACATCGAGCTTCTTTTTGAATCCAAGCTTCTTCAAATGGTTTATAACGGTTTGATGACTCATGCCCAGCTCTTGGCCGATGCTACGGCTGCTACTATGCCGGTCTCTTTAGATCAATTCAGCGATTTTATCGCAATTTTCGACGACAGGCCTTCCGGACCGTGGCGCATCTTCGATCACCTCTGCACCAGAACGAAAACGTTGAAACCATCGTTGTGCGGTGGAAATGGAAACTGTATCGGGTCCATAAACTGCACAAATTTTATTGGCAGCATGAGATGCATTTTTGCCTTTATCGTAGTAGTACTGTAAAATATGCCGTATTTTCTCTTTATTTTGCTCCATGTTTGCGACGCTATAACTCACGAACGACTAAAAACAAACAACAATAAATCAAACACGTGTTAGCGCGTGAAAAGAGCTTTCCAAAAAGCTCTAGCGTGAACCGATGCGACGAATACAACTAGAACTACGCGCTTGGAAAGACAAGCTTGCGGAAATACCGCGAGACTTTTTTGACAAACCTTATATAATGCGGATGAGCAGTTATTGGGATTAGAATATCTAAATTTTAAAGGGAAGTAAGAAATATTTGTTTAAGGCCGCGAAATGAAAAACTCTATAAAAAAAACTGCTGCGTAATTTTTTCGTGTAGCCGTTTCAAATTCGGTTCCCACTCATGGCGAGAAAAGCATACGTTTGCCACTACGCTATGTTAAAACAAGAAAGAAAGTCGGTCAAGCCCGACTATAGCATACTCTGTAGCCTTGCCCCTGCTCACGAGTTATACGCGCTCATCTCTAAGTTTCTCTCTCTCTCTCACACTAAGATTGCTTCTGTTACACGGAATGCTGTGGTTATGGGTGGGGGGTGTTAACTGGCCTTTTTTTGCTCATAACTTGAGTATCGTTTATCCGATCTTTATCACTCCTTCAGCAAATCATTAAATAATTTTGATAACTAGATATCTCTAGAAACATCTATCATCACAACTGTGGGAGATATGACGGCGGGGGCGTGGCAAAAATTGAAAATAAACTTGATCTGCCTGCAAGTATAAGAAATATATGTCCCATACATGTCAAACCTCTATCTCTTACCATTTCTTAGATCTGTTTGTTCATACGGACGGACGGACAGACAGACAGACGGACAGACGGAGACGGCTATATCGACTCGGCTGTTGAAGCTGATCAAGAATATATATACTTTATAGGGTCGGAAATGATTCCTTCTCCCTGTTACATACTTTTGCACAAACCTAATATACTCTGTGTACCTTTGGTACAGAGTATAAAAAAAACGTAGCTTTAAGTGCTGTTACCGCTAAATTGGAAGGCCAAATTGAAAATGAGCGCATCTAAAAAATATTCCTGCAGTAAGCGTCGCCTAATGGCACTTTCTAGGGCGGGCAAGCTGAGTTTAATAAACGCCGTTAAAGTGAAGAGCGAGGTGCGGGGACTTGGCGGATAAGAAACACTCGGAAGAACAAAGGCGGAAAAGAGCACGGTCTGGTCTGTGCCTGTGTGGGTATTGGTGGCGGTGTGCGCAACATCATGTGACGTCTCCTGTCACCACAAACCATCAGCGAGGAGATTAAAATCTATTTGGCCAGCATTTAAACACTTCTAAGCACCTCCAGTCCCCTTAATCAGCTCAATTTGATTCGCCTCAACTAAAAAATGAATATTATTGAACATCCGCCGGTGCTCAATGATCGAAACAGTAAACCGGCCACAAACCAAATGCCCGCTCCCAGTTCAGTGGACAGCGAACTGCTGGCCTCCTATCAAGCGGTAGTATAGCGGATAGTGCAGCCCAAATTGACCCCCCTAAAGGAGACCGAGCAAAAGCGGATCGGGCAAAATATACATTGTACGTAAACTGTTCTTGTGAATTTTGTTAAATGATTGTATGTTTAAAATTGGCGTATATTTTTTGTATTTTTGCTCTGAAGACGGTTGCCGAAGAGCAACCGAAATATATCGGAAAAGAAGAGATTCACCCGACCTCGAGCCATCCTACTTCAATCTACAATTAGAAATGTCGCCATAACAAAATTGTATTTGTTTAATTAAATAAAAAACAAGTCGATGCAAGCCGATTGGGAGTTAAGACTAGTTCTGTTCAGTAGTTTATGGAGGCTTTAAGCCAGCGATTCGATCTTCGTTTCGGTTTGATTCACAATTTTCGCTTAAGCGCTTAAGCTTTTATTTTCGAAATTAAAGTGGTAAAAAACATTTAAATACGAGAAGAATCCAGTTTCTTAAAAATCGGTCAGAATTCAATCTGCAACAGCATGAGAGTATATATATTTTGAAGAGACGTCAGTTGCAGGAAATGGACAAAATTCAATGTTGTGAAAACACTTTCACCCGATAACAACATGACAGATTGCTGTCGGACGTTAGAAAAACTCTTCATAGCTGGAACGATGGAAGTCTTTTTGTTGGCGAACCAAACCGTTTTCTTTTGCAGTTTTGGGTTCAGCATTAAGCATTAAATTTTATCTTATTTTTATATTCGACCAACTGACGATAGTTATAGCGAATTTGTGTGACAGTTTTTTTGTCGTTTTCTGCAGATTATCTGGTCACACCGAAACTAAAATCAAAATCAGAATCAAAATCACTTGTAGGAACACCCCTAATAATAAGATCACATAATTTCCAAGTATCTTTAGAAAAGTAACATTAGAAATATGTGTATATCTTTAGTATCGGTTTATATACCCATATGAAAAGGTAACATTTTTTTTGGAGGGTAATAAAATCACCTATCATTCATTCATACACCACTTCTTAAGCTTAGTACGGAGATACACGCGAAATACCCGCGAAATCAAAAACTCCATTTAATAAAATGATTTCGCAAGGATTTCGCAGCTTGCTGTTTCGTGAGTTGGTTTGGAGTTCACGAGAGAAATAGTCACATCGATATCACGTGTCACGACGATCGATAGGTGATTATTTCGAAGGTGTGAAATATATGTAAACTATATTTTTCGTAGTCACGTGTGGAGCGGTAAATTTTAATGTATGAACATAGGTGTGAAAACCGTTAAACAAAAAAAATTGAGAAAAGCGTTTGGGCAAGTTGGTAAGTAAAGTAATTATGGAGTTTAATTTTGTTATTCATAACACAAGGCAACAAAATTAGACTTTTTCCAGTATATTGAACTGTTGTTGGTGATTCTATATGATTTTCGTATGCTGAACACGAATCTGTTTTCAGAAATGGCCCATCACGTCGGGATTTTTAGTAATTCGAGCTTAATGTTGCAAAAAATTCCTATTTTTATTCTTTTTAGACCCGTTTTGTGGGGAACCTATACTTCTGTTTTGATTTTTTTTGATATTATCGTAATTACATTTTTCTTAACTTTAAAATAAGCTATCCCAAACATTTCTACGATTTTTTTCAATGAAGACATACCATTTTTAGTAATTGTATCCGTTTTCACAAAAAATCGATTATATTGTTGCTGCCCCAAAGTATGCAATGGGTGTTGTTGATAATTTCATTGAAGTTTCATTGAGTCAAAACAGGTTCTTTTTGCAACTTTAAGCTCAAATTAAAAAAAATCTCGACGTGATGGACCACTTCTGAAAACAGATTCGTGTTCAGCACACGAAAATGATCTAGAATCATCAACAACCCTTCAATATACTGAACCTTGTTGCCTAGTATAATTGATTGCTTTTCTATTAGATCATTGCAAAGCGGTTTGGGCTTCATTGAAGGATAGCTCCTCGTACAAGATGGCTGATGATGAAGAACTTTGGCTCAGCTCCAATTGATTCAATTTTGGACGACGGCGATTCGATGTCGAACGGATGAGCTGCACAACTTTTCAATGGTCGGACTTGGGACTTCTTTGTGGCCCACAAGTCGTGGACGACATCTCCTAGTCTATGCCGTTCCATTATAAGTACATAACAACGAGATGCCATGACCCAACAAGTCGATTCAGCCCCTTTTCTAGTCGTGTCCATAAAGCACCATTTGCCTATTGCAAAAAAAGGTCACGATGGACCTAAAAACCATTCGCAATCTATATACGTTTTACATGTACCATCTCTTAGATATTTACTGCAAATAAGGATTTATCAAACACTGTCGAACCCTAAATGCCTTCACTACCGCTTCTTGCAAATCACAAAAAGCTATTGTAGCAAATACTGCATCATTGGAGTAAGTATTCGCTGTTAACTAACTTAAATTTGCCCGCCAAGTTAAATTTGTAAACAAAAATCAACTAGAGATGAGCGCATTATTTCGTACTTAAAGCGTAGTACCATGATGAAACAATATAAAGGTGTTCCATTCCACATTCCTGCTCTCTTTCGGGGTACTTAGCGTTTGTCAGTATGCATTGACATTTTGAAGTGAGCAGTCGTGTTGCGGAAATATTTTTAATTTTATACTTAGAAAATGCCGAAACAAAACTGTTGCATTTGTCGCGCAAAGACAATAAACAAAGTTTTTCATGTGCCAAAAGACGCAAAAAAAAGGGAGCTGTGGGAAAAGAGCGCAAATCAAACGCTGATTGTGGGTAATAAAATATGCGACAAGCATTTTGATGTTGCGGATTGCAACTTTTCATCGAAAAATAGTAAGCGGCAACGACTGCTGGACAGTGTTGTGCCAAATAAATTGCTACCGTCGGAGTTAGAATTCTCTTACACTGTGCACCATCAATCGGAAAGCACATCTAATGCGTTTGATTTTAATTCCCAAACAGAGTAAGTGTAATTTTATTCAATAAATATTTGTATTTTTTAATGTTCTTAATTAAAATATATGTATTACAGAAAAGAAGTAGTTGATTCGGGTATTGCCCTAGAAAACATTCGTTTGAAAATGAAAATAAATGAAATGTCAAAAGAGATTGCCAAGCTCTCCTCTAAGCTACGAGATGCAGAATCCTTGGCAGAAAGTCTGAAGGCGATTTTCACAGAAAATCAGATAAGGAAACTGGAAAGTGGTGGCAAACGAGTACAGTGGACCAATGAAGACATTTCGTCTGCGATTTGCCTTCATGCAGCTGGACCGAGGGCATATAAACATATATACAAAAAGGGCTTTCCACTTCCATGCGAATCGACGCTTGGTAAATGGCTACAAGGTGTACAGATAAAGCCAGGAAAATTAGATTTTGTGCTTGAATTAATGAAAAACTCCGTTGAGCTGGACGAAGAAGACAAGATTTGCTTTCGATGAGATGAAAGTGTCGTATACATACGAGTATGACTGCTCTCAAGAAGCTGTTCTGCCGCCAGTAGAGTACGTTCAGGTGGCAATGGTGCAAGGCTTGCGTAAGTCTTGGAAGCAGCCAATATATTATGACTTCGACAAGCCAATGTCAAAAACAATACTGAATGACCTGCTGGAAAAACTATATGCAGCTGGATATACAGTCATAGCCATGATTTCGGATTTGGGTCCGAGGAATTTCAAATTATGGTCTAATCTTGGCATCTCCACTGGTAAGATTACACTAAAAAAACCATATATAAATTTAAATTTTATTTGTAGAAAAATCCTGGTTTGCGCACCCTGCAAACGGGGACTTGAAAGTTTTTGTGTTTGCTGACACTCCGCATCTCCTCAAATTAATAAGAAATCATTTTCTTGATACGGGGCTCATAGTCAGCGGAACTATTGTGATTCAACAAAGCATATGGCAAACGTTGAAGCACACATCGACATCAGACTTGTCCATTCTTTGGAAGGTCACAGAAGACCATTTAACTGTTCTGTGTTTAACTGTGTTTCGTTCAGCTAACAAACGATTGGTTTGACATTTTTAATGTAAAACTGAAAACTGCAAACACTATGCCAACCAAGCAACCCTTTGGTCTAAACCTGGAAGAGCAGCGTAGAGTGCTGAGGGAGATGTCTGCCTTGATATCAAAAACAATAATTCCAAATGGGAAAAAGCTCTTGCCTTTTCAAAAAGGTATTATTATAAGTAATAGTTCC
This sequence comes from Lordiphosa magnipectinata, assembly GCA_037044535.1. NCBI lineage: Eukaryota > Metazoa > Arthropoda > Insecta > Diptera > Drosophilidae > Lordiphosa > Lordiphosa magnipectinata. The sequence goes on from JBAMBO010004050.1 coordinate 18,286, forward strand.
CTGGCCCTCCTTCATGAGTACGCTAAACAAAAGTACAGCATGGAGTACTTGATAACAAGTAGGATTTCGCAGGACCAGCTGGAACATTTTTTTGGTGCCTTACGGTCCAAAGGTGGTCTAAACGATCATCCGACTCCGCTCGAATTTAAGTTTCGTTTGCGAAAATACCTACTAGGTAACATAAGTATTTATTGGCAGTAGTATTTAAATTATATGTCTATCAGATTATTAATATTATTATCAATTTTCTTAAGTAGCCAAAACCGAGTGTATTTGTTTGTGATGTCCACGTGTTTGTCTTGTAAAGTATTGCGAGAATTGTTAATTATCCTTTTTAACATTTATTTTAATAATATTTTTAAATTACTTCCTCATATGTATATAGCACGAAACACAGAAATGTCGGGTATATTATTGTTATAATATTATTAATTGTTACTTATTTTCTAAAATATAAAGTTGATTAAAAAATGAATTCATACAACAAATTTGTTTCATATTTTTCATTTCGTATTCTTTTATTTGCTGCAGCTAACAATCAACACTAGCAAGAGCAGTGCCGGTATATGAAGTCGTATCTGTCTCTTTCTTAGCTCTCTCACCATGCTCTCATACTCACTGCTCTCTTTAAAAAATAAGTACCCCGCCACGGCGGAATGGAGCACCTTTATATTGTTTCACCATGCGTAGTACGGAGACGCTGACAATTTTTTCGGAGCGAAAATTGTTTGATAATTTCCAGAAAATGTAGTGTGACCAGGCAACAGACAGAAATCAGCTGTTGTGTGTATAAAAAATAAGCGGGCTAATTCAAATAAAATAAAAGAGTGTATAAAATTGAAAATGGAAGTCACTAGGGGAAATTCAGTTGTCTGTGCTAATGCCATGGTCTATTTCATGAAAGCATTTTGTGTGGGGCGGTAGAAGCCCTTTATTTTGGAATGCGGGAGCAGAACTTAGCCACTTAGACATACTGCTATAACGACAACACAAAACGCATCTGGAGATTAAAATTGCTGGGCCGCACATTAAACCAGAGGCAATATTCATAGCCACATCCAGCTTCATAGACCGGAGGCGGATCATACTCGCCGGGCGTATTATAGGAGGATAAACTAGGTGAATACGGATTTAAAGGTGGCCACAACAGTAGCAACGGACATAGCAACGGACAACAGTAGCCGAAGGAGCCACTACTATAATGGGCTGTGAAGACCAGCTTAGGGCTGCTTGGCCGTTAGCTGTAGGGCCGTTCCGTGGGCTATGGAGACTGCGAAGGTTTAGACTCGGGTGGAATGCATAAATTGGGCAAATGGTATGCCGGGAGAAGCATACAGAGAAGGATTCTCCGCCACAAGTGATGCAGCTGCGGGTATCGAAATGCTTTTTTTTTTTGCATCCATTTTCCAGAGCAAATTGTTGGTTGCTCCGTACTCGCTCTGAGAATGAGCTCTGAGAATTTTCGTGAGCGGATTTCCTGAGCTATGTAATTAGATGGGCTCCGCAAAAATTGTCAGCGTCTCCGTACCACGCTTAATATAGGAAAAATATTGTGCAAAGATTTCGCACGCATTTCGCAAGTATCTCTTTAATTTGGTGCTTGACTTCAGGGTTATTAAGGTTTTTTATAGGCAACTTTGCGTCAAAAAAAAGCTTAAAAAAGCTAGATCTTATTTTCACCACGAAAAAAATTGTGTAAAATAAATTTGATTGCTGGTCATTAAAGGCTTATCTATTAAAAATACAACGCCCACATATTTAATAAAAATCCATCGAATAATAAAAAAGTTTTTGGCATTTAAGTAAAACATGATAAAATAAAGTTCATGCGAATGGACAGAAACCTTTTCCAACCAAATTCCAATTCTTAGGGGCCACAGAAAATTCTTTTGGTTGGTTTCAAACCTCCCGTGTTTTGTTAGGAGATTAAGCAAAATTCACCAACCAAACAATTTTGACAAGCAAACTTAATATTGGCAATGTAAACAATATTATTTGTTCGGATAATTGCATCAAATAAATAAATTATTTAATTAGTTTTAACATTTAAATTTGCGTTTCCATAACACAGGTTTACAAAAAAAGGCCAACTTTTGCAACAGAGAAGTTAGCAATCGTTCCTTAAGTATTTTTGGCCGCTGAACTCAAATCATTTGTCCGTTTTCCCCCAGCACGTCATGTTTACGAGATATTTGCATAAACGTGTGTTGAGCGAGGTTTGTTTACATTTGTAGGTCCTGTGGCTACATTAAGTAATCTTTTCAAACTAAAGTTGGAAAAAAGGTGGATTTCTAACAAAACCTAACGCCCATTGTAAATGTTGTGAGAAATTTATCAAAACACACAACCCGGACAATTGGAAGACCTACGGAAGGTCTACGGCGAGCATTGCATCGGCGGGCGTGGCAGTGGCGGTGGTGGCTGGCCAGCTTTAGAAGCCGGGCCTGTAGAGGCAGCTGGCCCACCGTTCAAACTGCGGGCCAGCACACTGGCTAGTGTGGAAGGCCAGCCGTGGCAACCCGGACAATTGGAAGATCTACGGCGAGCATGGCATCGGCGGGCGTAAGTGCAAAATTAAATTCGTTTACCTGTGCGCGAGTGAAAAAGTTAAAAGTGCACGATTGAATTATTTTATTGAAAAACAAGTTAGAGCGCTGTAGTCGAGTTTATCCGACAACAAAATTATAAAAATAAGGACTGGGGTTAGATTTGATTACATAGCAAGCGAAGCAAATTGCTGGCTTAAAACGACAATCGACCAAAATTCGACGGATTTCGGAGTCATCTTTTGATACCGATATCGATCTCGAAGCGGAATTTAGTATATCAAATGAGTTGAAAGTCGTGAGCAGAGAATAAAATTGTATCGATGGATACAGAATCCGCCACGAATATGTTTGCAGCTACGGAAAACCCGAAAAATAATTTGTATGCCTATGTGGTACAATATTTTTAGATGAAAGGGATATATTTGATCACTTAACAAAACCGAACGTCCATTGCATATTTTGTGGGAAATTGATAAAAGCCCTCTTTAATCGTCACATACGTAATTGCAGTCAATCGAAGCTTATTAAATGCTTCATCTCTAACCAAACTCTGGAAAAAATGTGGAATGGGTCAATAAGAGAATAAAATAAGAGAAATTAAGCATTAATAAATTAGAAAGCAGTATAGATACTAAATATGATTCAAATCAATTGCTCTCGTTTAGATTTCAATATGGGAATACTTACTTACTCCAATACTTATGGTCCACTGGATGAACAGGTCGGTGGAGCTTGTAAGGTGATCGGAAAACAAGAAGCTCGAAAGGAAATAATCAAGGCCCTAGAAAAGGGATATAATAAGGTAGACCTCGAAGAAGATTAAATAACACTAGTTTACATTCATTTCTTCGTTAGATTTCTAACAAAACCTAACGCCCATTGTAAATATTGTGGGAAATTTATAAAAATACACAACCCGTACAATTGGAAGACCCGCGGAAGATCTACGGCGAGAATGTCATCGGCGGGCGTGGCAGTGGTGGCTGGCCAGCTTTGGAAGCCGGGCCAACGTAGAAGATTGGTACTAAGACGCCGGCGGTGGCCGGGTTGCTAGGGCAGCATTTTCGCTGTCCCCCCTCGCAGGGTAAGGCTGCCAGTGCACCAAATCCCCGGGTTGCCACGGAAGGTGCAAAACTCTATAAAAAATTATATTCAGCTAGTAATAGAAAAAACAATTAGTAGAGTAAGTAAGTAAGTAAGTAAGTATGACTTATGGTGACTCCCACCCCCTTTGCACACTGAAGACGTCAGAGCAGAGCAGAGCTGGTGGACGGGCCTAAAATGTTCCGGTAAGTGTTTAGTAAAAAATTAAATTCGTTTACCTGTGCGCGAGTGAAAAAGTTAAAAGTGAAAGTTAAAATAATTTTTATTAAATTATTAAGTTAAAGCGCTGTAGTCGAGTTTCCCCGACTTCAAAATACTGTTTTTTTTTATCCCAGATGGGACACATTTTTATACATAAATATCTCGTCTATTGATGGACGTAGGCGTGGGCGCAGCGGTGGTGGTGGCGGCGGTGTTCATGGAGGTACATAAGAAAAAACGAAGTGAAATAGAAGCCGGGTCTGTAGAGTCAGACGTACCAGGGTTTCAGCTACGTTCCAGCGCCCTTGAAAGCGTTGAAGTCCAGCCGAGGCAACCTGGCCAATTGAAAGACCCGGCCAACGAAGATTGGCATCAAGCCGCCAACGGTAGCCGGGTTGCTAGGGGCATGGCAGCAATGTCAATGTCACCCCCCTGGCGGTGGTGTATGGACATCTTTAGAAGCCGGCCCATCGTTTGAGCTATGGGCCAGAGCACTGGTCAGTGTGGAAGGCCAGCCGTGGCAGGTCTGACAATTTGAAGACGCGGCCAACGTAGAAGATTGTCATCAAGCCGCGGACGGTGCCCGGATTGCTAGGGGCATTGCAGCAATGTAGCTGCTTTGCGGCGCTTCGAGCTCCGTCAATCAAATGACTGGGGTTTAGTTGGTGTCGCTCTTTTATATCGTTTGCTCGCTTTCGGCTCACGCCTTCCTGAGCATTTTGTGGCACTTTCGATAACTATCGCTTAATAATCGATATCGATATAATGCGCCAACACGTTACAATTCAAATTCAAAAGCAGTCGTTATTTCTTAACTTCACTTATTTGTGCGTGCTGGTGCAGTGCGTCACAAGCTATTTCTACATTAGTCAGGGCTGAGAAATAATAAGCCTGTTTTAAAAATATGTGAACTAGCTTGTTGCGAGTTCGAGAAATTTGAATTGACCGCTATTGTCTGCCACCACTATCATATCGATGCTCATTGATCGATAACCAGGCTTGATATCGGGAGAGCGCGTCGCCCATCTCGAAGAAGGACAGTTGCAAGAGTTTCGGCGGCAAGACAACACGTTTAAATAAATAGCTCTTAGCTCTTAGCTCTTTGCTCTTAGTATAGTTTATATTACGTCGTTTAGAAATCGTTGTATCCTATTTGTCTGGATAATAAACTTAAGCTATTCTATTTGATGTTGTTTGTGTTATTGGCCAATGGGTGGCAAGTCATAGTTTGAACTGGTCATAGCCACACGAGGTGGCATCAAAGTTTAATTCACACGCCTGTGAACATTTTTACTTAAACTTTGACATAGCTATGGAAAGCAGGAGTGAGTTAGAAAACCATTGCGAGAGCGAAACCGCGAAAGTAGACTAATACATAATATACATTACACTAAAGCTCCAAAACGAGCAAGATGATGATAATAATGCTGATGACAGTAAAAACAAAATAGAAAAAAATTTTTTTTTCAAAATTAAATTTTAAGGCTATGTTTACTTGCCTTATGAAAGGATGACCAACGTATCCCTGTAATTTTGAATATATAATAAATGTTAAAACTGACGAAGTCATCAAAATATGTCATTAAAAATTTCGTAAACCGACTCACATTTTCTCCAAGAATTTGTATATCATCCAGTGCCACTTGGTCCTGAAGGACCATGCCCAACTTGTCCAGCTTCTGTGCCACACAACCAATGTATCCGCATCCAAACCACTTGTAATCCAATGAACTTACCCAGATCAGATGTGATATTAGCTGGAAAATTAACTGATTAGCCGCGAAAGCTCCTCCATGATGAGCCAGAAAACCCAATTCACCCAGCTTTTGCCAGAAGGGACGAAAATCTCTGGAGAAGGTAATATAAACATATTGCATATATTATTTTTATTATATTAATTGTATTTCTTTGTATTACAGATGGGCCACAGCTTCATTCTTATTACAAGTGAAGATCGACGCAGCCGTGGTGGCGGAGGTTGGCGCGGACGCGGTGGTGGCTGGCGTGGACGCGGTGGAGGTGGCTGGCGTGGACGCGGTGGAGGTGGCTGGCGTGGACACGGTGGAGGTGGCTGGCGCGGACACGGTGGAGGTGGCTGGCGTGGACGCGGTGGAGGTGGCTGGCGTGGACACGGTGGAGGTGGCGGTAATAATATTTTGGCCGAGGCCCTGACCCAGGCGCACCCTTCAACATCCGCCCTGGCAGTGGCCATGCCCCCATCAAAATTGGCCCTGGCGCAGGCCCAGGCACAGCCTTCAACTGCGGCCCTGGGGGTGGCCATGCCCCAGCCCTCAACATCGGCCGTTGCCCAGGCAGCGTTTGGACAATTCCCTCTGCCCTATATCGAGGGCCTCAATCGCCATCAGCGAATGGCCGTCAGGGCAGAGGTGCAGAGGGCTCTGGCATTGCAGGCTGCCATTATCGGGCAACTAATCCAGCAGCCGGCCTCCCAGGAAGTGATGCCTTCCCAAAGCTTGATGGAAGTGGAAGACACTGGAGAACCAAAAAATATCTCAAAATCTGGTTAGCTGCCAGAAATTCCTCTGTAGTTCGCTGGTTCGCTTGCCTCTCCTTCGAGCTTGTGGCAGAAAGCGAAAGGCTGAGTGCAACGAAGGCGGGAACACAGTACTCAGCGCTACGTTCTTGGACTTGTTTATTTGGGCACTCGGATTCTTCTATTTCTCTATGCCAAACGGGAGGCTGATCTTCTGCAACGTCAAAAGGACTATCGCCTTTTGCAGTTAATTCATATCCCATATCGGGCTTGAATGCCCAATCTAAAGAATAGTCATTATCAGCCTCACAGTTGGTATTTCTTATTATTTTATTTTGGACAATTTTCACTGACCAAAGATTTCTGAGGCAATACAACGCTTCAGCTGGAGTTGGATTTGTGTTTGCACCGAATCCACTTCGAATCAAGCCAAAGTACTTTTCAAGTGCATCTTGGTTAAATCGGCTTAGAAAAATGTATTTAATACCTTCTTCTGACAAAAGGTTATTGCAAGTACTGCCGATTTGTTGCAATGTCGAACCAAGATGATTCAAACATGCCGATTTTGTCTTATTATGTTCAAGAAAGTACACAGATTTTAAATATATAACGTATTTGTCAATACGCTTCTGGGTTTCCCCATCGGGCCCATAGCACCCCCTATTCAGCAAGTCAAAACCATCATTCATGGCTTTGAGAAACTTTGCTGTCGCAGGGGCATTTTTATTATTCTTTAAGGCGCCATCTTTTGAGCTCAACTCAATTGCGTCGCTGACTGTCTTTGAAAAGACTTGTACAGCTAATTTAACGCTCATTTTTTCAAAATTGTTCGGATCAATATGTTTATCTGACAATTTTGGCGCCAAACGTACTGTTTGGGACTTGTCACTTTCATAAAATTGCTCTATAACGTCCCAACTAACAGTCCCATCAGACGTAACCAGATTGTGAGTCATAAGGTTATTTCTTATACTCTTAAACAGGTGAACATAGTCAACCAAAAGTTGAGGCCGTGGTTTCTTCAACATATCATTATTTTTGATCAATTTGAATGCAGCCATATTAACTGCACCACGATCGCCGACTATGGCACGAACTTTGAGGCCAACGTCAGTGCAACATCTGACAGCCCTTTGAAGCATTTCAGCATAGTTTTGAGGACTTACATTTCGGTTAATAAATGTAATTCCTACTAAATACTTCCAATTTGAAAGTAGTCCGCGTACCATGAATGCAAGCATTCCTGTAGCGGCGGAAGAGTACTCGTCATTATCACTGAGTCCATCTCCCAGGTCTACGAAACCAACAGCTTTATCAGCTTTAGGGAGGTAAGTAATTCCTGTCTTTATGCTCATTTCGTCAAATACGAGCTGGCAGTTTTTATGACTCTCCTCCATTTCGCTAACGTATTTTTTTAGGAAATGGATGTGAGGGCCTGAAAATCCTGTTGGGAAATCCTTAATTGGTACCCAATTTCTTAGGGTAGTAATGCTAGGCAAGTTAAAGCCCAGGCTATCTCGCATATGCTTATATGCTTTGGGACTGTTCATAAAAATATTCATTACTACAGTTTTTTCTTCATCTTTGCAATGAATTCCACGTTTTGTTGCCAAAACCGTATGAAAAACTTTGGCATGAGAATTCATTTCAGCAAAGCTGTTAGAAGAAACATTTTCCAAATCATATTTGTACTTATGGTTTAATTTTTGAAGACAATTTTTCTCTTCTTGTAATTGTAATCGTTCTGTCTCTAAGGCAGCACGAATTTTGATCATTTTTTCATGATCGTCTGCATGATCATTTAGAGAAAGAATCTAATTGGTGAGATCTCGTACAGTTATCTCATGACTTTTTTCCAAGTCTAATAATTCTTTTCGCAATTCCGCGACCAAGTAATTTAAAGAGTTTTTCGCACTCTGTAAACTTTGAATTTGTAATTCAAAATCTGTCTGTTTTGTTGTACTCTTTGAGATTTCAATGAGATTTTTTCCTTCTTGGATTCTTTTAACTGTATCTTTAAAAATTTGTTATTTTTTTTAGGCTGTATATTTTTCTTTTTAATGCGTATTCTGTTTTCGAATACTTCTCAAATACACCTTTCTCCAATATAACAAAGTCCTTATCAATTGGCAATGTTATGGAATTAACATCTTTTGTCAAGATGTTTGTTGTGTTTTTTGGCAAGTTATTGATTATTTCTCCTTTTTTCACGGAGATTTCATTTTTTACTATGTCACCTTTTGTCAAGGCGCTTGCGCTATTGAAAATTTCTCCTTTTTTCAAGGAGATTTCATTTTTTACTATGTCACCTTTAGTCAAGGCGCTTGCGCTATTGATTATTTCTCCTTTTATCAAGGAGATTTCATTTTTTACTATTTCACCTTTTGTCAAGGCGCTTGTGCTACTACTAATACTACTACTACTACTAGACTTACCTAAGTTTTCAGTGGGAACACTGAATCTTTTGAGCCTGGCACCCGTCAAGCAGTCTGGCATGAAGTGCCTGGCACACACCACTTCCGAACGCTTGGCGTACTTCAACTGCACCGCCTCTACCCATTGCTGCAAGTGACCCAGCTCTCTGGGGAATGCAAAGGTCCGTTCGTGGCCTGGGCATCCATCGACCACACACTTTTTAAATGGGACGAAGCTGTGAAAACAGAGAGTTATGTCTTAGATATGACCTTGGAAGATAACACTGTGAAACATTTTTGAACTAGAATAGCAGTATGTGAACTGAAATGACTAAATGTTAGTCATATTTCTTATAACGTTTGTACAAAATATTACTTACGGCTTGGACAAGGTCAACAACGCCTCGGCCGCTTCTGGTTCTCCTTGCATGAACCTAAAAAAATAAAATAAGAAAAAAACGATAATTAAAGATTAACCAAAAGAGGGCGGCTTGAATTCTCGCCAGGTGAACCCACTATGCAAGATCTAATGGCGGTGTTGAAAAATGTAGCCTCCTGTGTGAGCAGGAGGACATGCAGCATTTTGTAGGACGATGTCCAATACTGCGGGAATTTCGTCGGCGGTATTTGAAAACTTGTACGTTTACCGAAGAAGAGGTGCTGACGGCCCTGAACGGGGGGATGGGATGGAATAATCTGGCGAATTACATAAAGATGGCTACTAATTATAGAAGAAATTTCATAAATGAAAATTTTTAAATAATATCCTGAATATGAAATTTTGTTAATTATATGTAAAAGAAGAAAGAAAGTCGGTCAAGCCCGACTATAACATACTCTGTTCCTTAACGTCGCAGCTCGCATTTGCTCACGAGCTACACGCGCTCATCTCTAAGTTTCTTGCTCACGAGTTACACGCGCTCATCTCTAAGTTTCACTCTCTCTGTCTCTCTCTCTCACTAAGATTACCGTTCAATAGAATGCTGAGGTGATGGGTGGGGGGGGGGGTGAGGGGTGTTAACTGGCCGCTTTTTGCTCATAGCTTGAGTATTGTTCATCCGATCTTTATCATTCCTTCAGGAAATCGATAAATCTAGAAAGTACGAACAATCTATCATCAAAACTGTGTGAGATATAACGTATGACGTTGCGGGGGCGGGAGGTGGCATGGCAAAAATTTAAAATAAAGTTGCACTGCCTGCAAGTAGAAGAAATATATGTCCCATACATGTCAAACCCCTATCTCTTACCATCTCTGAGATCTCTTCGTTCATACGGACGGACGGACGGACAAACGGACAGATGGACATGGCACAGCGTATTTATATATATTTTAAACCTTTTTATATTGTATTTTTAATGTTTTATGTTTTATTTTTACAGGTTTAATCAAGGAGAATCAGAGGCGGTTGAAGGATTGCTGAAGCTATTGCAGCCGTAAGTAAAAACAATTGAAAAAGTCCGTCAATAATAAACTTATTAACCAACGACTTCCTTTATGTCCATATCAACTTGAATCAACCAAGCCTACGTTACCAACATTTCTATTTTATAGTACCGCTAAAGTAAAGGATTGTATTGTTTCTGGATGCCCTGGCCACGAAAGGGCTTTTCGCTTTCCTAATGCCCACGAGCAGTTCAAGCTGTGGGTTAGCTTACTCAAAACTCCTTTTGCCAAGCGACATGATTACGTTTGTGCTAGGCATTTTAAGGAAGAGTGCTTGCTGGGAAAGAAGCTCAAGAATGGCAGCGTGCCAACTGAAAAGTTGGGTAAGTCAAGTTTGAATTTAGATTAATATTATGATTCAAAACTAACGTATAATATTATTTAGTTGTTGGCTTGTTTAACATCAATGATTAATTATAATCTTTATTATTGTTAATCATACAATTGTTTAATTACAATGATGCTCTCAACAGATCTTTCTCTCTTCTCTCTATAATTATCTCCGCTCCCAACCGTGAGTAGGGGCATAGCTTGCCGGACTGGCTAAAAAATCCTCCCCCAACGTGTCAGAGATTTTCCGGTTGTTTAGTTTTAAGTTTCAGTTTTTCAGAAGTATCCAAACCAGCCTAATATTCAATATAATATTTTGAAAGCTTGTGTAAGTGATACAAATAAAAGATTTCCTTATTGGTTTGCAAAACCCGATCCTTGCCATGAGCATAGGAAAAACATATTAACCCATTTAATTAGGGTTCTTTTACTCAGGCACTGCAGATGGATGCAGGAAAAAATTTAAAAAAAAGAAATGGAACGAATAAATCAAAATAGTATTGCTAAAGAAAATAGAACTAATAAAAGAGCACATGAACCTAAAATGGTTATGGATTTAGAGACCGTTGAGAGCGTTCACGAAAACAAACATTCTCATAGCTTGAAAAAATTGAAAAAGCTAATGCATTTGTAAAAATGCACTTCTTTAATACAGCAGCAACCAAAAAGTCCTTTAAAAATTATACGCACTGAATAATCGTATAAACAAAAAAGATGTCCGATCTACCCGCTAGCCTTTTCGGTTTAGCAAAGATCGCTGATGAGGAAGTGTTTTTTTCCGAAACAGCCCAAAAGTTATAAAACAGTATATATAAGATTTCTTTTTTTAATTTAAGTAAAGACAAAGTGTAGTATCTGGAAAAATTAAAATTTCCACTTACATTTTAAGTCGTATCTCAATTCAGAAAAAGATGTAGTCAAGCAAGATATGAATCGAACAAAACTGAAATGCCAATAAATAATAAACCTGCTAATACGGCAATTTAATTTTTTTTTGTAAAACTAGTGTTACTGTAAGTATTCATTAATTGTATGTTGTACATAATTTTTTATAGAGTTTCTAGTCCTACGTGGCAGCCCGGGGATTTGGGGCACTGGCAGCCTTATCCTCCGGTCGGACAGGGACATTGCTGCCATGCCCCTCAACACCCGGCCACTGTTGACGGTTTGGTGCCAATCTTCGACGATGGCCGGGTTCTCCCAATGATCGGGCTGGCACGGGTGGCGTTGAAAATTTGTAAGGCTGCTGGCCCGCAGTGTAAACGGAGCCAAAGCTGAAGAGCCGCTGCTGCCACCTCCGCCGTTGCCGTTGCCGCCTCCGCCGTTGCCACCACCACCTCTGCTGCCACCACCACGGCCTCGTCCGCGGCCTACAGGGACACCGCCGCCACCACGTCCGCGGTAACCGCCTCTACGCCCTCGGCCTCCACGTCGGCGCACACCGCCTTGATGGACACCACCATGTCCGCCGCCACGGCCTCCACGTCTGCCGCCACCGCCACTACCGCCTCCTTGGACTTCACCAAAATTGAAGTTGCTGCGCTCAGCACCATTAATATTGTAATTTTTTTTTGTAAAACTAGAGTTACTGTAAGAATTCATTAATTGTATGTTGTACATAATTTTTTATACAGTTTCTAGTCCTACGTGGCAGCCCGGGGATTTGGGGCACTGGCAGCCTTATTCTGCGGTCGTTGAGGGACATTGCTGCCATGCCCCTCAACACCCGGCCACCGTTGACGGTTTGGTGCCAATCTTCGACGATGGCCGGGTTCTCCCAATGATCGGGCTGGCACGGGTGGCGTTGAAAATTTGTAAGGCTGCTGGCCCGCAGTGTAAACGGAGCCAAAGCTGAAGAGCCGCTGCTGCCACCTCCATCGTTGCCGCCTCAGCCGTTGCCGCCTCAGCCGTTGCCGCCTCCGCCGTTGCCACCACCACCTCTGCTGCCACCACCACGGCCTCGTCCGCGGCCTACAGGGACACCGCCGCCACCACGTCCGCGGTAACCGCCTCTACGCCCTCGGCCTCCACGTCGGCGCACACCGCCTTGATGGACACCACCATGTCCGCCGCCACGGCCTCCACGTCTGCCGCCACCGCCACTACCGCCTCCTTGGACTTCACCAAAATTGAAGTTGCTGCGCTCAGCACCATTAATATTGTAATTAATATGAATCTGTAATAAAAAAGATTAGTATATTAGGGCCGTTATTAATAATAATAGCATTAATTAATGAATTATATTAATAATAGCATAAAACCCGGAACCAATATCCCACATCCACACATACCCACTTGCTTCTGCGCTGGCCACATTTTGTTGTTTTGCCTGTTGCTATTTTTGTTGTTGTTGCTGTTGCTTTTGCAGCAATAGCTGTTGCTCTGCTCTGTATGTGTGTGTGTATCAAACGGAAAAACCTCAAAATGAAGCACCACTTTACCATTTTTGCAGAAAATTGGTATGCAGTTATTGGTCAATTTTTATATCTATGAAAATGAGTTTGAACTTGATCGGATGTTAAATAAAAAAATGTTTCACACAACAGTTTAACGCTAATTTTGCACATTAACCGAATTAATTTAGCAAAATCCGTTCTTAGTACTCACTTTCAGCAGTGGATATAACTACTAGCAAAGACGGTCACCAGTCAGTCCGTTAGTCACATTACTCTTTTATATATAAAGATAATAATAATAAAATCTACATATTTGTACTTACCATTCTTCTCTATCGCACATATACAAATGTATGAACACATTGGAAATTAAGTGCTGGCAAGCGTCTAATTGAGGTTCAAGCTTGGAAATTTCGTTTTCTTAAGCTTGGAACACCGTAATTAGGACATTGTTACCAACAGTGATTTGTGAATATCGCAGAAAGATCAACACGTGCTGTCGTCCAGGCCACAGGTACATAGCTCCATCTGAAGCATGCTTCAAAAATGGATTGCAACCATGGGACGATCTCGCGAAGGAGTCGATCGCCCAATGGATTTTGTGTGGAGTAATGATGTTGTCTGGTATGTTGATTTGGTGCGTGTGTAGGTCATGAGGCTTATCTGACTCAGTGCCTCAGTCCTTGATGCGCATCAAGCCAGGCTGGCATGTCGCTACCCTGTTGCTTTCCGTCCAGTGGCCGTCGTTCGTTTTCAGCTGACTCTGCATGGGTGGCTGCTTTGATAGCAGATTCCTGAGTCTAGCTGTTTCGGAGACCTTCTCTATGCTGGAGCAGAAGGTTCTCCACGCGTTTTGCTTTGCCGTTCGTACTTCTTTTTTGAAGAAGCCAAGTCTTATCTTCTATTCCTCTCAAATAAACTGCTCATCCGGTTGTTTGGCGAGTTTGCAGCATGAAGATGGGTAAATAGACTGTGACGGGCCGAAAAATATGTCGAATTATTCCAATTTTTATTGTGAGCTAGATTATCAGTTAGATTATGAAGATGACGTGTAGGGCGTAGCCACGCACGCCGAGTACTTGCTAGTAACCTTATATAGATGCATCTTGATCTTTAAATTGTAATTTGAAATTTGAATTTTTATGTCTTTTAGGAAGGCAATGTTATGTGTAATTTTTTAAATCGCAACGATATTTTGACTGTTAATAGTTTGAGCGTTTTGAAATAGCAGAAAGTAGGGTGAAATACTGGCAGAAGAGCTTGAGTGAATGAGCAAATGTCTGTTAACGGAGCGTGAGAGCGAGAGAACCTCTGTTAATATTACAGAGTTGGCTGAAATTTATCTCAAGGCAAAGTTGATGTAAATTTAATTCCTTATTTACTAAATATTACAAGTTGTAACAACAGATGATATAACCCCTTACTTAAATAACCTTGCTAAATCCATTTCTAAAATAAAAATCTTTTTTTCCTATTTTTACCGTTTATTAAGCATTTTGAAGCATATGTAAGGATGAGAATATGTAAATGCAATATATAATTATCAATCCCTATCATTAAATTCACTTAATCTAATCCATTTAAACCCAAAAAGTCTAAATCAAGTGAATAAAGTCACGTTTCCAGCCCTCACCATCTGTACTCTTCTAACGCACGCGCGAAAATTCGAAAATTCAAATCGCGCGCCCCTGACTTGCCTCTGATCAGCTGTTCACTTTCCGAGTGAAAAGTTGTCGACGCAGCAGCTTGGGTTTCTATATTCATTCTTCTATGATTTTGTTTGGTTTAAAAACACTGAAATTTCCAAAAAAAAAATTGTAAACAAAAGATTTACAGTTATCTTTGTAGGGTTGTCATAGGCCTGCAAAGGTAATTCACCACAGTGGAATATCGGAACTGGAATCGTACGCTGCTAGAGTTGGCGGAACTTTTAAATTTTGTGCACAATGCGCACCAAAACAATATTTTCAATTAAGAATATTTTTTTATTTTGCTTTTGGATTTTACCAATTAAAATTGTATATTTTCGCTTTACTTTCGCAATATGATCTAGTAACCGAGCATTTTGGTGTCACTTCACATATTAATAAAAGCAGTTGAAATTTGATATACAATCGTTTATACAAAAATCTGTAGTGATTTCTGTGCCACCCCCTTATAATTAAACTCGTAGTCACTACTGTCCCAGAAAAAATTGTTATTTAATGTAAATTTGTTCAAGAAATGTTAGGTTTTTGAAAATATTATCCATTTCATTCTGAAAATTGTCCATTACTCAATTAAAATTCTTTATATATGTAAGTGTCAACTGCTGCTGAAAGGGCAGCGCAACAAATTCTTATAAACATTTTTAGTAGACAACCGCAAGGCATAGAGCCATGCTCCGGTTTTCACTTAATTTTGCGAATTGCGATTTGAGCAAAATCGTACGATTTCAATTTAGTGTGCTCCGAATTTCGTCAGTTTTTGATATCGATAATGTTTCATTTCCAAACTGGTTTGTGTCATTCCACATAACAAAAACAGCTGATGAGCGCCATTTCAGATTTGTAAAGTTTGTTTTGCAATAATTCCAAGTGAAATTAAAATGCGTTTTTGATTTGCCATTGCCTGCTTTGAGGAAAAACGACGCCGTAAAATTCTTCAGCTAAGACGCAGACATCATTTACGGAAAAATATGTCAGTACTTTGTCAGATGAACGGTAAGTCATGTGTGCATATAAATATGAACTTTATTGTTTCTATTGTTTTTAGGTTCTGGGAATCATTTCGATTGGATAAACAAACATTTTTAATCATTTTATCCAAAATACGAGCAGATCTCAAATCATCCCGAATAGCGCAGTCAACTCAACTAGCAGCAGTGCTGCGGTATCTTGCCACTGGCTCTTACCAGTTGTCTGTTGCAAAGGATCACCATATAAACATGGGCAGGAGTACATTTGGGAATATACTTCACGACATTATTCAGTTGCTGGAAAGGACAGTATGCGCAGAGGAAATAAATTTGCAAATGACACCAGGAGAAATTCAGAAATCGCGGGATTACTTTTACTCCAAATAGCAACTTCCTAGCATTATCGCATGTGTAGATGGAACACACATTCAAATTAGAAAAACCTACAGCCGCATTTAATTCTTTGACCATTTGGCATCAATGGCAATCCGATCGCCCTTGGCAAATCCCCTGGCCAAATCAGGGTTATTTCTCATAAACTTGAGAATAATTTCATCCTGATTCGCATTCTTATGCTTGCCCCTACAATTAATGGAATAATAATATTCAAAATGAATAAAATTAGACAGGCAAATTTAAATTATAACGAAACTTATATGTTTGGCTTGTTTCAATAATAAACACTCTTTAGATACAGCTGATAGAGTTGCCAACGATCGAAGTTATCATTTTGCAACCATGCCGCTCACATTTTTACTATTAAAAAAATTGCTTGTAGTTCTGTGTGGAATTTACTTAAATAATTTTAAACCATAATTAACCCACAACTAAAAATCATCAAGCTTGTATGTGAAGTTTAAGCATTGTTTCGTATCTTTTTACGTTCCGCTGATTACTTGGGCAACTCTAGCAATTCTATCGGTTATCGATAGTTATGTATCGATATATACCATAGCCAAAACGCAATTTGTTGTTGTCTAAAGGTATTTTGCTGCTCGTGCAATTTTGGGAGGGTTAGGAAAAAAATTGTTTAACACAAGAGTTCAATCCAAACTGTATAAGAGAGTCGACAAATACAATCTTAAAGAGTCAAAGAATGATCAAAAAATTGATTCATAGGATGGCAGCTCTTAACTGTAGCAATATTTTCCATTTACTTTTCATTTCACGGACTCAGACGTCGCCGGTTTTAAATAGGCGAAATTTTGCGATTTGCGAATTTCGGAGCAACTACTTTTGCGATTTAGCGACCAAATCGTAAAATTTTTGCGAAAGCGAAAATGGGAGCATGTCTGATAGTGCCCAAAAAGATAGTCGAGACTGTTACGGCAAATAATTAACATGCCTGCTTTTTAGTAACAGAGCCAATCGTTGACAAAGACGGGCTAGGGGGGAAATTCACCTCGCTCTATCTCTGTTGCTCTCTCGGTTCCGAGCAGAGGCTGAGAGCCCTCTGCCCGCTTAACATACCTCTGCCGCCGCTTAACAGCGCTCAGCCACTGCGCTGCCATATATGTATCTCAAAGTAAGCAAATGATTTTGATTAACTCATAGTATGGCTAATTCGTTGAATATAAAAACTAAAAAAATATAGAAATACTTCATAAATTTAGCCCAATCAATTTATGAAGGAAAATTTTTTTTTCTTTTTTTTCTACCATTTACAAGCCCTTATATTCATTTATGGCGATTAAACAATGTTTAGCTAATATAACTACATCAATCACAATCATTCAATCCGAATAAACCATTCTTTTACAAAATAAAATAGCTCAAATAACAAAACTTAACTAAACCTCAGTGCCCTCACTAGCCGTACTCTTCTAACGCACGCGAATGCCAACCCCTTCCAACAATTCGAACTCACTTCGAAAATTCAAATCAGCGCGCCCCAAGCAGCTGGCGAAGCCAACGTCAGAAACACAGCGACCGAGCAATAATATTGGTCTGTGGTGTTAGTACCAAAACAAACGCCAATCTGAAAAAGTCGTGTCGCGCACCGTCATGCGCTGCGAGAGCGTTTTGTGAGTGAAATAAACGGCCAAATATTCCCACAAATTGATTAATAGAAAACCTTATACAAATAATATAATTAAACTAAAATGTAATTGTAAGTGTTAAGTTAATAACAAAACGCAACTTCCTGGCCGCGACCACTCGGCTTATAGGCCATCTCTTTCGCACTGCAAAGGTCGTTCATTGTTTGCCAGTGTGTGTGTGTGTGTGTGTGTGTAGGTTGAGTGAGTGAGCTGGAAGCAACTAAATAAATACATATGTATGTATCTGCACTGCATAAAAAGTGCATAAATTTTACTTACAGAACCAAAAGCAAATGTTAATTTTTCTTTAAAGATAAAATTGAAGGTTGTTCTTTGGCGTGAGCTTGTCTGTATGTTTAAATGCGTGTGTGTGTGTCGTGTGTGTCTGCTGCCTTTGTAAACAAAAAAGCAAGTGTTAAGAGAGCACAGTGAGCGGGGGAGAGAGAGAGAGAGAGAGAAGAGAGCAGCGCACAAAGCAAATGCTGAAAATGTCAATAAACTCTGCAAAAAGGTGAGGAAAAACGCAACCAGAGCCCATGACGGTGTAAAATAAAACCCAAAGTCAAAGGCAAGTGCAAAAAAAAAAAGAAAAATAAGAACAGTCCAAACTCTCTCCCTCTCTTAAGCATACACTCTCCGAGGCCCGAAGAAAGTCGTCGTCGGATAAATGTTGCAGAATTTCT
The DNA here is from genome assembly GCA_037044535.1 of Lordiphosa magnipectinata. Lineage (NCBI taxonomy): Eukaryota > Metazoa > Arthropoda > Insecta > Diptera > Drosophilidae > Lordiphosa > Lordiphosa magnipectinata. The sequence goes on from JBAMBO010004050.1 coordinate 36,620, forward strand.
GGTTTGACAGCAGCTTCCGCATTTGGTTCGGTGTTCTGCAACTTTTTCATTTGTTGCATTTTGTTTATTTTATTGTCCCACACTCACTCACTTACACACCAGCATGAGTAATTTACCGTTATAAATTCACAGGTGAAAAATCAAAGTAACGGGCTGAATATTTCGTTAGTGCAATACAATTTTTGTAACCTGCTGTGTGCATCTGTATGTGTTCGCGTATCTGTGCAAAAAAAGAAGAAGAAGAGTTGTCCAAATCACATTTTTAGAAAAGCATTTTATACAACAACAACAACAACTACCACAAAAAGTTACTATGCAAATGGAAAACGAATTTTAAGTTCCCAACTGGTTTATCTTGGGAAGAGGACATATTTTGTTTAGGGGAAAATAACAACAACAAAATCTTATTAGACTGATCAAACAACACAAAGCACAATTGGAATATAAATTTTTATCAAAAAGTTGTAATGGTAAGTTGAACCAAATATAATCATGTATAATCAAAAGAAATCATAAGAATTTTATATTTGAAATTGCCATTTCATTTAACAATTTTAAAGAAGAAAGAATTAAGCTCTGCTGTAAGTAAGCAGAGTCCATTTAAGCCTATCTATTTAAGTAATCATAGCCAGAGTCACTAATGTAATGGTCAGTCTAGAATTGCTTTTTATTAGTCAAATCCCATAAAATGGTTTGCATTAATTTTCGTTTTGTTCCTTGGTCTTATTTGAATCGATTTTTAAAATTGTGTGCTCAATTATCGAAGGTATTATGAATCATGATTTAAAGTAAAGTCTTATGATCTAGTTTATTCCATCCAAGAGTTTTTACTAATTAAGCAACGGACATTGTGGGTATAAATAATTTTACTTGGTATCATCCCCTATGCATTGCTAACTATAGTTTAAATCAGACTAACCTTTTGGAAGTACGAAAACATTAGGTTTGAAATCAACGCCAACTACAAAAATACATAAAGATCACAGGCAACACTACGTATGAGTAATATCAAAAATTTTGGATCCTCCTCGCGCCCCTTAAAACATAACTTTTTCAACTTTTTTTTGTTTTCACGTTAAATATGTACCATAAACTTACGATTCAAGAGGCGCCGATATGAGCTTACATTTTTCATACAAAAAAAAGGCAGTCTATTGTTCACATACAGATTTTCAATTATTGAATTAGTTACTCCTATTATTACTTTTTAATCTCTAAAAACTTTTTAGAGAGCCGAGAGCCGTTTGATGGCTCCCGGTTCACGAGCTGTAGCCCACAGCTCAGAGCCAAGAGCCGAGTATCGAGAGCTGAGAGCGAGAGCTGGCTCCCGAGAGCTACGAGTAAAGAGCGATTCCGAACCCTGCTAAAAAGACAAGAATTAGTTCAAGTATTTAAAGCAATTTTGTTGTTTAGCTGTTTAAAAAATAAATTGGGTTGTATTTGGTTTGTTTTGATTATAAAGATGAATATTGTTATTTTTACTTTTCAGGTATTATAAATAAAATGATACAAAAAACCATAATTCATAATTCATAGGATCTTTTTTCATCGAAATGGAACTTTTTTCAAATATATTTTCGAGTTATTTTTTCTTTGTTTCCTAGTGGCAACCGTGTTGATAACAGGTAGTTCGGTACTTCTGGACCAGCCCTCGTAGGTTGGGTACGTCTGGAACTATACACATTACATTAGTTGAAAATCAATTGACCAATCGCTTATATTTATGATCTGCAATCAGTGGTCTACCTCATAAAAATCACACTTCCCTCCCCCTTGTCCCACACCTGCCGCCTGGCTTTTGACTTGACTTATGACAACAAAAGCTGTAAATTAACATTTGAGGCCGCACACACACACACACACACTCACTCATACATGCTTAAAAAGAGTTCAAGAACATAAACAAGCCACAGAGCCAATCAACTTACAAAACGCAACCTTCGCGCAGAGAAAGAGTCGTCGCCGTCGTTCATCTCTGCTGCTGCTGCTGGCTCTGATAAAAGCGAAGACCGCACATAAACCCAGTTAACAGAGAAGAAGAAAAAAACTGCAACAGCAGCAGCAGGCGAACCAGCCGCCAATAAACACAAAAACCGCAAGCCGACGTAGTCAAAATAATAATGAGCCAACATTTAAAATGGTTTATGAGACAAGAGTCACAACACAGAGGCGAGAGTCAAGAGTTGGAGAGTTGCGGGCACCTACGGGCCAAGACTTGGATTTTTCTGGGTCAAGCTACACGCTAAAAAAAAAGAGTAGAAGCAGAAGAAGCAGAGTCAGAAATGTGTGTGGTAGAGTTCAAAACGTGCCTGAAACGTATCGTTAAAAGACATTACTTGGGATCCGACTTTCCTCCCCGCCCTGCCCCGCCCCGCCAGTGGAAACAATTTCCGGTGGCCTACGGGTCCCAAGCGGCAGTTCGGTTTGTACGTTCATTGCAATTGCCAATGAGTCAGCGGCAAACCGATCGCCAACAACCGTCATACGTACATATGAAAGTAGTTCAAGTGACCAACAACGGCGCCGTTACATTTCACTGCTTATGCGAATTCAAGTGGCACCTTTGGCATCCTCCTCTGCACATTTGGGCGTTAATTAAATTTTGGTTTGTGGCTCAAGTGTGTGTGTGTTGGTATAGTAATGAAAGTCCAAAAACTAAATGAATTTTCTGGCTAAAGGTCCTCTATTTACAGAAATAATAATAAATATAAGAGAGCCAAGTTAATAAAAGGTGGGCCATTTAACGTTTTTTTTTTATGTGAAACATCTTTAATTTCGGTACCGAAGATTTAAGTAGGAGAAAAATTAGATTTCAGCGTCACGTGACGAAAGATTGTAGTAGGAGTAAAATTTGATTTCAGAGTCACGTGACGCTGACGTCATGCATATTTTGTGTTGTTGTTTTGTGGAGTGTCCCGGTACACACACACAACCACAAGAGGGTTGGCAGAGGATGGGCGGGGGGAAGAGACTTAAAGGGTTACGTGGGTTGAAACCCAGGTTACAAAAAAGGGTATTTTTCCTTTTTTTTTTAAATATACAATCATATATTTTATTTGAACAGTTCGGCATATCAAAGATGAAATTTTTATTTCAAAATTCCGAAAATTCAGCCGTTGGTACCTCATCACCCTTGACGTCCCAAAAAATAATGCTCTTGCCGTAGACCGCGTAACTCATTATTGGTTCATATAAAGTCAAAAAACCATAATTATTTTGTTAGTCCATGGATAAATCTCGTTATTGGACGAAGGAAAAAAAATTTTAATTCGAATTTTTGTCAAATTTTCGTCATGTATTGGTTCGAAAAAATTAGTTGTAATTAAATAACAAAAAAAATCCTTCGTTCAATGACTAGATTATATTATTTCAAAGATGTAAGCAAAATTTGAACAAAATCGCTTCATAAATTTTTGAGAAATCATGTCCACCGACTTAAAAATTGAGTTTTGAGATAAGCGCGTTTAAAGTTTTAAATTGCCACTGATGTGGCCTGATGGGCGGAACTTCCGAAGGGTCTATCTCTTAGAATTTTACTCGGATCGACTTGAAATATTAGGAGAGTATGTTAAACATATTGTACTATTTAATAAGACGAAAAAAATCGATTTTTTGAAATTTTCAAACCCCCGTAACCCCCTAAAAACAGTGACTTAACAGTGATTTAACACTGAGTTAACAGTGACTGGACAGTGTCTAAACAGTGACTACACAGTGACTAAACACTGACTTAAAAGTGACTAAACAGTAACTTAGCTGTGAGTTAATTAGAAATTAAGCCCTTAAATTTAGCATCATGTTTCAAATCAAAGCCTCGTGAGTGTTAACGCCACTCACACTTTGGTTTTTTTTTCGTAGTGTGGTCTCACCAAAAACACTGCAGTCCATGTGTTTTAACAGCTTATTAGCAATACCTTTGTGGCCAAGCCAGTGCGAATTTTGAAAAATCGAAATATCATATTTTCAAATGAAGTATACTTCCAAATTGGCGGCAGAAATGCCGGATTTGATCCTCCAAGTTGTTGTTGTAACGGCTGGGTTGGATTGATCCGTACGTTCTAGTGTTGTGAAAACATCGATTGTGGTCACTAGTTTGAACATCGATAGTATTCCACTAGTATCGAAAGTGCTATCGAAAAAATTTGATTCAAAAATTCGTCCATTGTCCTTCTCCCGAAATTCTGCCAACACCAACAATCTAAATTTACATGTAATCAAATATAATAATAAGACAAAATCAATTAACTAAAATTTACTCTTACCCTGTTACAATATGAAGTTTCTAGAAAGGCGCAATTTTCTGCTCCGATACATCGAAAGCGGTTCACAACAATCGACGGTTGGTCAATTACACAAACATCGATAGTATCGATAGTTCTATCGATGTTTTCACAACACTAGTGCGTACATGTAGATATGAAAAGAAAGAGAAAGATATAGGGTAAGAATTTTACGGGGATGTTGAGACTATTCCATGTCCAGGCCGAGGAAGAAAGTAACCTCGACTGGATGGGTCCACTGATCTATGGGTGTGAGGTAAATGTAGTCTAAGGGATAGCTAAACAGGTGTTTGGTGGTATTTGGGCTAAGTCTACATTTCGGGCATGCGTATGTTATCTCTGGGTTTATACGGCCCAGATAGCTGTTCAGGAACCTGCTTCTTCCAGATGTTCTTCTTTGACCATTATGCTGTAAATGGAAATTTTTTATGACCTCAAATCGACGCCATTAAAGCGCTCTTCTAGTGTAGGTGGCTGAATTTAACCTGTTTTTTTTTTTAAACTTGTGGAAAGAATTCGGAAAAGATTTTGTAATTCTGTTTTTTTTTAATTTGGTTGCACAATTCATTAACAAAAATACAAAATTAAAAATATGTGAATGCGTGGGGTTTCAAAAAGTTCTTGGCTTCCAAAGTAGGGTCTTCTAAAAAAAGAAGTATGGATGGTTCACAGCTTTCTGGGAGTCACCATTTCAGATTTGAGATATCAATGCAAAACGGAAATCGGGAAATTGTTTAGTGTGAATGCCTTTATAGCCCGCAGCAGAATCATAAAAAAAATTGAATTTGTACAAATGGCGGCCATTTGAAAACGAGAAATTAATTTTCGACCATTTGTTTTGGCAGTCCAGTGAACAAGGTAGGGGCCATGGGTCCATTGGCTAAATACATCATCAAAATCGGTCGAGCAGAACCAGTTTGAAAAACGTGGTTTCGAGAAAATCGCGTTTAAAGTTTCGACAACTGTTTTCGATAAAATAAAATTTTTTTTATTAGATTTCAGACATGGATTTCAAGCATTTGGGTGATAGCTATCACCGAAAAATGAAATTATCAAAATCGGTTCAACAGTTCTTGAGAAATTTAGGTCAAAGTGCGCCAAGACATGGTAAAAAAAAATCTCAAAAAATTTCCAAGCAAAATTTTCTTTTCAAAAGCAACTTGTGAAAAATTACGAACATTTTATAACTTTTTTTGAAGTCTTTTGATAAAAAAAAAGAAAAAACATGATATTTTTAAAAATTCGAGGGTCGATGAAAATTTTTTTCATATACGAGGTTCGGAAAAAAAAATTGATTTTGTTTATTGTTGTAAAAAATATTGGCGGATCTGCTTGAAAGTTTTACAGAAAGTTTTTAAGACCCTAATAATTAAATAAATACTTGGCTTTACAGCCCCAAAGGGCCAAGCCGAGTTTCGAATCGAACGAATTCTGGGGTGTTCGGTTCCGGACCAGTTTGCAACCTTGGTGCAAATGTATGTTACATCCAGAAGTAAGCGACTCCGACCCTATAAACTATGTATATATTCTTGATCAGCATCAACAACGGATTCTATACATCACTATCCGTATAAACAAACAGATCTCTGAGATGGTAGGAGCTACTTCTTTTTCTGAGAGGTATCTCAAAAGCTTCTAAGAGACAGAAATGTATGAGAGAATAAATAACTGTAACAAGCTTACGGTTCTGAGTTTTCAATGTAAACTTCCATATTCAAATGTAAATCTTAATCCATCTCTTCTTCAACGAGTAATTCCTCAGACTATTCATCATAATTTGTACTAAGCTTATCTTCAAGTCGATCTTGAACTACCTACCTATGTATGTATGTACCTATCCACCTACCTACCCAACAACAACTTAACCGGTTAACAAGTACCCTCCCCCCTTGTTACAATGCCAAATATAAATTGCTTACATGCTCTTCCAATTCAAAGTCTCTCCTCTCTTTGACTGCTAATTAGCAGTTAACAATTGCAACATTGACCTCCTCCCATAATTTTTGCCTTAAGCTTGGCTCTTTTCTGCTTTTGTTCTATTGTCTGAGGCGGCGAGGCGGGCGAGCTCCCGAGATCAAAACAAAAAGATATAATAACATGGCAGGCAGCAGGTTTACCTTGTTGTAACCTCACAAAACCGAAGACGACGTCGACGACGGCGATCGGCAACATTTGGCTGGCAACATTGTTGCTTGCCATTTTGTTTGATTTTTACCAAGTTTACCAATTGCCATAACTGTGTGTTTGTATTTGTGTGTGTGTGTTGGCAGGCACCCGTCGCGTTTTTCTACTAGTCGGTATACAAAACATGATCGTTTTGGCCAATTTTTTGTTTGCTTCTTTTGGGGCCAAAAGCGCAAAACATGTTGCTGCAGTTAGTGTGTAGTTGTAGCAACTGCTGCTGATATTGTGTAACAATTTGGTAGCCTTTTTTGGCTCTTAGGATTAAACAGACTTATGTTGCAGTGGCGTAGTCAAGACTTAAACAATAACTTTTCGGAAACTTTCGGAATGGTAATAAAAAAGTTTTAATACACCATTTAACGTTTACGTTTTCGGTCACAGAATAATTTCTCCGTTTAAAAATGTTTTTAAAATACGAACAAAATCCACCAAAAATTCGGAGCTCTCAGATTTTCTTCAGATTTTGACAAACAAGTCGCTTGCTAGCCTTCAGTAGCTCAATCTCTTAGTTCTTAGCAAGTGTTTTTAAGAGGAGATTTATTTTACAAAAATTAGGGAACTTTAAATAAAATATTTGATTTTCTCAACATTGTCATCTCTTAGCTCGACCAAAGAAGTGCTTATCTCTTTCAGCCATGCTCCTACTTTTAATAGGGCCAAAGTTTTGCGATTTAAAACTGGGATTTCGACCAAATTTGGTCTGCAAAAGGGAGCATGGCAGATTCTCTTGCTTTTGGTTGGAACAAAAGAAAGGGACCTATAGTCAAAGTTTCCTTGTTACTTACCTAACAACTGGTGACAATAGCTGGTGAAGATGACCGGTTCTCTATCATAGCCAAGAATAAAAAATTCAAAGTCAAAAGTTTGTCGTCTCCATCTCGCAAAAGATTCAGATTTTTTATTAAATAGTTCATATTGTTACATTACAACCGTACTCTATAAGAATGACTTAAAAAAAGGAACATAAAGTATATTGGTTATTACTGTGAAAGCATTTTGAGATTGAAGTGAAATTTTAAACCATTAAAACATCATTAAATCAACCCAATATTAATGAAATTCCAACTGTACTAAATCTATTTTGTAATAAATTAAATGTTTTTAATTTGTTATGTTTTTTTATAAAATGTATGTTTTGGTCAATACTATTTTCTGTGTGCCATAGTCCATGTGATATGTTTTTTTGTTTTTTAATATCATCGTTCTTAAATTCGGCGATTGTTAATTTAATATGTTTTCAAAAAAAATTCGCGAAATTTGGTCGAAATCAGATGTTTATCTGTCGGAAAATGGGTTTTAGTTAGAAAAATGTTTGATTTTTTGTAAGCGTTCTTAAACCCTGAGATTTCAAAGCCAGCATTTGCAAGGGTATTAAAACTTCGGCACAGACGAAGTTAGCTTGACCTTCTCGATTTTTATTCGTTTTTTTTTTTTGTGGTCATAAATTTATTTAATACTTGTTTCTTATTATGTTAAATTGGCGCTTTTAATAAAAATCGAACAAAACTAACAAAAATTGAAACTCAGATTTTAAAATACGGTCGTGCTCAAATTTGAACTTTTGCAAAACTTTTGCGATTTCAAAAAGGCTTTTGAACCAAATTTGATATTTAAATAGCAAAATTTTTGTAGTCGGGATCGAAGTAGGCCCACATTCTACCTGTGCGTCACAACCGGACAATAACAGAACCGCATTTTTCCAATTTTGTTTTAGCCTTTCAAAATGATATACTTTCGAGGGTTCGTAAATATCACTCATTTAAATATCATTCAACACAAAGTCTAAAACTGATATCTTACAGTAAATATCATGAGCGATAACAAAATTGTGAACAAAAATATATATCAAAAAATTTTACATGATATTAATTACAAGTGATAAATATCACTAACATTTTCATCACGAGTGATTCAAAGATTTTTAAATCAAATTGTAGAAAAATAGCTGTAAAATGGGAAGAATAAAGAAATTCAACAGCAATACCGTGACTTTGCCAACAGATCTCAAGCATGGGTTTTATGTATTATATGCAATAACAAATTTCTAATCAAACTAGTTCACCAAAAAAGATGTAGAATACATGGAAGCTTCTGATGTGAAAATGGCCCCAAAGAAGACAAAAGAAGGGTGAGGGGGCGGCAATAAGTTGCGTCCACTTTGAACGCTGGTTCTGCCAACTTGTTTTTTCATATTTATACGATGAATATAGATAAGAACCGATATCGATAAGACATTTTGATAACAAAATCAGCTGGCACAACAATTGGCGGAGTGTTAATTTATTTAAATATTGTTGATTTATTTAAATAAAGTTTTTAAATGCTGTCAAAAAAGTACAGGTAGAGATGCAATTACTTGGAAATGTTTTATTACTTAGTTGTCATTCATACTTGTTTCAGAAAGGAGCATGCAAAGTCCATCCGACAGAACGCCCGCCTCCTGGGAATAAAGTTAGATCATCTGAATTGGATAACCCAAATAGCCTCCCAAGCGTAAAAAGAGCGACGGACAAGCGATCCAGTGGGGTTGGAAACCAAAAAGTCCCAGGCAGCAGCAGCACTAAAATCTGAAATGTTTGTCATTCCTGGAAATTCGGGTGTCTTTCAAAAGGAACCGGCTAGAAATAATAAAGAAATCATAACTGGAATACTAATGTAATTGTTTATAGCTTACAAATGCCAAATATTAAGTACGCAACGCTCGTCACAGCACACTCGTTCATTACTTTCAAAACCTCTTTTTAACTGCATAAGCTGCAATTGTTGCTTTTCAATTGCAAAATGAAAATCACTAATTTATTTTGAATGATGCGCAAAGGTAAACAAACAGACCATATCAGCTGTTGTGGATGCGGAAGTGGACGCTGAAAGCTCTAAAAACAACAAAATCTTGCAATCGATGACAGAACGCGCGTATGTGGAAATCGGCTATAACTCGAGAAATATTTCAATTCAAATCGACATGACGGCAGACCAAATAACTGAGGTAAAAGCAGAACAAGTTAAGGATCGTATGGTATGCTTAAAAATGGACATTGAAACACGAAATTTTCGCAGACTTATGGGACTAAATATACAATTTTTTGATGATTTTCAAATTTTTGTGTATACCATAGATATGATACAGCTTAATGAACGTCACGCTGCCCAATATATAAAGAAAGAGGTGTTCAAATGTTTGTGAAAATTTCGTCTAAATCTTAAACAGATATACTCGATAACAACCGATAACGGTGCAAATATCATTAAGACATCAAAAAATATTAAAGCTTCTTTAAGCGTGGTTCATAGCGCAGCGCATACACTACATTTATTGTCTTGGGACGTGATAAAAACTGTCTAAATAAGAGCCTTCTTTATGTTAACTGATATTTTACGAACCCTGATACTTTCTCAAATCACTCAAATCAGGCGTTTTTTTCAGTGGTGATCTCCTTATTTGACCCAAATCTCTGCCATTAAGAGTCAATATGGCGCTCAATTCCAATTATCCCTATTTACACACCTGTCCATTGCTGGAAGAGCACTTTTTTTATAGCCAAATGCGCTCGCTTTTGCTTCAAATTATTGTCGACATTGTCCAGCAGTTCTCCATTACCCTTTTCAAGGTAATCAATATGAATCATCGTCTATAATTCACAAGATTGTTTGTGTTTGTTTTTCATTGGAACTGAAACTAAACGGCGCTGCTTGCTTAATAGATGGTAGCACTCGTAAAAGTTCTGCATAAAAACTAAAACTTAACCAATTCAACAATCCCCTTACCCTTGCAAAGGGTATTATACTTTTTCCCAGAACTTTGCAACGCATAGAAATATTCATTTCCGATCCCATAAACTATATATATTCTTGAGCGACAAGCTGAGTCGATTGAGCCTTGTTCGTCCGTCTGTATGTTTCTACTTAAACTAGTCTCTCAGTTTTAGAGCTATCCAGCTGAAACTTTACAGTCTTTTTTTTCGAAAAATTCGTCTTAGTGAGAAAAACAGTTTTGTTTTCAATGTTAGCGTCCCCAAACTAATATTATTCGCTTTCACGCAGATTTTCAAATCTTGGTCAAAATCGGATGGCTATATCTTACAACTGCCATAGGACCGATCGGTCGGAAAATGAGTCTTAGTGAGAAAAACTTTTTTGTTTTCAATTTTATCGTTCGTAAACTCGTTAATTTGTTAATTTGATATGTTTTCAAAAAGATTCTCTAAATTTTGTCGAAATCAGATGACTAGCAGTCCGAAAATGGGTTTTAGTTAAAACAATTTGTGACTATTGCTAGCGTTCCTAAACTCTGATATTTCAAAAACAGCATTTGCAAGGGTATAAAAACTTCGGCACAGACGAAGTTAGCTTGGCCTTTTCATTTTTATCCATTTTATATCTTTTGCTTCATTAGCTACAATAATTGTTGCTCCAAAGTAAAACACTTCAACTACCATAAATTCAATTTGTTTCACAATTCAACGCCTTAAGAACACACACCCATCGCACATTAATTACTTCGTTTTACTTCGAAATCAATACACAGCCAACTTTCAGACCCTTGACGACGACAATTAAGAAGAAAAATCAACAATATTTATTTATAAACATTGAAGGTCAGCTAATAAATCTTCACCAGAATTAAAGAACAAATTTATGACCATTAGCCAATTTAATTTATGCAAAGAATAAAGCATAAACAATAAAGAAGAAGAACACGAAATCGATAAAAATCTCATCAAATTAAGGCAAAACGATAAAAATTGATTGGAGCAGCAGCAGCAGCTTCAACTCTGGAGCCAACAACTTGAAAGTTGCTGGTCCATAAAAAGATTCTTTAGAAACTATTCTAATGCGACGAACAAAAACCTAAAAAAAAGAGTTAAGGAAACATTGAACCGAACACCTCTGCTCCCTGCTCTTCTCCTGACTTCGTAGTCGTCGTCTGCTGATGACTAATCACTTGAAAATTGCCGCCAGCTATCGGGGCTCCAGTTTTGTTTGGCTTTTGATTTTGCTTTGGTTTTTAGTTTGGTCCTCATTGGCTGTTGCTTTGCTTGATTGGTTCCACTTCTGTGCTGCCTTTTCCCCTTCATCGCTCCCGCCAAAGAAACGTGTTTCTTCCTGTTTCAGGTTTCTCTTGTTCTCTCTCGCGGTCTGTGGATAAAGTTTTTGAGTGAAGCTTTCGAAATGACGCATGGCGCTTGGATGATGGAAGTGGAATGAAGATCTTTCAAAGTCAGACTGTCAATTACAGGAATAATGAAAGATTTAAGGTGTGGAATTAACGGGAAAGTATGTAAACTTAGTGACTCTTCAGCGCACTTGCAGGAACGGACGAAAATACTTGATTCTTAAAGAAATAGCACAAATTATTGGTCACGATTCTTTTTCTTGCATCTATCTGATCGCAGGTTACAATTTTGTTTTAACTAATCGAATGCTTTTGTGGGCGTTTTTGGGATAAGCTGCGCAAAATGTTCATCTTTAATTACGCAAATGTTTTACTTAAGCAATTTTAATGTCAAACTGTTTATCAAAAGAGATATTAAAATGATCTATTACTATTTAAGGGATGCAAACCGTTTGAGAATATGGATTGTTTGGATTTTTTAACTTTCTAAGAAAAACTTTCGAATTTTTGCACATATTTTTAAAATTTAGAAAAGCAATAAGAACGATCTGAGAAGCAAACTAGATTAAGGGAAAAACTCAACCACTATATAAGCAACATTTTAAAATAAACATGTAAAGTAGTATCAAAGTCTTTGAAATAAAATGAGCGCAGGACAGGTTCGTTTTACGAACACAAAATATCTCTACGATATGGTTCGGTTCGGTTAGGTTCCGCAACTGTTTGCATCCTTAACATTGTACGATTTACGGTTAAAATGCAGAATGCAGCAGGTAAAGTTTAGTTTTAACATAGCAATAACCTTTTCATGCTTCACCTTCCTCTTACCTTCTCAATTTCAGCGTCCAGGCCATTTTGGTAGCCATATTGATCAAAGACACAAAATGGGACCCAACAACAATTGATTATCATTTTAATAAGGTGACATGACTTAAAGCCCACGGACACAAAGCACTTATGAAAATTAGTCGTAGTGCACATCGAAATATCATTCAGATTTGTTATGGGCGATAAGTCCGCATAGAATTTGGACATAATGCCCAGATTTATTCGGACTTAAGGCCCATGTGGATATTTGAAATTAGTGTCAGAGCACAGTTAAAAATGTAACGGGTATATCGAAGTCGGGCAGGACCGACTTTAACTAATAAGCTAATCACACTGAGCACATCTAACATCCAACATCCTGAGTTTAAATGCATAATTACCATTTGCTAAGCCAACATTTTTAAGCTTTTGTTTTGTCAAAATGATAAGAGGGTCGGTGTCTAATAGGAAAGTGCTACGAAGGTAAAAAATTCCGCCATTGTAAATATTTATGACTTGTTAGAAGTTAGATGTGCTCAGTGTGATTAGCCTATTAGAAATATATATATCTGAAAATAATACCTAAAAAAGGTTTGTCAACTTGAAAGATGAGAAACGATGGTTCAAATTTCCAACCTTCAGTTTCTGAAAGAATCCGGAAAAAGAGAAGTGATGAATTTGACGAGGAAGTCTATGAACGTCCAAGACAAAAGTATTTTGGGATCAGCTCGTCGTTGTGCAATATGAGCTGCTCGCTCCAAACGAAACCATTAAAAGGAGCTATTCCAAAAACAATTTATAGCAAGTGCGTTTGATCCATAGGGAAAGTGATCTATTTTACATGACAACGGTCGTCCACATTTGTATAGCGTCCAAAACAAAAAAAAACTAGGTACTGAGACGCTGACAATTTTGTCAGAGCCCATCTAATTACTTAGCTCAGGCTTTCCGCTCTTGAAAATTGTCAGAGCGCATTGTCACAGCGAGTACTGAGCAACCAACAATTCGCTCTGACAATGTGCATGGACCTGCCAACTCGTTTTTTTGAAAACAGCTGATAAATTGTCGAAGGGGGTTCTGGAAATAATGGAACTTGATTGATAATTTTCAGAGGTAACTTTGAGAATTGAGCACAAAATATAAAAAATTATAGGAAAGACGACCAAAAAACAAAACTACAATTAGCAAGTGGAGCTGTTTAAAGTGGGCGAGTCGCAACCAATTTTATGGAATCTGATCAATAAATAACATTTCGATACCGGCAGCTGCCGGTATGTTTGTTTCTCCCGGTATGCCATTGGCCCAATGTACGCACACCATCCGAGTCTAAACTTTCGCAGTTTCCACAGCCCACAGCCAACGGCCAAGCAGCCCAAAGACCATTATAGTAGTGGCTCCTTCGGCGCACTGTCGTAGCATGCGTTGCTACTGTTGTGGCAACCTACCAGCCAACTTTTTTTCCGTATTCACCTAGTTTTTCCTCCTCTCATACGCCCGGAGAGTATGATTCGCTTCCAGTCTATGGAGCTGGCTGTGGCTATGAATATTACCTCTGGTTTAATGAGCGGCCCAGCAGTTTTAATCTCCCGATGCGTTTTGGGTTGTTATAGCAGTATGACTCAGTGGCCAAGTTCTGCTCCCGCAGCCCAAAATAAAGGGCATGGCTTCTACCTTCCCACACAAAATGCTTTCAAGAAAGAGACCATGGCATTAGCATTCCCCTAGTGACTTTCATTTTCAATTTTATGCACTCTTTTATTTTATGTGAATTAGCCCGCTTAGTTTTTATACACACAACAATTGACTTTTTTTCTGTAGCCTGGTCACACTACATTGACAGAGCGGCTCTGGAAATTATCGAACGATTTCCGCTCCGGCAAAACTATCAGCGTTTCAGTACCTATCTTTAGGACACAAATTTGAAAAAAAAAAACATGTTTCCAACAGGGCTTTATGTCATATCACCGTTTGAAATTAGATACGCCGGAAATAATATCGATTTATGGATATTTTTTTGAGGAGATGGATTTAAAATATATTTTTTTGATATTTTTTGTCGATATTTTTTTTGGTTTCGTCCAAAGTGCATTCTTTTGGATCTCCTTGGTGCTCCAAATTATCACAAAGCAAACATTTTAGCTCTACATTTTATATATAAAAGAAATATGTTTTCTATTTTTTGTTATGTTTTTGAAAAAATAATAAAAATGATATAAAAACAAAACTAACAGAACAGAAACTTTGCTATTTCACAAATGACTGATTTCTTTATACAACAAAATGTATTTCGCTTAAATCGGAGTGCTTGTTACAGAGATACAACGTTTAAAAACTAAAAAAAAGTCAAACCTATTCAGTTGAGCGGCACTGTAAGAGCCAAGCTTCAAACAGAAGCTTTGGCTTCGAAACTCCGCCCAAACGTTCTTAGGAGAATCCATGATAATTTTTTATTTGCACTGTTATAAAGAAAGTGCCCTTTAATTCAAAATGCCACAATTAAACGGTGCTTATCAATTTAATTGCCTTATCTCTAGATTTGGGAATAAAAGATTTGCGCGTTTAATTTTGCCAATTGTAGCAATTAGCAATGTGAAACATCATCACGAGACTTTTATCAGTGGCAGAAAATAAATCTAGCATTATGAATACTATATAGAGGTAATGGGAATCATTTAGCCAGAAATGATTCACTCTGGGCCAAAGCAGGGCACGATTTACTCAAATATTCTACATATGTATATGTATAGCTTTCTCTCTCTCTCTCTTCTATACACAGCAATGTCTCAAGGTCGTTCGTTCGCGTACTATGGTTCTTCTTGTTGTTCTGTATGCTTGATTATTTCGTTTGTGTATTTCCTGTTTGAAATGTGTTAATTTATTATTATTATTATTTCTTTTTTTTTGCAACTTGTATACTTAGATAAATACTCGTACAATGGTGGAACAGGCAACCTGTTTGGTGTGTCGTATGATCTGCAGTATGTGATTAGTTTTTTGGTCTTATCATATCTGAATGATGATTTGGAATATACATAAATCGTTTGAATTGGGTCAATTTGTTATTTAGTTGCTTTTGTATGACAACTGAAGGTCGCATTAGAAAATAAAAAGAGAAATATTTTTTTTGGATAGACTTGGAACTAAATAGATCACACAGAAAGGAACAAAAGTAAGTCCATTAGACTTTACACACATAGAGGTGTCGAAATTATGTTGTGAGGTCCACCCCAAAGTATGTACAATTTCGAAGAAATAGAAGTGATTTAGGGAATGATGGAAAATTTAAATCCGATAAACTTAAAAATAGACTTAAATTATTTAATTGAAACAAT
Organism: Lordiphosa magnipectinata; assembly: GCA_037044535.1. NCBI lineage: Eukaryota > Metazoa > Arthropoda > Insecta > Diptera > Drosophilidae > Lordiphosa > Lordiphosa magnipectinata. The sequence goes on from JBAMBO010004050.1 coordinate 52,336, forward strand.
AATTGAAAAAATAATTTGGCAATTTATTTTTTAAAATTTAAAAATTGGTTTACAAAATATAGTAGAATTATGTGCATTTAAAATGGACCCTAAAATATATAAACGGCCTAATCCTGTTTAAGTTTCTTTTGTGAGTGTGGGGCATGATTTCCACTGTCTGTAGGCTGTTTATCTTACAATCTTACTCAGAACATTTGGTTGTTCGGTTGCAAGTTTTTCCGACATATCGAACTGACAAATGACGCTTTCGATTTTCTAGAACAGCGCGTAACTTCTATCGATAACTCACGAAAATTAAAATAATGACTGTGTGATCCTGACTTTTGTGTGTTTTCAGCCCTGGGTTGGAACATTTCTGGCGCATACGGTTGCGTTGCCTTGTAGTTATTCTATCAAGACACCCTATACTTCATTCTGATTGATTGATTTCTTGGATTTGTTTGTAACCCGTGTGTTAAAAAGAGTGTTGAAATCGAAATTGAAGTGAGCATGTAAACAAGGACTTACCGGCAGATTGCTAGATTTTTATATTTTGGTCATATCCCAGTCAGGTCACCAAGGGGGAGTGTTCTGGATATCTCTAGAGATTTTGGAATCGGTTGGTTTACAAACCCCCAAAAGAATTCTTATTTAAAAATCTAGTTAGAAGGCTTGTGTTTATTATAAAGTTCTATCTCTAAAACAGGGTTAAAAGATTTCCCATTTTCTAGTTATGAGTTAATTTGATGTTTAATTGAAATTTTTGTTTGTGTTATATGTTTTATGGTATTTATAAGTTTTCTACGGTTTCACATGATTCCACCAAGTCTTATGAAAATCGGATAACTATATAGTATAGCTGCCATACAAAAGATAGATCTGAAAAAAGTCTTAGTAGGAAAATTTTTTTTGTTTTCAATGCTATCGCTTCCAATCTTTTTTCTGATCAATATTATATGCTAGTTCACAATTTTGCCAAGTTTGATACAAATCGGATGACTATAGACTATAAACTATAGCGGATCGGTCGGAAAAGAAGTTCTAGTGAGAAAAACTTTTTTGTTTTCAATGGTAACGTTTTTATACTTTACAGTTGTGAATATTATCACTTTCCACACAACTTTGGGGAGATTGGTCAAAATCTGATGAATATATCGTATAGCTGCCATATAACAAACTGCCAAGCAAATGTTCAAAGTAGTGGCGCCATCTATTGCTGTGTTTGGGAAACAACTCAGCTAAGAATGTTGTACGAAAGTCATTTAAAACCTTAATTTATATAAATTATGCAAGTTGCAAGGGCTACATAAACTTCGGTCGAGTCGAATTTAGCTTTCCTCTATTTTTTAATTTTAAGTGCCTCAAGACTTTCTTTACCAAGGATCACGAAGTCGCGCAGACATGTGGTAGTACATCATGTGACTTTAAAAGCTGTGAGGTGATTTTGAAATTGTTTGAACATTAAATTGATAAAACATTTTGAATTCAAGCAGCTGACAAACCAGTGTGACCCTTCCAGTTGAGTGCCGTTTTGGGTTTATTTTAGGGTTTTTTAAGACTTTGTGGTCCCACTATAGCTTACAATCCACTTAACATAAATAATTATCAACTTCGTGACATACATTTTTATTTGTTCTGGGAATAGGCAGAAATAGACAGAAATTTTGCAGAACTACTTCCAAAGCTTTTAAGTATTTCCAATGATTTGTGTTTTCCGTTGATTTTGATATTGTGTCGTTTCGTTGAAGTTGCAATGCAAACTTGGTCTCTTATAATATCTAAAACATTCAATTTTAATCGGCGAGTCCAATTGTTTAAGTTTATCTGCCTGAAGCGTGAGCGTGGTGTCATTATGAACGAGTGAATATATATTTTTTAATAAATCTATTAATTTGATTTGGCCATGGGAGTAGATATGTTCTCTTAACTGTTTCCGTTTCACTTTGAATATAATTTCGATTCAAAAAGATTTTACAATCTTAAAGCCTTTGCTTTCCAATTGACCTCAAGTCCCCAAAATAAAAAGAAACCAAAAAACCCACCCGTAAGTATCTTATTAAGGTAGCTTCAGGTCATAAGTGTAGACTCTGAATGGAAGATCAAAACAAACCGCTTTAAATGTTCCCCTCAAAAACAGGCTCCACTCAGTTGTGTTGTGTCTTCGGTTTCCCGCCATCTTTGAGCCTCTGAATAAGACATAAATCCTTGAAATTATGTTCGTTCCTCTGTCTGAAGATTCGCGCGTTGCCACACTTTTGTAGAAGATATTTTTGTGTTGTGTTTTCCCCCTCCCACCTTTTGATTTGTTTTGATTAAAGCGGGCCTAAAATGCGTTCGTTCTTTTTTTTTTGCTCTCTTTTGTCTGGCCTGTGCCTTCTTTTGTTGCTGCCGGGGAGATTTAATGTGATGTGTAGTGGTGGTGGGCTCGTTTTGAAGGACATTCGCTTAATTTAGGACCTGAGAAAACATATATTTTGAAGCGTCGCTTATTATGGCGTCTCGTATTGTGTTTTTGTTAAGTGGATCAGAGGCGTAGTAAATGCAGAAGACAGCGACGGGGTTTTAATACATACTTTGAAATTGTCTAAATATTGGCACTGATCGGCTTCTTTGGGCAAGATCTCCCGGAGCCTTGACCCGCAAACACAGTCAGAATGAAGGTAGGAAGTTTATTGGAAGTATGCAGCTTATACTTAGGTTAGGTTAGGTTGCAATGGTTGAAATGGGTGAGAATCCCATTTCATCACTTAGGCCAATGAAGGCCCGTTGTGTTACCATATAACCCTTTCTACGCTGCGATCGTAGAGGGAGGGTCTTTCCCGTTAAACCATTTAGAAAATATCACAAATTTGAGTAAAGAGGCTAGATCTATTTCAGAGATGTCTGACAGATCGTTTAGAAAGGGACGACCCAAAACTGTGAGTCGCCTTCTGCTAAGAGCTGGGCAATGACAGAAGAGGTGTTGTACACTCTCCTCCTCGTCCACTGAATTGCAGCTTCTACAGAAGTCATTGTGTCTGATGCCGAGCCTAGCGGCGTGTCTACCTATTAGGCAATGTCCAGTAAGGGCCCCTACTAGTAGGGAAATATGCAGTCTTTCTAGACGGAGTTACGCCCTAGATTTTTTAATACTAAGAGTAGGCCATGTAAGCCTAGATACTTCACATGTGTGTATTGTTTGCCATCGATTCATGGTTATTCGATGAGTAGTTTCCTTTGTTTGTAGCTTAAAGGTCGCAAGAGGCACCCCTATGTTGCTCTTATCCGGTAAGAGCTGAGTGGTGGTGCCAAGTCTGGCGAGGTGGTCGGCCATCTCGTTGCCTTCAATGTTGCAGTGTCCAGGCACCCAAACGAGATTAATTTCGAAGTGCTGAGCCATCTCATTAAGAGATTTGCGGCACTCCGTAAGAGTTTTGGTATTGTTGATATAACCGTCAAGGGCTTTTAATGTAGCTTATACTTGCAGGCATATCAATATTATTTCAACTTTTTGCCACGCCCCTTGCCTCCCCCGCAATTTGGAAAAAGTCAAATCATCCAAAGTATCTTAGACAGATAGTTCTTACCTTCTTGACATATTTAGTAATCAACATTATTAATTTCGATCTATAAAGTTTGAAAACGATCAGATGATTAAAGAGATAAAAGCAATCAAAGTTTTGCCAGAGTAACCGCTCAATTGCATACATACTAACCTATGTACGTGGGGTACTATTTATATTTCGGGAATAGCAAATAATAAATATTTTTAAATAAAAATGACTTTATTGTTTTTATACCCTTGTAGAGTGTATATTAAAATTGTCCAGATGTTTGTACCTCATAGAAGGAAGCATCTCCGACAACACAAAGTATATATATTCTTGATCAGTATGACGAACTGAGTTTATATAGCCATGTCAGTCTGTCCGTCCGTCTGTCTGTTTCCATGCTATCTCCTCCGTCAGTTTTAAAGGTATCGTAACCAAACTTTGCACGAAACCTTTTGGTACAAAGACGCTGAACATTTATCAGAACCGGCCGGATTGGATGCCCATAGCATATAGCTGCTGTAAAAAAAACTTTTTTGTCTTCAACGCAAACGTCCCCAAACCGCGTATTTTCTATGCTTTCACATAATTCCACCAAGTTTCATGAAAATCGGACAACTATATAGTATAGCTGTCATACAAAAGATATGTCTGAAAAAAGTCTTCATAAGAAAAACTTTTTGTTTTCAATGCTATCGCTCCCAAACTGGTTACTGATCAATATTATATGCTAATACACAATTCTACCAAGTTTGGTCCGAATCGGATGACTATAGCATATAGCTGCCATAGGAACGATCGGTCGAAAAAGTAGTTCTAGTGAGAAAAACTTTTTTGTTTTCAGTGGTAGCGTCTTTATACCTTTTAGCTGTGAATACTATCAGTTTCCACACAATTTTGGGGAGTTCGGTCAAAATCGGATGAATGTATCGTTTAGCTGCCATATAACGAACTGGCAAGCAAATGCTCAAAGTAGTGGCGCCATCAACCTACAAGGGTATATAAACTTTGGTCTAGCCGAAGTTAGCTTTCCTCTATTTTTTAAAATATTCTCTATGCAAATTTATGTACTTTTCCATTCACTCAAACCAATTTTCAAAGCACTGATTCGTTTTGGTACACCCACACGATCGATTGCTGTTTTGTTTCCGGCTCATACGCATATACCCGTGATTCTTCACCTGTGACGATCTTATAAACGTCTTTTGAAACATCGCGATTTTATTTTAGAGCATTTTATTGTGCATTATCAAATTGTACGGAATCCAACGCGAAGAAACCTTTTTTACGGCAAGGTGTTAAGGTCCTATAAGGTATTCTAAGGTACTCTAGACTAAAATTTTGAAAAATCAATTTTTTTTTTCGTAATGTATATACATATATTTAAGAACACACAGAGAATTTCAAGTCTATCCGACAATTATTTTCAAAGTTACACGCACATTTTTAAAGAAGTATCAGTTAAAATTACAGTGCTGTTAAATTTTTAAGCGAGTTTTTCTTTAAACTACTTTTGTCAACACGGTTGACATAATATCTCAAGTTCTAATGGACTGATCGACTTGAAATTTTCTGTGGGCCTTTAATATATATCCCCCTATGTCTCCACGTAGGATTATATAAAAATTTTGATTTTGAGTATTTTAAAAAATTCAAAACTTTGAAAAATATGGCGAGAAAATTACTTTTTTTTACGTGGGGCTATAACGACATTCTTACTTATTGAGAATCTGTTTTTCTTTTTTTCTTCTGATGACTAGAAGAGTTGAAATCGTGTCAACCATGGAGGCACCTTTTTTTTACCACCTCCCACTCTAACACCTGTAATTTTTTCAATTTCAAATTTTTTTTGTTTTTAATTTTTTTGTGTGTTCTTGAAATAATTATAAACATATAACCAAAAAATAGATACTACAAATATTTTTAGTTTTTTTTTATTGAATATTAAAAAATATTACCCCACGTATATATTTAACAACAATAAAATAGCAGAATTGAAATTGTTTGTTACCTTGAAAATATTCTTAAGCTATATTACTCTGTAGAAGGTGCAACCACTGCCTTCCTCTAAAGAGAGTTATCATTGCCGCTCTGACAATGACTATTGACAGGCTACAAAAGAAGCACTATAGCCATTGCCGGAGGTTGTAGAACTTGCGAACAAAAGACAATAATAAAAAAGAGGAGAGATCATTGGACACATTTGCGGTACAAACAGAAACAGAAACAAAGAGCTACAAAACATTAAACATGGGACAAAAGAAAGGCCAAATACGTTCAAACACAACATTGGCAGCAGCAGCAGAAGAAACCAGCAACAACGACTTGTTGCCAAGACATAAAAAAACAACGAAGAGGAAACACAAGCCAAACTACCAAAGAGAAATGTGAGAGAGAACAAGAATAAAAGTAACACGTCATGCTGCCTGCCTTTGGCTACCTTCTCCTCCTCACTACCCACTCTTCATTCTTCTGCCAATGCCAAGAACAAGTTGTAAATGAGGCGGCAGCAGACTGCGACGACGACGACGACGATGGCGAAGAAGAACTGGCCAAATCGACGAAGACAGAGAAGAGGTCATTGGCGGCCATTGACTTTGTCTCGCTGATGACCTTGCCCGAAAAATGGCGTGTAGTAAAATGAAGAAAGAAAAAAAAGGGCAGCTGGAAATGCACTCACACTGAGTTAGACAACGGAAAAAAAGAGTGAGGGAGCACTCGTTGTGTATGTGTGTGTGAGTGCAGCTGTTGACAAAGCTAGCTCCGTATTTGGGGTGCGGTGGAGAAATAGACAAACCAAGAGAATTATTGCATCCATTGGGCACAGGGCCAAGGCAAATGGAGCAACGGTATTTTTGTGCTTGTGCGGATGATAAATGTGAAATTACACAGTGAGAACCAATAATGAATCATTTATCCGCGGGCCAACAGTGGCTCTAGACCAATTTTCCAACAAAGGCTTGTGATAGAGCAACGAAAATTCTTAAGTAAATGTTCCTAATAAGTTCAACTCGGCCATGCCCGACCTCGATATATCCATTCCTCAGTGGAATAAATATTAAATAGTCTTCGCTTATGTCAATTACCAGAGCATTAACATTAATACTAACATTATGTTAGCAGACATTGCATGCTGACCCAAATATATGGCAAAAGTTGTGTTCCTTGAGGAAACCTCTCTTTTTGTGGCCGAAGCCATCAAAAATAACGACTAGGAATATCATCAAATCGCCTCGGAAAAATATTTGATAATGATATATCGCCCTTTTAAACAAAAATATCGATATTTCGATATTATTTCCGGCATCCATAACAATGTGAACTCACAGTAAAAGAAAAGTCGGGTTCGAACGACGTTCAAGTATATAGGTTAAGGTTTGGTCTGAAGTAAAATATATGGCAAACTAAATTTACTAATACCCAATGTCTAAGTTGTTTATTTTTAATAACGCCTAAGGGGCCGCGCACACATGCAGCTGAAAGATGAAGCAGAACTTTAGGCCGAGCTTTAAGCTTTCGAAAAATAAACACACTTCATGCATGCAAGTGCGCACACTATGCGCTTAATTGAACATTTGAATTCAGCCGTAAGTTCAGCTTTGTTTGAATGAACAAGCATGCTTGTTTATTTCAGCTCGCTGATGTATTTAGTAACGGCGGCAGTTACACAGCAGTCACGGGCTACGAAACATTATTAAGTGAAATTGAACTAAAAACAAAAACTCAAACTATTCCAATAGAATTGTGGCGGATAAAATTTGGCTGGGAATCTCAAAAAATGTCAATGCTACTAGTTAAATGGTTTTTTTTCACAAAATTACAATCAAAATTAAAAAGCTCACATGCATACTTACATAGATGCTAATGAATAAGACTTTCCTACTTCTGAATGCGATCTCCAATTTTATTTAAAATTTTGTCGCAAATGTCCATATCCGTTCTGGCATATTCATAAAAGTTTATTGGATACGTTCGTTATCGACCATATAAATTATGAAATTCACCCAATGTCTCTCTAACAGTAACAATCTCGTGTACCCAAATTTTTTTTTCCTTTGCTTAAATTTTCTCTACACTCTACAAATCGAGGCGACACCATGTTGCTAGCAAGAATAAAATGAATAAGCTAAAAGCTCAGCTCAGCAACATGTGTGCCTTCAAAATTATAGGTGTGCTGAATCATATTCTGTTGTCAGCAAAGCTTTCGGTTCTGTAGTCAGTTCATCTTTCAGCGACATGTGTGCGCGAACCCTTAAATCTAAAAATTTCGATTATCTTCTTCTTCTCTTTGGCCTGATATTAGCATCACAACCGCTTAGTCATCCAATCCGAGTGTTTCCGACGTATTAAAACGAACAGCTTATGCATAATTACCACATCAATAGCTTAAAAACTGATAGATTAGTTTACTTAAAAACAGACAGACAGCCGGATGGACAAAGCTTAATCGACTAAGCTCGTCGGCCTGATATATATAGTTTATAGGGTCGGAAATTTATTTTTGAATGCGTTGTAAACTTCTAAACTAATATACAATTTGCAAGTGTATATATCTGATGTGTTCCAGAAATCTCTAGAGATTTTAGGGTCAGTTGTTTTTGAAAACAACCAATCCAAATGTCGGTGTTCCACAAATGTCGGAGATTTCGTTTTTCGGAGTTAGCTTCGGAGTTGCATGCTGACAAACAGCTGACTGGTAGTATTCAAAATAGTTTAAATTAATGTAGAATTAAAATTTCATTTGGTAGTTTCTAAGACAAATGCTGCAAGTGGTTGTGGTATGCACTGAGTTCCAAATTATAAATTATTATTAAGCCATTAGTACTCAATTCTATCGGAAAAAAATTGAAGTGAACGCTGACCCGCCAAAAAAACTATTTTGTATTGACAACCCTGTTGCTTACAAGTGAGTGGAGTGCACAAATATAAATGCATTATTTGTTTGGATATTGCTGGGAGAAGGCCGTTGGCGAGGGAGACATAATCGTAACAAAAGTTTCAGAAATGATGCAATCCACTTTTAATTTCTGATGAAGCGTATGCTACTTTTCTGCCGACTGTTTTTCCATATGGCATTATTGCCTCTTCCTCCGGAGTTCTATGTCTCCCCCATAAAAACATCCTAAAATTATTAAAGTTCAAAAAAGATGTAAAGCATGCAGTTAAAAATTTGACTGCTGATAACTTGTCTTCCATTTGTGGTTTGAAATTCTCGCCGATAGAATTTATCGATAGGTTTGATTCGATACTTTATTGAATTAGCCTTTTAAATCATATATTAATAAACTGCTAATTTATCCACATAATCTGGTTAAATTTATACTTTATTTAAGCGAACAAACTGCTAATTCTTAAAAGAAAATTAAAACTCCGATATTTTCACATTTGGAATAAGTTGGCAGGATTGCTTATTGTTGCTTTCTGCTGCCCTCAGACTTTTGCATTGTTTTGGTGGACAATATTTTAAAATTTATTTTTAATACTAAAAACCCATCAAATCTTTAATAATATTAATGCAATTCGATCAGTTAAGCATTCAAGCTTTGTTCCTCATTATTATATTTGACTCAAATCTCTTTATTAGCAAAACATAGACCAAAATGTCGCCACAAATTTCGCAACATTTGAAAACAACCAAAAGAGGGTTCAGGAACACCGACAATTGCTTTTGGGTTGTTAGAGGTTTGTAGAACACGGCCATATATATCGGAAGCGAATCCAACATATCTTAGGTTCCAAAAAAATCAATAAATAGAACAAAAATATTAGTTTGGTGCAACACAATCTTAAAAAGATTTCGATACTACTTGCCTAAGACCTTTTACTTAAGTTTATTTAAACAAAAATCAAAAACACCGAACGTGATATGCCATAACCAATCGTTCCACTTTATCGATTACACAATTGCACTTATAAACATTGCAACCTGCCAAAATAGTTTCGTCAATTCAAAAACCAAAATTCAAACTCATTGGGTTGCATCTAACTTGGCCAATAACAACACCGACAATCAAAACGAATGCCAACACGCACATGCAGGGTAGGCTGCAAGCAAAACAAGAAAAATTCAGCTGCAGCCAGCATTCAGCGCAACAACCTTGTCCCAAAACCACTTTGCCAGTATTTGTTGTAGATTTATTTGAAGTATCCACTTGTATTTTGCACGTACGCGTTGCCAACTTACTTGGCTTTTGATATTAATTAAACGCATGCAGTGGGGAACTGCAGAACGAGGCCTGCCTGCCCACCCAGCAGTAACAGTTGCCGTAGCTTGAGCTTAAACGAGTTCCAAAAGAGAACCAGAAACTACCACACATCTTAAAAGCAGAGTTTAGCCTTAGAAAACTACAAACAGAAAAAGAAATCCATGTGCAAGAGATTCGTGGGCGGCAGTGCTATGAAAGAAAGTTCATCTTGATTTCGCTAGACTATTAAAACTAATTGCATCTCCCTTCATAAGTAATAACTGCATTTCTCTAGCAATTTTTCTCAGTGTACTGCAACTGGGAGCCTGCTCTTTCTTTTGCTCTGAATTGCTTTGCATGCGCCGCTGAGCAGCATTTTTTAATGACTCTGTTTTAAGAAGCCTTTTCTGCGTGGCGAATGCCACACCACCTAACCCATAGTCCAAGTCCAGAGCCTCGTCATGGGAATGACATTATTGACATTAGCAAGCATTTCGTTTTCTTTGAAAACCCAACAGAAACTAGTTTCAATATTTTTATTTAATATCTTAATATCACTTAAATTTAAAAAAAAAAACCTTTTTAAATAAACAAAACCTGTTTCACCAAGAAGACTTCGCTCTGGACAAGAGATCCGGGAGGCAGGTACATACACTGGCTGGTTATTTATAACAAAAAAATACAACACGACTTTTATTTATTTATAAAGAACAGTCAAACGACCTTGAGGACGAGCAATAACAACAGCTGGAAACAAGTTGAAGCAAATTTATAAATAAACAGAAATTGTTATCTTTTGTTGATATTGATAGTGCAGTGGGCGATGGGGTGAAGGCAAGCAACCTGATAAAGCCAACACCACAAATGACAAAGCAAAAATAGAAAATAAAAAGTAATTGCGAACAAAGTTCTGCAAATGGAAAATGGCCTGGGAGTGCCACTCATAAAACTGCACAAAAAATGCAAAAAGGCGCAAGCGTAACATTTCCTGTTTGGTTGCCCGTACGGTAAATTGTAATTGTTATGCACAGGCCAAAGACTTGCAACGCCCCGAAAATATGTGGCTAAAAGGGGGGGTGTCCAAGAGTCTAATAGTGTCTGCTGGATCGTTAGATTGGTTCACCGCAACGACGTTGACAAAGTTGTCTTCTGTATGTTTGCACGAGAAACTTGTTCAAGCAGATGCACTGTGAGAAATTTGAGAATCGGACAAAAGAAGTTTAAAACGAAAAGGCTAAGCCTAAGTTTTTATACCCTTCCAAATGATGGTTAGGAAATATCAGAGTTTAAGAACGGTAACACTAAAAATGAGTCGAAATTTTTATCGGAAATTTAAAACAAACTTCTCTAGCTCTTCTAGTCCTGAGATCTAGGTGTTCATAGAGACAGACGGATACTATACTAACATAAAATCCGTTGCGCTTAGCTGCGCCCCTATCAGTATAGCGTTTATCAATATGGAACCAATATCCCACATACCACCCACACCCCACCCACATCCCACCCACACCCCACCCACATCCCACCCACTATCCACCAGCTTCCCAAGCACTAACCACCAGCTTCCCACCCACTAACCACCCAGTTCCCATCCAATTCCCACCCATATCCCAACATTGGAAAATCACTTTTCAAATTGTTTCGTATTCTATCCTTACAAACCGAGTTACAAGTCAATCGGATGTGTAACTTTAAAAATGAGGTTGGAGCTAATCGCTGGGAACTAAACTTTCGCCCATATAACGTTGACCACCCACTTTCCACCCAGGGTGGGTGAATTTTCCGGAAATTAGTACGCAGTTTCTTTTTGAATTTTTATATAGATCTTCGAAAATGAGTTTGAACTTGATCGGATGAAAAACAAAAAAGTTGGGGTTGAATTTTCCAAAATTTGTAAGTTACGATATTAATATTTTGTTATGTGCAACTTTGAAAATGAGTTTGGAGCTAATCGCTGGCAACGAAACTTTCGCCCAAGCAACCTTGACCACCCACTTTCCACCTAGGGGGGTGAGTTTGAAAAATTGGTATGCAGTTATGGTTGAATTTTCATATAGATCTTTGAAATTTAGTTTGAAGTTGATCGGATGATAAACAAAAAAGTTTCATACAAAAGTTTTTTGAGAATTTTCCACATTTCCCGACAGAATTATCCCAAATCCGTTCTTAGGTACTCACTTTCAGCTGAAGATAAAACTACTGTGAAAAACTCAGCATCCTATCTCTTATGGTTTGGGCTGTGCTACGGTCAGTCAGTGAGTCAGTCCGATTGAACTCTTTTACATACATTTGCACGACTTTAGTATACGTTTTTTAATCTACGAGTAGCGGATATAAAAATTTTCTTGCTTCCGACCTATCGTCGTCCGATTTCGACCAAATTTTGCAAATTTATTTGAAGGCATATAAAATTAACACTCAGCGAGTTTAAGAACAAATAAAATGTAAAAAAAGTTTATCTCACTAAGGCCCATTTTCCGACCGATCGATCTAATGGCAGCCATAAGATATAGTCATCCTATTTCGACCAAATTCAATAGCTCAATAGCTTTAAAATTGAGAGACTAGTGTGCGTAAAAAAAGAAAGACAGACGGACAGACAGGCGGTTGGACAAAGCTCAATCGACTCAGCTCGCCCTGATCAAGAATATACATATGTATATAGAATATATGTATACATTAGAGTAGAGGCTCAATTTGTATGGATTAAAAAAAATGCTATAAGCGTTTGTCGAAACTGTAATCTACGCCGAATTCTAAGTCCGCATTTACACGGTGAAGCAAACTTCATGAAGTTCCCCATGAAGTTTTTGTTTTTAGGGAAGAGGTGTAGGGGGGCAGGCAAAGCTTCATGGCAAGCTGGCAATGAAGTTTATAGATAGTTTCTGTTTGCCAGGGTTGAGTTTTAAGTCGATCGATAACACGAGTTGATCGAACAAGTGCGACAATTTTGGGATTGTCTCACAGCACTTCAACATATTTAAAATAACTTGCACTTTATCCGTAGCCTCGAAGTCCGTGATTCCTAAAGTCCTTTTCCATCTAAAATCAAAATCGAGCTTCCCGTTTTTAATGAGAAACTTTTCGTATTTTATAATTTTTTTTTAAATATGCTAAAAATAAGACCAAAAAAAAAAGCGTATAGGCAAATAAATTCAAAACTAGCATATAACTCGACGCGCTTCGCTGCGCCGCCATCAGTATAGCCTTAAACAATATTGACATTATCAGTATAGCTGATAAAGCCGATATCAGTATCATCATATTTGGTAAAAAAAACTGAGCAACGGAATTTCATTCAGATCGACTAGAAAATAACAATTCGTCTTGAACCCTCCCCCGCACCCATTTTTGACACCTTGGGTGTGAGTTTCAAGCATGAAAGCTAAGCATTTTTTTGGAGACAAAAAATATTTACGATTGGCCTTGAACACACCCCCTTCCACCATATCACGACTTTCCATGCTAAGTTTTCCGGATATTTTTACACCCAAGGGGTGGACTTTACAACATCGGAAACTAAAATCACAAATTATTTGGCAATATATCCTTACAATCCGAGTTTCAAGTCAACTGGGGGAAAAATAGTTTTTCGCCTGCAGAATTTTCCGGGCATTTTCAGACCCCAGGGGCACATTTTTCAACATTAGAAAGTGAATTCGAATTTTATCCTTACAAACTGAGTTTCAAGCCAATCGGATGAAAAATAGTTGTTTTTCATGCAGAATTTTCCGGGCATTTTTACATGATGGGGGCGGTTTTTCCAACATCGGAAACTGAATTCACAAATTATTTGGCATTTTATCCTTACAAAACGAGTTTCGAGCCCATCGGATGAAAAATAGTTTTTTGCATGCAGAATTTTCCGTCCATTTTCCTCGTGAGCGGAACGTTCCAAAATCAGGAAAAAAACGCGTTCTATGCTTACAAACAAGCCCTAACATAATCACTTTTGTCAAAGTTTCCAAGAAGATTGGAAATTTTTTGATCATATATCTCGTTTAAACCAGGAAGCTCGATTTTGATTTTAGACCCATGGTTTCTTGGGCAAACCTTTTTAGAATTCGTCGCACTCTAATATACATACCTCTATAGTATACGCCTTAAAACAAAATTGAATCAATTTCGAAATTCAAATGTGGAAGAGTTGCTCCACTGAAATGCTAGCGATTTTGTGTGTTTGCTTAAATAACAAATCGATGTAGATTATTCAGAAATTGAACACACTTTGTGCATCAATAAGATGCATTAAAATTCATTTAAGGGGCTAATTTAACCAATTCGTTAAACTCAACAGTGAGCGATTTTTAAATCATTCGAAAACGCGCTCTGTGGCAGGGAGAAATAAAATTCGTGTGAATTTTGAGCGAAAGTGATTTCTGTGGCACTCCTCCAATTTTACTCCTCGAACATGGTTTCAAAATCGTATTTGGTATATCTTTTTTTTACTGGTTCAAGAACAGTTCCAAATCCGCTTTAAACATGATCAAATGTGGAAAGTGACTCCCAGCCGTTTCAAACTTTAATATAATAATATGGAAAATTTCTTAGAATTTTGTAAAAGAAATTTCTAAACACAGATCCCCATTCTGAGTACCCCCTTGCTTACCATTTTGTCATTTTACAGATTTTGAAATCATTATTGGCAGTAAAAAACTTGGGTACCTCCATATCCATATCGATATCTTAAAAGACATCACTTGAGGCATTGTCAGATCCTGTTGTGTCGAAAATGTTCTCTCAGTGCAGTTCTTGGCCAACGTACCGGTTTCTCATTTTTTTTAGTGGCCACATATCGATGGCAAACACGACCAGACGCCGCGACGCACCTGTTGAAAATCAAGTTCTTTCAGACATTTCTCGCCTGGATCGGATCCGCAAGCATTAGAAGTCTCGATATGTGCACACACACAGATTTTCAATTTTTCAAATGGTAATGGCAATCTTCTATGGACGACGACGACGACAACGACCACGCACAGTTTTCAATCTTCGTCTGGGCCTACTATGTATAGCTCGCCCCTGCCTGTCTAACCTGTTGTTTGGCTTTTTGTACAATTATATTGCCATGTTGCTCTTTGGCAATTTGTTTGCCATTTTCCATAAGCCAACTTCTGTTGCACATTATGCTAATGACTCCACTCTGCTAGAGCCACAGCTGTGCATCGGCGGGTCGGGTCTATGGGGTGATTAATCAAAAGCACACACAAAAATGTGGCCCGTTTTGCAAGGCAAAGGCAAATGCAATTGGCAATTGTTGGCTGGCTGGATGCCAGTCAGTCCGAGCCAGAGTCTGAGAAGCCTTTGTTTGCGATTGGCGAAAGGTGTTAGAGGTGTGCTGCTATGCTATGCATGTTCAAATATAAGACAACCAGATTATATAATAATTATAGAAGTTGCGCAATTAAATGGAATGTGGAATACCGAAAATATATACTTCATTTATCAGATGTCAGCTTAGTTTACCGAACCTTACCTTAACATTTAAAAAAACTTAACTCATTTTGTTAATTTTTGAACCGTCAATATAATTGAATAGTTTTTTTTTTACAACGTTGAGAAGGTTTGAACTGACGTAATAATATGGAATTCGTAAATATAAAGTGTGTACACTTTTATTTAAATATGAAAATATTACAATTTTTTTTTTTTTTAAATTAATTTTTTAATCCAATTAGTTTGTTCTGAATTAAGAGTATGAATCCCCCATTAAAGCCACCACCAGTTGGACTCTGAAAAGCACCGAATTATATTAAATTGTTTGTTATTGCGAGCGCTGGCGGAAAGCCTTCTAAGATACTACTTGTATTGAATTGAATCTACCATCTACCTAAGAACATTAGACCACTTGTAATTCTCAAGTTCGAATTCCCCGAATAATTCATATAAATGGCGCAAAGAAAATTAGGTGTTTAAATATGATTCTAGTTGAATCAAAATGCATATTAATTGATTTTAATACAAAAATTGCATACTAAAATCCAATATGATTTTGTTATAGTTTTTACTATGCCATTTTTCCCTGAGTGTATTCGTGCTAAACTGTAAGGTTCGGTTCACGGACCGCGGTACCTGTACTAATCGAAACTAAGGTATTGGTTCAAATCTGTGTTCATAGATTGTTAAATAGATTACAGATTTTTGGCTCTACATTTGGTCGAAATTTAGACAAATATTTGTTGAGGAGAACGGGGGTCCAGATTACCAAACTATTTATGTAAGTCGTCAAGTCGACTGGACCACATTCGTTATTGTTATCATATTCATTCTTAGGTCCTCCAAAAATTCTTTCAAGAGTTCGTAGTCTTTGCATTTTGGAAGCCTAACCTTTTAGGTATATTCCAGAGTCCGGCGCCTTCCTATCTGAAGTGTATACAACGCCACTTTGCGGTAGCGAGGTCGACACACCGACAGTATACCAGCTTATACTGCTCTCTTTTGCAACAACAAAGATGTACTAAATGAGCGCGCTCTCGCGTGGCTAAGCACAAACACGCAACGCCAAAATGAACATGTATGTTTTGCCGGCCCCTGGTATACACCCATCCATCGTTTAATGAAATTTCTGATCACATTGAAGTCTTTTTCGAGTCCACTGTCTGATTCAAAAAATTATAAATAATACTTTTGTTCTTGAAGAGTCGTAAATAGCCCGCTTTTCTGATCAGTTTCGACTTATATTTCAAATCATTTGCGAGTCTTTTTCAAGTCGTATTTTTATTATACCCTGTTCCCATTAAAAATGGGAAAAGTGGATCATGAAGTTGTGCAAATGTATGTAACAGCCAGAAGGAAGCTTCTTCGACCGTATAAAGTATATATATTCTTGATCAGCATCAACAGCCGAGCCGATATAGCCATGTCCGTCTGTCTGCCTGTCTGTATAAACGCGTCGATCTCAGGGACTATAAGAGACAGAGACACAACTTTTTGCGTGCATGTTTCAGATTTGCGTTTTCCCCCAATTTTATTAATGTGGATATCTTCATATCTTTCAAATAGAAAACAAGGAGTCATATTTTAAGATTTAACTTCCGAGATAGCATGTTTTACTTCTGGTGTACCGTAAGGTAGTCACCTAGGACCTTTACTTTTTGGTTTGTTTATCAATAATCTTCCACAGGTTATTAAATCATCTCAAGTCCTAATGTTTGCAAATGATGTTAAGCTGTCTATTACGCTATCTACTCCTCATTCGTATAAATGTCTTCAACTTGACCTTAATTATCTTCAATCTTGGTGCAACGTTAATATGCTCTATTTTAATCATGATAAATGAAAGTTCATGTCGTTTCACCGCACTAAACCTGTTCTGAATACATACTTTATTAATCAAAGAGCTCTGGATCGTATTCCGTCAGTTCAGGATCTGGGGGTATTATTTGATCTCAAGCTTTGCTTTAATGACCACATCTGCGTCGTATCCAACAAAGGTAAGAGTTTGCTGGGTTTCATTAAGCGTTGGTCTAAGGAGTTTTACGATCCATACATAACCAGGCTTCTTTACATGTCTCTTGTTCGCCTATCGCTAGAGTATTACTCAAGCATTTGGTCACCTCAATATAGTTTCTATCAAGATATACTGGAGTCGGTTCAAAAGCAGTTTCTTCTCTTCGCAATCTAAATCAATCCCAACGATGTCAGAAGTCGGTCAAGCCCGGACCCAGTAGGAGAAGGATTAATTTGAGTACGGATTTTTCAATCCCGCAATTCTTGTCTTGATCCCTACTTTAGCTCACACGGGATTCAGCTCGACTTGATCTCTGACTTAAGATCGATATTCGTACTTGATTTGATCTCGAAGTCGGCTTAGTGCAAGAATACCCGAGATTAAAATTAGCTCGATACTCGAACTACATTCAATCCGAAAACGGATTGCATCAAAAATGACTGAGATTGACTTTAGCTCGATGTTAAAACTCATTTTGACCCCAAAAAAAACCCACTAGAACTCCATACAACTTTTTCAACGACCTTTTTGATTATCAAACCTGCAAGTTCTATCCGGCTCGAGGTCATTAGTTTGCATACAACTATAAAAACAGGACACAAACAATATTGTAATGGACCCTGCGTTTCTGAAAGGCCTTTGACTAGTCCGTATGGGCCACCCCTAGTCTATGGGCATAGCGTCGAGCCTGTTCACTATTGAAGACTCTTCAACAGACTTGACCCATCAAATGCAATTCAGTAGATACCTTCTCATGCTGGAAGTGCTATAACTGCTAAGATGTCAGAAAAATTTGTGTATGTGTGTGTGTACATTTAGCCTGAAAGAGTTTTACTCTCTTAGTTTCGAACTTGCTCTCGGTTTCTTTTCGCTCTTTCGCTTTGACAGAGACATTCCGCACTTATTTCAATCTCGATTCAGGATCATTTGATTTTCAAGTGGTATCCGTACTTGAAATGAGCATTTTCGGATTGATCCAGGCCTTTTAGGATTGTTCCGATCTTTTCGTGCTGGATTCAAGTAGACTCTAGTACGACTCGTACTTAAATTTTCAATCCGAATGTCGAGATCAAATCAATTTTTTTTTTTACTTGATTTTAGCTCGCCTTCTTTTTGTGTGTAGGTGCTTAAACTGGGACGCTGGTCGCCGTTTTCCTCCCCATATAGATAGGCTACGACTTCTGAACTTGTTGCCTGCTCTAAAAGACCGTAGGACTAGTCAACTTGTGACTAGACTTATTCAAAATGGAAATTAATTAGTTTGGAATCACTTAAAGACCTAAAACGGCAATTTTTAAACCAAACATGTTACTATTGAAAACATTTTCTTAATTTTGGGTACGCCCTTCTTCTATATGTAACAAACACCTTTATGACAATCCTTCCTTCATTTAAGCAAGGTTAACTGTAGGGTTAAGTTAAACGTCTAAAATGACCTCACCTCAACGTTTCTCGTGGGGGTCTTAAACTTTTTAACAGCCGCAGAACAAAATGCTAACAAACTTTTCTCACCCTGTTATCCCCAATTACAACACCCTGCTACCCACCCTGACAATAGATTGCCCTCCACTCCGCCCCACTTTTGCCTTTTACGCTTTCATGCTACGCATAATTGAAACCAACTTCCTATTCAGTGGGCACACATTTTCAAAAGAAAATTCCACCCCCGTCATTGTTGGGCTTTTTGCCCCACAAAGCATGTCAATGTCATGAATATTATTGACATGGATTTACCACAACAGACACAAACGAGTCAAGAGGAGGACGCCATTTTGTTTCCGCGATAGGTACACAGACAAAAAAGGAACAAAAAAAAATGTGAAGGTCAACCCCTTTACGCCCAAGCTCAACGTAGAGTTTGGAGTTTGTGCTGGAGTTGCAGTTGAAGTCAAAAGCATTTTGTGCTGATAAAAATCGATAAACGACAGACATTGGGCCCAGCCCGCACGTTCATTGTCTCGAACTGAACCTCCACTCAGCTCAACTCTCTGGGTTCTGGTATGTCGCTTTGGGTGATTTTTCAGGGGCTTGTCAAATTGCAAAAAAATGTCATGGCTTAAGAAACTTTTCTGTAAGTCGAGAGGCGGCGCCACAAGACATGCAGTTTGTTTTTTTTTCTTCCTAACACTACCCACAATATTGTATTAAATAAGCGTAATTAGATCATGGCTGAAATATGCGGACAGCTACTGCAAAGTCGAAACTATGTAAAAGTAGAATGCCTGAATGGTAGGCCAAAGGTGTTTTCTTGCTATGAACAGCAGAGCAACTAAGTAAATGAGCTTTAGAATCCATACTTAAAATAAGATTAAAGGTACATATGTATATCAGTGTATAGAAGACACCTATTTATATTTAATAAATTATTTATATTTAATAAATTAATTATTATTTAAATAATACAAGAAGAATCAAGAAGGTTTGGGTGATGTTTGTATATTATTTTAGTATTTATTAATATTAACACGTGAGTCGTATAATAATTTTCGCAGTGTCATTTAAGTTAAGTCGTTTTGCTGAGAGTTTATGAACAATATGGCATCCACATTATCCCCCTTAAGTTGGGCCTTTGGTCTTCCAATACTCGTTTTGCCGAACTAAAACACCTTTCGCTTGACGCGCTGCATGCTGGGCTGCATAAAATGTGTCGTGCCAGTTTTTCTAGAATTGGGAATTCATTTAAATGAATCTTCCACCAGTCCAAAATACTTCCTGCTGAAAAACTAAACGAAACTTGTACATTGCCATTTGTATGTTTTTTACACTTTTGGAATATTGACTGTTTGCTATATTTATATCCTTATATGCAGCGAAAATATCGTCAGACTCTTCTTCTGAAGACGTATTATAAAAATTTTTGGTAGCCAGCTGCACTTCTACTTCTACAAGAGAGCGAGCCAGCTCTTTAAATCCAGGACCATTGATTGCATTAAATGACCGCAAATCTCGAGCAACGAATTTCACAATTTTCAATCACCACTTCGCGAAATTTGTCGGCAATAACAACACGTGGTTTTTTGTTGACAGGTGCTGTTGGATTCTCGATCACAATAAATCGTAAGATAAAATGATTTTAAAACAAACTGATTCTATAAAACGAACGAGAAAAGCAAAACTCCGATAGCAAATGAAATATTGAAAAATAATTCAGACTCTCATTTGTAGTCGTACTCGGCGAGTTGCAACATGTTTTTTTTTATTTACTCGTTCAGCTCTCTAGTCATCGTCTAATCATACTCATTTGTAACACTGTGACACATTTTTGAACTCAAAAAAATTGATAGCGTCGAGACCAACAAATTCTGAAAGGGTGTTATGGTAGTATAAAAAACCCTGTCTTGGCTTGGTCTGATTAGCTGCCGTTTTCTTTTTATTGCACTTTGAACTTTTCAGCTTCAGAGTAGGACTAACGATTCCATATCTCGTAAATTATTGTGAATTTTGTTTTTTTTTTTTAAATTTATTTTCCGTTAGAACGAACCAACTTCATTTAGTTACTCTTTCATATAGCTATAGGCCCAGAAGCACGTACAACTGTCATAAAAACTCGAAAAAACGAACATTTTCGGTAAAAAAGTAAAAATTTTTATTTTTTTTATTTACAGTTTTTAAGTTATGTTTTCTTACTATTTAATCTATTTATCTAAATTTTTGACTGTGTCGGCCTATTGGTACCAAAAATTGACGTTTTTCGAGTTTTGGTTCCAATTCTACATGCTTAAGGGCCCGTAACTATACGAAAGACCAATCGAATGAAGTTGGTATGTTCCAATCCATTGTTTATTTAAGTCCAGGCTACGTTTTTGTCCTGCATTGCTTAGTCAAATTCGTTACAGTTTTCAAGACAAAGTTGAAAAATAGTACAAAATGAGGGGAAAACATGATGATTTTAAGACATTTTTGTAATTTTGAGTATAAAGATGCGGCTTTTTGACTTGCTACTCAAGAATGTTTTGTAAGCCAAGCCAAGAGCAACGACTTCCTCTAAGACGTCAAAGCGAAATTAAAAATAGCTCTCTACTCAGTACCAAAGACAAAAACTCTTGTGCAAAAAATGATAAGCACACACGCCAAGAGATTGAGAGAAGCTCGGCACACAGTATATTAAGCAAGGCTGCAAACCTCTAAAATTTTGCAGACGGTTCGGTCCGGGGGTTCGAAAGCGGTGTGAAGTCTATGGTTCGGTTCGTAGACCGGTTCCCGGAACCACAGAACCGAATGTTTTGGTTCGAACCTCGGGATTTGATAATACTTATTTTTTAAAATAATATTCTTTATTTCAATAATGTAATTTGAATTATCAAATTCATTAGCTGGCACTTACAACTTTTGAGAACTGCTTGGTTTAAGTTAATAAGCAGTATATCTTTTAGGAGCTGTTCATCTATACCAGCTCTTAGATCAGAAAGATCACACTTAAGTGTTGAAAAGGCTCGTTCAACTGATACCTGAATTGCTGACACAGCAATTATAGTTAAGGCAATATTTGTAAAGTCCTCGTTTTTTTACCTTTCCAAATATAATATATAACATAAAACATTTGTTGATGTATGTTCTCTCTGACAATTTTCGAAGGAATCTAAAACATAATTTACAGATTTTATATTTCATTTAAATTTCATTTAAAGTTGAATTTTGAAAACTCTCATTGTCTGTAACTTGCTGCTAAGTTTGAAATCTCGGGTCTAAGAATACTGCACCCCATATTGGTACTGAGCTCACAATAGATGAATTTTTATGGAGAGAATAATAAAGAATGTTTTGCTAAAGGTTTTAGAACAATTGCTCGAAATGAAAAGCAAACGTAATAAAAATCCCTTGGTAGTAATGAAATAGAATTTATATAGTGAGTTTGAGGGGTTTCTTACAAATTGTGCGAACTCTACTAATGTCAAACTGAACTTTCTTAAAAAAATCGTTTACTACTAAATTTAGAGTGTATTCAGCACAACGAACTGTAATTATAGAGTCCTTCAGGGAATCTATTGAGGGAACTTCGGTTGATTCGCATTACATTACATTCTTCGTATTTGCATTCCTTCTCTCCAAAAAATTAATGCAGACAGTTGTCATTTAAAAGTTCTCTGTTCTGTTCGATTGCAAGGAATTTCTATATTTCCCTGCATGCGTCGTTGGAAAAACTAATTCATTTTGTGAACCAAACCTAATTTTTCGGAAAAAGTGGTCCGGTTCGGGTTCAGGTTCAGGTTCAGGTTCGAGGAGTCAAAAATATAACGAATTCGGTTTATAGTCCGGTTCGTCGGATCCAAAAAACCCGAACCGAACCGGTTCTAAGGGATTCAGTTCCGGACCGGTTTTTAGCCTTGATATTAGGTTTGTGCAAAAGTATGCAACAGGGAGAAGGAATCATTTCCGACCCTATACAGTATATATATTCTTGATTAACATCAACAGCCTAGTCGATATGTCCATGTCCGTCTGGCCGTACGTATGAACGAAGAGATCTCAGAGATGGTAAGAGATAGAGGTTTGACATGTATGGGACACATACTTCTTATACTTGTAGGCAGATATAGGTGTTCTGAATTAAGCAGTTATATTTTTAATTTCTAATATTAACGTATTTAAGTTAAATATGTAAGCCGAGTTGGCAATATTTACAGGTGTGTGTGACACAACATTATGGTCCTTCAAAAGCCTAGCGAACAACTATAGGTTTATTTTCAATTTTTACCACTCCCCCTGCCGCTCCCGCAAATTGAAAAAAACGTTATATCTCCCACAGTTTTGTAGATAGATGGTTTGTATCTTCTAGAGGTATTAAGTGATGAAAATTATTTTTTGACTTGTCAAAGAAATGATAAGTATCGGATGAAGTTATGACTAAAAGTCAGTTCCAGTGGTTTCAGTATAGGCGCCATCTATTGGTAAGATTTGAAAATAAAGTAGTGGCGCCATCTACTGGTCAAGTTATGACCAAAAGAAAGTTCGCTGCCGCAGCGCAGCAGCACCGCTGCTACTACAGTGTACAGAGTATATTACAGTCTGGCTTGACCGACTTTCTTACTTGTGTTTTTTTTGCTCAAACAGAGCAGTAAACTGCGTAGAACTCGCTATTTTGGATCTTCCGAAGTCCATACATCCTAGCTCGGATATTAAATTAAGTGTGATAATAAATAATTTACTAATTTATGTATAGGAGCGAGGTGCAGTGGTAACCCTGCGTCGTGTAAATTCCGATTTGTAAACGAGACTGCCTTTGGCACCGAAATTCGTTTCCGTATCATCCCCTGTATCCTTGCAAAAGGTACGCTTTCTCCAACCTATTGTAATCCACCCAATTAGCCTTCCATCAAGCGTTGCACCCACAGAGCATGTACATATCTACATAATGTATCTACGAAGTACTTCCGCCTTGGAGTACCCTACACACATCCATTCTTAGGTATGTACATATGTACGTAGGTACAGTGCTATCCCAGACTACCAACAAAAAAAGGGCCAGAAATCGGTTGACTGCTTCGGTCCGACGGGGCCCTCAGTCAGCAAAAAGTAAATGCTGACCAGTCATTCTCTTTCTCTCTATTTCCACTCTCTTACTAAACACCCACACAACTTTAGCTGAGAATAATTCTTGATTTGAGGGAGAGTTGTTTTTTTTTTTTTATTCTGATATAAAACAATTTTTGTTTATTTTCTTTTGTGCCTTAAATTCTCACACAAACTGACGCATGCTTCTCGTCTCCTCCCCCGCGGCGTCGTTCGCTGCCCGCGCATGTGTTGCGTCTTTTGAGTGTATGTGTCTGTGTTTGCTCGTAGTCGTTTGCTGTGTCTTCTTCGTGGCTTGCTTTTGTCGTCGCTGCCGTCTCCGTCGTGGTTGTTGTTGTATGCAAGGTCGTTTGCGTACAAATTTCAACATTATTTGAAGGTCGTCCTTTGCCCGTTCTGCGCGTCGCGTTCTTGCGCTCTCGTCCGCTCTCTCACTCACTCTCTCTGTCTCGCTCTTTCTCTCTCATCCTACATATGTTGTTATATTTAATTGAAATTATTTTTGATGTTACCAAAAACCAAAAGTGAAATCTTTGCCTGAACTTGCCCCGCCCTCATATTTCTCCAATGTCCACCACGCGTGGTTAGGTTAATGTACCTTAAATTTATTATAATTCCATCGGCTTTTGCGCCTCTTTCGGCGTTTTTTGTCTTTTATTTGGTTGGCTTGTCCAAAGGTCGTTGACATTTTTCCTATTGTTGTGTATGATTTAAGCTATTGTTCGTGCTCATCCACATCAGGAGGAGCTGCCCGTTTGTTTGCTGATAAGAAGTAAAGAAGGTAGAGAGAAGTTGAGAGGAGTATATAGCGGGTGTGTGAATATCGCGAAGAGTTCTTGGGAATCAAGTTAATTAGCATAACTGGCACTATGGGTGGACCAAGGTCGTTGGCGGGTGTCAATGACCTTGGCACAAGATATTTGAATTTCGTATTAAATTGAAATATTTAGGTTGTTGCTAGGCAACGGCATGAGTTACTTGCCCAAGTGGATGAGGTACAAAAGGTTCTAATAAACTGAATAATGTGTATGGCTTAAATGGATGTAAGGTTAATAAACTCTTGTACGCAAATGGTAATCCTCTCGGGGGTTTTCATTCACGTGGTCTGTTCCTAATTTAGTTTGCTCCTCTTTTTGACACCCAAACGCAGACTTCCTTTTCAATATTTTACCAACCAGATATCGTTTGAAGTTTGGAAACTGAAAATAGTGTTTGGGAATTAGGTTGGTGACGAAGCAGTTCAAATTTCGAACTTTAATTAATTGATTTCTCAGTTTATAGAAATAAACTATTCCGTTTTTGTGGAAAGAGCTAAAATTTTTCCTATCCCAAAGCCTAATAAATAATATAGGCCAATATTAATTCTTCCATTTCTGTCAAAAGTCCTTGAGAGCCTAATGGCTGCGCAAATGCAAAATTTTCTAAATATTAATATGCTTTTGGGTAATAACCAATCCGGACATAGATAAACCCGAAGCTGTGTAACAGCAATAACTAACATAGTTGAAGACATACACCCAGCGCCACAAAAAATGCCGCAGTCTAAATATTTACATACTTGTATGTTTTCTTGCTTGGGGTTTCTATAAATGTTTTCCGAATTGCCCAATTATTTTTTTTACTGATTAATGGAATATTTTTAAATAAAAGTGCATAACAATTTTTATTTTATGAATGTTAGTTTTTTAGAAAAAGGTTTTTTTCCAGACCCATATTAATTTTGGTGACTTTTCATAATTATGACAGCTTTAAGAAAAAAAATTATAATAATTATAATAGTGCATATACTCAACAAATAATGATTTTTTTCCAAAAGTAAACTTAATTTGCTATAATCTAATATATATTTTGTATCAAATTAATGTTAATGTTTTTTTTTTAATTTAAATTAGTACTTTGTGGTACCCCCTTTTGCTTTAATAACACATTTTACCCTATTGGGCATCGAATTGTACAAAGCGCTTAAATTTTCCGCAGTGATATCCTCAAACCATACTTTTTCTATCACATCCTTCAATTCTACCATGGTTTTAGGCTTCCTTTTTTTTATTTTCGCAGCCATAAGGGCCCAGACATTCTCCTATTGGGTTGAGGTCAGGGCTGTTTCCGGCCAATTCAGGGACTAAATGCCCATTTCTTCCTTCAAAATTGTTATCTTCGTTAAGAGAAAGGTCAAAATTAATTGATTAAGTTGTTTTAATAACAAAAGCTCACTGAATTACTTACAGTATAGTATTCGTGACCATTCGGAATCACTCCAATTTTTTTTTTCCTTGGCCCAGTTTAGCCGATTTTCCTTCATTCTTTTATTTAGGAGTGGCTTTTTTGCAGGTGTCCTTGCCATTAAACCCACTTCATTTAAACGACGTTGAATTGTTCGGGTCGAAACATCCTTTGCAAATTGTTGCCGTACCTCAGATGCTATCTCAGCTGCATTTTTAAAGCGATCCTGCAGGCTCGTTTTCATGATGATACGATCTTCTCGTGCTGTGGTGCATTTTTTCATTCCCGATCCTTGCTTCCCTTCCACTTCACCTGTCTCACGATATTTTTTTAAAAATCGACGCACTGAACTTTCATTACAACCTGTCTGAGCTGCTATTTGACGATTTGGTACATTTTGTTCAGATAATAAAATAATTCTCTCCTTCTCCCGAATACTGAACTGCTTTCCTTTAGGCATACTTTTAAAGGTGTCTTCAAAAATAAAATTCTAGTAAAAGCAATTTGACAACTGAGCTCTTGAAATGACGAATCTCTGTGAAGAATATTTAAGGGAACCCCCCCAAAAAAAAAAATATGAGCATAGAACGGCATTTAGGGAAATCCCCGCATAGTGATGGCAAAAATTCATAAATTTTCGATGTGCGTCTTTTTTTGTGGCGCTATGTGTACGTCAAAAGACCGATTCCGGCAGTGTTACTTTTCTTACGCTTCTGCATCATAGTAAAGCATCTGATACCGTTAACCATGACATTCTCTGCACGAAACTAAAAAATCTTTACTTCTGTCTATGTCAATGACTTACCAAATGTTCTGTCCAATTGTGAAGTACACATGTATGCCGATGATGTTCAGTTATATGTTAGTCGCCTGTTTGCACAGATTGTGGATTGTGTTCAAATTTGTAATAATTTACCTTAGTAGGATCGATAAATGGGCAAAAGAGAATGGCTTAGGGCTCAACCCTTCAAAATCCAAATGCATAGTCATTTTCAAAAAAAGCTTTTGATACAAATCATCTGCCAAATTTGTTCATAGGTGATACTCCCATTCAATATGTAGATCAAGCAATTAATATTGGATTGACATTTAACAACACTTTGTCATGGAGAAGTCATATCTCGAGAGCCACTGGGCGGACTTACGGACTGCTGCGGCAGATCTCTGCTACACAAATCTTCTTGTATGTGAATGTTAGGATGCTTATTGCACAAGCTTTCCTAATACCCTCTCTTTTTTATGGTGTGTAAGTTTGCGGCCATTGTGACTCTCGACATAGGCACAGGTTGGTTGTTGCCTTTAATTCAATTACCCGATATGTTTTTAATGCCGGACGTATGGACAGCATATCCCCTTTATCCCACAAGATCTTTAGCGTTTACCTTAAGTCTTGGATTAATCTCAGGACTCTAACATTTCTTCACAAAATTATAATTACACAGGAACCTTTATACCTGTATCAAAAATTAAGACCTGCTTTCTCACAAAGAATACACAACTTCATATGCTTCTTCTTAGACTTAGAATATTAATCTCCGAGAGGCAGTTCTTTATTAATGCAATTCGTCTGTGGAATGATCTATTTTATAATCTAAAAACTATTAGAAGCATCGCGCAGTTTCATTCACAGCTTAAATTACATTTACAGAATACAGAATATAACATTAGCAGTAAAAATAAAATTACATAAAATACACACACACTCACATTCAAATAAATAAAGTCTTTCATCGTAAAAACCTGTCTTGTATTATAAAAATGTTAAATTTTCTACTTTTCTATTGTGTTTAACCTTATATTCTTTGTAAGTTAGTATAAGTTAGTTTTTAGTTCTTGAATCAAAAAACTATTATTTTTCAACCCCATGTGACTTGCGCTTTAATTATAATTCAATCTTTTGTTCGTGTAGCGCTGTGCTAAAATAAATTGAAATTGAATTTAAAAAAAAATTAAGCTCTGCTTAAAGTTACAAAAAGTGACTTATTTGATTATTTTTTTTTCGTTTCGTTTTTTTTCATTTTTAGCTAGTTTCAACTCAAAAATATTTTATTTTTTATTTTATGAATTCTGTCTAACTTGAATTTTATCTGGAAGTGTAAATCATTGTGCGTTTAAAATGTGTAATTTGAACTGCTATAACCTACAACTCTTCAAATTATGGCACTTCTTAGGCACAGTGTCAGTATCAAACGGAGCCTTTTTATACTCAGTACCAAAGGTACACAGTGTATATTAATTTTGTGCAACAGTATGTAACAGCCAGAAAAATCATCTCGGACCCTATAAAGTATATATATTCTTGATCAGCATCAACAGTCGAGTCGATATAGCCATGTCCGTCTGTCTGTATGAACACCTAGATCATAGAGACTAGAAGAGCTAGAGCAACCAAATTTGAAATCTAGACTCCTATTGTCTGCACGCAGATCAAGTTTATTTCAAATTTTTGCCACGCCCACCCCCGCCCCCACAATAAAACAATAAAAAATGTTGAATAACTCCCACAATATTATATCGATCTCAAATTTAAAACTTAAGTTTATATTCGCAACATCTATAAGCCCTCCAATTTTCATCAAGATCGGATGATAAATAGCCGAGTTAAAAAAATGTTGCATACTTTTCGGCTGACCCACCTCAGGCATACAGGAAGGCTCTTAAACATTTCTATGCATGAGTAACGGGTATATCGAAGTCGGTTAGAGCCGACTTTAACTTACGCTCTCGATTTTTTTTTATTTTTTGTAATTTTTAACAGTGTTAGCCAATTGAATTGCTACCAAAAATTACAATTTTTTCGAGTTTTGGTGAAATTTCTAAATGCTTAAAGCGCCTATATGAATTGAAGTCTAAGCTGCATTGTTTTGTCAAATTCGCATTAGTTTTCAAGACAAAGTTAAAAAACTGTACAAATTGAGGGAAAAACAATATGAATTTACATTTTTGTAATTTTGAGTAATTTTTTTGACTTGCTGCTAAGAAATGATTTTTAAACCAAAACAAAAGCAACAACTTCGTCCAAAATGTTAAAACGAAATTCCAAATAGTTTATGAGATATGGATTTGCAAATCAGAATCAGAAGCTAAAAACTTCAGAGTGCAACAAACAGATAACGGCAGCTAACCAGAAGAAACCCATCATCATACCCTTTCAGAAATTTTAGGTCTCAAGCGATCAACTTTTAAGTGTTGCACAGTGTCATAGAACAGACCTCCCAGCAGTTGTAGAAATATACCATTACTGCCACTACAAACACATTCATTCATTCTCTGTCTCTTTCTGGTTTCAGTTTTACAACACAATGGAACTGCATCAACGACATCTTTCCAACTTTTACAAATTGCACGGAACATAACAAAAACAAAATTGAGAAACAAAAGTCTTGATAAAGATAATAAATACCTAGAAAATTACTTCGCGTTTAAGAAGAATCATCAATCATGTCTAGCATTAAGACAGAGCAACTGAGTGCCCCAACATCCAGTTCCAGTGGTAGCTATCAGCTACCCATGAATATGTCCACTGCAGCCACTGCAGCAGCAGCGTCGACGGCCACAACAACAACAACAACAATACGTCACAATGTCTCCGTTACGAACATCAAATGTGAGCTAGACGACCTACCCACACCCAATGGCAATGTGGTGCCAGTTATAGCCAACTATAATCATGGCAGTCTACGAATACCCCTAAGTGGAAAGTCAAACAATGAAGCCGATTCGGATTCAGAGACAGAACTTACAAATATAGAGAACCTGAAGGTACGACGACGTGGTACAGATAAAAATGGTCCGCGACCCATGTCCTGGGAGGGTGAACTGAGTGAAACGGAAACCAATACCCTGGAGGAAGAGGAGCTTATGGAAACGGATGGCATGGGCACGATGGTGATCAAGAGCGAGGCTGGTACTGGTGTACCAACTATATGTCCCATCAAAACGGAGCTGGAAAATATAGCAGAAGAGCTTAAGCCACAGAGCTGTAAGCCCACGGGCTATCCGCTCTCCAAACTGAAATTGGCACCCACGCAAAGTGATCCCATAAATCTCAAGTACGAACCAAGTTTGGGTGATAATTCTCCTTTGATACACTCGCGTACCAAGTCGAATAGTGGAGGACATTTACCGCTGCCCGCCAATCCCAGTCCCGATTCGGCCATACATTCCGTTTATACGCATAGTTCACCCTCCCAATCGCCATTGACCTCCCGACATGCCCCATATACGCCCTCGTTGAGTCGAAACAATAGCGATGCTTCGCACAGCAGCTGTTATAGCTACAGCTCTGAGTTTAGTCCCACACATTCACCCATTCAGGGGCGTCACAATCCCATTTATGCAGGTGGAGGAGGAGGAGGACCTACTCAGTATGTTCAGCATAGTGTTTTGTACCGGCCACTGAACGTAGAGGCAGCCGAGGCTCAAAATCTTTCTATGGACTCGACTAGCCTGGATCACTCCGGTTCCTCCAATTTACCCGCCTCACCAGCTGGCATCTCCCGACAGCAATTGATTAACTCTCCCTGCCCCATTTGCGGCGATAAGATCAGTGGCTTTCACTACGGCATCTTTTCGTGCGAATCGTGCAAGGGCTTCTTCAAACGTACAGTCCAGAATCGCAAGAATTATGTATGTGTCCGTGGTGGGCCCTGTCAAGTGAGCATTTCCACACGTAAAAAGTGTCCCGCCTGCCGTTTTGAGAAATGCCTGCAAAAGGGCATGAAGCTGGAGGCCATACGCGAAGATCGCACTCGGGGCGGTCGGTCGACATATCAATGCTCGTACACGCTACCGAATTCCATGCTAAGTCCGTTGCTCAGTCCGGATCAGGCGGCTGTAGCTGCAGCAGTGGCTAATCAACAGCAGCATCAGCACCAACATCACCGTCTGCAGCAGCAAATGAATGGTTTTGGCAGTGGATCCACATCCCTGCCGGCTAGCCCCAGTTTGGGGATTAGTGGTGGCGGAGCCAACATTAAAACAGAGTACACGGAGGCAACAGCGAATCATGCAACGCGAACTGCTAGCATTCCAGCACTATTGCAGGTAAGGAATTCCACAAAAAGAAACCATTTTCATTTAGAAATTAATTTTGTGACCATTGAATAGCCCTCTTAAGAGCGTGTTTGCAATCGTTTGTCAATAATTTCAAACGCCAAATATCCTTTCATATAGAAATGTCACTGAAAAAGATTTTCCAGCATCTAGCAACAAGCCAAAAACAAACGGATTTAACTCTGCAACAAGTTGGAAAGCAAACCTCAAAACCCATAGCATAATTTCAGGCTGAATTTCACAAACAGAAATCTCAGACTGAAATTTGTATAAGTTTAATTCTCAAGTCTTTATTCGGCCAATTCGACCGTTTAGAGAGTTTGACTAGGGCTTGAAGTGTGAAAAGCAACAACGTCTGCTGATGAGTGAATTGTGGTAAAATTCCGAAACAGCCTGTCCAGACTTACCATTGCTATTCCGAAATGTTGTGAGTTATCTCTGCTTAAAAATGATATTGATTTGAATTAAATTATAATCAATCCTGACCTTTGAGGCAGCACAAACAAAAAAAACTTGGACCATTTCTAAAATTTGTATATTGTGAAATTGCGTTTTTGGCGCAGCTGCCTTCCTCCCTATCGGTGTCATTTCCACACAAGGACATTTACGCTTGCACTATAAAATATATAAATAACGAAACTTTTCCAATTTGTTAAATATTAAGATAACAAAACGCAATTTCACAATATACAAATTTTACAAATGGTCTAAGTTTTTTAGTTTGTGCTGCCTCTAAGGTCAGGATTGATAATTTAATTCAAATCAATACCATTTTTAAACCGATAACTCACAACATTTCGGAATAGCAATGGTAAGTCTGGACAGGCTGTTTCGGAATTTTACCACAATTCACTCATCGGCTGACGTTGTTGTTTATACCCGTTACTCGTAGAGTAAAAGGGTATACTAAAGTCGTGCAAATGTATGTAACAGGCAGAAGGAATCATTTCCGACCATATAAAGTATATATATTCTTGATCAGTATCAACAGCCGAGTCGATATAGCCATGTCCGTCTGTCCGTCCGTCTGTCTGTATGAACACCTAGATCTCAGAGACTAGATGAGCTAGAGCAACCAATTTTGAAATGTAGACTCCTATTGTCTGCACGCAGATCAAGTTTATTTCAAATTTTTTGCCACGCCCACCCCCGCCCCCACAATAAAAAATGTAGAATAACTCCCACAATTTTTGATCTCAAATTTAAAACTTACATTTATATTCGCAACATCTATGAGCCCTGAAATTTTCATCAAGATCGGATGATAAATAGCCGAGTTACAAAAATGTTGCAAACTTTTCGGCTGTCGCACCTCAGGCACACAGGATGGCTATTAAACATTTCTTTCCATGAGTAACGGGTATATCGAAGTCGGTTAGAGCCGACCTTAACTTACGCTCTCGTTTTCTTACTTCTAACCCAGTCAAACTATCTATTTAAACGGTCGACTTGGCCGAATAGACTTGAGAATAAAACTTTATACAAATTTCAGCCTGAGGTTTTCTGTTTATAAAATTCAGCCTGAAATTATGCTATGGGTTTTGAGGTATGTTTTTTCCAATTTGTTGTTAGTTAAAATAAATAAAAAAATAAAAAAAATATATTATTCTCCATTTTTTATTTTAATAACTTACCAATCCCCTTTTTCTATTTTCTCTACTCTAGGAAATCATGGATGTAGAACATCTATGGCAATACACAGATGCCGAATTGGCACGCATTAATCAGCCATTGTCCAGTTCGTCATCCACATCAGCCTCATCAACGACTGCTGGTCAAGGTCAATCATCTAACACTGCCAATAATGCCCAACAAATGACCAACCCACTGCTGGCCAGTGCTGGTCTCTCATCCAATGGCGAGAATGCCAATCCCGATCTAATTGCTCATCTTTGTAATGTGGCCGATCATCGTCTCTATAAGATTGTCAAGTGGTGCAAAAGTCTGCCGCTTTTCAAGAATATTTCGGTAAGTAATTTGATAGACTTATGCCAAACCAAGGGTCTTTAACAGTTTTTCGTTCCGTATATTTCTGGTAGATTGACGATCAAATATGCTTGCTCATCAACTCGTGGTGTGAGCTATTGCTTTTCTCCTGCTGTTTTCGTTCCATTGATACACCCGGTGAGATTAAGATGTCACAAGGTAGAAAGATTACGCTGGCGCAAGCCAAAACAAATGGATTACAGGTAAGGATACAATACATGCATATATGGGATACTTACTAGTCCACGTGAAATAGTAAATGGAAAATGGTTATCTCCATAAGTTTACGAAACAACAACAAAATACATGAGAAAAAAATGACCACCTTTTTGATGCCCTGGGGTATGTTTATAAAAATCGGTCGTAAAATGGTAAAGTGTAAAAACTTGCAGTAGGGGTTGGCTGAAAGGACAGGAACGACACGTACAGCGGTGTCACAGAAATCTCTTCCAACCAAATTCCAACCCAAAACCAATTCTCGGTGTCACAGAAATCTCTTTCGGTTGGTTTCAAATCTCTCGTGCTTTGTTAGTAGATTTAGCATAATTCACCACCCAAACAATTTTGACAAGTAAAATTAGTTTTGGAAATGTAAACAACATTATTTTTCTGGATATGTTGCATCAAATTAATAAATTATTTAATGTGTTTTAACATTAAAATTTGCGTTTTAATTATTATTCGCAAAACCAAGCAAAGTCTTTCATATTAGTCAAAGGCAACCACCTCACGTGGGGCCATCTACAGGTTGCGACGCCCTCTATGTGACAGCCAGCTGACTAAGGGCTGGCAAGTTACACTTCATGAGTGGCGCGAACACATTTTCTAGATAGATTTTTTCTAGATAGATGGTTTGTACATCCTAGAGATATTTAGTAATCAAGATTATTTATCAAATTGCCGGAGAAATGATAAAGATCGGATGTACGATACTCAAGTTATGACCAAAAGAAAGTTACTTTCCCCGCCTTGTCAGTAGTGCCCTCATCGATTTCTTTCTTGTTTTTTAATGAAAAAGTCCAAAACTTTCAGGGATTAAAACCGAAACAAATAGCGGATTCGATTGCGGTTACGGTCAAATAAGCCAAATTGTTTCGGTTAAGGTTAATATGTTCTAATTTCGGTCCGGTTGCGATTCGGTTACCAAATAATCGTTTCGGTTACCGGTTCTAACCGCTTAAAAATACATTTTAAGCACGTTTGCATTGTTATCAGTAGTGCAGGTGTATATTTGATTTCTTTCAATTCCATAAACTTAAACTGGAAACAACAGTGTGACAATCTATCATTTCCTCCAAAGCTAGGGTTTTCAAATAGACTTTTCCTTTGATAATGTACTGAATATTGACTCCTGAATCAAAAAACCACATTCTTTCAGAACCAAAAATAATAGTAATTAAACCCTGTATGTATTTACCAATAAAAGATAGTCCCAAATGCGTAAGACCGTCAAATTTAAGGGATAGCATTTTCTCCTGCAGGTGCTTTTCGATTTTATTAATTGCCATCAGTGAGGATATTTTGATGGTTTATCAAATGCGGACATTCCAGATCATGCTGAATAAGGATTCCTAAACCTAACGTCGTTCATTAATGAAAACGGCCGGCCATCGACAGTTCACAATACAACACAAACGTCTTTGCCATCGGCTTTTGTCAATGACACTTAAATTGAGGGGTTGAACAGATCGTCAATCCGAACTACAAGTGCTTCCTTTGGCTTTTCTTGTGTAATTTTTATACCCTTGTAGAGGGTATATTAAAATTTTCCGGATGTTTGTAACGCATAGAAGGGAGCATCTCCGACCACATAAAGTATATATATTCTTGATCAGCATGACGAGCTGAGTTGATATAGCCATGTCCGTCTGTCCGTCTGTTTCTATGCTATCTCCTCCGTCAGTTTTAAAGCTATCGTAACCAAACTTTGCACAAAGTTTTTTGGTACAAATACGCTGCACATTTGTCTGAACCGGCCGGATCGGATGACTATAGCATATAGCTGCCATAGGAACGATCGGTCGAAAAACTAGTTTTAGTGAGAAAAACTTTTTTGTTTTCAATGCAAACGCCCCCCATCCCCGTATAAGTTTATAAGTTTTCTATGCTTTTACACAATTCCACCAAGTTTTATGAAAATCGGCCAACTATATAGTATAGCTGCCATACAAAAGATATGTCTGAAAAAAGTCTTAGTATTTGTTTTTAATGCTATCGCTCCCAAACTTGTTACTGATCAATATTATATGCTACCACACAATTCTGCCAAGTTTGATCCAAATCGGATGACTATTGCATTTAGCTGCCATAGGAACGATCGGTCGAAAAAGTAGTTCTAGAGAGAAAGACTTGTTTGTTTGCAATGGTAACGTCTTTTTACTTTCCAATTATGAAAATGATCAGTTTCCACACAATTTTGGGAAGTTCGGTAAAAATCGGATGAATATATCGGATAGCTGACATATAACAAACTGGCAAGCAAATGGTCAAAGTTATGGCGCCATCTATAGCCGAGTTTGGTAAATAACTCAGCTAAGAATGTTCGACGAAAATCATTTAAAACCTTAATTTTATAAATTATACAACCTACAAGGGTATATAAACTTCGGTCGAGCCGAAGTTAGCTTTCCTCTATTTTTTTGTTTTATATATCTTCGTGCACACTTTTTATGTGACGAGTCAGATTGCTTCCATGGTCGCTTAAATCACAGGTCAGACTGAAATGAAAATTTTATATATTCAATATGAAGATTTTCAAAGAATCAACGGGCTCAACTCGTGTGAATGTGTACAATGTACAATGTACAGAGAATTAATCGAAAATCGAAAATCAGATATTTTAAGTTTCGAAGGTTTAATTTTATTCTTAATTTATATTTGAACTGTATCTGCCTGTAACTACAGTGTTTTTGTCTTCTTCTAGACACTTTGAATAAAGTGTTTTCAGAGTCAGTTTTTTCAAGTTTTCAAGTCAAGTTTTTTCAGACAACGTAACGAAATTGTTGAGGGACAATATATAAAATATCGTTTTTGGTTCCGCTTCGATTTGAGTCTCTGATATATACTTATTTCCAATTTCAAAAATTCTTTTGAATTGATTTAAAATTTCTTTCTTCAGGCCTGCATTGAACGCATGCTCAATCTGACAGATCATTTGAGACGTTTACGCGTGGATCGCTATGAATATGTTGCCATGAAGGTAATCGTGCTGCTGCAGTCGGGTAAGTTGTTGATCCCAAATCGATCGCTCCAACTTATCACTTATCGTTCTCCTATGTCTTAGATACCTCCGAGCTGCATGAGGCGGTCAAAGTGCGCGAATGCCAGGAGAAGGCGTTGCAAAGCTTACAGGCTTATACTCTGGCCCATTATCCCGATACGCCGTCCAAATTTGGTGAGCTGCTGTTGCGTATACCCGATCTGCAGAGAACGTGTCAGGTGATTTACAGAAGACAAATCCTCGTTTCTGAATCGCGTTTTTAATCTCCCTCTCTCTTGCAGCTGGGCAAGGAAATGCTGACGATTAAGACACGAGATGGTGCCGATTTTAATTTGTTGATGGAACTCTTACGCGGAGAACATTGACAAACAACAACAACAACACCACACACAAGTTTTATATGTAGTATTAGTATATCTATTTAGATTTTTATTGGACTTAACTAAGTAATTCGATGTGTAAGCTCTGAAAACATGTGCCTAAAACGAAAAGTGAAACAAGACGACAACACAAACAACATTGTTGTTGTTTGGTTGTTGTTGCTAGCTTTTTTATATACATACATATAAACTGACTTATGTATAGAGTAAAACTAAAGCACACATGGAAAATGAAAAGACTAAGAAATTTAATATTAAACACAAACAAATTGAATGAAATCAAATTACCATTTAGTTAAAACAAAACAAAAAAAGAGAGGATGTAAGAAAAACCCAGCAGCTAGCGATTTTTATATTACTTTAAATGAAAAATGCCAAAACCGATTTGGTTTACCACCACACAGAGAGCTGCTAGAATTTTCTATATATATATATATATTAATATAAACGAGTATATATCCATTTTTTAAATGTTGTAGCATTTAGTTTTAGTGCAATTTCACACACACACACACACTCACACACACATGTCTACTTATATAACTAAACTATATACCAGAAAAGACCACTCGAAAGGACTATTCCAGTGATTATGATGATGAAACTACATAAATCAAATTTATTCTTTTGTCAAAACATTAAATTGCATTAATTATAATATTTCTCCTTTGATTTTACTTAATAGCTGAAGCAAATCCTGCAACAGGATTTAAAACATTTAACAAAAACTTTTAAGTTTTACATTTAATTTTTTTTTTGGTGTCATCAAAAATATGTAAAGAAAAAACACATTGAAATCTTAGATAGATATACAAGTATGCATGTTTGTACCTATATGTCTAAATATGTGTGTATATGATGTATGTAAAACTATTAAAACTTCCAGCCCCACCAGCAAACAAATGAAACAACCAGAAATGTAATTCCAATTTAATTTAAAAGCAAACTTTTAAAGTTAAAATGTTTATCTAACAATAGTTAAATGCTAATTAACACACACACACACACACACCTTACCATAGTTAAATGCAATTGTCAAACTGCAAATCAAATCAAAATTAATTTATAATTCTCTCCGCAGGAAAATTTTTAGCTTCCAGTTGTTATCATAGGGCACAAGTACACAATGGCTGATGAATATGGCTACAATTTTTTATGCTATTCAATTTCTTGAACCGTATACTGAAAAGAACCTTATAAGT
The DNA here is from genome assembly GCA_037044535.1 of Lordiphosa magnipectinata. Lineage (NCBI taxonomy): Eukaryota > Metazoa > Arthropoda > Insecta > Diptera > Drosophilidae > Lordiphosa > Lordiphosa magnipectinata. The sequence continues at coordinate 90,056 of JBAMBO010004050.1, forward strand.
GATTTATCTCCCGAATTGGACTAAACTTTTGGCTTACTAACCTCGTATACCTACAAGGAATGCGTCACCTCTCACCCTCCGTCGACAATATCCTTTCATTGGGTAGCCCTGGTAGAGGACAAAAGTTTATTAATAATAATGTTAAATAGTTCTCTGCAATTTGTGTAACATCAGCCAAAAACGAGAAAGCAAAGCTAGATTCGTCTGTGCCCAAGTTTTAATACACTTGAAAAAGTTCGCTTAAACGGCTAGCGATTTCGACCAAAGTTCGCAGATCAGCTTAAAAACATATTATATTAACAAATGACCGAGTTTAAGAGCGCTAATATTGAAAACAAAAATGATTTTCTCACTAAAACCCATTTTCCGAACGAACATTTCTATAGCATCTACAAGAAGTAGTCATCCGATCCCGTCGGTTCCGACATATTAGCAGCGTGCAGTAAAAAGAAGACTTTGTGCAAAATTTCAGCTCGATAGCTTCAAAACTGAAGCTAGAGCTTAGCTTGGAATTGGCATTTGCCAAAACGTCAAAGATCCTCTTGGATTTATAATGGTACCCAGAAAAATCACCCGGCCTCACTAAGGACCGTAAGGTCCCACAAAACATCGCGACGGGTGACAAAGTCCAAATTATGAGCGGTCTCTTTGCTTTATTTCAGTTCTTGGTGCATTTTGCATGCAGTTCTTTATGGCATCACTTAAATAAAATGAATTCAAGCAAACAATCTAACAGTTTATTTTTAAGTATTAAAAGTCGTGTACCCATTTTCACTTTCTCATACAATTTTGCGATTTAAAACGAAAGTTTAATGGCTTATACCAGAGATTAAAGAGATTTCGGATTTTCTCTACTAGAAAAAATTTCGATATACGTAAATTTATTTGATGAATAAATAAATGGAAATATGCAGAAGGTAAAGAATTGAGTTAGCTGCGTTGTCTCTTTCTCATTCCTCAGCTTTCCCTTTATTTATTATGCCAATTTGTTTGTATGAAAATGTAAGTGTTCTCACATATTCTTGTTGTTTGCGCGTTCGCCTTTTACAAGTTAATCTCATCCTCTGAAGGTGAATGAAAAAGAAAGCCTTAAACATTTCATTTATTTCAGTTTAACAATGTTCAGTTAAACACGAATCGAAAGAGTAACTCAGTTTAAAACCAGCTTATATCGAACTCTGTCCCGGTGGAACTAATTTATTGGCCAATGCCAGCTATGGTCCAACTCACAGCATAAGTGGTCAGAGTGCGCACAAGCCGTGGGATAAAGGTTATAGTTGAGGAATGACATTAAGGAGCTTTTTAAGTCTAAGATAGAGTGGTCTATAGAAAATAGGTGATAGTACTCATTGAGGCAATGCGCTGGCAACGGAAGGGGTCTCCACAAGCATAGTTCGTTAGGCGGGGGGTAGACAGATAAAAGTGTAGTGTCTAGTTGCTCTTAGTGGCACTGACAAGTTTATAAGGCTTAAGAGAGCAATGGAGTCAATCTCACCAGCCAATAGCTTTTGGACGAAAACAACAGAATAACAGATTCTTTTGGAACATGCGTATGTATGTATGGATATGTGAGAAAAAAATGTTTCTGGCACATTCTTTTTGTTTCGTGGGCTTTTATGCTGAGATTACATTGCGTCACAAAGTATCACTGCTCAAAATTCCCAAAGAAATTAGTACTTTTACCGAATAAATGAGATTTCAAATGGAGTCTCTTTTGTCTGCATGATTTGACAAAGTGATATTTTACACCCATAACCGTTACCGTCACCGAAACCCGAAACGGAATAACGTTAACAACCGTAATCTTTATCTCACAACCGTAACCGGAAAAAAGCGATCGGCCAAAACAGTTACCGTTACCCTAACCGTTATTCGTTTCGGCTTTAATCTCTGGTGTAAACCAAAGTTTAGTAGTTTAAACTTTGGTTTTTAATTGCAAAATTGTATGAGAAAGTGAAAATGGGTACACGTCTGTTAATATTTAAAAGTAAACTTGGAAAAGCTTGCATTTTAATCTCAATTTATTTTTATTTAAGTGATGCCTTAAAGAACTGAAAAATGTACCAAGTAAAGATTTGGTAATCGAAAGTGCGAATTCAGGCACGGCCGCCCTACACATTTTACATAATCTTTTAACTACCACGATCAGTGAACGAGCAGCGATGAAAGGCACCCAATGGCCCATTGCGCCCCCGACAACAACGAAAATTTCGAGTTGATAAATAAAAGGTAAAAAACCACTGGTTTTGTAGCAACCTTTCGTTGGATTTGTTTCTAAAGAGAACTGCCATGAAATCCTTGGTTACTTCAGGACCTAATTTTTTAACTTCCCAATTAAAAACTCGAAAAAAAAATAAAAAACATCGATTGGCTCTTTGAGCTAGTCATAGTTTGTTGTAGCGCGATTCATCAGCCATATAAATAAAGCTTATTAAACGTCCATTTTTAGAACATTTTGCTGATATTTTTCTACTTAAGTTTTAAAGCTTAAGTAGTTTTTAAATGCGCAACCAAATTGAAATAGTTTCGAGAAAAATAAATCTGATAAAATTACTTGTGTCATTCTGGTTAAGCAACTTTTCCTCTAATCACACCGCCCCATACACAACACAACTCATTCATAGTAAATATTTAATTTCATATTTTTGCATATAAATGTAATAAACTGAAATTTCCAATGGAACAACAATTAATCGTAATTGTCAATGCAATATTTTGTAATAAACATTTTTTTCGAAAAAAACCAAAAACTGTGTAATGAATCTATTGAACAGAACAAATCCAACATCTATATAGTGGGCTGAAAACTGACAGAGCGAGTCAGATATGGATGAAAGTGCACAGCTTTCTTGATCTCAACCAGCGACGCAACATAATTTCAGGGAGAATCTTCTTCTTTTTGTTTTTGAATGACCATTACAAAGTTCGCCCATGAACGAAGGACGTTCGTTATGGCCAAGGATGAGTCTTTTTGGCCAAAAGTCAAAGTAAGTTGATCAAAGCATTCCATTTTTTAATGTTCGTGTACGTGTCGATACGGAAGACTCATGGAAGACGCCATTTATTATACATCCTGCAGAGCTGTGGTTCCAATTATATTTTAAAAATTCTCTGAACTCGATCTCTGATAGCCTTGTTCCACTAACACATTCTCAAAAACATTCATTTCCCATAGGAGATAATTCGGATGAACATATGAGACGAATGGGACAGTTACAACACTTTTACAACATTTCAACAACCAGCTTTATTCCACTAAAAACCTGGATTTACTATTAATATGATATTGAAGAGACAAGTGTCAGCTATTTTTCCCCTGGCTGGGAAGGGAAGGGGAACTTTATTTACCATTGAAACTCAAATCAATCCAACAATCCGTTTACCGTGATAAACATTCGTCAGTGAAACAAGATCTCGACAAATAATCGTATGTAGATGGACCTACGAGATTTACGATAGTTTCTCTTAACAACAAAATCCGAATTTCTTGAGATAAACGGTTTTCAAACGGATTTTTGATTTTTTCTCTGTGACAGCTAGTCATTAGTTGCCACGTCATTTGTCGATAAAGTTAGAGCGGGTAGTACTTTGCTGTCCGCTATGGACATATTTTCGGCGATGTGAGTAAAATAGGGTTGAAAAGGGGAATTCTAGTTGTGACTTTTTTAATTTTCCATCTGCGCTTTGTTGGAGTTCTGGACCGAGAGCACAGCCTTCTTCAAGCTCTTCCAATTGCTGGCCTACAGACGTGGGAAACGCGAGCTGGTGGAGAATCATTTGGCTGGCATTGATATTGAGCGCTTGCGCCAATTCTTAGCCTCCATGATAGATGTTCATCTATTCGATGAATCGCAAGAGTGCCGAAGATTATTTGGATCAGGAGCGTGACAAACTATTTCCCGAGTATTGCTACTCATTCCTACAGTCCTATTTGCAAATGTTGTCCTCCACGCAGATAATGACACCCGATGGTAAAATCCAATGTCTGCATTAAGGAGCTGACTCAGACGCAGAACCTGACGCCCGAGGTAGAGTTGGCAGCTGAGAAAAAGAATCCGGCCAGGTGATGGTCTTCTTTAATCATTACTGTGGTCGACTCCTGCATACCTACCTGGATTGAAAAAGTTTTCCAAGTTACCTTCGAGACCATATTGGATCCCACTTTGCCCTATATTGTGAGTACTTTAAATGCTTTCCAAATCTTCGTCTAAGTCTCTCTATCTCTCTCTGTCTTAAGCTGAATCTGGCCCAAAAATTTCCAGCCAAGGTGCAAGTGCAGGCCATAGAAACACTTAGCACTTACCTGGCCATAGTTAAGGATATATCAAGCAGCGAAGCCAGGGTCTTTCCCGATTATATACTGCCCTATATCATGGAGTTGGCCAGTGAACTAAGTGCGGTCATTGTGCGTGTGGCCATTGCCAGGAATATTGCCGCTTTGGCCGAGACAGCTGTTCACTTTCTCGAGGCGACACAACGCAATGCTCCGAAGGAGATGCCCTCACCAAGCTATAAGGTGCAACTGAATGCTTTGCATGGCGCTCAGTTTTCTGACCGATGCATAACCCATTCTCAAGCAACCCATATTGGAGTCGGGCATCTGTGATTTGTGCGTCTTCATATTTCCGGTTTTTTTGATCAAAAGTGGCGTATAAGGTGTTAAATAAAATAAGCAAGCTATGCCAATATTCCGCAGATTTCAAGGATTTTTTAAATGCTCCTGCTAGAAGAGTTAGAAAGAGAATGCAAACTATTATATGTACCTATGTGTATTGTCTGTAACTGTTTTTTTTCCAGTTTTTTCTGTTTCAAATTTGTTTTAAAATTTAATAAAACAGAATAAATTCATATAAATAAAGATACAAAACTAACAAAAAGTAAAGATTTTTAAATGAGAACAAAATGGAATGAAACAAAACTTTCTTATCAACCATGGCGAAAGTACGTTTGCAACACGTTTTCGAATCCGTTCTCGACACTTTGTCGATAGCAGAAAAGTATTGAAAACGATATAGTTTTCGATCCGTTCTCGCTGTCGAGAAAGTGTCGAGAACGGATTCGAAAACGTGTATCGAGAACTTACGTTTTGCTGCCACAAACTGAGCGACAGGTACCACTTTTTCGTACCGAAAACGGAACACATTCTCGATAGTTTTATTAGAGAAAACCTTTTAGAAAACATCGGAAACGAATCCGTTCTCGCTAACGTATGTCGGGTGGGATGTTGTTGAATATTTTCCAATGAAATATATCTATTAATAACAGGGCTGCAAACCGGTTTTGAACCGAACCGGTTCGAACCCGGAATTCCGGCTTTTTTTTACTGTGAACCAAACACTGAACCGAACCACGAGGACGAAAACAGTTGAACCCGAACCCGTTCCGAACCCAAGCTTTTGGTTCGGTTCAAAAAAAAAAGATTATACACATTAAAATTTATTTGGGTACCCTTCTATGTACGTAACAGCAGAGTCGACAATTAGAAATATAACAATACGGAAAGTCGGTCATGCCAGACTATGATATACTTCGCACATGCGAAAGTGAGTATATGTATACACTTTGTGGGTCAGAGATGCTTTGTTCTGGCGGTTACATACATTTGCACAAATATTTTTTGTTCCTTTGGGTACAGAACATAAACGGACACTAAATCAGAGAAAACTAGCACAAATTTTTCATCTTATACATATACATATCGAAAAACTTTATTGCCAGCTTGCCATGAAGCTTTGCCTGCTTCGACTGCCCCCGACACCTCTTCCCTATAAACAAAAACTTCATGAGGAACTTCATGCAGTTTGCTTCATCCTGATGCGGACTAACAATGTATCTAGTCGTCAAGTGTATACCTATTGTATTCTTTTTATACCCTTGCAGAGGGTATATTAAAATTGTCGAGATGTTTGTAACGCATAGAACAAAGCGTCTCCGACCACATAAAGTATATATATTCTTGATCAGCATGACGAGCTGAGTTGATATAGCCATGTCCGTCTGTCCGTCCGTCCGTCTGTTTCTATGCTATCTCCTCCGTCAGTTTTAAAGCTATCTTAACCAAACTTAGCACGAAGTCTTTTGGTGCAAATACGCTGCACATTTGTCGGAACCGGCCAGATCGGATGACTATAGCATATAGCTGCCATAGGAACCATCGGTCGAAAATGATGTTTTAGTGAGAAAATCTTGTTTATCTTCAACGCAAACGTCCCCAAACCTCGTATTTATAAGTTTTCAATGCTTTCACATAATTCCACCAAGTTTGATAGGGCAACTATATAGTATAGCTGGCATAGAAATTGGGTGTAGAAATTGTATATAGGAGGCCTTCTCAAAAATATGTACATTTGGCCGAATGTACATATTTGTGTCAGTGGATTCAGGCTACTAATTTATATAAATTATACAAGCTACAAGGGTATATAAGCTTCGGTCGAGCCGAAGTTAGCTTTCCTCTATTTTTTTTAAATATATTGGGAAAAACGTGCAAAGAACCAAGGGTCGAACCAAAACCAACGCCCAAAAACCTCGAAATTAGAACAAAGATAACAAATTTTTAAGACTAAGAAAGATTAAAAATTGTATAGAAGAAGTAAAGCGATAAAGAAATAAAAAATAAGAGTCAAAAAAATCAATTAGAGACCTCCTCCATCCAGAAACGCTTCAACCGCTTTCTCTTCCTCCTCCTCCTCCTCCTTCTATAGCAGGTAATTTATAGGGATGTCCGGATAATTTGTCTCTCCGGGCAATTGTATTAATTGTGTCAGGCCTAGGTTATTTTCTGTGACACGGGTGGGCAGGAACCAAGCAGCACCAGACAACCTGCGAATGATTCGCGCCTGGATAACTCTAATTTTATGCAAATGTGAAACAGCCGCTGTACCATAAACTTGTACTCCATATTTTCATATTGGGGCCAAAAAAGACTTGTAAATCCTGACCTTGTTTTTTAAGCTCAAACAATTTTTAGAGCATAATACACAGAGAAAACCAATTGGCTGCATGGCTCGTGTAGAAATGTCAATCCTAAACAAAACATATTGCGGCCTGCTAAATTGGAAGCCAGGAAGCTACACGTGGCGCGCAGAAAAACTGCATGCAACGTGTAGAAATTAAAAAACTAAACGCCTCAAGCTAAATGCTGCGTGGGGAAAAGCAAAGTCTACATGACATTAGAAAATCATTTTATTTTCAAATAACTTCTACATTTTCATGCAGCAATCTGAAAACCACACGAACGCCCTAGGTTTTCTAAATTATATTATATTGAAATCCTACATGCGAGTGTGGAAATTCTAAGCGAAAAACCTAGCTCTAAATCAGTACTGAATTCTTATATTTTTCATTTAGAAAACTGCTCTCCACACTCGAAACGTTTAAAATTACAAAAGCTGAATGCTACGTGTTGGAAATCTACACGAATAGTGTGCAAATTTCAGTTGCCAGTATATAAATAAGGAGAACAATGAATTCGAACATGAGAATTACCAGCAAGCAAAAATTGGTGTATGTTATCAATTCAAGTACATCAAATTCAATACAAGTAACACATTAGATGCGTTGCTTTAGACGCGCAGCGTGGCGCAGCCATCTAACGCGTCGTTCCAACCGTGTTTCAGTCCAAGGTCCCCGAGTTCAAATCCCCCCAGAGTAAGTAAAAAAAATATATAAATTTATTTAATGTAATGTTTTTCAGAACCAATCTTGGTGGGTGGGGGGTGGTCCTCTTCTATGGTCCTCTATATGCAAAATCTACACGGAAATGTACGATTTCTACACGTTTGGACCGGGATTTTCAACCCATTACATTTGTGTAGCTTCCCAATGCCCACTTTCCAAACACCTCCATATATTCCTAACATATCGCTACACGAATAAACTCATGAATGACGGTACACTATTGCAGTGTCGTCTGCAAAAGTGGCTACTATAAATTCAAGCGGGTCTTCCAAGCAGACGCAAGGACGACTCGGTATATCTGCAGTAAATAAAGCACACTTCCTTGAGGGAATCTTGGGAATCTTTACAATCCACGAATCGGCTGCATTGAATAACTTGTCAAAAATTGAGATTCAAATTTGGTTTGAGAAGTTATCTCATATTTCTTTTCAAAATTTTGTAGTGTCCTGTTTTTTGTGTTTGTGTTATGGATTGATTTAGGGGGAAAATATATATATATATAAATACCATCTATGGCTAATTGCAATTCCCATGATGACATCCTTTCGCTCAGCAGTGAGGAACAGGCGAATCTACGGACAATGAATACCATCAATAGTTTCGAGGATATCTATAAAACGTACAAGCCGGCCACTATCAGCAAACCACCTGAAGTTCACCAGCAGCCCGTTTCAATTTTGAAACAAAGAAATAATACCTACTCCACTACAACACTTACAAACCATCAATCCCTGGCCAGTATAACCATGTTGAAGCGTCAAATCGAAATCCCTTGCATGACTTCATTCTGTTTAATAGGCAAACAGGTGAGGGATAAGCTCGAAGAACTTCAAAAGTCACACAAGGAGAGTAAATTGTCTTTTAACGATCTGAGATTCAGGTAAGTTTAGTCGCGACTGCAGTTTGGTTCTTAATGATTTCTTCTCCTAAATAGTTCAAGTTTTCGCATAGCATCGGGTCAGATGAGGAATAGAAGTAATGACGGATATAGATGTGGCGAATGTAAGTAATAAAGTTGGGTCATTTCTGGTACCGAATGTAGATGTATCAGTTGCACTATATGACCCAACTCTACTGTCCAGGAAGTAAAGGACATTGTCTCAAAATCTCAATTCTTCTTTAAAAGATCAAAATTATAGAAATGTCGGTAACTGTGTAACTTTTGCGGAACCCGAGTGCTCCAGTGCATTTAACCGTACAGGATATTATGATCAGGGCAGTTCCAATTGTTGCTGTTGTGCTTACAACCCAATCCAGGAAGGATCACAGAAGCAAATGCAGCCACAGATATGTTATCAGGTCTCCCAACAATCGGATCTTCGTTCCGGAGCCGACCCAGGACTTAACCCCCTGGCCAGGGATTGTCAACCCTCGGGATCGTGGAACAAGGTATGTACGCATTCTCCTCTTTTCCCTTTCTCACGCCCTTGGCGCACATAGTCACAGCAGGGGAATATAACAGAATTCGACAAGATAGGCAGCGAAATGCAGGTGGTGGATTGGCGTTCATCGTCCACCAATCTGAAAACTACAGACCGCTTCAGCTCGATCCAGCCCAGGATTGCAATCCAACCCGGCGGCACGTCCATAGACCTCGTCAATCTGTATATTCCCCCCGTTGCAGCATGCCGACTAGGATACCAACCCAGCCTCGCCCACCTGCTGACCGGCGAAAAACCGGCGACCTTAATGCCCATCATGAGAGCTGGCTCTCTCAGCTGAGGAATGACCCCAGAGGGATCAACATAGAAGAGCAAGTGGAAAACACCTCCTTCGACAGCGTGAACCAAGATCAGCCGACCAGAATAACACCTAACTGCAGCAGTTCCTCTGGCATCTCCATTTTCAGCTCAAAACTCTTGACCTTTACTGAGTGGAACGTCGACATCGCTCTAAACTCCGACCAACTGCCCATCACCCTCACACCACATGGTGATGAAGAGTTTGTGTCCTCAGAGAGGAAAACATACACTAACTTCTCCAAGGCAGACTGGAGTGCCTTCACAGCACACACGGAGAACATGTTCGAACAAACTCGTTACCCCACTGATGTCACCTCATGAGAAGTCACTTTCCGGAAAATCCTCACCTGTGCGGGTAAGCGCCACATCCCTGCTGGGAGAATTCCAAGAATTCGCCCTGGCTTCCCCTCAGAAGCCGCGGAAAAGATTCGCATGCGTGACGACATAAGAGCCGTAAACCAAGCAGATCCCCGCATAGAAGCGACAAATCGGGACACCACAAGAATGGGCAATGAGCATAAGAGGGACAAGTGGCATGCTCACCTGGATGAGTGTGAGATGGGCACAGCCAAACTATGGAACACTATCAGGAGCATAACAGCAGCCAGTAAGCGACAAGACCTTGCCGCCATAGCATTCCAAGGAGTGCCCAAACTCACTGCTGAGAGTTGTGAAGTAGGAATTCAACAGGCAATTTGTGGAGTGGCACATGCCATAAAAACTGCCACAACCTCCAAGGCTGTGGGTCCTGACGGTATCGCCACAGTCATGCCAGCCACCAGCACGGTTTCAGAAAAGGCCGTAGCACCAGCACAGCGCTCTGCAAAATCACCACCGCTCCCCAAGCCCCCACAATTGTGCTGGTTGCCCTAGACCTGTCAAAAGCCTTTGACACAGTCAACCGTGCCATCCTACTCCAGGACATCGAAGGCACCGCGCTCCCGAACACACTCAAGCGCTGGGTGGCAAACGACATGAAAGGTCGACAGGCCTATGTTGAGTTCGGCGACGCAAAATCTAAATATAGAAGGTTGAAACAAGGAGTCCTCCAAGGTTGCAGGAATGCCAACACCGCCTCCGAAACTAAAGCTAGTCAGCTATACAGATGGCTGCACCATCCTAGGATCAGATAGGGACTACAACAAGGTAGTTGAGGGTCTAAACTCCTATCCCCCAACAGTCTCTGCATATCTGGCTGGCAGAAACCTGTCTCTCTCCAGCAAATTCCAGCACCACCTTATTCACTACCTGGACCAAGATAGTGAACACCCAGATCAATGTCACTGTGGACGGAGGCATAATTCCCGCTATCTAACCCACTATAACCCACTATAAATACCCAACAATTTTGGGACTGATTTTTGACAACCTGTTCTTCTTTGCGAGGCACTCGGAGAACACGGCAATAGCTGGAAGCTCCTGGGGAAAGGAGAATAAGACTCTGCTGGTCACATACAAGGCCATCGGTCGTGTCCAGTGCGACTACACGGCACCAGCATGGGCAGCAGCCATCAGTGAAACACAATGGGGAAATCTCCAAAGTGCCCAAAACGCTGCACTGCACCATCACTAAATGTTACACCATGGCTCAAGTAGATCACCTACACGAGGAAACCCACATGCTCGGTGTCCGTGACCACTGCAACATACTAACCAAAAAATTCCTTGTAAATGGTCTGCAGGCAGACCAACAATCCGGCCCTACAAGTCCCACTGCCCCCACGAACTAGCAGACAGGACCAGAGGACCCACCTGCCGGATGTTTTCACCTTCACCTCAAACTCTACCCCAATAACGGAAACTAAGGCTATTACTGCGAGAAGCGCCATCCACCAGAATACCGTGACCGAAACGATAAGCCGCCTCAAAAATAATGTTGTTCTGAGAGTAAGACCTCACCCCATCAGCGTGCTCAGAAGCACGCGGACAACATTGGCACAACTTGGCTCTGGGTTCTCTGCAGCGCTAAATAGCTACCTAGCAAGGATCAACCCGGCAGTGATCGATGAATGTCCCAAATGCGGGCAATCGGTGCACGACACAGCTCACAGCACTCCACCTCTGGACTTACCCCATCCAAGCATCAAGATTTCTTGGACGACCTGCAACACCTTAACCCGCTACTCTACTCACCTCCCCATTCCTTTCAAAAATTTCTCTACTCTTAACTTTTCTTCTATATTCCTAACAACATATTCGTACCTTAGTCTCATCCACAGGAGCTGCTACAACAACAACCAGAACAACAGATATCTTTTTGTTGCTGTAACCAGGATTCCTCAGAGAGCAGCCGGGAGGTGGATAATGTTTCGAATGTTACCAAAGATTCCCAGCTGGATGAAGGTTCCAAACAATCTTCCAATGATTACTGCTGTTGCGATCAAGCCAATGAAGTGTCAAAAGGAGATGTGGATAATTCGTCTTCGAATTCAGATTATTGTTGCCAATGTTGTAACTCTCAAGATGAGCAGAGTTTCGACTCGAATCGAGGACTGATTATGCCCGATGAGATAAGCAAACAAGCCATGTGTTATGAAATATGCGGTAATCCTGGTCCACCGATTAATAGAATGCAGGGGATGCCAAATGGAGGGGAATGTTGTTGTACTGTTATGAATGCAGAATGTGGAATAGGGGCATGCGGAATGAGTGAATATCCAGCCGAATGTGGACCATGTTGTCCCCAGCCTTTTAATGGTTTTCCACCATCCATGGGCAGGGATTGCGATTGCAATTGTGTGGACATTGAAAGTTTTGTGCGTAAGTTTCGATCAGGAGCTCAGACATGTATGCCCAATTGTCTGACGTGGCCTTCGCCGCCTTGTCTGGGCATGGGAATGAATCCGAATTCCTACAATGGTGGTGCGTACAGTAATGACTGCTCCTGCAATGGTGGTGCGTACAGTAATCAGAACTCCTACAATGGTGGTGCGACCAGTAATGACTGCTCCTGCAATGGTGGTGCGTACAGTAATCAGAATTCCTGCAATGGTGGTGCGTACAGTAATCAGAACTCCTACAATGGTGGTGCGTACAGTAATGACTGCTCCTGCAACGGTGGTGCGTATAGTAATCAGAACTCCTACAATGATAATAATGATAACTCCTGCTGCTGTCCGGCTTATGTAAATGATGTGCTCCAAAGCCAAACCGTCTATTCTACTGATTATAGACCAATTTGTGGGGGTGGCAACAATTTCAATCACTTTCCCAGTGCGGCAGGAGCACGTAATGACTGCTGTATGACCATGAGAGGAGCCGGTTGCTGCATGGAAGTACCCATGTCCAGTTTTGGAAATGGATTCGGAGCCATGGACGCTTGCTGCAATCCTTGCTGTTCAATGGAATCCTCCGGAGGAGCCTATCCAAGTGGATTCTGCGGAGATTTATGCGGCGGGCAGTCCAATGGTATCTACGGCATTGGTGATCCCTTTGGCCAGATGAATGAAACAGGGTGTTATCCCTTGAGTCAACTAAGGTAAGAGTTTTTAGTTTCGGAAAATATTGAAGCTTTAAGTTGTAATCTAGTTTAAGTTGAAGAGGAATTAAAAAAAAGGCTGATAAGGTATGCGAAATAAGTCAACTTATAAAGCTTATAATCTCCTGCCAGAGCTTTGCTATTTATTAAAAGATTATGCGACTTGCATGCTTGTACTATATACATACAAGCTCTTTGGAACAACATAATACAAAAAGTTAGACAGAAACATCTTAAACGTGCGGGACGGCCGCAAGGCATTGCTTCGCAGATTTGATGCCCCGACTACTCCCTGGTTCTGCGTTGCACATTCAGGCTCCGAAGCTTAGCCATAATGGTAGCTGCGAACTCGTACGTTGCCTCCCAGTTTTCCTTCGACATTAACATGTATGGGACTAAATTATCTTCGGCTATATCACCGCCCATCACTCTGGATAGTTCCGCCCTTTCAGCCTGATACCTTTTACACACGAACAATACGTGCCTTGCGTCCTCCACAGGGCCTTCTTCGCAGCATGTGCAATCCTCGCTTTCATAATGGCCTCGCATTGCCTCGCTTCCTGCTGATGTATAACCCTGTTAGGTTGAATTCCGCCACTCAACCGTGAAGCCCTGTACCTCTCATTTGCGTCTGTGGCCAGCTCGCAAAGTGGAATCATCCCGGCAATGACCAAAGCAGCATCTTCTGACACCGTACGGTACGCCGAAGAGATCTTGACCGCACGCACCACTTACGCCTTTATGTAGCTAGAGAACAATCATGGAACGATGCCAGATTGGCGCCGCATATAGAATAGTGGCCTTAGGGACGCTCGCCAAAAGTCGCCTACACCCCGTGTTTTGTTCAGCGTGTGTTCAGCAATGATTCTAGCTAAGGCGCTGCTAGATTTTATCGTAAACATAACCTTGTGTCCAGCATTACTCCAAGGTATTTCCAAAGGAGCCATGGATTTGACCCAGCTATAAGATATAGTCATCTGATCTCGACCAAATTTCGCAAATCTGTTTAAGCTTGTAACAGTGCAAGGGGTGTGCACTGCTTTGCCGATTCAGCAATTGCACTCTCCCACACACACACACGCGCGTCAAGAATGCGGAACACCGGTAACTCCACTTATGTTATTGTAAACTTTTGGTTTGGCCAGCGGAGCCCCCAAACAATAAAATAATAATTAAAAACAAAAATGGGCTTCTCTGTGACGTCTGAACAATATATATGTTTGGCATATGGTTCATACACGTTTCTACCACTTTGTGGATTTGTCTGTGAGGGTTCTTCCGGGAATTCAAACACTTTTCACTGAGCTGATTTTACACATGTCCGATCTAGGTGAAAGTAACATTAGTTCACGACATTCATGACTTCGTACACCTGCATTCATGCGTAAATTTAATAGGATTTTTGCCATTAGATTTAGACAATAAAAAAGTGCGTTATGACTCATAATCTGTAGATTTGAATTTTAAATCAACTTGAATTTTGTTGGAATGTTTCAAAGCCGGCATATAATGAAGAGAGAGCTAAAATATCGGCATATACCGGATATTGCTTCCAAAATGACGTTCCAAAAACCACCGAAAAAAATCTCGTTCTGGTCGTCCGGCATTGCCTTCAAGAACGTGATAAAAGAAGAATAAAAGTCAAAATTTGCCACGAACTGGCTCTACCAGTATCGATGCGTCGTGTGTAGCAAGTTTTACTTGCCGATCAATTTGTTTTATAAGGGCGCTTTCCACGGGATGCGAAAAATTTCTCGTGAAAAAGTTGATATTCCGCAGATTCTTAACTGAGTCTGCTAAGCAGCTGGTATTAACACGATAACACACTTTTTTCTATCGATAAACGTTTCAAAGAAACCTTGAGCTTATCATAGCGCTGCTAAATGAGTCAAAAATTGTCAAAAAACATATATGTAAACATTTATGTGATTGTGAGATTACATAAAAAACTACATTTAAATTTCCCACCAAACTTTAGCAAGTATACTTTTCTGTTATTTTCTGATATTCTGATTCGATTTTCTGTTAACACGCTTAAAAAGTATACTAGATCGTCGAAGTGTGCTCACATGTCCGCGAATAACTTCGTTATCAGGTAACCAAATTCATCGAGAGAACATTTGTTCAACGGAGAATTAAATAGGCTTTTATAATAAACATTAAGAAAAAATCGCATAGAATAAAATAGTTAAACCAGTGGTGGTCAAAGTACAAACTTCCAAAAAAAGTTGAAAATACCAGATCTGCTACCTGCGATTCTCAACCATGGCGTTAAATCTCTAAAACCATTAAATATAATATTAGACTCTTCTCGTCGCTATCAGAACTAGCAAAGTTATATAAAATCAGATGGTCCATTCGCGAGTTATTTTAAATTAAGTGAGCAAAATGATCAATAAACGGTTTTTGGGCAGTAACTTCAAATTTTGGAGGTCCCCGAGGAAAACCAAGTATGAGGAAGTGCTATACACGACCTTCTCAATACCCAGGTTATTAAAATTTTTTGAAATTTGTGGCACTGTGTTATTTTTAAAAAATGTAATATTTCATTAAAATTGGAATTGAATTGTAATTTCGTTTAGTTAAAAGCAAATTATTTGAATATATTTCCAGCTTTATTATATATCAAGGATTAAATGATTGTAAGATGACTTTTTTCGCATACCTTATTACAAATTCAGTTCAATATGCCTCTTTTCTCCTAGCCCGGGCTTCAGTTCCTCCTATCCTACCGGATGCTGTATGCCATTGTCGCCAACTTGTTGCCCCTCACCAAATCTCTACAATATGAGCTCTAGTAGCTGCAATTCAGGTATGAGTGCCAGTTCCTCCAAGGCCACAAGCTGTAATCTAAGTCAATGCTCATGCTGTGAATAACTATTGAAACGGACTAAATCAATTCTGTATTGTTCTACTCAAATAGCTGATAAATGTTGAAACAGAAAACAAATCTAACATAAATAAAATAATATAAGAAAAGAGGGTGTACTTAACACTCGAGAGAAATTCGCATTTGTATTTCAGTTCGTATTCGAAGTGGTTTTTAACATTGTCTGTGTGTGTTTTTTTTTTGTTTAATTGGCAATTACCATATTTCTAAAATTAAAATAACAGGCAAAACTGATTTAAATTTGGTGCTATCTTTATAACGGCTAGTATCGTTGTCAAACCCTATTGCTATCGATAACATTTTTTGTCGAATCATTTTATTACAATTCTAATTACTAAATCAATTCTGTATTGTTCTACTCAAATAGCTGATAAATGTTGAAACAGAAAAAAAATCTAACATAAATAAAATAATATAAGAAAAGAGGGTGTACTTAACACTCGAGAGAAATTAGCATTTGTATTTCAGTTCGTATTCGAAGTGGTTTTTAACATTGTGTGTTTTTTTTTTTTTGTTTAATTGGCAATTACCATATTTCTAAAATTAAAATAACAGACAAAAATGATTTAAATTTGGTGCTATCTCTATAACGGCTAGTATCGGTGTCAAACCCTATTGCTATCGATAGCATTTTTTTGTCGAATCATTTTATTACTTGTGGTGACACTGGGCGAACATTAAGCCGCACAAGATTACAAAACAAATTTACAAATCTTGTATAAAAGCATAGAAAATGAATGTGAACGTTATGTTAAAGACATTAAGGACTTTGCGTTTAAGCAGCAGCCTTAGAAGCCAAGTGCCGAGCCTATCCACAGTGCGTGCATATGGTAAGAAAGTTAAAACGCAACATTTCATAACAGCGGCCAAAAAAGGCTACATTTGGCCGGATAATCGTAATTGCTAACTGAATGTGTTCTCTTCCAGCCTCTCCGCCAAAACGTTTCTATAAGAAAACCTCAGTATTGTGCTCGGATGCTGGTTACGAAGTTATACTAGATCACCGCAAGCTCAAGACACCCAAAGGCAAGCCATTTACAGTGAAAAGTGAACCACTGGCCATAGCTGTAGCCACTGAATTCGATAGCCAAAAAGATCACATTGAACGTTCGCGGATGCACATGTCTGCTTTGTGCTTCACAGCCCTAGATAATCCCAACAATTTAAGCAAGCTGGATATGGTTAACTACTTGTTAAACTTTTTAGACACCGATACCGTGCTATTTCAGTATGATGTGAGTTGTTTATGGCTACTTCAGAGAATTGTGGTATAATCATTGAATTGTGATCTCTTTCAGGATGAGAAGGATTTGAAAGAGCTGCAGCAGAATGAGTGGGATCCGATAATAGCGTGGTTCAATCAGCGTTTTGAAACCAATTTGCAGAAAACATTAAATATCACACCGCCCAAGGTCACCGATGAGGATAAAATCAAAATAGCCAAACATTTCCAGTCGTACAGTTTGGAGACTCTGAATGGTAAGACCTTTATGGTTCTATAATATTAATCACAACAACAATTTTTTTAGGCTTTATATTCGCTGTGGACACTTTGAAATCAATTGTTTTGTCCTGTGCTGTAATTGAGCAACAAATAGCGGTGGAGAAAGCTGTGGCGCTGGCTCGCCTCGAAGAGGAATATCAACTAAAATTCTGGGGACGAGTGGAATGGGCACATGATTTGAGTCAACAAGATTTGCAAGCTCGTCTGGCGGCGGCAGTTCTATTCGTTCATCTAAATTGTTCAGAGAATTTTGTTAAAGAAAAACTCATATTATAGAAAATTTACCCCGGCCTAAGCTCAGTACAAGAGAAGTATTTGCAAAACTCTCTATTAGACAAAACAAACAAGTTCCATTCACAATCCATTTTGTTTTAAGCTAATATTTTATTTATATTCTCAAGGCTTCGTTGTTTACAAAAACGATTCTTTCATAAACCAAAAGCTGTCATTTCTGAAAGTATCGTTACCCTGTATGTGTGCGAAGGTGATACATCAGACCGTTCCTATGGCAATAGGTTTTTGAGCACTGGTCACATTTGTAGGGTCGTTCTCCAGTATGAGTGCGAATGTGATTTTCTAAATTGGATTTCTGGGCGAAGGTCCTTGAGCACTGGGAACATTCGAAGGGTCGTTCCCCCGTATGTGTGCGTAAATGTTTAGTTAGATATCCTTTGAAAGTAAAAGTCTTTGGGCACTGTGAGCACTGGAAGGGTCTATCGCCAGTATGAGTACGAAGGTGATCCTTTAGATGACAACTTTGGGTAAAAGCACTGTGAACACTGAAAGGGTGGTGGTTCTCCAGTATGACTGCGGATGTGATTTTGTAGAGTGACATTTTGGCGAAAGGTCTTCGGGCACTGGGCACACTTGAAGGGTTCTTCTCCAGTATGAGTGCGAAGGTGAATTTCTAGATGACTATTATTAATAAATGTCCATGGGCATTGGGAGCACTTAAAGGGTCGATACGCGGAATGAGTGCGCTCATGGGCCGTTAGACCTTTCTTTTCACTAAAGATCTTCGAGCAATGGGAGCATTGGAAGGGTTGTTCGTTAGTATGAGTTCGAAGGTGAACCTTTAAAGTGCTATTTGTTCTAAAATTCATCAAGCAGTTGGAACATTCAAATGGTCGATCGCCAGTATGAGTGCGAAGGTGGTCGTTTAGATGACAACTTTGGGTGAAGGACTTCGAGCAATGTGAACACTTGAAGGGTCGTTCTCCAGTATGAGTGCGAACGTGATTTTCTAAATGGCATTTTTGTGTAAAGGTTCTTGAGCACTGGGAACATTTAAAGGGTCTTTCCCCAGTGTGAATGCGAAGGTGTTGCTCAAGCGTGCATTTTCGGCTAAAGGTCTTTGAGCACTGTGAACACCGGAAGTATCTCTCCCCGTCATGAGTTTAAGTGACTCGTTAGATTGCCTTTTAAAGTAAAAGTCTTCGAGCAATGGGTACATTGGAACGGTCGTTCGCCCTTAAGGGTTTCGCTAAGGCTACAGTCTCTCTTAAGAGATTCACCCTCCTTTCTTTCGCCCTCTTCACTTATGCTTTTGCAATTCTCGTACAGGTTCAGCTGCTTGTTCAAGCACTGGAGACTCTTCTCAAATCGCCGCTTGTAATTAAATGCCATTTTCGCCGTTTCCAAACATGAGGGGCATATCCGTTCAGGCAGTCCCTTAGCAGGTCTGACCACTCGGCCAGTCACCTCGCCGATTAAAAAAAACAAGCGTTGTTCCACTTCGGAGTCGGTGTCGGTGAAAATATTCAGCCAGTTGGTGTCGGTACCAGCTCCCGAGCTGGCCATGCAAGCGCAGCATAGCTCGGCCACAAGAAGCTCCTTTGATCCGCAGGCCATTTTAAAACGAAGTCTTTTGGAGATTGGGGTAGTCGTAGTGAGACCACATTTGACTATTGTAGTACCGTAAGTGACAAGTGCAAAAATACCGACTTGAACTAGTTCAGTAAGTCTAGAAAGTGTTTTAGCACAGTACAAAAATCACTTACTACTGGGCTGCCTTCACACTGTTCTAGACATGATACCCTAGTAGTCCTGCTCAAAGTGAATTTACTAACAAGGTGACGTACTCCGATGTGGTGAGGGGCCATCATTTTTTTTCACCTCGGTCTCTCAGCTCTTTGAGACAGATGACAGTTGCTCTGAGAGGCAAATGCTAGACAAACAAAGCAAACATTTTACGTTCTGCACTTTTCGTTTATTTGCACAAATTTCGCTCAAACTCCTTAACACAACGGCTGTGCACCTTGACCACAGCTCCCTTCTGCTTTCGTCTTTAGGTACAGCAACATTCCGTTCCGCTGTTCTTGAGCGGCATAAAATTGCAATATCTCGTGGACATGTTGATATCTAAAGTGAATCAAATTCATATAAAATCAAACACACCTATGAACAGATAACACATACATTTTTTTTTAATAATTTAAATTTTATTTTAATTACAAGCAAGTTTTCACTGACAATGAAAAAAATCGTGCGCTACACAACTTTACTCGGCGATGTTAACATTCATACTGTCAAAAATAGGAACCCTTGACAGAGAGCAGGTGTAGGGAAATAAAAACTTTTTTGTCTTCAACGCAAACGTCCCCAAACCTCGTATTTATAAGTTTTCTATGCTTTCACATAATTCCACCAAGTTTAATAGGACAACTATGTAGTATAGCTGGCATAGAAATTGGGTGTAGAAAATGTATATAGGAGGCCTTGTCAAAAATGTGTACATTTGGCCGAATGTGCATATTTGTGTAAGTAGAATAAGGCTACTAATTTATATAAATCATACAAGCTACAAGGGTATAAAAACTTCGGTCGAGCCGAAGTAAGCTCTCCTCTATTTTTATGTTTTAAATTTGAATAGTTTTTCAAATTCGTCGAATTTCATGGGGAAATGCAAGCCTAGAAACAGTGTGAAGGCAGCCTTATTAAATAAACAAAAATCTAATTTAACATTTACATTTAAAAAAATAAAACAAATAGAAAACACCTTTTTTGAAGTGTCATATATTCTCAGTACACGAGCTGAAATGGTAAATAAATGATTGATTCAACACAAGTTTGTCCCTGTGAATCCGAATCTGTTTTAAGAAATTCCTAATTTTTAATGGATTAGCTTAAAATGCTGAAAATGTGAAGTCTGGTTCTTTTGAAATTTGCAATTTTAACATGGTGTAGTGAAAGTGTTAAAGTTAAATAATAGTTTATTCATTTGTCTTTGGTCATGTAAAGTCCCTTATTCAATTTGTCAGATCTTAAGAGGCAGAAAAAGGATGAAATTCTGGAAAAAATTGTGGCATACAACATTATGGGAGCACTGTCTGTATCTGTCTGTATGATCGCGTCGATCTCAGTAACTATAAGATATACAGTGTATACCGTACCCAGATCTAGTTTGTTTCAGATTTGGACAATTCCCCCTCCTCCTTTTAACCGCGAAAAGCTGTCGGAGCCACAATTTTTAAGTTTGAATCTTGTATCAATCAAAGCCATAGGAACCACATTTTTTAATACAAGGTAATTTGCACGTTAATTAATGCATTAACATTTTTCGTTTTCCCCAGCCAACTTCCCCTTTTCAAGATCCACCTTCATGTCCAGGTCAGCCTTTCGTTGCTTCCTAGGAATGTTGCATGGCTTCGAGCTTCTCGGCTCTGATGAGCGGCTGGTTGAGCAAATTCGAAATCCATCAAGGAACTTAAATTCGTCTATAGCGTTAATGTTTTTTCTTATAACTATTGATTGTAGAACAAAAGCTAATGAAGCAACACCGAGCCCAGTTTTGGTATATTCAGAAGGACCTAAACAAGTTAGTTATTTTGTTAGCCTGAGTTACTTACCTAACCAGTCCATGCAGAATTGTCATTCAATAGCTATATCTAAATTTCATTCCATTTTATTTTCACAAAGTGTTTGTGCAAATGTCTCGTTAGATCATTTACAGATTAAAGGATTTTAAGGGCTCATTTCCTGGTATGAGTGCGAAGGTGATACTTCAGATTGTTCAAATGGCTATAGGCTTTTGAGCACTGGGCACACTTGTATGGTCGTTCACCAGTATGAGTGCGAAGGTGATGCTGTAAATTGTACTTTATTTTAAAGGTCATAGAGCAGTGGATGCATTCAAAGGGTCGATCACCGGAATGAGTGCGAAGATGAGTCATCAGATTGCTTTTGTCGCTAAATGCCTTCGAGCAGTGGGAACATTTGAAAGGTCGTTCCCCAGTATGTGTGCGAAGGTGGCTCTCCAGATTGGCTTTTAGGCTAAAAACCCTTGGGCACTGGGAACATTGGAAGGGTAGTTCTCCAGTATGAGTGCGAAGGTGATTGTGTAGGCTGCCTTTGTGTCTAAAAGTCTTTGGGCATTGGGAACACTTGAAAGGTCGTTCCCCAATGTGAATGCAAATGTGTTTCGTAAGATGAATAGAAAGACTGAAAGCCTTGCAGCACTGTGAACATTTAAAGGGTCGTTCCCCAGTATGCGTCCGATTGTGGTTTGAAAGAGTGCCCTTTTGGGAAAAGGTCATCGAGCAGTGGGAACATTTAAAGGGACGTTCTCCGGTATGAATGCGAAAGTGTGCCGTTAAAGCGTCCTTTTTGCAAAATGTCTTTGAGCACAGGGGGCACTTAAAGCGTCGTTCGCCAGTATGAGTGCGAAGGTGGCTCTCGAAATTGCCTTTCAGGCTAAAGGTCCTTGAGCACTGCAAACATTCAAAGGGTCTTTCCCCAGTATAAGTTCTATTGTGCCTCGTAAAATCGCCTTTGTGGCTAAAGATCTTGGAGCAGTGGGAACATTCGAAGTGTCTTTTTTCAGTGTTTATGTAGTTTTCTTCATTGCTAAGACTTTCGCTGTTGTAGCTCTCTACAGTTAAGTCCATTCGCTTGTCCTGCGACCAACCCTCGGCTGTGGTTTCATAAAGATACTCCCGCTCGTTCAAGCACTGGAGACTCTTCTCAAATCGCCGCTTGTAATTAAATGCAATTTTCGCCGATTCTAAGCATGAGGGGCATATCCGTTCAGGCAGTCCCTTAGCAGGTCTGACCACTCGGCCAGTCACCTCGCAGATTAAAAACCACAAGCCTTGTTCCGATTCGGGGTCGATGTCGGAGAAAACATTTAGCCAGGTGGTGTCGGTACCAGCTCCCGAGCTGGCCATGCAAGCGCAGCATAGCTCGGTCACAACAAGCTCAAGCTCCTTTGCTCCGCAGGCCATTCCACAAAAACCAATATATTTTATTTCAAGAAGTATGTGACCTTAAGTAGCAAGAGTAAAAATACTGATAAAATTTAATTTTAAACTAGCCGAGCTAGCTCGATATGGTTGAATTGGGGCACACCGACACTTTTAACTTGGAATGGCGGGAGTGGTAATCGGGGACTAAAACTAGGGAACCGTAATCCGATTAAATGTAATTTAGAGGAAATGTAAATTACTATGTGGGATTTTCGCTGGCCCACATTATAATACCACGACATTTTCGCACGAATTTTCGGATCAGATAATTACTTGGGTAACTAGTTTGGCAGTTTTGTATTCAAGAATTTCATCCATTTCTGTTCAAGTGCAACTAAATGAGTAAAGACGCTTTGACACATACTTTATCTGAAAGTGGAGACGAAGTCGATTCATATGTCGCTCACTTAATTCAGTACTTTCATAGCTCAAAATAAAGGATCTTGTAAAAATAGAGTTTAACATTGTCAATGCATTCCACCCAGCAAAACTAAATCTATTAGTTTCTAATCAATCCAGAAGCCGAAGGATCTTTACACGATAATGTTTGCAGGACCACTGAGATAAGTCGCTATTGTTGGAGCATGAAAATGAACTTGTTAAATGATATAACGACATATTGTCTTCTCACTCGGAGATTATAAAAGATATTTATAAAAAAATTGTACACCATATAGTCGTGTTTTTTGCGTAATGAGAGTCTTGATTTAAGTGAGCGATATATTCTTTATAGGGTCGGCAATGTTTCTTTCTGGCTGTTACATTCATTTGAAGAAACTTAATATACTATTATTAATTTAAATATTTCATTTACTTAAGATTACATCTAAGTCTAATTTCATGTCATCATTATATCACGAAACTGTTTCTATGTAGTAAGTAAAATCAATATTAATATAAATGTAACTTTGCCTTTGTGACTAACGCAATAATATAGTAATAGAGGAGTATACATTGATTTAGAATGGTGAAATGGGGAACACGGGAGTAATTTTAACGTGATGTCGTCTCTATAACTGCATTTGGCATTTTCGCATCTTGAGCAATATGAGAATTCTGTCCGTTCAATTTTAAATGAGGTGTAAGGAAGTGCATTTTAAAGCAAATTTAGTGTAAATTACTGTTTTTTCGGGATTTTATCCACCCACCATTTACACGGTTTTACTATTAAAAATGTCAATATGAGTTTGTCTTGCCCATTCTATAAACAGCGCAAAAATATCTTAACGCTAAAATATCTATATATTGGCGGCTATCAAATAATTCCAAAGTCTACACACCGTTCACTTATATCGCGGAATTGGGCGATGTTAGGAGTGTGCATGTAGCATGGAGTATCGCGTTAATTGGTTTAATTGTTGCGTGTATATTGGCTACATATTTTCACATAATTTTTCGCTATTCCTTGGAAACTGACGGTGACGTAGCAAAACTGATAGCAGATTTGAATTCAATTTTTATGAAAAAAGACAAACATTCATGGAGGCCAAAAAAAGTTGGATTTTGTTGCGTTGTGTAATAAAACTAGCAAAACTTTAAACAGGAACACACATCACAAAGAAGGCTGCTCAACTGTACAGTTGTTTCAAGAACCTCCCAGTTATATCTTCAGTAGTATTTGCCCAACGACTGGAAATTAGCAGACAGCATTGCAGTGACTGCTTTGGAATTCAAACTCAACATAAGGGCAAATACCGACAGCAAAAGACAACACCAAGTTGACCAGCATTCTTTGTGTGTTCATGCTTAAAGTTAAAAAACTAACAAATTACAGAGTTAGGGCCGATTTCTGTTCTTCCAGATAGCTGCTATGTGTCAGATAGACTCACAATTTACTCTGTTATCTGTTAGTTTATGTGACATGTAGAAGATGTGAAATCGGCCCTAAATTGTAAGCCTTTCTGACACATTGCAGATATATGGAAGAATAGAAATTGTTCCTAAATTTTTATTTTCTCCGAATTTTGTACCTCCGATCTCTAGATTTTAAACGCTATCAGAAAGTAGTTTTTAAAAATAGTCAAATGACACCTTAATTTCCTCAATAGACCTGTTTATTGTAAAAATGTGTCTTTATATTGTATCGATAATATTGATAGTTTTTACAAAAAAATATTTATCTCGAAATGATACTTTTTCAATATCGAAAACAATATCAATATAGATATTTCTTAAAAATCAGGCAACCCTAGTATTTGGCTTAATGAACAGGCCAAGTGCCAAAAGTTGTGGTTTGGCGAGGCTTTCGTGTAAAAAATAATGCTTGCCTCTTCGTCCGCCCAACTTGCTATTCTTCCACTCCTTTCAGCCATTTGAATAAATATATTAAATTAATTTAATATTTCACAGAGCACTGTCACACTTTCTCTTAGTAAAAACAGTGTTGCCGAACCGATGCACATCACTTTATCCCGGTAGACAAAAAATGCAGGGTAACTCATGATAAAATTTATTAGCGTATAAGTATTGGCGTATTTTGCCATATATAAACGGGATCAACAGAAAACAAAAGCTAATTAGGTAATTGGGCTCCGTTTATAGACACCAGTTCGGTTCATTGATTCTGAAAGTGGTCACATTAATACCACAGATATCGGGTGCCATCACTAATACCGTAGATTTCTAAGTGTTTGTTCCAAATTTTCTGGAAAAGATGACTAGCTGCGTGCCAGTGACGCAGCAGGAGCAATTGCTAGATGAGCTAAATGCCAGCGATGAAGATGAGACCATGGATGACACAGAAGAGAAGGAGAAGGACGGCCAGCTTCAACTGACAGAGGCGGCGGCCACATTCAGCTTTCCGGTGTGTATACAAAGGCGATACAATAAAAAAGGGCAAAAAGGAAAACTGTAAATGGTTTCAATACACTTACAGAATAGCAATCAATGTTGGGTATGCAATGGCTATTACGGACCCAACTTTGGCGAGCCGTTGTGTGGGGCGTGTCATGCTTTTCTGTACAATGCACAAAGAGCCGAGGAACTGCTCACCGAGTTGTCCGATAATGAGGATTCGGGTAACGATGAGCCACCGTTTAAGGATAAGCAAGAGGATGATGAGACGGAGAATGATGTGGATATAATGGGCTTTGAGGATTTGGAAGATGCACAACAGCAACCAGTGGAGCAACAGGAGCCAGCTGAGGTGCCGCAAGTGGAGCAACTGCAGCCAGAGCAGCCTTCGCCGCCACCACCATTACCACCAGCTGACGCGGAACGTGAGCCTGAGCGGGCGTTGAATCCTTTCATGTTGCCCATAAAGCGACCGCGTCCCATGGCCCCATTGGCTTTGCCTCATTTTGTCAATGAACTGGCTGACGGGCGAGCTCGGGCTCATGAGTACAATGCCGGAGCATCAGGCTCAACTAAAAGCAGCATAACCGGCCTGATACCCGTCGAGGTGATGCTGAAAATTTTTGCCTATCTGGATGACATGTCCCTATGGATGGCCAGCGAGGTGTGCAAGCAATGGCATGATATTATAGGCAAGAATACGGCCCAAAGCATGTGGAAGACATACATAAAACAGCGCTGGCCGTTGTTCGAAAGCCTCACGGATATGCCCGATTGGTATAAGTTGTATGGCGCTCTGATGTCCTCGTGCTTCTGTCGCACCTGTCTCATCGAAATGGGCGGACGTCGTGGTCAACCCGAGCCGGAGGGCAATGTAATGCGCAACAATTTCTTACGCGGCGAGGCAAATCTTCTGAATAGCTACGAGTCGGAGGGTATATCAGCCATACCACTGGATCGACAGAACAATTACTGGCAGGCCACCATACTGGGTCCGCCTGGGAGTCCCTATGAGGGGGGAAAGTTCTTTTTGTTTATTTACTTTCCCGAGCGTTATCCCATGACACCGCCCACAGTGCGTTTCCTGACCAAGATACTGCATCCAAATGTATCGCGCCACGGGGATGTGGGCATTGATATATTCCAGCAGCAAAATTGGTCTTTGGCCCTGAATGTAGCCAAGGTGTTGTTGTCCGTGCAAAGCTTGCTGACGGATCCCTACACCGAGGTGTGCATGGAACCGGAGTTGGGATATATCTATGAGCATGAACGGGAGCGCTTTGAGCATCTCGTACGCTCATGGACCTGGAAGTATGCCATGTTCGAGTTGATTGCTCCACGTTGAGAAGGACTGAAAATTGGAAACTATTTGGGATAAAATATATGTATATTGAACGTATTTAGTTTAGTTGTGCCATTTGGCCCCTCTCTATGCACACACACCCCGTAGTCGAAATTACTTAACGCTTCTAACATAATTCAAATTTATTATTTAAGTTACAATTAAAATTCTATAACTATTATAAACATGTTCTTATTTCGTCCAGGACACTTTGGGTATATCGAAATGTTCGGTCAGTGTATCCAGATGCTCGTTGAATTTCTCTACGCGCTCTTTGTGTGTAGTTTGAGCCTTGTCCATAATGCGTTTGTTGCGCATCTTCTCCTGTTGCTTCTTGCTGGCCAGTTCTGCCTTGGTTAATTTGCGTTCATAGCCAGAGGTTGAGGTGGAGGTGGAGGTGGAGGAGGTTGTTGCTGTTTCTTCTAAATAGGATTTGAGCAGCTCGCGTTCCTGGTCCTTGTCCTTGCTCTTATGCTTTTTCTTCTTCTTCTTGAGCTCTGAGTCGCTTTTGAGCTTTAGTTTGCCTTTGGCTACACAGGCATATTCATCGGACATTTTCTAAAATCCTTGGAAATTGTGGTCTTACGAAGGGAGGGTGGAATGACAACAATTTGGTGTCCAAATAAAAATCCCAAAAATATTCGAACGGGGTACTACCAATTACAATAATCTAATGCTAGGTTTACACTGTGACACTACTGTGACAATATGCTTGATATACAATATTTATTGCAAAAATTGCCCTTTATCTGTTTGATTTTGATTAAAAGCGGACTATTTGTTGAAATGAGCTGCACAGGTTGCTTTACTATTGTCATATATGATAAGCCCGGATGATATAAGGGCGTTGTTATTGGACCATAATGTGATAGCCAAGGAAATAATATGTCCGAAGTGCAATAGACTGTGCACTTTAGAAGCGAGTCGAAGTCGATTCAGGTGCACCGAAAAGCGGCAACGCCAAGAAAAAAATGGTTTAGTGCAATTTCGTTCAAAGGTCCGCCAGAACACTTTTTTAACGCGTCAAGTCTGTACGTTTCATTACGTGGGATGTTATTCGCATGAAAAACGAAGTAGTGTTCGTTGCAGATGAACTCAACTGTTCTCGACGCACCGTCATTGACTATGTATCAATGTTTTTTACGGGAGGTGTACCTTGATTGGGCAGTAAGCGCCAGAAGTTAAGAATTAGGCGGTCCCGGCCATGTCGTGAAAATCGTAAATATAACATACTGCTCGCAATTATAAAAGAGCGGGTAGCGAATGGGACAACTATAATGTCGGACTGCTGGAGGGCATACTATTGTTTAATTGAAGAGGGATTCCAGCATCAAACCGTGAATCATTCACAGAATTTTGTGGACCCGTCTTCACGCGCCCACACCTAAAATATTGAGCGGTTGTTGAGGGATCTGAAAGAGAATGGTCCACTACATTGGTTACCCGGCCAAATTTTATTTTCTTAAGACGTATCCCTCGCGACCTCAAAGAATCCACGAAATATTCTTAGCCATTGGGAGGATGTATAATCCCAATTCATTAATTAAATGACATTAATTTCTCGGAGGTAAAAATTGAATATCATATATTTTACTTAAAAAGTAGCGCCACAGACGAACATTTTGTTTAAAAAAATTGCGTGGTTTTTATACCCTTGTAGAGGGTATACTAAAATTGTCCAGATGTTTGTAACGCAAGGAAGGAAGCATCTCCGACCTCACAAAGTATATATATTCTTGATCAGCATGACGAGCTGAGTTGATCTAGCCATAGCCATGTCCGTCTGTCCGTCCGTCCGTCTGTTTCTATGCTATCTCCTCCGTCAGTTTAACCAAACTGGGTCGGGCTGCTGTGCTGGAGACGTGAGTTCAATCCCGTCTCGGACCATCTAATAAAAAGTTTTTTTCTTTCTTTAACAAATAGCTTTTGCACATCCGGTCACCTTCACCAGCTATTGGCGACAGCTGTGAAGTAACTATCAGCTGTTCAATAATTTGTTAGAAACGTGCCACCTTCTGCCAAAGAAAGTCTGTGACACCAAATAGGTACTGGTATTCACATTGAAAGGTAATCATTTCTGTGACGCACGATTTCTGTGACAAGGCATTTGCCGTTCACATTGCGCTGCGACACTAGTGTAAACCTAGATTAACGGTGCTACTAATACCGAAAATGGTGAAATGCGGTACTACTAGTCCCAATAAAAGTCAAGGCTGGTCACACTAGTCGGTCAAAGTAACGAGGGATACTTAATCCACTAAATTGCAGATTAATTAAAGTTAATTTAATTATGGCGCCATTTAAGCGTGTTCGGCAGCCTAAAATCACAACACAGGCTCTGCTGGAGTTCGACTTGGGTGAAAGTTCATCGGACAGTGATTTTTGTCCAGACATTGGCTCCGACGATGATGAGAGATCAGAAAAGTCGGAGATCAGCAGCGATGCCAGCAGCAGCAGTGACTCGGACTCAAACGGGGATTCGGATTCTGAGGACTCGACGCTGCAGCTGCGACAGCTGTTGGCCGAAGATGGCGAAATTGGTGGTGCCGCCAGTCATGAGAATGGAATTAATGGCGAAGCAGCCGGCTTAGGAACAGTGGCGGTGAGACCCCTGCAGCTAGCCCAGTTGTCTAAGGCTCCGGCCAAGCGTATGTGCTGCGTCTGCCTGGGCGAGCGCAGTGACGATGTCAACGAAATTGTCGAGTGCGATTCTTGTGGCGTCTCCGTGCACGAAGGTTGTTATGGCGTCAGCGACAATGTGAGCATCTCGAGCACTAATTCCACCTGCTCCACGGAGCCCTGGTTTTGCGAGGCTTGCCGGGCTGGGGTGTCGGAGCCGGACTGCGAACTGTGTCCGAATAAGGGTGGTATCTACAAAGAAACAGATGTGGGCAAGTGGGTGCATTTGATTTGCGCTCTCTATGTGCCGGGTGTGGCTTTCGGTGAGGTGGAACAGCTTACATCGGTGACTCTGTTCGAGATGCAGTACAGCAAATGGGGTGCCAAGGTATGCTCCCTCTGTGAAAATTCGTTGTTTGCTCTTACCGGCGTTTGCATAGGTTGTGATGCGGGCATGTGCAAGACTTATTTCCATGTCACTTGCGCCCAGGTGGCAGGTTTTCTGATTGAGGCTCACCACGAGGACGATGCAGCTGATCCGTTTTATGCCCATTGCAAAGTTCATTCGGAGAAGGAGATGATCAAGAAGAGGCGAAGGAACTATCACACTTTACGCTTGAATATGCTTCAAAAGGCCAAAGAAAAGGAGGAGGAGTCGCTGGGGGATGATCCGAATCCAGCACAGGCGCGCATACAGCGAAAGCTGTTGAAGATTCAGCACAAGTATGCTCAGCACAAGGAGTTGAAGCCCATGCCCTGGGTGCCAACACAGAAGATGTCCCGCCTCTTGACTACCTCGGCCTCTGCCTGCCGCCGTCTGTTGGCCAAGGCGGAGATCATGTCGGTGGATGTGCAGCATTTGGAGCAACGTGAGGCTCATATACATGCCCTGACAGACATACGAAAAAAGTGGCATATAGCTCCGGCATTTAGTGTGGAATTCACGGCCTACTATATGGATCGCATAGTGCGTATGCAGGATTTCCGCCAGCAGCAGCAAAAATTGATTGTCCATAATGCCACATTGTCCAAGGATCAGGATGTGTTGAGGGCTCAATATGATACGGCTCTCGAGGAGCGCAAGTCGGAGAAATCTGTTAGAGATTCTCTGCTGGGTCTTATAAAGGGCCTACATGGCAGCCTGGCCCAAATTTTACCCGCTCTGATCTTACCCACGAATCTGGAGCTTATTGCCAGGCCACAGCCAGAGGCGGCCACGCCCCCACCACCACCACAACGTCCCATTTCGGTGCCCACAGCCGCTGCTCTGAAAATGGGTGTTGGCTTTCCGCTGGCTCATTTGGCAGCACCAGGCGGCAGCAAACTGGACTCCACTCGTCTGCTTAGCACTCACGCCAAGAGTGGCACTACCACACCAGCCATGGTGGCTCCTTCGATGTCGTGTGGCATTTGCAAACGCCAGAATGATCAACATTTGTTAGTCAAGTGCGACACTTGCAATCTCCATTACCATTTGGGCTGTCTGAATCCGCCACTGACAAGGCCACCCAAGAAATCCAAGCAATATGGTTGGCAGTGTTCCGAGTGCTGCGACAAATCGGATGGTTCAGATGCTGTGACCGAAATCTCTTCGGGACCCCGAAAATCTCGTACACGTTTCAACAAGGATGGGCATCTGGTGTATGTGGATAGGTACTCACTTGATGATATACCAATTCCTAATCCCAAAGAGACGGTGACCAAGCGTGCCCTAAACAAGTCTTTGCCAGCTGCCATGGCCAGCGAAGTCCTGGAGGAGCTGACAAAATCGCCCAAAAGACCCAAAATGCAATCACCCAGAAAGACGCCCATTAATGGTGAGTTGCAAGAAATCAAGCAACGTAGCTGAATTGTCCAAGTAACAAAACCCTTTTCTTTTCTAGTTCCAGTTGCCCAATTGGCTCCCTTGGCCACGCCCACTGCCAGCTGCGAGGATTCCATAGACGATTCTATTTCCAAACAATCGCGTAAAGGCAAACGTAAGGACAAGCACAAAGATCTGGAAAAATCCCTCAACAAAGAGCACAAGCGTAAACGCAAAAAGCGCGCCCATCCCGACTCGGAGCAACAGCAACAGGACTCCTCTCAATTGGGCAGCACCATTAAAATTATTTTCAAAGCTTTGCGTCTGCCGGGTGAGGATGCAGCTGAATCTAAGTTTTTCTATGTGCCCGCCAATGCTGTTCGCTCGGTGGATGAAGCCTCTCGACCCACGTCAGTGGAAACTGTCGAAGATGTTGTACCGCCCCACACAGAACCACCACCGACAACGCCTGTAGTACCTATGGTTCAGGTCAAAGAGGTTGTCGAAATAGACACTGAGACGCCGATGGCCGTTGCGCCGCCCAAGCGTAAGGTCAGCCCCCGTAAGCCAAGCCCACGCAAACCTC
The DNA here is from genome assembly GCA_037044535.1 of Lordiphosa magnipectinata. NCBI lineage: Eukaryota > Metazoa > Arthropoda > Insecta > Diptera > Drosophilidae > Lordiphosa > Lordiphosa magnipectinata. Next base: position 121,737 of record JBAMBO010004050.1, read on the forward strand.
GTGTGGGCCGTCCTCGCGGCTCGAATCCCAAGCCCAATACGGAGATCAATTGTTGTATGTGCAGTCAACCGAGTAAAGCCAATCAGGTGGTGACTTGTGATGAGTGTCACAAACATTATCATTTCGCCTGCCTCGATCCACCGCTTAAAAAGTCGCCCAAAATACGCGGCTATTCCTGGCACTGTGCCGATTGTGATCCCACAGATGCAGATGAGGCACTGCCCAAACAATAGAACTAAGAAGTAGCAATAATTCAATTTATACTTGTGGATATTCTCGCCACTGATTACTAATTATTTATATATAGATTTATACAACTGTGACACAAATCATTTACCATTTACAAACAGATTTCGTAATTAAATAAAATCATGAACTTCACATTATAGTAACCGATTTTCAATGGGTCATTCTTTTACAAATCGAACGGTTTCCAAAATCACCATTTTTGATTTCAATAAAAACGAGAAGGCCAAGCTAACTTCGTCTGTGCCGAAGTTTTTATACCCTTGCAAATGCTGTTTTTGAAATGTCAGAGTTTAAGAACGCTTACATAAAAATCTAAAAAATTTTTAACTAAAACCCATTTTCCAATTTCGCGAATCCTTTTGAAAACATATCAAATTAACAATCGCGGAGTTTAAGAAAGATGAAATTTAAAACAGAAAAGTTTTTTCTCACTAAGACTCATTTTCCGACCGATCGGTCCTATGGCAACCATAAGGTATAGTCACCCGATGTCGATCAACTTTTTCAAATTAGTTTGAAAGCGTTTAATATTATGAATCACCGACTTTAAGGACGATTTACTTGAAAACAAAAAAGTTTTTTTCACTTAGACCCATTTTCCGACCGATCGGTCCTATGGCAGCTATAAGATATAGTCATCCGATTTTGACCAAAATTTGCAAATCTATTTAAAAGCATATAATATTAATTATGGCCGAGCTAGCATTGAAAACAAAAAAGTTTTTCTCACTAAGACCCATTCTTTGACCGATGGTTCCTACGGCAGCTATAAGATATAGTCATCAGATTTTGACCAAAATTTGCAAATCTGTTTGAATACATATAATATCAATAATCGCCGAGTTTTATGAAGCTAGCATTGAAAACAAAAAAGTTTTTTTACTAAGACCCATTTTCCGAACGATCGGTCCCATGGCAGCTATATGTTATAGTCATCCGATTTTGACCAAAATTTGCAAATGTGTTTGAAAGCATATAATATTAATTATGGCCGAGTTTTATGACGCTAGCATTGAAAACAAAGTTTTTCTCACTAAGACCCATTTTTTGACCGATGGTTCCTATGGCAGCTATAAGATATAGTCATCCGATCCGGTCGGTTCCGACATATTAGCAGCGTGCAGTAAAAAGAAGACTCTGTGCAAAATTTCAGCTCGATAGCTATAAAACTGAGAGACTAGTTTGCGTAGAAACAGACGGACAGACAGACAGACGGACAGACAGACAGACAGGCAGACAGACGGACAGACAAAGCTCAATCGATTCAGCTCGTCGCCCTGATCAAGAATATATATAGTTTATGGGGTCGGAAATGAATATTTCCATGCGTTGCAAACTTCTGGGCAAAATTATAATACCCTTTGCAAGGGTATAAAAATCCGAAGTTACATCTCGACATGCCCACCAAAACGTAATTTGTTGCACTGCTCAAAATTTTTTTTTTAATATAAAGGGTGAGTTTTATGCTATTTGGTTTTATAGTGTACATTTTTTGTCGCCTCACGAGTGATTCATAACATGTGGCAACGCCATAAATGCTCAGTAAGGTTTGCATTTTTAACATGAACGCACGGAGCTTGCAAATCATTGAATTTTATTATCAAAATTCGTGCTCTGTGAAATATTTGTTTTTACTAGCGAAAAACTAGATGTATACCCGGCGTTGGCCGGGTCCTTTGCATTGAATCGATATGTTTCGAATGAGAGCGTTTATATTCAAGTTTGAAGTGGCTGCAAGTTGTTAAGTAAACCTACAGACCAATTTGTCATATCACAGCCTAAACAATTTCTGAGATTCTACTCTTGAACTGTTTTAACCAGCTGGTTCACCTAACTTCTTAGTACTACTTTAAAACCAGTACGGTTTGATTGCGGCCCTGAACCAGTAAAATATCCAACTCTTTAATAGCAACCTACAGACCAGATTTCTAGTTCATAGCTGGATCTAAGATATGGCTCTGAACCTCTTATTAACCGTTTCAATACCGGTTCGATACCGGTCCTGATCCAGGACAATATCCATCGCCATATTATCAACCTACAGACTACAGCTCATATCTTAAATAACTTAAAAAATGTGGCTGTGAATGACTGTTTACCCGGTTCGAAACCGGTTCAATACTGGTTCTGATCCAGTAAAATATCCAACTCCATATTACCAACCTACAGAACAGATTTCAAGTTTATAGGTTAAGTAACTTGTAAGATATGGCTCTGAACCACTGGTTAACCGTTTCGAAACCAGTTCGATATCGGTTCAATTCAGGTTTAATACCGGTCCTGATCCAGTAAAATATACAACTTCATTTAAACAACCTACAGACCAAATTTAAAGTTAATAGCTTGAATGACTTCAGAGATATGGCTCTGAACCACTTTTTAACCGCTTTTGAACCGGTTAACAGACTTGAGATATAGCCTATGACTCTGTCCTGATCGGTCTTGACCGACTTTCTTGTTTGGATTCGTTTGGATAAACTCAATCTTGAAATAGCAAAAAATATAACTGATTTTGAATAAATTTTGGAATATGATTTCTGAAATAACAGAAATATATTTTTGACTGTAGAAATAATCATTTTGCTGAAAACCGACATTAGTTGTTGGACTATCATTTGTTGTAGACTGGTAAGTATTTTCGTTCATTGTCTAACTGAATTTTTTAAAAGAAAATCATTTTCTTTAAGGATTCAAGCAGATTTGTAATTAAGTTCAGGAACTGAAATGGCAGTTTGCGTTTCTGGTAGGCTGATTTCATCAACTATGGGCATGAAATCCCGGTTTTGCTTCTTAATTCCTTGTTTATGGACGCGAACAGATTCGATATTTAAGTCAGGAATGGAAATGAATTAAATCAGCGGTGGGCAAGCCCTTGCTCCGATTGCTCCGAGATATTTTTTCGGCAATTGGCGCTAGTCAGTCTCATAATAAACTGCGTCGCAATTTAATTCACTTCAAATTGTGCGCGCACACAGAAGGCGAAACAGCTGCATTTTGGGAGATCGAGACTCGCTGATAACGGTTGTTTTTTCTGTTGTAGGGCTGCTCCCAAACTCAAATTTCATGCCTCTCTACAACTCAAATGGTTTTGTTTATCGGATAGGTCTCGGATTAATATTGCTAAATAGTATTTTACTGTATCTACTAAAATCAAAGTTAATACCATTTTAAATTATTTAATAATATTAAATAATTGTTGCTAAGTATATATACAATTTCATGCTTATGTAACTTAAATTTTAATTTAGTGCCTCCCAAAAGCTGGAGACTTTTACAGTTTGTAAGATATTAATTAATTAAGTTATAAACAAATAATAACATACTCTTAAAGAACGTTTTGCCACGCAGTCAGTTCAAAGCTATTTGATTGAAACTTGACAAGTGTGCTTTATATTTATCAAGTTTTTCAAATATGTCCGCATCAGGCGGACGTCTATAACATATAGCTGCCATAGGAATGATATGGTTAATTGTATTTGGTTGTGGTGTAGTGTGCACACAGTTTGAAAACTAGATCTAGATCTAATTTCGGATTTTTGCAATCAAAATTGGTGATTTTGAAAACCGTTCAGTTTGTAAAAGAATGACCCATTTACAAGTCCACATTAGGGATTTGTTGAAGCATACGGAAACACGGGCTATATCGCATCCGGGTGTTGATTCTGATAAAGAATTTTTATCCTTTTTACATTTGGACAACTTCATAATACCTCCATTACCCATTTTAATGGGTACAGGGTAGAAATATAACACTGACAGCTGAACTACTGGTTCCGGTTCCGATTTTTGTGTATGGTCACACTAACTCATCAGCTGCAACGCCACACGTGCAATTTTCATAACAAAAGTTTGCAACCAGAAATGAAGCCAAAAAAGAAGTTGGGTAAGTTTAACTTTAAGCTGTTACCCATTTCATTCGCATTCTTATTCCCCCCTTTAATCTGTCTTGAGCAGCTGTGGGTCTGAGCCGCGAGGAGCGTCAGGTTCTTGTCATTGGTGAAATCATCCAGGAGCTGCTGCAGGCTCACGAAGCCAAGAAAGATGTAAATTTAAATCGCATGAAATCCCTCATCTCGTCTAAGTATGGACTGGAAAGTTCGCCAAGACTGGTGGATATTATAGCAGCAGTACCACAGGATGCCAAGAAGATACTGTTGCCCAAACTGAGAGCCAAACCCATCAGAACAGCCAGCGGGGTAATTGGAAAACAACTCGAAACTGTTCAATTTTATGAATTTATCCCTTCCAGATCGCTGTAGTGGCTGTCATGTGCAAGCCGCATCGTTGTCCCCACATCAATATGACGGGCAACATATGTGTCTATTGTCCGGGCGGGCCGGACAGTGACTTTGAGTATTCGACGCAATCGTATACGGGCTACGAGCCCACCTCCATGCGTGCTATACGCGCCCGCTATGATCCATTTTTGCAGACACGACATCGTGTGGAGCAATTGAAGCAATTGGGTCACTCCGTGGACAAAGTCGAGTTTATTGTGATGGGTGGCACCTTTATGTGCCTGCCAGAGGAGTATCGTGATTATTTTATACGAAATCTCCACGATGCTCTTTCCGGTCACTGTAGCTCGAATGTGGCCGAAGCGGTGCGTTACTCGGAGAAATCCCGCACCAAGTGTATAGGCATCACCATCGAGACGCGACCGGATTATTGCTTGAAAAGGCACATCTCGGATATGTTGAATTATGGCTGCACTCGCTTGGAGATAGGCGTTCAGTCGGTGTACGAGGACGTGGCCCGAGATACGAATCGTGGCCATACAGTGCGGGCAGTGTGTGAAAGCTTTCAGCTGGGCAAAGATGCCGGCTATAAGATAGTGGCACATATGATGCCCGATCTGCCCAATGTGGATTTCGAAAGGGATATTGAACAGTTTATTGAATACTTTGAGAATCCTGCTTTTCGCTCGGATGGCTTGAAAATTTATCCCACTTTGGTGATACGCGGAACAGGACTGTACGAGCTGTGGAAGACTGGCAGGTATAAGTCGTATCCGCCATCGATGTTGGTGGATTTGGTGGCCAAAATTTTGGCTCTGGTGCCGCCTTGGACCAGGGTATATCGTGTACAAAGAGATATACCCATGCCGTTGGTTAGGTATGTAGCCATATGAGATTGAGCTACGCAAAGCCGAAAATGATTTTTTTTTCTCTTACTTAAAGCTCTGGCGTGGAACATGGCAATTTGCGTGAACTGGCCTTGGCTCGCATGAAAGATTTGGGTACCAGCTGTCGGGATGTGCGCACACGCGAGGTGGGAATCCAGGAGATACACAATAAAGTACGCCCCTATGAGATTGAGCTGATACGACGCGACTATGTGGCCAATGGTGGCTGGGAAACCTTTCTCTCCTACGAAGATCCCGAGCAGGATATACTTGTGGGTCTATTGAGATTGCGCAAATGTTCACCAGATACTTTTCGACCGGAACTAAAGGGATCCTGTTCCATAGTGCGTGAATTGCATGTGTATGGCTCGGTTGTGCCGGTCAACGCACGAGATCCCACAAAATTTCAGCATCAGGGATTCGGTATACTGCTAATGGAAGAGGCCGAGCGCATAGCACGCGAAGAGCACGGCAGCACCAAGCTGGCTGTTATCTCGGGTGTGGGTACTCGCAACTATTATCGCAAGCTGGGCTACGAGCTGGATGGTCCCTACATGTCCAAAAGCATAGCCTGAAGAGGCGTTGGGATATACATACATATATTATATCACGCTAGGATCGTCAGTAGGATTTTTGCTACTTAAGACTAAGTGGAATCTTAAATATATACACACAAAAATTATTAATTAAAAGCTGGATTTTTTGTTTTTGTTTCTTAAACAATTGCCTCGGCAGAGCCAAAGACCAGGAATATAATCCAACCCACCAGATTAATACCGGCTGCAGCACTAAATACCATGGGCCAACTCTGCGTTAGTTCTAGTATATGACCAGCCAGGTAAACACCCAGAAATCCGGGAATGGCTCCCACAGTGTTCATTAGACCAAAAACACTGCCCGAATGGAGCGGCGCTAAGTCTTGAGGATTTACTGTTACCGCATTATTGTGGAAACCGGTGCCACCTATGATAATGGTCATACAAACTAATGCCGTATGGAAATCTGTGGTACGGCTCATCACAAACAAAGCCAGATTCTGTGCTGCAAAGCAACAGCTTTGAATTAACTTCCTCACTGTCGTGGTGGACCATTCCCGGGCCAACAGCTGTGTGGTCAAATACTTGGCAAAAAAGGTGCATGGCGGCAAAGCTAGCCAGGGTATCATATTGACCACCCAACCCTTGGCCTGGGGAAAGCCATCATGGAAGTAAGTTGGCAGCCAGGAGAGCAACACAAAGAAGCAATTCATCTCACAGGCATGCGTCAACACGCAGGCCCAGAAGGACAGGCGACTAAAATATCGCAACCAGGGCACAGCGGACTCCGCTGGCGTTCTGTTCGCGCACAGACGCGACGGTGTGGCTATGTTAATGATTCGATTACGCTCCCCAGCCATGGCATAGTAGCGCAAGACCAAAGCCCACGCTAAGCCCATCAGACCAATGACGCGGAAGACATATGACCAGCCAAAGTAGTCCAACACAAAGGAGCCCATGATGCCCGTCAGTAGCGTGCCCATGGCCGAGCCGGCTGTGAGTAGACCAAAGAAGCTGCTACGCTCATTGGGGCAGAGGTTCTACAAAAGAAAAGGTTAGTGGGATTTAATTATATATAACTTGTTGTGCTCACCTGGCTGGTTAGGCTTATCATGCTGGGAAAATGCACACCCTGCAGGGCACCATTCAATATCCTTATGGTCACTATACAAGGAATGGCATAAGATTTAACGGAACTTGAGAACCATATAATGGTGGGCATCAGGAAGGTTATCAATGACCAGCCTATAGCGGCCATAAGAATGACACGCTGACCACCAAATCGATCACTGAAATAGCCACCCACCACCTGGGTCAAAGTGTAGCCCCAAAAAAAGGAACTCAAAACGGTCCCAGAGTCGGTTTTACTCCACTTCTGGGCAGCAGCCACGGCCGGAACCAACAGCGGCATGGTGGTGCGAGTGGAGTATAACATGCAAGTGCCCGTTATCAGTGTGATGAACCACATCCGCTTCTCGTGCCTGTAAATGAATATGAATTTTGTATATATGCACACATCGAAGAGATTCTCCTCTTACCTGGTCCATATGCTTTGCGTATCCACCAGTTCGCCACGCAGCAGTGAATATTTCAGTTTCTCGTCCATGATTACCGTCCTCCAGCTGCTGGCCGCTTCGCCACGACCACGCTCTCTATTGTTTATTCTGCTCTGAGGTAAACACACAAATTTCCTTATTTACGAACATATGTTAAATTTGTGTTTTCACGTGGCCATGGATTAGGAAAAGGAATTTATACAAAAATTATTTGGAACCCGCTGGGGCGACCAAGTTGATGCTCTTCATATTTCCGTCACGTGCTTATATTTGGTCATTTATTGTAGTAACAAACGATATCAACTGTATGAAAAGATAAGGGTCTTCTTCTAATGAGTTGTCATTTTTCATTAATTTATTTATGGTTTGTTTATAGCTGATTAAAATACCCCAATCAGCTGAACGTAGAGTGCACTCTAGTGATGGCCAACAATTGATAACGATACTAGTAGATTCGATATGTCGATTTGTACTCGATAGCCCAGCTGCTAGAATTTCCAATTGCATAAACAAACCTCGTTTCCAATTAAAAACTCTAAAAATGTCGTTTAACATAATGCAAAAACTCACAATGCAGTGCCTCAAAGCAGACCAGCCGCTGATCAGTAAGTGTTTCCCTACCGTAACCCAGTTTGATCGTTCTAACACTTTAAAATTTCAGCCACCATACGTAATGCCAGCAAGAAGACCGGCGGCAGCACCCGCAACAAAAAAGGTCATCCGCGTCCTAAACATCGCGGCTGGCGTGTACTGGACGGACACTTCGTCTCCCACGGTACCATTTTGGCCACTCAGTTGACCACACGATTCCATCCGGGCTTAAATGTAAGTCGGGTTAATTATGTTGAAGAAAAATGATTTAACAAGACCCATTTCTATTCTTCAGGTGGGTTTTGGCCGTAATGGCACTCTGTTTGCCATGGAGCACGGTCGGGTTATTATGAGCTGCGAACCTCTCGATCCCAATTGGGATCACTCTTGGGTTCAGAGAAATTATGCCGGACGACAAGATCAGACCATATATAAGAAGTTCTTTAATGTTATACCAGAAAAACAGCATCAGCGTTTTCGTCTGGTCGAAGAAATCTAAATGTTAACCTATTAATTGTTATAAATAAAAACAACAAAAATGATTATAATGATTAACAGAGCAGTAACATTTATCTGTCGCTTAGCAGCACTGTCAGCTATGTTAAGTAAGCTATCGAAACATCGATAAGCCGATTTTCGCTTGACAACCCTGGGCAGCTGTCACCATTGAATCGCGGCCAACTTAGCTCACTTCCTTTCTTTCCCAAACTCTTAAGATGGTGAGTGGACGTTGTTATATGTTGTGCAGTTTTAAATGGTCGCAAAAGAAATAAAATGTGCAAATGCACAATCAATTGGTCTGCAGATTAGCTGTAAGCGCATACAGTTGAAATAGACCCATGTGAAAGTGAGCACAATTTCCAAACGGGCCAACATAACCTCCAGCACATGTTTTGTCTACATGCAGCGCCGCTTGCTGCTGCCCGCACGTGTAACTGGAAAAATGATTAAACTTTGACTCTCATCAATTTTTCAGTCCAATATCAAGAGGAAGAAGACCAGAAAGCTGCGCGGTCACGTCAGCCATGGTCATGGCCGTATCGGCAAGCACCGTAAGCATCCTGGAGGTCGCGGTAATGCTGGTGGTATGCACCATCATCGCATCAACTTCGACAAATACCATCCCGGTTACTTCGGAAAGGTCGGTATGAGGAACTTCCATTTGCGCCGCCAGCACAAGTTCAAGCCCAGCATCAATCTGGACAAGCTGTGGTCTCTGGTTGGTGCCGATAAGTTTGCCGAGCTGGAGAAGGAGAAGAGCACAAAGGCGCCCGTTATCGATTTGGTTCAATTCGTAAGTTTGATTTTAAATTGATGTACTATTTATTTTGCTTGGCTTGCTCCTTTGAATATGAAGAGACACCCAAGGCGATGGGCGGACTGAATGCGACCGTACAATTGCTCTCCCCGTGTAGAGAAAGCCTTTCAGATCAAAGATGCAGCCAAAAGCAAATGAAATATTTATGTTTCCTTATTCTCTCGGTTTGATTCTAATTATCTTTTGCATTATGTCGCTTTTTTTTCAACAGGGTTACTACAAGTTGTTGGGACGCGGTCATTTGCCTGCTCGCCCTTTGATTGTAAAGGCCAAGTTCTTCTCCAAGAAAGCTGAGGACAAAATCAAGAAGGCCGGTGGTGTCTGCTTGCTGAGAGCCTAAGTTAAGGTGTGTGTGTGTGTTTGGTCAACCTAATGAGATGAACAATAATAAATGAAATTCCCACAAAATGTGGATAAAGGAATTTGCCAGCTGATTTAGTATGTTAATTTAGCAGAAGATGGTAGGACTATGACTAATTGCACTGTATATAATGCGTGCAATCGTTTTTCTTTTAATTGGAAATGAAATTGTGTGTTATAATATATATATTACATTTTTCTTCGCCTAAAAAGTGAATATTTAAGCATAGTCAGAGAAAGGAGAGAAATGAAAGCCAATGATTATTGTTAATTTTCTCCATATTATTTTAAATTCTGTAGATAAGCCCTTTTCACACTTATGTAAATTAGTCTTGGGGATAATTATTACAACGCCCAAGGAGACCAAACATTTCGACCAACTACTTTTCCGTGTCCAAACTTGTTCAAGGGGACAGAGGTTTTTCTAAGAACCAGCGATTGAGATTAAATTTAGTTTATTTTTCATCTTATAATTGAAATTACACTATTACCGCCAGTTATTCCTGAAATTAGTTGCCAATTAAGCCCAATTGAGAGTACCCAGTCTAATAACTAATTATTTTCTTTTACAGATTCTTCAACTACTGAAAAACGCAAATGGAATACATTCGACCAGCAAAAATGTATTTGGTTTTTAATAAATTTAAAAGAAAATCAAAATATTTTTCTTTTTACGGTTGGAACGGATAATCGCTTAATGGCAATGAATAAACTCTTGGTGCTAAGTAGTCAAATTGGACCTTGTCCATAACAATTTAAGAGTCTAAAAATGGAAATATCGATTCTTGGATTTTTCAACTTCACTATGGCCAGGACATGTCAAGTAGTAGACGCATTTCGAGTGGTTGTTTCCTCCAAGATTAGCAGCGCAGTGTCTGTTTACAAAGATGACAATGTTTATTGCATATTCCGTTTATGTAGATTTACCGCTAGGGCATTTTTTTGCCAAATGGAATATAGAGATAAGAAAAACAAAAAAGTCCCGTAAGTTTTCCAATATTTTGCCCCGTTTTTGGATAATTTTATGTATTTTGCTGTTCATTGAAATGGCAGTGATGACTAAAATTAAGAAATTTTTCAACGAAACTTATTTAATACTTGATATTAGCAATTAATTGTGTTGCTAAATAAAGTCCTGGCACCGATTAACAGGAATCTGTGACCACCCCTCTTGAAAAACCTGCCAAAGTTGTGCTCTAGTTGATGGTTTTGCTTTAGCTACACTTTGTTTGACGTCCCCCCATATTGTCTTAATGCATTTTGGCGAACTCGTTGCGTGGGACTTTGCGCACACAGCATACATCGCTAACTGACATTTATTGATTTTGAGGATGCGAACGGGTAGGATTTGCTGAATTAAATAAGGCGTCTGTCCTCTGAAGTCGTTGTTGGGCTTAGATTTATAATTGATGGCATTGCACAACATTTTGGCAATACCATCCAACCAAACTTTGGCTTTCCTTTGATGTCTGTCTGCCCGGCCGTCCGTCTATTTCTATGCTATCTCCTGCCTCAGTTTTAAAGCTATCGTGACCAAACTCTGCACGAAGTCAAATACGCTGTACATTTGTCGGAACCGGCCGGATCGGATGACTATAGCAAGTAGCTGCCATAAAAACGATCGGTCGAAAAACTAGATTTAGTGAGAAAAACTTTTTTGTTTTCAATGCAAACGTCCCCAAACTTAGTATTTATTAGTTTTCTATGCCTATTCATAATTTCACAAAGTTTGATGAAAATCGGACAACTATATAGTATAGCTGACAAAGAAAAGATTGGTCTGAAAAAAGTCTTAGTAAGAATAAATTTTTTTGTTTTCAATGCTTTCGCTCCTAAACTTGTTACCGATCAATATTATATGCTAGCACACACAAGAGCGTAGCCAGAGGGGGCTGCCAAGTTTGATTCAAATCGGATGACTATACCATATAGCTGCCATTGGGACGATCCGTCGAAAAAGTAGTTTTAGTGAAAAAAGTTTTTTTTATTAGTGTTAGCGTCTTCCAGCTATGAATATTATCTCTTTCAACACAATTTTGGTGAGATTGATCAAAATCAGAATATATCGTATATCTGTCATATAACAATCGCAAGAAAATGGTCAAAGTTGTGACGCCATCTATTGCTGAGCTTGGAATATCACTCAGCTAACGTTGTTCAAAGCTAAAATTAAATTGTTGAATAAAAATCATTTAAAACCTTTATTAATATAAATTATTCCAGCTGCAAGGGTATTTAACTTATATAACAGCCTTCCTATATTTTTTACATGCAGTCGAAAACGACTTCCATGTTGTTCGCGTAATGAATTTTATGATTTTTTGAAAGAACATTTTGAGCATGAAATCGACTGAAAATACCTTTTGCACTAAACATACTGCTACCAAAATCCTACTGAAAACAAGTGAGAAAGTAGGTCAAGCCCGACTATAAGATACTCTGTTAATGTTAATGCCGTCGCTCGCATTTGCACGCTCGCTATACGTGTTTTACGCGTTCTATGCGTTATACGCTCTCTAAGTTTCTCTCTCTCCCAAAGATTGTGTTTGTTTGAATACAGCAGTGGTTGGCAGGAAGTGTGGGGGGGGGGGGGGGGGGGTCCGGTTAACTTTTTTTGCTCATAACCGTTCATCCGATCTTTATCATTCCTTCAGCAAATAGATAAATTATTTTGATTACTAGATATCTCTAGAAGGTGCGGGGCGTGGCAAAAATTGCAAATAAACTTGATCTGCCTGCAAGTATAATGAGTTTTTGTCCCATACATGTCAAACCTCTATCTCTTACCATCTCTGAGATCTCTTCGTTCATACGGACGGACGGAAAGACGGGCATGGCTATATCGACTCGGCTTTTGGGGCTGATCAAGAATATATGCGCATTTCCTCAAAAAACTCCATCGAGACCAAAAAATGAAAAGTACCTAAAAACAATATTTTTTATCATATTTTCATGGGGAAATAATCAAAATGAACTAATATGACCCAATTTTAAATATATTCATAACACATTTCGAGATTTTTGAATACAAAGTCGCGCAAACGCCATTTTTCTCATTTGGATACGTTTTGTTGTCATAAAAATGCGTTTAGATTCCATTGATTTTTGCTCTCTAAACTAATTCTAAGGGTACAAAGAGTTAAAAAATAATGCAGAAGACACCATAAGAAACTATATGATTGCAATTAACTGTAAGTTTCTGCTTTATATTATAACAAAAACAACATAAATATAATGAGGAAATTTAAGTAACGTCACGTCAGATACTTTTGCAATTAAAAAAAAATTAGGCAAACAATTTTGAATCAGATAAGCTGGAAAATAAACTTGTAGTATTTCAATTCATACCAAAAAAAATTTTATACAAAAAGCTTTGCACAATTCTCAGTTTTGCATTTTTCTAAAACAAGTCAAAACCCACTTCCGTTTTATGTAACATCACGCCAGCATATATGTTGCCTTATATCTTTAACTCCTTATGATCGATTGATGTCATTGTTTTTGCTGATTATAGTGCTACTTAATTGCTACCCAAATATAGAACTATCTTTTTAAAAATCCAAGATTTTCATATTTTTTAAAAACATCTTTTCGTACTAACGTAACGTCACGTCAGTTTGGAAATGCCCATATATATTTTATAGCAGGGTTCCCCAAGCAGAGAACGACACACACAGAGAACACACAGTGATGCATGACTTCGGCAAGCATTCGGTATGAATTTGGATAGCCCCAGGGGCTATCGCTGGGGAACTCTGCTTTATAGGGTCGGAGAAGATTCCTTCTGGCTGTTACATACTTTTGCACAAACTTAATATATTCTGTGCACCTTTGGTACAGAGTATAAATAGAAACTAGAACAAAAAATCTGTTAGCTTTTTAAATTTTTTCCACTTTAAAGACGTACGAATGTCGCGATCGTGACTGGAAAAACCCATATACTTTATTGGGTCACATATGCTCTCTTCTGTCTATTAAATAAATATTTCCGCTAACTTAGTATCTGTTTTTCACTATACGAGTAACAGGTATAAAAATCAGAGCTCGCAAAGCTTGTGGCCCACGGTGAAAAATAATAATTTCCAGGTTGGGTGTTATCCGGATCAAGTACTGTGTCGATCAAATCCATATCTTGATAGTCTGATTTTGAAAAATTGTTTATTTTAATGTATTATCAACAACATGACAATTAGTTTTGGGGATTTTTAACGCAATTTGATTAACTTGGCTAGCTAAATTGTTGTATTGTAAAATAGAAAATCGCGAGACATGTCTGAACACATTCCATTAATGTCATGCTTACCTTTGAATAAAAACTTTGAATAGAAAAGTACTTGTGTTATCCATTTCTGTTCAAGTGAAATTTAATGCGGAAAGCAGCTCTGACAAATCCTTCAGCTGAAAGTGGAGGCCCAGTCGATTCATACATGGCATTTGTATGAAAATTAACATGATCTAAATAGTTCAGTATTTCAGTACAAAACACTTTAAAGGCATAATTATTGGCTTAAAACGTTTACAAAATATAGAAGATGTAAGAGGTTTGTTCGAAAAGTATTGAACACAAGGAATTGTTTTTTCAAAAAGTATTTATTTATTCATTAATTTCTATTTTTCCTCTTTAAAATAATCCCCCTTGGATATAATACATTTATGCCAATGTTTCTTCCAATCCTCGAAGCACTTAAAAAAATATTTTTTGTGACCCTGTTTGCTCCTCCTTTGATGCCTTTTTATTTGCCTTAATCGTGTCGTAGCGTCGTCTTTTCATGCGTCTCTTCATTTTTGGGAACAGAAAAAAGCCACAGTGGGCCAGGTCGGGGGAATACGGTGTCTGCGGCATTGTTAGAGTGTTGTTTTTGGCCAAAAATTTGCTCACATTTCATTTCATTCGATTTCATTTTTTGGAATAGTCAAAAATTGAAGATGAGCCAAATCACGTGTAAGCCAAAAAAGCACAAGTGAGGGACATGAGTACCATTGTAAAAGAATAGCGTAAATTCAAATTTCCCGATACTTTTTGAAATAACTTCGTACTTAAATGGTGGTCAGAAAACTCGACAAAGTTGCCACTATTATATGTATGCCTTTGACAAGGGCAAGTAAGCGTAGAATGTTTTTTTCCCGGCGTGTATTTATTAGGTCTTCGCTAAGAAATTAGAGGTATCAATGCGGAACCGAATACCGAAATAATATTAGAACCAAAACAGAACCTTTTACGGAAACATTAGTCTCGGTACGTACCTGAACCGGAACCGGAAAAAGGATGCATAATTTTGAATTGTTTAACGAAACGAACTTTCAAGTATTAGCATCGAAATGCATCCATATTGAACATTTCTCATCCCTCATAAACACTACATATGCATGTGCAACGGTCGCCTATAATTGTGAAATTTAGCTCACACGGTCTCTTTTCCTCCTCCACCCACAATAAATAGCAAAACAGAACGTGGAAAATTTTCTTAGGTCCGCACAAAGTCTCGACAACCCTGGTCAACTCGGGTATGGAAAGCTTTTTGTGCAATTTGGTCAGACAGTCGCAGAGCGTGGGTCCAAACAGTTGTGTCTCAGAGAGCAGCACCCCCACTACATACAAAAAGTAAAGGAAACGTCAAGGTCAAGGCTATCTCTCAGTGGATGTGTTGCACACTTCCGGGTGGTGGAAAGGGGGAGGCAATGACAAGAGCCACAAAAAAATGAAACGAATATGTAGAACAAAAATAAGAGGGAAGCCGGTTGGAGAGGCAGTGCAGCTGCATATCAAGTATACGCATTGGTGTAAACAAATTACGTTTGTTTGTGTTGCAGGCGACGACGACAACAACAACTCCTTATCATTACATAAGTAATAATCTACTAACTGGAAGCGGAAAATGGCTCAAAAAATTCTGAGAAATGTCACCCACTGCATCTTTGATATGGATGGCCTGTTGCTGGGTGAGTATGCGGTGTTGGTGTTGTCGTTGACTCAAAACTCAATCCCGCTTCAACCCAGACACCGAGACCCTATACACGGAGGCCATGCAAATGGTGCTCGATCCGTATGGAAAAAAAATCACCTTCGAGGTGAAGGAGCAGATAATGGGACTACAGACACGCCCCGTAGCCGAATTTTTGATTGAGCAATATGAGTTGCCACTCGCCTGGGAGGAGTATGCCGAGAAACAGCATGACTATGCCCGATCCCTGATGCGGGACGCCCAGTTGATGCCAGGTATTAATGCCCCATTGCTTTCTGCTATAACTAATCCACAGACACTGAGAGAATCTACGAGGAGGTGACCAAACAAATAGCAGCAGCTTATGGGCGCACTTATACGGTGGCCACCAGATTCCGGGTGATGGGCACCACAGATCGACGTTCAGCAGAAATAGCCATAGCAGAATGCCAACTACCTATTTCGGTGGATGAGTTCCTGCAGCGCTATCACCGTATGTGTGGCGAGCGTATGCATAGTGTCCCCTTGCTGGAAGGTTAGCAGCCAGTACAAAAAAGGACAACCTATACATCGTGCCCCTCTAGTAGCAAAGCTCTAATTGTCTTTTCCCATCTTCTGCAGGTGCCGAGCGCCTTCTACGGCACTTACACGACCAGAAGGTGCCTTTTGCTCTGGCCACCAGCTCTGGTCTCGATATGTTTACGCTAAAAACTACCAATCATCGTGAATTGTTTGAGCTCTTTGAGCATCGTGTGTGTGGCTCTTCGGATAAGGAAGTCAAGAATGGTAAACCAGCTCCGGATATCTTTTTGGTGGCCGCTCAACGCTTTAAGGATAGCCCACAGGCGGACAAATGTCTGGTCTTTGAGGATTCACCCAATGGCGTGGCTGCAGGCAAAAGTGCCGGCATGCAGGTGGTAATGGTGCCTGATCCTCGCCTTTCCAAAGACCGATGCTCCAATGCAACCCAGGTGTTGCGCTCTCTAGAGGACTTCAAGCCCGAGGAGTTTGGTTTGCCGCCATTTGGCAATTAAATGTATAGACACTGGGAACTCATACAATAGAAAAATTGACAACTATTTTGATTTATTTTTCATTTCTATTTTAATTTAAATTGCATCTACAGAGGGTTTCGGCTGTCTCCGCCGCTAAATTAGTTGCCAACTGCCTCCAGCTGTTTCTGTATGTCTGGAGCAGACTGGTTGGTCAGTGAAAACGAGATCTCCTTGCCTTTGCCTGATTAAGAGAGATCGACAAAAAATTAGATGTTGAATTCTCTGCCCACCCTTTCAGCTTGTCAACTTACCATAGCGAGCAAACAATCTGGGTTGCACTCCCTCGCACTCGCGCACCAATATGGGCAGGTTGGGATTATCTTTTTTCAGATTTGGATAGAATTTCTGCACATATTCTCTGCAAAGATGGCAATTATCCACAGTTAATTATGTAATGTAAAATGGTGAAGAGTGGAGTTCATTGCACAGACCGAGCACCCTTGGAGGCGTCGCTTGCTGGGTCAAGAATAATGCGCAGCTCCTTTAATTTGGGCGTTAAACTGGCCAAGCGGGTTAACGTTATACGCATTTTAAATAAATTTTAATTATATTTAAATGTTTTGAATTTGTGAAAACGTTCAGTTCTGTTTAGCCATATGTTTACCGAAAGTAATTAGCTTAACAGCTGATTGCCAACTGTCGCTGCGGTCACATTATTGTCTTAGCACTGACTCCAGCTAGTTCATTTAATAACTATGGAATTCATTCGAATGTTTCTTTCTAATTTAGCAAAAACTAAAATACATAAACAATTAATTAATATTCGGGTACATTTGTGCATTGAATGTTACTTCATGTGGCCACAGGACAAGGGTTTCAGGGACCTGTTACGTTCCCTGTTCAAAACTTTACGATGCATGCTAGATAAGAGGAAGGCGGACTATAAGAAAAATATCGCCTGTATTTTTCAGAATACTCATACTATTTTTACGACTGCCGATATCTGGAGTTGCAATTACAAAAGTTACTTTCGTGTAACCGGCCACTATAGAGATAGCAATTTAAGTCGTCATTCTTCCACACACATGAAATATTCGCTACTATATTAGCTGAAATTAATAGCAAATACGGACTTAGCGTGTGGAACAGTTACAGATAATGTATCCAACTTCTGTAAAGCACTTAAAGTCTACAGTTTTGAAGAAACGAACACTAGTCGAAAAGTATTTGTACAACTTTAAAAATACTATGATTTACACATGCGGAAATTGAGTTTTTGCATGAATGTTACTGACATTTTCGCAACGGTTATTGATCTTTTGCATGGGGGATCCCTTTGTAGTTTAGGATTTTTGCTTCCCACTTTACTTCAAGTAATACATCATTACTTTTCACATTTACCTCAGATAATACGTTAATGCTTAATGTGCTCACCAGCACAAATCGATGACAAAAAGATCGATTGATCTAGTTCGATTGTTGTGGTGAACGAATGTGATGTGCAATCATGATTGCTAATATATGTGACTTTAAGCTGTCATTTAAAATTAGGCTTTTTTTTGATAGATGATGTTTGATGTATGTATGCTGGTGAAAACGGCCATTGTGCTCCACTTAAAGCTCTTAAAAAAGGAGTTTTAAAACGATTTTCTTTAAAGAATACTTGACTTCCAGCGAGGCAAATACTTTTGTTTTGTCCACTATGACACTTCAAAAATAAAAATTGAAGTGGGTTCCAAATAAAAACAACCTAATTGAAGTGTTTTAAAGATTGTCTTGTTGAAGAAATTGCGGAAAAATTGGAAACTGTTGTCAATGAGAGTTCAAATACAATGGATTTTTAAGACTTTTACGATATCAGTAATAGAATATTTGATAAAATTGAGAATTATGAAAATTCTTGTATTGACTAAATACTATGGTCAAATAATTTGCCAAAATTTTCATGAAAATTGGCTTATATGCGTAAATGATCAAATCATTTACGTATGGAATTATAGTTAATTGCCATTAGTTTATTGTTATACTTTATACTATAAAGTTTGTAGGGTAGCAGATAGATTCCTTTGGCTGTTACATACACTTACACTAACTCATTCAGACCTGTTCCCAAGAAATAATTTTAAAATTCGGTTTAATCGTTTGGCCATCATGAAAGTCGAATGAAGATAAATTGAAATTAGAAGGTAAAAGCAGAAAAAAACACTTTTTGATACAGATTGTAAGAATGCAATAAAATAATTTTCATACCAAAGAAATCCAAGCTTTATTTCTTATTATCCTCTTCACATTTCATTCAATGTTGTAGAAAAATCTTAAAACCCAGAGGACTTATAATCAGTCAAACTTTTGGCTGAAATAGGTTCCAACTGTCTAACACCATCCTTGTCCACCACAGCCACACTGAAGTTTTTCAGATTGACCACTAAACGCTTTTGAATTTCCACCACACACTTCTTAAAGACATCATAGGCCTCCTCCTGAGTGATATTTGGATGCCAGTAGCGATCGTAGATGCTTGAACAGAAGATCGAACCATAGCCATGACCGGCATAGTTAACGGACTTCGCCGTGGCCAAATAGTCAATGAAAGTGAGCTCGGGCCCCTCAATGGAATCATAACTGAAAGAGTAACCAAGATTCAAGGTAAGACTAAGCGAAAGTGAATGGATTGGTAATGGTGATGAGACACTTACCCGGCCACAAACATAAACACCTGATAGGGCGTACGACTGCGCAAGTATTCGGCCAGATTTTTGCGTGTGAAATGAGCAGCAGCATGGGGACTCAGGTCGTAGCCATTGCGCATCTTATACAAGGCAATATTTTTAGAAATAAACTCGGTAAACTGCTCAGTATCGCCTGATTCTCCAGTGGTTGAGATAAGCAAATTATCCGAAACCTTGTGGATTTTGTTCTCATCTAAGGAAAGGAAAAGGTGCAAGTGCAATGAGAAGCCGCTGCTGCCGCCATCGAGTCGCAAGAGTTCTGCTTACCTTCTTTCATTACGATGATCGAGCGGGCATGAGTTGTGTCTGCTGCCAGCATCACAAAGTCTGGACCCTTGATACCCAATAAAGTTTCCATTTTTCAACTATTTTTATGTACTTAATACGTTTAAATCAAAAAAAGTTTGCCTAGCAAAATGCCTGGCTAAATGATGACAAGCAATAAGTTTAGTGTGACCGTAATTGACAAACGAAAAAATACTGAATTTTTTTAAAAAGGGAGTGCCAACTGTATTGATCAAACTTGCGTCTAAAATTTTTAAACTTTATTGCTTCAGGCTTAAGATATACCTATGCTTGCAGTGCATTAAAAACTAGAAAAATTTTATTATTTAGAAATGCTTTTAAAAGAAAATGAAAACACTTATTAGAGCTTCTCATATTTAGCTACCCTTCTAAAGTATTATTAGCGAGTTTTGCCTTATAACTTATGTAATCAGGTTGCATATGCACCCAACACCACACGCTCTTTTCTACGGTCAAAGCTTAGCCTGTCGTCGTGATCACAAAATTTTTTTTCAAAGATACACAAACGAAACCTACAACGAAGTCGATGCAGCAGTATTCACAATTTTACAATGCATTGTCAACTTTCCTTCTATAATAACGTTAGTTTCTTGTCGGTCCCTAGCACGCAGCCATCTCTAGTTTGACCAAACATCAACAAGTTGGTAGCTCTGCTTATGTTATCAGAATCCATTACAATTCATTTCACAATTAAACCAATTTTGATTAAATGGAAGCTCCTCCCGAACATTGTCCTGGCGTCGAAAGTGAACAGGCTGGCCGCGTGAACGCCTGCGCGGGTTGTCCCAATCAAAGTATTTGCAGCGATCCAAATAAGAAACTTGAAGATCCCGGCAAAGCTTTAGTGACCGAAGCTCTCAAGGATGTCAAACACAAATTACTAATACTCTCGGGCAAGGGGGGTGTGGGCAAAAGCACGGTGACAACTCTGTTGACACGCTACCTGGCCCGCAGTTGTCCTGACAATAATTTTGGCGTTTTAGACATCGACATCTGTGGACCATCGCAACCACGTCTACTAGGAGCCTTGGGCGAAAATGTTCATCAATCGGGCTCTGGGTGGTCACCCGTGGGCATAGATGATAATGTATGTCTAATGTCTATTGGATTTCTCTTAGGTTCTGTGGATGATGCCATTATTTGGCGTGGTCCCAAAAAGAATGGCATGATACGACAATTTCTGAGCGAAGTGGATTGGGGTAATTTGGACCTATTGCTGCTGGACACACCGCCAGGAACCTCTGATGAACATTTGTCAGTCGTTTCCTATTTAAAAGATGACGCTGCTCCGGATTCGGTGCGTGCTATTATAGTGACCACACCCCAGGAGGTGGCTTTGTTGGATGTACGCAAGGAAATCAATTTTTGCAAGAAGCAAGGTATACCCATTGTGGGTGTGGTGGAGAATATGAACAGTTTTCGTTGTGGCCATTGTGGAAACAGTTCTGATATCTTTCCCGCCAAGACTGGAGGAGCTGCAGCCATGTGTGCTGAAATGGCAGTACCTTTACTGGGTTCTATACCACTTGATCCATTGATAGCCAAGGCTTGCGATGCTGGCGAGGATATAACAACCTTAAAAAATCCCACTACTGATGCTCTGGCCGGAATTTGCTCAAAGATAATGAATAGTTTTAATTAGTATATAATTACGAGTTTATAAATAAATATACAATTCTGTTGTTGATTTTAATCTTAATGTTTACATAGGACGTTGTTTCGCATCCATCCTTTATTGAGGAGTCTGTTTGGAGGGAGTGGCGCTTGGTAGAGCTTCTATGTAATAGTTTCGTTGAGTGACTCGGCTCACATGGGGCAGCGCCACCCTGATTGCACCAGATGGTTGTCTTGTACTCTCTTTGTCTGTCTCTTAAATAAACCACATTCGTCGTCTGCATGGCCGTACCAGGAGCATCAGTTTCATTAAAATAATCTGTGAAAACAATCATACCTGTTCTCGTTTTCCATCGGAATTGAACACAGTTCCGATTCCAGTTCTAAAATTCAGCTGAAAGGCTTTCTTTTATGACTTTCGAATGAAGATAAATGAAAAATTAAGGTTAAAATACGAGTAACACAATTGGTTTTTGGAAGCGGGAACATTAAACCATTCCGATTCCACATGATTTAATCAAAATCAAAATTGGGAACATGCCTGTATGTTTTCGAACAGTCCACTGCGTTTTTTTCGTGGTTTCTTCAGGAGACCTAGTCACAGTATTCACAACAGTAACAACAGGGTGAATATTGATTCTATTGGAGAGCAGAAATCGTGTGATAAACGCCGTGAACTGAATTATGCGAGATAAGTGTACGCACTCTTTCATTATATGAATGACGTTTCGAACAAAAATGAAACTGTGCAGGCCGTAACCGTGAAAATTTCTGATCCTAAGGCACGTCCTGGCTCTCCTCATCCCTTGAAAGTGGCTAGGGGAAAAAAGGTATCACATAATCAAACGACTTTCTACCAAAATATTTTTAAAAAGGATTAGGTTTGGTAGCGATGATAGAAACTTATTCACTTAGGCCAAAATAACCGGGTATATCGAAGTCGGTTAGAGCAGACTTTGACTTACGCTCTCGTTAATATTATCTTCGGAAATATAGATTATACACCATATTGAGTGTTCCACAAAATGTCACTCAGACCACAAATACTCTAAAAAAAAAGTGCAAAAAACACAATGCTATCTCGATTTACTGTACATTTTTAGCTTGGGTTTGTCCACTTTTCAATGTCACGTTCGACATTGAAAAAGATAATTTTTTTTCAGTATGCCGCTAATCAAAGAAATAAGTTCGCCAAAAATTTACAATAAACAGAGTTTAAAGTAAGCAACTTAAAAAAAAACTATTGATATAAAAATTTTTATTAAAGTTTTTAGAGTTTCATAGTTGTTCACTATGGACATCGTAAGTGCACAATTTTACTACTTATTAATTTTTTTTAAATTTAAATGTACCAAGCAGAAATCTTTGAATTTCCAACCAATTATTTCCTTAATGTAACTTTTTGTCCGTTAGCATGCGATTTGGCAATCAAAATTCTGCTAGCAGAGTATTTTTCTTTTTTTGATATTGAATTTAGTAAATAATACAATTTAAGTTAAAAAGGGAAAGCAAAGCTAACTTCGTTTGCCGAAGTTTTAATACTCTTGAAAAAGTTCGCTTCAACGGTTTCCGATTTCGACCAATCTTCGCAGTTCAGCTTAAAAACATATAATATTAACAATGACCGAGTTTAAGAGCGCTAACATTGAAAACAAATATGTTTTTCTCATTAAAACCCATTTTCCGAGCGAACATTTCTATGGCAGCTACAAGAAGTAGTCATCGGATCTGGTCGGTTCTGACATCAGCAGCGTGCAGCAAAAAGAAGACAGCAAAATTTCAGCTCGATCGCATCAAAACTGACGGACTAGTTCGCGTAGAAACAGACAGACGGAGAGACAAACAGACGGACAAAGCTCAATAGACTCAGCTCGTCATGCTGATCAAGAATATATATACTTTATGTGGTCGGAGATGATTCCTTCTATGCGTTGCAAACTCCTGGGCAAAATTATAATACTATTTTCAAGTGCATAAAAATAAAAATATTGAGTTATCCATTTTTCTATTTCAAGAACGGTTTCAAACCAGTTTGAACAAGATTATTTGTCGTAAGCTACTTTCAGCCGAAATCGAAAATTTTTGTAGTATTGTGAAAGAAACAGAATTTAAAGGAACCGAGCGACGCCGTGTATATGTTATAGCTAGTTATTAAATATTAAGTTACATAATACATAATACTACGGAAAAATATCACGATGTCAAATGTCAGGTGATTATTAAAAAAAAAAGTACGGAAGATTTTAAGTCGAACAAAATACATTTCAAAGAACTATTAATTTTTAAGATATTAAAACTATTAGAGCTTATAAATACATATATAGGTATTGTGTCAGGATTCGCTAAACTTTGTCTTTATGTAGATGTGCTCAAATACCACTTCAGTTTTTGTCACGTTCGAATCGCTTTCTATTTTGGTATTATTTTGAAACCCAAATTTTACTTGCTATACACTATAGCACTAATTAAAGTGCTTGCTAAGAGCTATATTATAAAGTAAAAAACGAATTGAAAATTAGTTTATTGTTTCGTTTTTTTTTAATTTTCAATGTGTATGAAGGTCATTTTTGACACAATAGAAATTCCCATATCTAAATTGGCTGACAAAATATATAGACATTAGCCGGCTATCTCAGTTAGATTTTCCACTTGTATGTCCTGGGAAACGATCGTACTCCTAATGGGAGGTTCAAATGTCGTGTCTCTGCCAACACTTGTTATGCTGTTCCTTTCTTTATCCTGCTCCAGCTGAGATTCTGGTGATATATTCTCCTCGTTCTCGGGTGTGATGATTGCAACTGAGACTTGGCTACAAGTGACTCGCAGTGGTTGTGGTATTACGGGAAACTCAGGAGGGGAATTAAGAACAGAGCAGGCGTCGGTACAATCATCGACCTTATAAATGCCCACCACATAGTCGGCCAACTCAAACATGTTGACACGCAGAGAGACAATGATGAACTGGGCGTTTTTAGTGCGCTCCTGAATGGAGAAAAGGTAGAAATGGAGTATTATTAATTCGTATAAGTAAAAGGAAGTTTATGTTTAAAAAAAAACTTTGCCATGACCTTGTTGGACGACAATGAAAACATTGTACCATGCAAAACAATACTTTGACATTTTGATCAAAAGCAGGTTATAAAAAACGAGTTTAAACGAGTAAGAAAGTCGGTCAGGAACTACTGTAAATTTTAAATGAGTCGCCACTTAAACTGAAGTCTTTCCCGTCTCCGAAATTTGTGATAAGAAAATAATCAAAATAATTTTTTGGACCCGATTAACTACTAAAACTTACCTTAATGTAGTGCCCCACAATGGATACGTTCTTAAAATCCAAAGCAGCATCAATTTCGTCCATAAAATACAAGGGCGATGGCTTATAGTAATGCAAAGCAAATACTAAAGCCAACGAGGACAAAGTCTTCTCGCCACCCGATAGATTTGATATATATTTCCAGCTTTTCTTTGGCGGACGCACCGTAAAGTTAACGCCCTCCGTGAAGGGATCCATGGAATCCACCAATTCAAGTTCGGCATCGCCGCCCAATGTGATCATTTGATACATTTCTTTCAATTTGCGGGTAATGATATTAAATCCTGCTATGAATTCGGCATAACGACGCTTGCGCACTTCTTCGTATTTGTCACGCATCTCATTACGTTTAGAAGTGATATCTTCTAAAAACCTCACTCGTTCCAAGTAAACATCACGCTTCTCGTTGAAATCCTTAATTATACCCAAGTTGGGTTTAGTTTTCAACTTTTCTTCGAGCAGGGTTTTCTTAAATTGCATTTCTTCGAGATTTTCAGCTTCGAGCTCCTCTTCGTTGAACGTTTTTAGTGGGGCTTGTGGCTCCAGGTCACCGGGAATGTCATTCAACTGAAGTGGCTTTAGTTTATGTTGCCATTCCGGTATATTTGCTTTCACCTCATCCCGTTTGGCGGTTGCATTTTGTAACTTGGTTTCCATTTCAATACGTTCGATATTTCGTTTATTCTCCTCTTTGGAAAGCTCATCAATTTGTTTTTTAATATCGGATGACTGAGACTTAGCATTGCCAATGGCTTTTTCTGCCTCTTCGGCCGCCGTTTCCAATTCTTCTTTTTTCTTTTGTCCCTCTTGTCCCTCTTCAAAGAGGACGCGAATACGATCCTCAGCAGCTTTAATGCTCTCCGTCAGGTTTTCAGTATTTGCATTAATCTTTTCCACATTTCTTTTGGCCGTGGCCAAAGCCAAATTGAGCGAGCGCACCTCGGCGGAGAGTTTATCAATTTGCGTATTGACTTTTTTGATCTTTGCCTCCACGGGTTTGACCTTCTCCTTTCTTAGTTCATCATATTGGGTTTGAATCTTCTCTATTTTTGCACTCATTTCTTTTTCTGCCTTTTGGGCTTTTTCAAACCTTTCTTTAGCCTGCTTAATCTGCTCCTCACGCTCCCTGACTGCTGCCTCATCTGTGACCTTAGCCAGCATGCGCTGACGTTGAGCCTCACATTGCTTCAGGCTGCTGGCCATTTGCTGTTCCAGCGAAGTGATCGTGATCTGCAGACGTTTGCATTCCGGTGCACTTTTCTCCAAAGTCTGTTTCAAGGTATAAATCTCTCGTTCGAGTCCACCCTGTTGCTCTTGGCAATAGTTAATACGAGATTGTAACTCCTCCGCCTGGACTTGCATCTCCTCTATATCTTTTTGCGATAATTGCGAACTGTCTGCCGATTCGGCTGTCTTTGTACGCACTTGAGTGCCCATTTTGCCACGGAAAGCCCGGTTTCCGCCACCAGACATGGTACCCGTCATTTCAATCATCTCACCACGGAGTGTCACCACACGGAATCTATCTCGCCCATAGGCAATTCGTGTACCCTGATCCAGATCATTGCAGACGAGCGTGTTCCTCAGGGCGAAGTAAAAGGCGGTGCGAACGCGATCATCTTCGATTTCGATTAGATCGTACAGACGATGAACATTTTCGGGACTAAATCACGGGAAGGAAAAAGTAATAAAACAAAATAAAAATATTACCAACAAATAGAATGAAATTTTTAAAACAAAAACCAATTGTTTCATTTAGCTAAAGCTTTGGATCTGCTCAAGCCTTTGTTTTTCGAAAACATTCTATGAAATAGCAATTAATTGTGTAACAATAATCAATTTTGACCTTGAGCAGGCAACAAAAACCATTTTGATATATGAATATCAATTTAGAACATCAAAAAGCCAAACAAAATGGATGCTAGCCCCACAAATATTAGAACTTGATTGGTTCAGAAAGGATTTAAGCTAGAGGAACGATTCGCGAAATAAAAATCTAGTTACGCACGATTCACGCACATTGTTTTTGGATCTCTTGGCCTGTGTGTTTCAAATTTTCGCACAAGAAAAAGGGACCTACAGTTAATCGCCGAATCCGAGCCGGCAAAGTTTGAGAAGCTTGACAGATGGTGCCAATAGCTGGTAAAGGCGACCAGATATGTAAAAGTTTTTAAGGAAAAAAACTTTTTATTAGATGTTCCGAGGCGGTATATAACACACACTTCCAGCACCAGCAGGCCCACACTACCGCTGCACCACACCCTGCCACTGATCGCTAAATGCCCGTGTTGGTTCTAATAATCTGCTAGCAGCAAAAAAAACTCGCTCTCTGGTTACTAGTATGGTGGCCAGCACTCGGGAAACAATTTGTCCTGAACAACCTAAATTAAGTACAGAGAAACGTTGAGATATGTATGAGCGCTTAACCCCAATATTTCATGTTGTACCACTGGACCTTGTAGCAAGACAGATGGCTATCACAATAGCCCTCAGACTAAGAGAGTCCGATACCTGGAATGGGGGTAATTCCGGACACTTCACTATACTTAGCCACCAAGCAGGTATACTGTCAAATACAGACTACTGTATACCTACGTCTACATTCCAAGCCGAAGCGAATGGGAAAACCTTCCCCATAGCAGAGCGTCAATATCTACACGGATGGCTCTAAGCTCGACAAAAAAGTAGGAGGGGTGGCTTCTCCTCCAACATAGACCTAAACTTATCGTTCCGCCTTCCTGAACACTGTAGTGTGTACCAAGCAAAGGTGGTAGCCATCCAGGAAGCTTTCACCTACCTTAGCACACTTACGGTCAAAGAAGAAAACGTATTTATATACATACTCGGACAGTCCTCTAGGCACTTGATTCGCATACAAATAATGCTAAAACGTTCACTCAATGTCGCCTATTTTTCAGTATTCGACTAATATATGGGGGCCTGGTTACCGGGACATAGATGAAAATGAGTTTGCGGACAAACTGGCCAGACTAGGCACAACCATCGATCTCCTTTCAGAGAAGAGCACGATAGGGATGCCTATGGCAACCTGCAGGCTTCACATAAAAGCCGAAACACTGCGTCTTGATACGGATAGGTGAAAAACCTTTCCGCCTGTACTAGCACAGTTTTGCCTTACAGAAGGGAACATATAGCGCTTCTGGTAGGTGCCCTGGTGCGTTACTGACTTATTGGCAGACCCGCGGCACGCCTAGGCGTAGCACTCCACGATTTCTGTAGAAGTTGCAGATGTGAGAAAGAGGAGGAAACTGTACAACACCTTTTGTGCCATTGTCCCGCTCTGAGTAGGAGGACACTTATGATTCTGGGTCAAACCCTTTTAACCAGAAGACATCCGAGCTTGAGATCCCAGCTCTACTTAAGTTTATTCTGTCCACACAATGGTTCAGTATTGACCCCCCTCGGGACTTAAGGGCTAACAGGGAATATGTGGCATCGCCGATGTCATGATACAATCATAGTAGGTATGGCGCTCCCTCAGTGCTGTCTCAGCTCGGGTCATTTTAGTTCAGTGTGCTTATGTCACTTGAAACGGAAGGTTGTGTCCGCGCATGTCATTTTTTGTTGTTTTGTTGTCGCTGCATTGCAAATTTGCGTGCACTTGTCAAATTGTTTTCAACAATATAATATTTATGCATATATATGTATGTAAATCTGTAACTGCTTGTTTTTTTCTTCTACACACACAGAATTTTTGTGTGTTTGACGTTTGCGCGTTGGCGCTATGAGAAAAAACGTTCAGGTCATTTTTTGTTCTGAGCGCCATACCTACTATTGTTGTATCATGGCCCATGTGGCCTAAGTGGCAGAGCGACTTGTCGCTATCAGCCATCTCAATCTAACCTAACCTAGTTGCTAAGTTTGGTGGAAAATTTCTTATATATTTAAGACACGATCAAAGTTACAAAAGTTCAAAAAATCCATTTACATTTTCCAAAAGAAAGTTTAGTTTTAAAAATTTCGTGAATACTGCATTCACGATGTTTCATGGGTGCTTACGCACGAAACACATGTAGCCCGTCGTGACACATTCAAATTCAAGTCGCGGGTGCACCTCTAATTTGAACCACCAGTTTCGTTCATATCATGATTTGAGAGCAAACTGATTCGCTGTTTTAGCTGGTTCATTGGTTCACTCTTAATATTTTATCGGGCCTTTTCCCGTTTTAAAATATAATATTTCTATTATTTTCGTCGTTTGACATCTGAAAATATAATTTTTTTTAAATCATAGAGAATTACATTTTGCTTTCCTATAAATCCAAATAAAATTTTAAAGAAATGTATCTATACGCCTATGGCGAAAATGACCAGATATCGATTGTCTTGAGCAAAGTATGCGAAAAAACTTGACAATTATTTTCCAGATTTGGGAAAAATTTGCCCACTACAAAAACGAACGGACAATTTGATACTAATATTGTATACGATACGGGGGTGGGTTGAAGTCCAAACGTTATTTTTGCGATACATATAAAATTCGGTTTGAAAGATACTTAACCGTAGAGATAGATGGGGAACATAATTTAACTTATTTTAGAAAATCCACCCCCAAGTTTGGAAAAACTAAACTAAATGTGGTTGCGTCCTGAAACTAAAAATGTGGTGGGTCCTGTAGGAAGTTATAAGATCATATCTGACTTACGCCGAAAATAGCCACAAAAATATTGAATCAAAACCTTGGGTGCGTTACTTTAAATGGCGGTTCTTAAAACGAATCTCTGCACCAAAACATCTTCAGTACGAACTTCGAACCCTTAAAAAATATATTTTACATTACACACGGTTATCGTATAGACATTTAAATTGGCCATTTTACTTTTACAAAATTATATGGAAGGTGGCAAGGAAATGTGTGGTTGCTAGATGAAGTCTTCCTTTTTCTACGAATTGAATCCACTTGGCATTGAGCTGCCGGTTTCAACAGCTTAAGTAATACAAATTTTACATAAACCGGATCTAGCAACCGTAGACAAGAATGTCACCTTCCATATAACCTTATTAACATAGGGCCCTGCTCCGAATTCCAAATCGATTTTCGTGTAATCGTTTGTATTGCGAATGTAAGTTGTATAAACGTTTATGTAAGTGACAAGCCAATCTGTGGTTACTAGAGTACTCAAACAATTCTGAGTTTTGTTATACCTAGGTGTAGTAACTGTAGGTATAATTGTCACCTTCCATACAAGGTTATTAAATTCGCCTGCAAAATACTAACGTTTACACGAAAATCGACTCGGAATTCGGAACAGGCCCGATAGAGTTTAACGTACAAACGTATATACGATAACCGAAGGCCTTATTATATTGATATTGTAAATATTGATAAATAAATATATATCTATAAAAAACCTCTAGAATGCATAACCGCATTGAATAAATTGGACTAATTCACTTACGTTTTAATCTTTCCAAAGGCATCTCGACGATGACTCTCCAGTTTATCCAAAGTAATAAATGTAGCTCGACCCACATCATATTTCTTTAAAGCACCAATGGCCGCTGATGCCGTATCATAGGTATCTGCCACAATGTTATCCAAACGACCGCAAGCTGTTGATATGGCCACATCAAATTTGGAATTAATACCACCCAAATCACCCAGACGACCCAGAATGCCGGGGAGTTTGCCCTCCATTTTAAGGCGCATCAGAAAATCCAAGACCTTGTTATTGGAATGTTGAGCCTGCATGTTGCTAGTTTGTTCATTGATCTGGGTGAGGACAGAAAGGTACAAAATATTAATATAGTTTAGACATTTCTATAATTTAGATCAGTGGTCAAAATAAGACCATACAAATCTAAAATGCATATCAAATTATTTGTTTTTAGACAACGATTAAAAACATTTTGTAATAAAAGTAGAAGGAAAATTCAGGGCTTTAAGCCCCATACGGAGATGTGAAGTAATGGAAAGTCTTCATATACAAATTTTGATAGGAGAGCGGTTGTATAATTACGCAGTTCTACAAATTGAGGCCATTTGTGAGTATCCCGAGCTTCTTAAACTAATTCTTGCTTGTTTACTCATACTGAATACGAGTTGGCATATCGAAGTCATATCTTAGTTTCTGTGTTCAAGATATTAGCGGGAAAACCAATTTTCCGACTTTTTACCGTTCTAGAATTTCATAGTATTTATTTAATTATAGTTTACCAATGTTCTGTCTAACTTTAAGAAGGCCTACTAAGGAACGACAATAAACAACAAGGAGGAGTGAGATAAGAAAATATGATGATAGTTATGGTTATGCTAGGTTAACGTTTGCAGACTGGTTAAATATGACCGAATTATAAAAAGGCTACTTGATATAACTGTAATCCGTATTTATAATGTCTCTGTGAATCTCTGCTGACCGAACACGGAGGTATAAGCTCGAGGACGACTCAACCTGTACAGTCTGTCACTAGGTCAAACAAGACACAGGAAAACACATTTTTATATGATATATGATATGAGCTCAGCGTGAGGGTGGGGAGAACACCAGCCTGGTAAGCATAGTACCTGACTCGGAAGAGAATTGGTCTGCAGGATGAAACATGGCCACAATAGTGTGCCAACAACTGCGTTGCGCCGAATATGAGAGCATAAGAAAGAATCCTAGGTGAGCCTAAGGGCATTCCGCCCCTACGAAGTAATACCGAAAGGCAGTTCCTCCAGAAAAACGTGTTAGGTGGCGGTATTTTAGTGCGGCTGGAGTCCCACATTTCGATGGCAGTCCCTCCCCTCCACAAAATAAGAAAGCGCAAGTGGACTACAAACTGTGGTCCGTTCTCGACGCTATGGCTTGCTCTACTCGACACCCAAATATTGACTCTTTGAAGCGCGCCCTTGTACGATTTGTAGCCATTGAGTGACCGAATAAAAAGAAGAAAAAGTTTTGAAACATATTCATTCATTTTCATTTTATGACCAAAAATACGTGTACCAAAACCATTGCAAGTACTAGGTATAACAACAAGGATGTACAGGGTGGTCCATCTAGTGTTTGGAATTTGAACTATTCATAATTTGACTTTAAAAACCTCAAATGTCCGGTTGTCCTGCGGTTGCTGGAAATGTGCGTGAACAACCATCGACGACAACTCGCTATCGATCTCAAAAGTGACATTTCGCGCACTTCTTTGATGCGAATTTTGCATAAAGACCTTGCCATAAAGCCAAACAAAGTTCAATTGGTGAACGGAAGATCGTTTGACCGAAGATGGTGAATTTTACCGAAAAATCATCTTTTCGGATGAAGCACATTTCCACCTCGGTGGTTATGTTAATAAACAAAATGGTCGCACCTGGGGCACAGAAAATCCGCATATCGTCGTCGAGAAGCCAATGCACCCACCACGTGTCACTGTTTGGTGCGGATTTTGGTCTCGAGGCATCATTGGTCTATTTTTTTTTGAAAATGAAGGAGCCACCGTGACCGTGAATGGTGACGCGACCGCGCAATGTTAAGTGATTGGTTCTTCGAGGAAATTGAAGCGGAAGACTTGAACGATATTTGGTTTCAACAAGACGGCGCTACGTGCCACACACCGCACTCCACAATCGATCTTTTGCGCCCTATAGTCGAAAATTGAATAATCAGTGAATATGGAGATGTGAATTAACCGTCAAGAAGCTGTGATCTGACACCGTTAGACTATTATCTTTGGGGAGCGGTCAAGGACAAATGTTATGCAAACAATCCTGAAACAATTGATGAGTTGAAGAACGAGATTCGAGTTGCTATTGCTGACATACGTGCCGAAACAATTGAAAATGTTCTCAAAAATTGGGTGGATCGAATGGGCTACTGCCAATTCAGCCGTGGTGGTCATTTGACCGAAATTGTTTTTCGTAAATAAATGACATGAACCAACCTTTCCTGTAGAATTCATCAGCATTTTATAAAGAGATGAAATGTTGAAAGGGAATTTCGCCTGCGTTACATTGAGAAACGCACACTAACAGCAGCAGAGGTATTAATGACCTTGACTGGAGGATGAAAGAAACTGGCTGGAAGACAGATATTGTAAACATTTTTAAAACAACAGACGTTTACAAACAAAGCTTTATAAATGTTTATATCCTTGATAAGTCAATAATCATCAGCTCCATCGAATGTAAATGTATATGGTAAACCAATATCATATATTTATTTATTTACTTAAACAATCTGCAACGTTAACCAAGCTTTCAATCACTTTGTTATTGTGCATTTCAATAAATATTTAGTTAGGCTGCCTTCAGACTGTTTGATACATGAGACATGATAGTCTAGCAGTCCTGCTTTTTGTTATGTTTTAAATTTGAATAGCTTGTCAAATTCACATTCAAATTCAAATATACAAATTTGGGGTGGGAATCTATTTGTCCTCCCATAAATATTGATCTTGTTTTTTGGGTTTAACAGGCTATAACTTTGCTTATGGTCTTGACAAAAATGCAACAAAATTTCCATAATTAGTGCAAACGTTTAACTATATGATAAGATGGTTCCAATAAATGGAATACAAAAACAATGGCGTGGCGTATTCAGCATGGGTAGACAAGCAGGAATTAGTTAAAAGATGCTCGGGATACTATTTACTGTATAACAGTGTTATTTGTGTGAGATTGGCCTTGAATTTTTCTTATTTCTTTTATTAAAAAATTTTCCTTATATTGGATTTTTTGCGAACTGTTTTTCCAATTTGTTGCGAGTTAAATCAGTTTGTTTTTTGGCTTGTTGCTAGATGCTGAAAAATCTTTTTCAGTGACATTTCAGCGTTGCCAAGGGGCATAAGTTGCTAACTAATGGAAAGAAGCTATTGTCGCCAGCTGTGAAGTAACTAGCCATGAAAAAGCTTTTCAAACTTTGCCGTTCAGATTCGACGTTAAACTGTAGGTCTCTTTCTCTTGTGTGAAAATTTCCAGCACACAGGCCAAGAGATTGAGAGATGCTTGTCTTGGCCCTTTGGGGCTGTAAAGTATATAATGAAAAGAAGATTGGACTGGTCACAGCTTTGAATCTCATCTCTTCAGTTACAGACTCTTAGCAATACTCAAGCCTTTCTTTACTAAGAATCCAGGGAACTAAACCGAATCGAATTTCGGTTATGATTCTGGTGCGTACCGAAACTTATGTTTCAGTAAAAGGCTCTGTTTTTTGTTCTAATTTATTTAGCTTTTCGGTTCCGTATTGGTACCTCGATTTTTATTTCGGTATACCGATACGTACCGGTAGGTTCCAGTACAGTTTAGGGTAAGAGCTTCACCCCGGAAAACAAAAGTTCTACGTTTACTTGGGAAGTTGGAACAGAAAGAAATTGTCATTTTCTGACATCGATTTAAGTAAATCTTCTTTATTTTTATAAAGTTTTTAGCTCAGGAAAACTTTGATTGGTGCCACTGAACTGATTTGTGAAAATACTGAACTATTTGTATTGTCCTGATTCTTTTTTATACAAGTACATTTATAAATTGACATTGTGTTCACTTGGAACTTTGAAATGAATATTCTTGAATACATATCTGCTAAAATAGTTAAACAAGAGCTTTTCTGTTATTAGATACTAGCATTTACAACCGATATGTTTAAGTTGTTTTCAGTTTCAGAAATATCGGTTCTCTGATACCGGTACACAACAAATTAAAAACATCGGTTCTGAGTTTCAAATAGTTCATCTCGGTATATGGATCCGGTTCTGGTTAGTTATTAATAAATAATTCGCCGCTTTGGTTTACACTTATTTTTATGTGGATATATTAATTACCTACCTCAGACTTCAGTTTGTTGCATTTGATGCTTAGATTACGCTCTTCTTTCACCAGCTTTTCCACTTCAGCCGACTTCGTAGCTATTTCGGATTTCATTTCTGGTACTTTTTGCTGTAGCTCCTCCAATTTGGTTCTCTTCTCATCTAAACTTCGCTGGGAATCATCATAGGAACTCTTGAGACTCTCATATTTTCGCGTCTCTGTGGTCTCCTCTTGCTTAAGAATTTTTAGTTTCGACTCGTTAATCTGCAATTCCGATTTAGCAGTATTAACTGCATCTTTTAGTCCAACCAGCTCATCGCTGCATTTGAGACGCTTCTCGGTTAGCGGTGCGGTTTTCTCGTTGAGCTCGGCCAATTGTTTCTCCAGTTCCTCACTCAATGTGACCTTTTCTTGCTCACGACGTTCCAATGTTTTGTTACATTCTTCAATGTTCTGTTGATTTTCCTCGCTGGTTTTTTCCAATTTGCTTAGTTTCGTAGCATTTTCCTTAATTTGAGCTTTATCTTTTTTGCGTTGATTATTAATGCTTTCCATAGTGCTCTGGATTTCGGTACAGGAACGCTCGGCTGCCACGAGTTTTTTTTTGGTTTCCTCACGTTTCTTAACCAAAGCTTCAAAGGCCCTGGAATAAATAGAGAGAGAGAGAGAGAGAGATTAGGTGGTGCATAAGCGAAAATGACATGACAAATAACTCACTCGACTTCCTTTTTGATGATTTCCTCCTTTTCCGCTCGTTCTTTTTTTAATGCCGCTGTACCCTCATCATGGGTTTTCAGTACCTCGGCACAAGCTTCGCGCTCTTTAGTAAATTCTTCCAGCTGTTGCTTCTTAATACTTATGTACTTTTGAATAACCCAATTTTTGGTTCTCACCAACTCATTTTCATTCTTCAAGTACTCCACGGCCTCGTTAAATGGTAATTCCAGATCTTTCATTTCACGCTCCGCCAACTTGCAGCGATTATGTTTCTCGGTACGATCATCAGTCAACTGATCCACACGCTGATTGATCTGCTGCAGTGGCCTAATGTATCGTTGAGTCCCCACAATATCCTCCAGGTACTCCAACATGCCAGTTTCATTCTCAGTTTGCCCCTTGGGCTTCATCATGGCTATGGATTCCACTTCACCCTGCAGGATTAAGAAACGATTGTGCTCCAGATCGACATGATGTTTCTTTAGCAATTTAGCCACATCCTTAAACTGGACTCGCTTATCATCGATTTGATAGTATGAGGAATTATCGCACATTGCTGACCGAGAGATCACAAATTGTGTGTTGGGCACAACCTCACAGGTCCGATTGCCCTTGTCCACCACTTGCTCGAAGTGCACCGCCACCGAGCAACTCCTCACATTGGGAAACTTCGAGGACTTGTGAATCAAGGTGGAAACTCTTTTGCAACGTATACGATTGGCACGGCAGCCAAACACAAACATCATTGAATCAATGACATTACTCTTGCCACTGCCATTGGGTCCAATAATTGCGGTGAATGACTGGTGGAAGGGTCCCACAACCACTTCTCCGGCATAACTCTTGAAATTGGAATTTACAATTTTCTTAATGAGCAGCCTGGGACCAGTGCTCTCCATAGAACAGTGGGGCGGCACTGGAGGCGGTATATAGATATCACCAATAGTTGTTCCGCCTTCTTCATCGTCAAAGATTAAAGCCTCGTCCAGAGCGTCCAAAGCGGCAGCGTCTGCGGCTTCCTGCTGGGCCTTTAATTGTTTTTGTTGTGCGGGAGGTGCTGGCACTCGGAATTGCCCACTGTTCCGTGCACCACCCCTGGGAGTCTTGGGTGTACCCGTGCTAGGCCGCATTTCTAAATTAGCAACTGTTATTTCGACGAATTTTTGACTTGAAATGATTTCACTCTGCAGGCGCCAATGACAGAGGGACGCTATGGCAGGGTTGAGTGTTGTGTTATTATCGATATATCTCGATATATATCGATGTCTTTGAAATCGACTAACTGAAAACACATTTTGGCTGCTAATGTAGCATTCACAGAATCAAATCACAAATCACATGGGATCACGATCACAATTCTCGATAATTCACAGAATGCTGTTAATGTTAACAGCGTGCTGTATTTGGCGGTATTTGGTCGCACTATACTAGGCGGTCACACTAAAATTGCTTACAACACACAATGCAACAGCAGATTCCAGATTTCAATCCTCGTAACCCCCATGGCCTAGGTAAGTACCAAGTGGCTATTCCCACTCGTCCACAATGACACAGATTCGTCCTTCCTTAGGCGATCCAAATGACACAAGCCTGCGCAAGGTGGAGCGTGAGGTCTTAATTCCCAAGATAATGCGAGATCGGGCCAAAACTGAATTCTGCTCGAAGGAAGTAGCAGAATTTGAGGAATGCTGCAAGGGGAGCAGCATATTTATGGTGGCGACTTGTCGAAAACAGAACTCGGCTCTCCATGATTGCCTCACGCTATGGTATAAAAACGAACCCTTTAAAGAGGAATGCAAAAAAATATACCTGCAGGAGCGGGCGGACTATCGCAGCACGGGCATACCCAAGAAGCACAGGGTGGAAAAAATATGATGTACACTAATTTGTTATTTGTTTGTTACAAATGAAGAGTAATTGAAGCGACGTATAACCGTTTCCTTGATGGTCAGCAATTGAAGGGATTCTTTATCTGTGGCCTCGAATCCTTGGAGTTGCATTACCTGCAGCAGGAGCACATCCTTGTCCGAAGTTTCGGCAACACGTTGAACGCCTTTCAAGTTCTTGGCCAGATAGTAATCCTGATCGGTGGGCCTTTTTATTAAGACCAAAAAACTGGCATGGAAATTTCGCGGACTTTGTTTGTAGATAACTGAAAAATGTAACCAACAAATGAGTGCCCTCTCCACTGAAACATTGTTAGTCTTACGAAAGTCTCCGCCAAACTTAATGCCGCTCTTGATCACCCAATTCTTGGCCTTTAAATATAGATAAGCCGCCAGTTGGTCTATAAATCTCTCATTCAATGCAGTAGCCTCCTTGAGAAAATCATCCCATTTGAGTTCCGCTCCTTCCAGATCCTTTATTTGCAAAACTTCCAAGTAAAAGGCCAGGAAACAAGCCTCTTCCAGTCCCAGCCACAAGGATTCGCCTACCTCCGTCGGGCCACCGCGAGAATTGCTTCCCTTGCCAAAACATCCGCTGTCGTAAAGATGTGCATCCTTTACCTCAACGGTAAGTCCTGTGTAGATACCTTGGAATTGGTATCCAACCTCAGGTAGGGGAGCTGCAAAGGAACTCGGACAATTACGCTTTCGCTTGCAGTGAGCTGCGAATTCCATTTAACATTCGGTTAGCAGATAAATGTTAATTTGCAGTGTGCCCGTATTCCTTAAGAACTGATGTCTATGGCGCCTAATTGAAATTAGCTTCAAATTTTTGTGCGGGACAAATTTTCTGTAAAGTTTTCTCAGAAATTGATTTTTACTGGGCACTCTTCATGTCGCGAGAGATATCCAACAACGGGACGTTAAACTCAGAATAGAAACCGAAATTCTTTGAGGACTGGTATTCGAAATCTTCCGCACCTTACTTTCACACTCTTAAAAGGTACACAGTTATTATAACCAAGGTACCAGTACCGGAATTGAAATACGGTTTGGCTTGATTTCCTGATATATTCAAATGTGATCATCTTTATCTTGGTTGAATTAGACAACAACTAAGACTTTGAATTATCTCTCAAATAAGAATTGTAATTCAAAACGAAAAAAATTGATTTTTGGTGAAGTTTCGAAAACCACTTTTTGGACCTGATTTTTTGACTCTGCTTGCAGATTCAGATCGAGAACTTAAAAATATCGCTAAAATAATACTTAAGGTTGATTTTGGTAATCTGAAACTGGCGTTATTGTTGGAACTTGCATTGTCGTCGCAACTTTCTTTCTATCAGTTACTCATGCATTCTCCACAATTCCACTTTTACCAACAACAGCAAGCAGTTTTAAGCAGTTTTATTAAGGATAGGGTATTAAGGGTAGGGGGCTTAAAAACATCCTGTAAAACTTTATAGCAGACCCGACAACATGTTTTACAAAAATTAACAAAATCAGTTTTATTTCCGGCCCTCGTATATGAAAAACATGTCCATCGACCCTCGTATTTTTAAAAATTAAATGCGTTTGTCTTTTTTAATCAAAAAACTTTAAAATAAACTTATAAAATGTTCGTAATAAAAAATTTTACTTGTAAATGTTTTTGGAGGTTGATTTTTTAACCTCTTGACGCACTTTAACTCAAATTTCTCCGGAACCAATCAACCGATTTAGATGGAAATTGTTTTCCTGTCATAGTTTTAAGTTAAGTTTATTAAATTTGTTTTCTATTCAATAAAAAAAACCTTTTGCCAATATCAATTATAGTTTTTGTGTAATTCAATTTTTAGCGAGGCATTAAAAAATGTGCCCCAAAGGTAGACACTACCCTTAAATCAATGTCCACCCCAATGCTTGGTCCAACCCAATTAAGTATAGTATTTATTTTTTTTGGTATTTTCCAGAACCGTAAAAATAGTATTTCCTTTGAAAAGTCTGGTCACCCTAATGAAGTCACAAGACCAGTCAGCTGAATTTTCGGTGCTGGTGTCGCAGTAGTGTGAAAAAACACTAGTTAATATTAAATAATTTAATACATTTTCATAAATTCTGTGCTTGAATTTGTGTCGAGCGACAACCGCAGTTAAAGCAGCCCATCAAAATGACTACCGCCTTGTATTTGCCCGAGGAGAACATTGGTAAGTTTACCGTTTTCCTTCGTGACCTCTTGCGAAAAATCGAATTGTGTGTGTGCTCTGCGTGTGTGTGGTGTGGGGGTGCTCCACACCCACCCCCAGGCTTAAGACAAATTTTAATTTTTGTTTGTCATTTTAGATATGATTGCTGCCACCTCGGTGCTGCAGCATCAGGCAGCTGATATCCGCACCCGGTCCATCAACTGGGCTTCGTACATGCAGTCTCAGATGATTAGCCAGGAGGATTTTGCAGCCATCAGTGCGCTGGACAAATCACGCGCCTCCCACTTGGCACAAAACTCAAATCAGGTGGTGAAGACGCTGTTGAATTTGGTCTCGCATCTGTCCAAGGATTCGACGATTCAGTATATACTTGTGCTGTTGGATGATCTGTTGCAAGAGGATCGCTCACGTGTGGATCTATTCCATGAGACTGCTGGCAAGCTGAAGCAATGCATTTGGGGTCCGTTCTTGAATCTGTTGAATCGTCAGGATGGTTTCATTGTCAACATGTCTTCGCGGATTTTGGCCAAGTTTGCCTGCTGGGGACACGAGACGATGCCAAAATCAGACTTGAACTTCTATTTGCAGTTCCTTAAGGATCAACTGGCCAGCAATGTGAGTTGATGATGAATGAATTGAATGAGCATGCGAAGCATTTCAATGTTTGTGAATGGCTCGAGGCAGCAGTGCATGTGAATGATCATTAAGCAGCAGATGTACATACCATAGGCATTTTTCATGAACTATTATGTTATTTTTTGACTTCACCACCGCAGGAATGACATTTGATTGGCCACAGTGTGATTATTGTAATTGACCAATTACAAAATCTTGATATTTCATCTTATTCGAAATGAATGCACGTTCCTTGAAAAGGGTACTGGCATGGCCAAGCTTTCCAATATATATCTCATTAAATATTTTGAGTAGTCTGAAAATAAACTTTAGTGAGCTTTGGAAGCTATGTTTATTCTTGTACTACTTTGAGTGAAAAGTTTTCACTGAAAACAGCTTCTGTACAAAAGACACAATCGTCCTAAACTCAAATTTTGTTCCTAAAATCATTTATATATTATTCACAAGCTTGGACAATAATTTTTGAAGCGTCGATACGCTTCCATAGAGATTATTATAAAACTGGTCTGATTTTTGTAGCGTATGGAGAAAGAATCCTTGCCACAACCGCTGCCTTTTACCCAAATTAAAAAAAAAATATATTATCAGGCCTGATCTCGTTTCCGATTTCTTGCAAATCCTGCGGAATAGGAATTAAGTGTACTTAAGTGTTCCCGCTTCCAAAAACCGACTGAGCTATTGAGCTTTTAACTTTAAAAACCCGATCGCGATTGCGATCCTTTGGATGGCAATACGTTTCGGCCGAATTCTGTAATCGTTTCTTAGAACTCAACCTTTACCAATTCCGATCAATCGAATTCTGAAACGAGAACAGACCTGTATATCTCCCACAATTTTGAGGGTAGATTGTCTATCATTTCATAATATATATCGTTATCAGATTTATTTATCGATCTATTAACCTTTGGTGACTATCAGTATAAAGATAATGGATATATAAGCAATCTAAGCTTCGCCATAAGTACCGCCCACATGCTACATACATATACCTACAATATATTTATTGCATGACATCGATTCCGATTTTTTTTTTCAAATTTAGTAGTTGTCTGTTGGGCTTTTTGAATATTCAGCCATGCTCCCATTTTCGCTTCCTTAAAAATTTTGCGATTTAGAGTACAAATTTGGTACAAAAACCGGTTTGAAATCGTAAAAGTTTTGCGAAAGCGAAAATTGGAGCATGGCTGATTATGATTTTTTAAATTCCTAGCACACGTTTGATTTTTATTTTTTAGAACATATTTGAATAGCTTTTAAATCCTTATAAAAGGCTAGTACTCAGAACGACAGAAAATTCCTTTCGTCACAGTATTTCGTATAAATAGAAACACTTTCTAAGAGCACATGAGCATCTCAGCAAAGCCAAGGTGTTTCTAATTATATGAAATACTGTGACGAAAGGAATTTTATGTCGTTCTGAGTACGGGGCTAAAGGGTGCTTTAAATTAAAAAGAAAAAAACCGAAATTTTGCAGTAGTGAATGAAATATTTATTTGGAGCGAAACATCAATGCCTGCTATTTCATTTTAAGCGATTACTTCATGTAAATGTTGCCCCCCGCTCCAATTTAGGCATACATTTTATTCCAGCGTTTCGACCGGTATCTCACCAATGGCAGCTGTAATGCTGTGTTTCAAGGGTATAATTGTGACTGGTTTGTTCCTGTACGCGAGAGACTTCTCGTAGCTGCACAAAAAATAGTCCAGTGGGGTCAAATCATCTTTTCGGCCAATGGATTGGTCCAAAACGTGATAACTCGCCTCTCATTTGGTCCATGGTTTCGCGTATCCTGTGGCATGTGGCACCATCTTGTTGAAACCACACGTCAACCAATTCAAATTCTTTAATTTTGGGCAAAGAAAGTAGGTAATCATCGCGCGGTACTTTGCACCATTGACTGTAATTTTGCGATTTTCATTACGGTCCAATGATGCCGCCGGTCCACAAACCGCAACAAAAAGTGCATGTTTCAGGGTGCATTAGCAGTTCTTCAACTGACGGGCACATTGAGCCAAAAATGAGCTTCATCATTCTTCATTTTTCGATAGGCGAATTTGTATAATAAAAATCAATGATTTGCAAGCGCTGTTCGTTTGTTACTCTATTCATGTTAAAGTGGCAAATCTTACTGAGCATTTTTGGTGTTGCCACATGTTACGATTCACGCGTGAAGTGTCAAAAAATTTTCATTGAAAAAACAAATAGCATAACGAGAAAGGAAAGCTAACTTCGTCTGTGCCGAAGTTTTAATACACTTAAAAAAGCTCGCTCCAAAGGTTAACGATTTCGACCAAACTTCGCAGATCAGTTTGAAAACATTTAATTTTAATAATGACCGAGTTTAAGAACGCTAACATTGAAAACAAACAAGTTTTTTTCACAAAAACCCATTTTTCGTACGATCGTCTTCAAGTGTATAAAAATTACTCTTTATAAATGTCCCAATATATGAAGTCTGATTTCCGATCTTCGTCCCAAATGATTTCTATTCGAAATCAGTGCATTATAAGATTTAATTGTCTGTCACCAGGACACAGCGGCAACGATTCGTTGGATTGCTGAATTTAAAGAAAGGAATACCCACCGTGCTCCTTCAAAACGCTAAATATCATACAGAACAATAATCTGTTGGCTATAGTTAGATTAAAGTGAAAAAGCACCTCAAAGTATTGAGACAATGAAGGAATGCAGTCTGATGACAGTTATATTTATTAGGAGGTCGGTGGGCAATTGCACGAGATGTAAAATAGTTGGCAAATCATTCTAAAATACTACATCTCTACGGATTCGGCGTTTCTACGGATCAATTAATCTTAGGCAATCGATTCAAGATTCCTAAAATTACAAGTATCATTGTCTAATGGTAATAGCGTAATTATACTGAGCACATCTAACATCAGACATCGTGAGTTAAAATGCTTAATTACAATTTGCTATGCCAACATTGTAAATTTTTCGTTTTGTCAAAATAATAAGTAGGTTGGTGTCTAAAAGGACCACCCAACAATGAAAAATTTTGCCGCGCCAAATGTTTATAACTCATGATGTGGGATGTTAGATGTGATCAGTGTAATTAGCCTATAAGCACTTTTCGTCGTAAAACTCGTCAGTGAACTGAACCGAACCGAACCCGTTTTCGGTTCTGTTAAGCATTTTCTAAAGATCGCCGTTTCGGTTTGCGGTTCGCTTTATCAGCTGGAATTAGCGGTTCGGTTCGGAACCGTTTTGCATCCCTGGTTTTATATTTAATCCAGCTTTCATCAATAACTTGTATCAGAGACTGTAAATAGTGATTATTTGATTTTTTTTAGACAAAAAAAATAATTATCCACTAAGATTACTGAATAATAACAACGTATGATATTCAATAAGGTTTTACTGTTAAAAAATTTCAAATAAATCGGACAAAAAATAGGACAGGCTAATC
Source organism: Lordiphosa magnipectinata (assembly GCA_037044535.1). Taxonomy (NCBI): domain Eukaryota; kingdom Metazoa; phylum Arthropoda; class Insecta; order Diptera; family Drosophilidae; genus Lordiphosa; species Lordiphosa magnipectinata. Next base: position 164,965 of record JBAMBO010004050.1, read on the forward strand.
TTTGTCCACCTTTGATCTAGCCTTGTCGATACAAAATTCTGTTTTCAAGATTTGACGGAAAATCTGTTTACTATCTCTGGCTTTTCGTTATTTTATATCCCAGGTTCTAATTTAAACGAGTTGATAATGATTGTAACCTCCAAATAACTGAATGTAAAATGATTTTCTAACCACAAAAGCTTGAAACTAACCATCAGAAATTAATTTACTTTTGCATGCATTTTCAAGTTTTATTTGCTTTTTATTAAAACAATTAAAATGTATACATACATATATACAAATCTATCGAGAACTGACCTAAGTGGTATTCTAAACTCTCACCTAAAACTCTTTGAATGAGAATATACTTAAGTGTTAATGTGATCATGCACCAATCGGAATTTGGCACTCTATAAAGATTATATACTTCAAAATCAATCTCACCCACCCGGAACATCACGTGCTGTCCGTTCATTTGTTAATGGATTTGTGTTTTTCACCGAAACAAAATCAAAATATATTTCTTGCACAATTTTTCTTTTTTTAAACTTAATTTAATTTATAACCCCCCGGCCCTTCCAACAAAACCAACAAAATCTCCCTAAAGTGCTCAGCCTATTTGCTAGAGAAGGTTGAGCTCTCCAAGCGGGCGCAAACGATCATTGTGCACTCGCATGGACAGCATGGCAAAGACAAAGATCATCATGGTCATCAGTACAGCCCGAATGTTGCTCAACAATTGCAGCAGCATCAGCACGATGAGAGCTATCGCGATATGGGCGGCGAGTACCAGCAGCAGGATGGCAAATGTGTTATACCGGTATTCCAAATACACCCCAACCAAAGACATACCATTCATCCACTTACCCAAGACACACACAATATGCACAAACAAATCCAATCACTATCAACCATAACTTACTCCTAAATAATCCCCAAGGGTGTTGCAAAGTCAAAAATTATTGAATTTTTTCCTCGGAGCTGGAATAAAAACAATTGGTTTTTGTCTTAAATCAGATTCGGTATTCATATGTACATACCAACAAAGTATGTGGAAATATCTCTTGCGTGTTAAGCAATGGGAGCCCACCTAATGGCGGATTTGCAATCATCTTGGAAGCATTTTCTTTTAAATATAGTAATAGTTGTATGTATAGTCGGCGAGGCCCAGGTCTTTGCATTGTGTGGATATGTTTCTTATGAGAGCGTATATATTCAAGTTTGAACTTGCAGCCTAAGTTGATATTAACATTTGAACCTGTTCAAACTTGTTCGAAACCAGTTTTAATTGGGAAAGCTCCCACGCATCAAATTTCCAGTTCATAGCGTAAATAATTTCTGAGATATGTTAAATGTCAACCTACACAAAGAAAACCTACACACCAATTTTCCAATTTTCTGAGTTGTGGACTTGAACCATATCTGAACTGGTTAAGCGGGCTGGTTCGGCTAACTTCATAGTATCAGCTTACATATCAAGTTACCAGTTCATAGAAAAATTATTTTCTGAAATATGGCTCTGGGCCTGTTTTTAACCGGTTCGATACCTGATCCAGTAAAATATCCAACTACATATTACCAACCTTCAAACCAAGTTTCCATTTCATAGATTTAACAATTTCTAAGATATGGCTTCGAAACACTTTTGAACCGTTTCAAAATCGGTTCTGAGCTAGTAAAATGTCCATCTACATGTTGCCAATCTACACACCAAGTTTCCAGTTGATAGCTCAAATAATTTCTGAAATATGGCTGAGCCAGTTAAATATCCAACTCCGTATTTCCAATCTACAGACCAAATTTTTCAAGCTATAGCTTAAATAACTTCTGAGATACTGCTCTGAACCATCTTTGAACCGTTTTAACCGTATCGAAACAGTGTCTTTCCTGATCGAAATGAACATATTTTGTGAAGATCGGTTCTGCGGCTTAGACGCCTTTAAGAGTGCGCTCACACATGCGGCTTAAAGATGAACTGACGGCTGACCAGGATATTTTAGTCGAAATAAACAAACTTGCTTGATTGATTCCGCAAAGCTAAGCTTACAACTGAATTCTGAAGATCAAACCAGTACTTGTTGGCCAAACTTGAATGCACGGAGCGTGGATATTTGTCAAGATCTGCCTTTAGTTCTGCCGTCAGTTCATCTTTCAGTCGCATGTGTGCGCGCGCCCTAAGAAACAAAACAAACATAAACATGCACTTTCATATTTACGTATGTATAGATACTTGAAAAAGTGGTTGATGAACCATTTAAAATTAACTAACAATTTGTAGCAGGGGCGTGGTCATGTTATGTTTGCACCTAACTTTAAACAGGAACACACACAACACCAGAAAAGAGGCTGCTCGACTATATTCTATCTTCTCTATCTTCAGTAGTCTTTGCCCAGCAACTGCAAATGAGCAGCTGCCTCCTCATGCCAGCATTGCCATAATTGCTTGGGAATTCCATGGCAGCAAAAACCGACACCAACAGACAATGCCAAGTTCACAGAAGCTTTTGTGTGTGTGTGTGTCCCCAAATGGCTTTAATGTGTTAGTGAGAGAGATTTTCTCCCCACTGCTAACACAGTAACCAATTTCTTTGAGTGCAGAAATGCATTAAAACCGGATTTGAAATGTTTCGTCAGAGATGAAAAAATGTATTTTCAAAATGGGATCGAAAGTTTGCCAGAGAATTAATTCAATTCTTAAAAAACTAAATAATTCTTGACTTGCACTCTATTTACGTGTATGTGTGTGTGTATTGGATTTGCAGCCCCTAACTGTTTTACTAACACAACTAATTTGCGAGTTCATAGCGAGTGAAAAGAAGAAGAAGGAGCAGCAGCATCAGCGACCAGTCTTGTAAAGCAGTGTATAAAGCATAAATATTAATGAATAAACAACGGTGCATTGGTAAACAAACGGTGATGGTTAAAAACAACAAAATGTCAACTCTTGACGTGTCCCACTGAAGGTTGCAGGACAAAAACAATTCCCCACGTCTTATATTTTCAATATTACCCCCGTTTCCTTTCTGTGTGTATGTGTGTGTGAGTAGAATCTTGTAGTAAAAATTAGATTTCTGTGAGTCATAACTAACAAAGCTAACTTGAAGAATTACCCAAATATGTCAACTACCTGATACTTATATATTTTGATTTGATGAACTTTCCTTAGAACAACGAGTACATCCAGTCGGTGGCCCGCTGTCTGCAGATGATGCTCCGTGTGGATGAGTATCGATTCGCCTTTGTCAGTGTGGATGGCATCAGCACTCTGATACGCATTCTGTCCACTCGTGTCAACTTTCAGGTGAGTTTGAAATTGAAATGTGTAAATTGTTTGTACAATTTAAATTCGATTTCTTATTCATAGGTGCAATACCAACTGATCTTCTGTCTGTGGGTGCTTACCTTTAACCCACTGTTGGCTGCCAAAATGAATAAGTTCAGTGTTATTCCTATTTTGGCTGATATACTGAGCGATTGTGCCAAGGAGAAGGTAACGCGCATAATTTTGGCCGTGTTTCGTAATTTGATTGAGAAGCCCGAGGATTTGTCAGTGGCCAAGGATCATTGTATTGCCATGGTGCAGTGCAAAGTGTTGAAACAACTCTCGATTTTGGAGCAACGTCGTTTTGATGATGAGGATATTACGGCCGATGTGGAGTACTTGAGCGAGAAGTTGCAGAATTCTGTACAGGATCTAAGCTCCTTTGATGAGTATGCCACAGAGGTGCGCAGTGGTCGTCTGGAATGGTCGCCTGTGCATAAATCTGCGAAATTCTGGCGTGAGAATGCTCAGCGCTTGAATGAGAAGAACTATGAATTGCTGCGCATTCTTGTCCATTTGCTAGAGACATCGAAGGATGCGATTATTTTGTCCGTTGCCTGCTTTGATATTGGAGAGTATGTGCGTCATTATCCACGAGGCAAGCAGTAAGTATCTCTAACACACAGTGGTCCTGATAGTAAATTTTAATCATAATCGAGTGGCGGGATTTAGTACTTGGTTATCCGAAAATTATACTTATTAAATCGGACCTTTATTCATAATTTGGGAATAATTGCAATTCACATACTCGTCATTTGTGACAACTAGACCTTCCCTGAGTTAAAACAAACAATTCACAGCTATATTCATTGCTTTTAAAGCCCAATTGTGTCGCATAACTGTGATTTTTTACATTAACATTATTATGTAAATCGGTTTCGGTACACACTTCGGTAATCGTATTAAAAGGAGCAGCTAGAATTTTAATTCTTTCGAATTTTGTAACTACAAACGACCTAAAATCGTATCCGAAAACTCAATTTTGGATACATTTTTACTGTGAATAAGAACCCCAAGGTATCGACTTGCTAAACTTCAATTTTCTTTCCAGTGTTTTGGAGCAACTGGGTGGCAAACAGATTGTGATGCAGCATCTTAGCCACGAGGATCCCAATGTACGCTACGAGGCCCTGCTGGCAGTACAAAAACTGATGGTACACAATTGGTTAGTAAAATTCTCCTTCAACCCATCTCTCATCTCTGCCCATATATACATAGGTGCCGGTGCCGGTGGAACCAAAAGTACATCTATAAAATCATTTTATCAAGATTCAAAATGCAAAATTCTCTGTACAATACCAACACGAAACTTTCTCTCTTTCTCTATATTTATCAGGGAATATCTGGGCAAGCAATTGGAAAAGGAGAACGAGAATCAGAAACAAGGCGGTGCTCCCATTGCCGGCAAGGCCTAATAAACTCTACACGATATCTGTCAACATCATGTACAACCATTCAGCCCAGGCCGCCAGCCTTGAAAAAAACTTGGATAACAATAAGAGTTTAGCGGAAAGAGTTCCCTTTCCAACTCCCATATGTTTGTTTTTCTTGATAAATTTAAGCGCCTAATTTGTTGTTTCCTCCCACTGTCGGTTAAACTAAGTTCCCATCCCCCTTCCTTGTAGGAATCAATATATATTGTTTGCTCTTTGTTGGCATTCCACTAAAAAAATACAATAATACAAAAATAGCAAAGAAAAATACACAAAAATTCTTGATGATTGTTCATTTTACTATTTACATTTTGTTGTTATTATTATTCGTTTTTCATATCTGCGCTCAGATTTATGCACTATTGTATTATAAAAAAAAGCGACCACAAAAAAAGTGTGTATAAAAAAACCTATCGAGTATTTTCTTTCATTATACTTACTAAATATATATATACATTAAATAAATCAAATTGTTAATAAAGTGTGCGATACCATTTTTGTGAGTGTAAATTAAAAATGTACCTAAAGTAACTTACTTTTTATCCGCCCTTGTTGTTAGGTAATGAAGTGAAAACTCTTATTTAAAATCGTGTGAACTATTTACTATGCAGAAGCCAGAAGTAATCGGCCATTGGACTCTCTTTTTGCTCGTTGTTCACTTTAAAGGAATTTTCTTTATAGGCATGTGAATACTAAAGAGTCATTAAGTTGTTAAATGTAGTGTTATTATTCTAGTAATTTTTGCAGTGGTTAATTTGCAGTGTGGTGCAGGGGTTAATTTCAAACATGCTAAATATAGCAATCAAGGAGAACCGGTTCGCTTTCAGAAGTCGATGGTAGTGTAGGCGGTATAGAAGTCACTTCCATCTCTTTTCTGCTTTTGTATTTTAGTTTTGGTCCGTCACGTTAATTCTGTCAAACACACAATGAAACATTTACCATTAGTCGGCTCGGTTCGGTTAAAGGTAACAACAACAGCGCGCTGAAAAAACCAAAGTTGATATTGCGTTCCGTTAAATTTTGGTGGCGGGTAAATTCCAGGAAAACATCGTGGAGACAGCGCTGCCGTCGACACACATGCTGCTGCTTCGACTTACGGCACTGAAGAAAATCATCAGCAAAACCAAAATCAAAATCATAAAGCGACGTCTGCTGCTGCTGCTTTTATTTTTCTCAATAATCGTTTTCTTGCTTTTCATTTGGCTGTGACTTCGGGTTTCATCAAAAGCAGAAGCAGAAGCAAGAGTTCATATTGTTAAGTTGAAAAAAGTCGAAGCTGTGAAAAGCAAAAATTTTGAAACTTTTGCTAATTCGACAGAAGCAATTTAAACCCTGCTGCCAAGTAATTTTTATTACGCTTGGTTTTCAAATCGAGCAATTGTTCTAAAATCTTCAGCAAAACATTGTTTATTATTATCTAAGTGCCTCGATAAACGTTCTTCTATTATGAGCTCAGCACCAATATTGGCTGCAGTGTTCCTAGACCTGAGATTTCAAACTTTGTTAACTTCTGACCAAAAAAAAGTTGCTAAGCAGCACATTGCAGACATGCTGAAGCGCCAAAAAGAAAGAAAAACGAGCCTTTTCAACACTTAAGTTTGTTCTTTCTGATCTAAGAGCTAGTATAGATGAACAGCTCCTAGAAGATATAATGCTTATTAACTTAAACTAAGCAGTTCTCAAATGTAGTAAATGTCAACTAATGAATTTAATAATTTAAATTACATTATTAAAATAAAGAATATTATAAATTGAAACTATTTATTTTTTGTTCAAGCGAACCGACGTTCGAACCAAAACCTTGGGTTCAGGGGTTCCAGGAGCCGGTCCGCGAACCGAACCTTAGACTTAACATCGGGTTCGAACCCCCGGACCGAACCTTCTGCAAAATTTTAGAGGTTTGCAGCCTTGATAGCAAAATTGTCCATTTTGATGAATGCAAAACCTATTAATGGCAATTGAAATCGAAATATTTTTTATTGGCATTTTCGAGCATTCAGTATTTGATCTACCGGGCGTGGTGCAGCGATAGTGTATGTGCCTGCTGCTGCGGGAGGTGTGGGTTCTTACCCGTCTCGAAACATCTAATAAAAATAGGTTTTTCTTTAAAAAACTTTACACAACCGGTCACTTTCACCTATTGGCGCTAGCTGCGATATAGACATAAAAAAGTTAGAAGCACACAAGCCGAGATATTGAGAGAAGCTCGGCTAGTGACCCCTTGGGCTATATATGGACGTTGACGTACAATGCGCAGTACGTTCAAGTGGCCCATGCGACACCAAGCCTAAGCTTGTTACGCGCGAACCCCAAGCAAACTAGCAGCCCACCTCCCGCCCAACCGACCGAGAGGCGCAGCCACTAACGTGTGACACGAAATCGCGAAGGAAGAACATAAAGTAATGTTAACTACGGGCTAAATAAGTTAAAATAGAAATTTTTATAGCAGGAAGAGAAGCTTCAGAGTTAATTATTCGGTAGAGTTTATTGTAATCAGCACAGAGGACAGACACGAAACGGTTCATGCAAGGCATAGTTAGTATTACAACGATTTAGTGATAGGGGGATAAAATTACGAGTCGGTCTAATAGGAACGTTGAGGTTAATTTGGCCAACCAACTCAGTTGAGTCATTTCACCATTTATTAGTCTATGTATAAAGATTACTCCAAGCATAACTCTACGGTTAATAAGGGAGGGAAGGTTAATCAAAAGAAGTCTACTAGAGTACGATGGTAAACGGACCTCAGGATTCCAGCCCAAACCACGAAGAGCAAACAATAAAAATTGTTTTTGCACAGATTCAATTCTATCTTGATGGGTCGAATATTGCGGAGACCACACACATGATCCGTACTCGAGAATCGGACGGACAAGAGAAGTGTACAAAATCTTCGTCGTATAGGGATCATCAAATTCCTTCGACCAGCGCTTAATAAACCCAAGAACACTCCTGGCCCTACAAACAGTAGCAGTAACATGAGAGTCAAATTTAAGTCGGTGATCAAGAATAACCCCAAGATCATTTACCTCATTGGCTGAATCATTTAAGCACTCAAGTAGGACGTTATCAAGCATATAAGTGGAGAATTGTGGCAAGCTCCTGTAAAATGTCATAACCTTACACTTGGAACTGTTAAGGTTTAATAGATTATCTTTACACCAAGACTGAAATGCATCCAAGTCAGCTTGCAAATTATAGCGGGAAACCAAATCGTTATATGTTAAACATAGTTTCACATCATCTGCGTACATAAGCACACGAGAGTGAGTCAAGACAGACGGAAGATCATTTATGAAGAGAGTAAAAAGCAATGGACCCAAGTGACTACCTTGGGGTACACCAGAGGTAACCTGGATTAGTTTCGAATATGAATTACAAAATAGATCTTTTTGTGTTCTAGAACTTAGGTAATCAGAGATTCAACTAAGAAGGTTAGTTGGGAAACCAATTAAACTCAGTTTATGAAGCAACAAGGAGTGATTAACAGAATCAAAAGCCTTACTAAAATCAGTATAAATGACGTCAGTTTGCATCTTACCAAAGAACCCTTATATAAATTCAAATAATTTGTTTAGTTGTAGTAGACATACTGATGAGGGCTGGCCCTGCTTAAATCAGTCGAAACTTTTTTTGTTTAGGTTCCGGGTACAGTAGGCCGGTGAAACCACCCATATAGGGATTTATACAATTGTACAAAAGTTCTTATCGTATATAATAGTATATGGGCATTTCCACAGCTACGAACGTGACAATCGTACGAATTTTTTTTTAATTATGAAGAAAAACAAAGAAAAATTTGACCATAAATTTCTGCATATTGCTTTTTGGATAGCCCTTGAGTAGCACTTTATTTACTGTAAAAGCTGAGAGTTCTAGACAGTAAGGTCCCGTACCGCCATCTATCGAAGTAAAACCGAAAATGAAATTGTATGAAAATCATTCAAAACCATTATTTCTATAACGAGCTGCAAGGGTATATAAACTTCGGTCGAGCCGAAGTTAGCTTTCCTATATTTTTTTGCTTTATTCTCCATCAACTTAAAATCTATTTTAATAAAAAATTTCCCACGAAATCTTGAGATCGTATAAGCTGCACACTTGCAGCTCACACATTATTCTACAAAGTTTCATCCAATCGTAATCGTCGTAGAAGGTGCTCACTAGTTTTATAGTAGTCACTTTTTTACATTTTCTAAGTTGGGTAAAGTTACATATTTTTTTTCGGGAAGAATAAGTTTTTTATGGATCATCTTAAATTATAGTTGTTAAGATCGGAATTGCATTTAATATACGAGAATGCTTGCTGAAGCTCTTCAATAGAGCATTGCTGTCCCACGATTGTATATGAATAATAAACATATGTGCGATATTATGTTGGGGATAAGGAAAATTTTCGGGTTTGTTTCGAACATTCCAAAAATCCTGGAGACTCGCCGCTGTTTATTATATTTGTGGGGACTACTTTTGAACATGGCTAAAAAAAAAACCGACTACAAAATACCCTCTGTACCTTTGAACCACACACACACAAACACATGCACAAACGCATACACACTCAAGATAACAGCAGTAGTGCTGTACCGCTCCAGCAAGCTCAATTGTTTCGTGTATAAATTGATCTGGGTATACATCTACCTACATGCTCAAATTTCTGGCTCTATCTCGTATAGTCTTTGAGATCGACGCGTTCATACAGATAGAGAGACGGACCCTACGCCCCCTACACCCATCATATAGGTTCGTCCACATCATAATTACAAAATTCCACAAAGTGATGAAATATTTCAAAACATTTTAACAATCTTCAATATTATGAGGAATCAGTTTTCTATCGACTTTCCACAGACGAAATTTATTTTTTTTAACTTTTTGTTGTAATTTATTTGGCGACCTTTCTAATGTTTAATTAGTGAGTTTAGCTGGCTCTAGGTCTTAGGTATTTTCATAAAATATCTTTGGGCTATATCTGGATTGGGCACTTTTCAAAGTTTGAGGTATCTTATTATATTCCAGAAATCTCCAGAGGCTTTTGCACAAGCATTGGCATTTCAAATTAAAGCTATTTGACTTTATATGTAAAGTGGCGCAAACATGCCCGGCTACTAGATTAGATGAAGAAAGTTGATCGAATTTAAACCGCCTGCTCAAAGCTAGGTAGATTTAATGCATACGGTTGTCCATCCAAGACTTCACAAGTAAAGTAGTTCAAGTTTAGTTCTAAGTGTAATCTCTAGAGATTTCCAGGACATCACTGAATAAGTCTAAAAATGAAAATGAAAAATATTATTCACGTCTGCTCCCGTTTTCGATTTCGAACCAATCCTGCGGAATTGGTAAATGCTCCCGCTTCCAAAATTTGAATTTGGTTTTGGGCCTTAATCTTTTAAGCCCCATTTATCTTCAGTCGACCCTCTTGATGTCAAAACGATCTGACAGAATTCTTTTATCGTTTTTTAGAAATTAAAGCACTTACCAATTCCGATCAATCGAATTCGGAAACGAGAACTAATTATACCCTTGTAGAGGATATATTAAAATTGTCGAGATGTTTGTAACACATGGAAGAAAGCATCTCCGACCACATAAAGTATATATATTCTTGTTCAGCATGACGAGCTGAGTTGATATAGCCATGTCCGTCTGTCCGTCCGTCCGTCTGTTTCTATGCTATCTCCTCCGTCAGTTTTAAAGCTATCTTAACCCAACTTTGCACGAAGTCAGATCGGATGACTGTAGCATATAGCTGCCATAGGAACCATCGGTCGAAAATGTTGTTTTAGTGATAAAAACTTTTTTCTCTTCAACGCAAACGTCCCCAAACCTCGTATTTATAAGTTTTCTATGCTTTCACATAATTCCACCAAGTTTAATAGGACAACTATATAGTATAGCTGGCTTAGAAATTGGGTGTAGAAAATATATATAGGAGGCCTTGTCAAAAATGTGTACATTTGGCAGAATGTACATATTTGTGTCAGTGGAATCAGGCTACTAATTTATATAAATCATACAAGCTACAAGGGTATAAAAACTTCGGTCGAGCCGAAGTTAGCTTTTCTCAATTATTTTGAATTAATATTTAAACACCATTCATAAGACTAACTTTTTACCAGGGTAACCGTAACCGTATTTCGAAATTAACCGATTAAAACTCAAAACCAGAACCTAAATGATAGTTCGCAGAAGTAGTCGGTGTTCTTTTGACGATATTCAATATATTGCTGCTATTACGCCCTTATTCATCTTGGATCCATCCGTGATTATTTTGGTATGTTGTTATTTTGGCTTTCAGGTCAGTTGTCAGAGAATCTCGCCACAGGAGTTGGAGTGCCAGTTTGCCTGTCACTGCTTGGATATCAAGGGGGTCGAATCCGAGTCTATGATCTCGCTGGGCTTTCCCCACAAGCTTGAACCATGTCTTCTTTTCAGTTTTTTGCTAGAATAGCTTAAAAATAATGTTGCTTGTAGAAAGACACCCTGCACTCAGTTATCAGTTGCGTCGTTTGATTGATTCATAATTGAATTCAGTCCAAATTCCGCTTTACTTCCCAACCAAAATGACAAACATCTTTTCATTTTTATAGCTTTTTTTGTTGTTTAATTTTTGTGGTCGTCACAATTTTTTCAGATTTAAATTAAATATTCCACTTTTTATTTAAATTAAATAATAGAATTGTCCTATTTAAACTTTATAATTAACATAATTGTAGTGTTTTAGGTCTGTACTTTGTGGTTGTTGTTGGTTTATACATTAATATAGCTGATCTTGTTTGGATTGTGACTGAACACAATAATACAGAAAGTTCCTGTTGTTGTTACTTTTGAGGGGTGGCGAGTTGTGTTTCAGCTTTATCTCCCTTACTTGGTGGCCGATTTCAGGTAGGCAATCAAATCACCGCGCTCATTGGGCTTCTTCAGACCGGCAAAGATCATTTTAGTGCCAGGGATGTACTTCTTGGGATTTTCCAGATATTCGAAGAGTGTGTCCTCCGTCCAGGTGATACCCTTGGCCTTGTTGGCATCTGTATAGGCAAAGCCGGCAGCCTGGCCAGTTTTACGTCCAATCAGACCATGTAGATTGGGACCAACCTTGTGCTTGCCTCCAGCCTCGACGGTGTGGCACTGAGCGCAACGCTGAACGAACAGCTTCTTGCCCTTCTCAACATCACCAGCAGGAACGCCCATAGTGGATTAAGTGTGTGTGTTTATAATGTGTTAACACGGACTCGACTGAAATGATAAGAGAAGGAAAGTGGAGAAAATCAATGATTGTTATCAATTTGTCCCCAATGCCCCGTTATGTAAACAATTGTGATAAGAACCCGCCGAAGCGGAAACCAAATATCGCTAAATGTTCAGCGAAGGTTAACCTGCATTAGACGACGTGTGCACATTTTCATTTGATAAGAGCCATAAACCCATTAGTCAGAGGCTGGGATTATAAAAATTATTTCTTATACTTTTCTACACACAAAATGTTTCGAGATAAATTAAGGTGATCAATAATTTGAGCTTAAAGATTAAAAAAATGCCTTAACTTTTTTATACGCTTTTTGTGCTCCTTAACTTTGAAATAAACTATCCCAAACAATCCTACGATTTTTATTTCCAATGAAAGGGTATATCTTCACTTAAAAAAATCGTACAATTCTTTGGGATAGTTTATTTTAAAGTAAAAAAATAGTAATTTACGATAATTTCAAAAAATGTCAAAACGAAAGTAAAGGTTCCCAACAAAAAGCGTCTGAAAAGAGGCAACTTAGGATCTTTTTGCAACTTTAAGCTCAAATTACTAAAAATCCCAACAACCCTTCAATATACTGGACCTTGTTGCCTAGCGTTATTGAATCAAGAAGTAAACGAAACTATTATACCTGAGATATTGTTCAGTATCTGATTCGAAAGGTTGTTTACACCATACTTTTCAAAACTAAACTGCAGAACACATTCTGGAGAACAGCGTGAAGATTTCGCACTGTGGGCAAGCACATCCTGGGCATTAAGTTGATTTCATAACTTTTGAACAATTGGATGCAAAAAAACAAAACAAAAAAACTTATTGCTTAGTGTTATATTTTTGCTGAATCCAATATCTCTCATTTCTATTATCTAACTGTGCTTCACGTCTTCCCGCTATATACAAAGTTCACTAAAAATTAACGCGTGAGTAACGCGCGGGGGCAACGTCATCAAAGCTTCAGACAGTCACATGTTGGCCCCTCTGCTCACTCACACACACACATTGGCACAATTTGTCTCCGTCTCATTTTTGCCTGAGTCAAATGCTTATTGCGTCAGTAATTTTGATATTTGCTCAGCAACAGGCAACAAAAAAAAGAACTTCTAATGAATAACTCGAACTCGGGGGAATTCTATTCCGCGGTCAGCATTTCCTCATGCGACTAATTAAAGTTGCATGCAACTACATATGTGAACTTGAATAAAAGCAACAACAATGTCAACAACGTTCGACTTGTGACGTCGACCTTGGTGAGAGATTTTCATTTATAGTAAATGAGTGTAAAACAACTTTTCCTTACAATTGGAAACAGGCCAAAGAGAGAAAGCATATCTTTACTCTCTCTCTTCAAAATTGAGAGCAAAACAGCTAATTGCAAAAAAATAACCGTTACATAAGTTCACTCCTGCAAAGGTGAAAAAGAATTAAGCCATGAAATTGGCTCAAAGAAAGTCGAAAAACTAGTTTAACAAGCACGTGGCGCGCATTTGCAGCTTGTAGCATGAATATGAATCAAAATTCCCAGAAATGGAAAATCATTTTCGCGAGAGTGTAAGCCAGAGAGGGAGAGTGAGGTAGCTAAAGATCAAGTATTTGCTCTCCGATCATGTAATCAACGCAACGTACACACGCGCTCCGAGAACTTTTCAATGCCAATGTGACGACGACTTCCATGAACAATCATCATTCATGCTAAAATTAATGATTTTGTTGTTGCCAACTTTAACACCTTGCACGCATACACTCACAACAGAATCACCCTCGCCTATACACACACACACAAGGACACTTTTACGTAACCTAAAGCAGCAACCCCCAAAAATATATTTGCGGCAAATATTTATTAAAAAATACAAAACTATGTATGATGCACGGGATCATTTAAAGTTTAGCAGATTTATATTCAGTTTAACACTTTTTTAAAACTTTTCATTAATATTTACGTCACTTAAAATTGGCGATAAATTAAATATACGCCTGCTACAGCTGCTTTTACTTACATTGAACACAAACCGTCGCTGCGAACAGTTATTCTACGAATGATTGAGGGGTATGGAAATGCTTGGCTGTGAAAGTATCGATACCGCGGTCTAGAGATGGAAAAATTCTGATGCAAAAAGCACGAAAAATATGTACTGAATTAGCAAAAAAGCGCCAAATATTAATTTAAGGGTTTACATACAGTTAAGTGGCTTGAATAAGCCATTTTCAAGAATTTTTCCTAAGAAGACCTTAAAATTCATTAATGTAAGAATTTTTACACATATTAAGGAAACTTATAACCGTATTTTAACATTTTTTATTTTAAAAATTATAATTTTGAAAGCTGCTACAGGTGATATCCAGAAACTTTACTCCAAAAAGGTGCTTTGCGAAGACCACCATATCTCTGGACTTAATCATCCAAAATTTAAAAAATAAACGGATTTCTTTAAAAAATTGTTAAATCTGCGAATTAATCGAAGGAATAAGCAATATAAAATATTCTTAACAAAATGGCAGCTTCTCAAAAAAAAAAATAAATTTTTCAACCAACATTTTTCTTACTTTAATTGTCCATTAATTCTAAATTTTAATGGAAAAATTTAATTGACTTAAAAAAGTAGAACTAAAATGTAAGCAAATTTCAACAGGATTTAATGGTAATTGAAGCATATAACTAATTTGAATCAAATAATTGATTAGTGCTTGAGTAATTAGCCATGTGAAATAATTGAATGGAAAAAAATTGTAATCAGCATTCCCAGCTCTGCGTATAAGGTGCTTGAATTTGAATGAGAATTTAATTTCAAATGATAGCCTGGATGGGAAACTTATCTAATTTAATTATTCTTCCAATTTGGGATTGTCGGATGTGACTCTTAAAAAAAAAACCATAGTTTTGAGCTAATAACTGTGTTCATTCTTAAGACGCTTTAAGTAAAGGAAATACAGAAAACTAAACGCAACTAGCATTGAAATAAGGTACATAAAATCTCTTTTGAATGGTTTCAAAATGCAATTGCTATTCAGAATTTATTATAAATGACAGCATTTTATTTAACACACAAAAAACCAAATTATATTCAAAGACCCTGAACATTTTCGGGAAGGTGGTGTTGGGATAAACCATGAATTAAAAGGCGTATTAAACAATACCTTTCTTGTACCTTTACCTTTACCTAGGTAATGGAAATTTCGGATACCTTATCTAGGTATATTTTTTGACATTTACCTTGTACCTTACCAAGGGAAGGACCTTTCCAATCACTGACACTATAAAATATTTACAAAATCCCACATGTTTCTTTTGAACAACTTTATTATTGGAATATAAATAATTTTTTTGTATTCTTAAAAACTAAATTGAAATCAAAATTTACATATATAACATTATCTTACCATAGCGTGAACCAACGCTCACTCCATTACTTATGCATCTATAAAGCTAAGTTCACAAAGGTAAATAATTTGACAAAATTTTGATGAAAACTGGGCTTAATTGGCGAACTTCCCAGCCATATTGATCAAAGTATTAGTGAATGGAACCATAGTTTATGTTTTAATTTTCATTGAAAATTTGTCAAATTATTTGCTTGTGTGAACTGAGTTATAGTTTTGCGAATTTCAATCCATGTTCAGCAAAGGAGTTATGTAAAATTGTACATAGATCTCTTCTTTACTCTCGGACTGCAACATAAAATGCAGCTCTAGCAGACCATTGGAATCAGTTTTGATGGCCACTTTGGTGGCTGCCTGCAACGCCTTTTGCGTCAAGCGTATCTGTTGGTTCTTGTAGCTGGCAACGGTAGTTGAACGGCAATTGAACATTAACATCATGTCACTTGTTTTGGCCACCTCCACACTCGACTCTGCCTGGATCACACCAACGGAGGCTATTTTAAAATGAGGGTTTTGTGGAGATATTGTAAACTCAAACTCATCAGCTGCCTTGTCCAGTTCATGGAAAATGTTTGATAAATCGGGACCACGTATGAACAGTGTATTTAAAGTGGGGCTGTCTTCCTTCAACTCATATTCCATAGGTTCATCAACATTCATGGTTTTGATGGCACATTCCGTGCTGACATCCTCGTCATCGTGGGGATCCAGAAGAAGCATTAGTGGAGCTCCCTCCCCTTTGTAGAGCATTTTGACACTGCAATCGGCCAGGCCAAACAAACTCAAACACTCGGCTAGGACATTGATCTTTAACCCAAAGCTAATATAATCCTGCACATGGAATTCCTCAAAATAGGCCGGAACCATAAAGACGGTGGCCTGTATGGATTTGCCTTGCTCTGCAGTTATACGCAAGCCATCCTCGCTGGCCTGAAAGGTGCCAAACTGCAAAATGGTAACAAAAACATAACAAAAAAGAACCAAAATTAAAAAAAAGGGGTACTCTCACCTCTGCAAAACTTATTGACTTGATGGCCGCATGAAAGGTCTTAATGTGATCCACGCGACATACGAACTTGTATTCGTCGTACTGGGATTGTGTCAACATTTTGCGGTTCTTTATGATGCCCTTGTCGTAAAGGCTTTTCGAATGATGCATTAATTGTCCATTAAATCATATAAACTTTGTTGCAAAATAAGGTTTTCTCGAAACCGACCGCCATTTCGAGCAATTGAACAGCTGAGTATCGATTTCACAAGAGATGGGCGATAGTTGAGTAAGTCACTGGAAATAGCGGTGACAGAGTAAATCACTGAAAATGAACTAAGTCGGAACGGTCATTACAACTTGAAATAAGGGGGTAGAGGGGTATAATTAAAAAAAATCAATAGAGGTATCGTTTCATAGGTTTTGGGTGCTCTGATTTCATTTCTGTCAATATTTTTCAGATCGGTGGGGAGTGAAATTTAAAAAAAAAACCAAATGGGGTATCGGTTAATAGGATTTTGAGTGCTCCAATTTCATATCTGGCCAAATTTTTACCAATCGGTGTGAAGGCTTATGACTTATGGGGGTAAAATAAAAAATTATATTAAATGGGGTACTTTTAGGTGCTCCGATTACATTTCTGGCAATATTTTTCCGATCGGGTGGGAATTCCCTTTAAATGGCAATTATATCCACTCTCCGAAATCCCATTTTGTATACAAATGTTTAAAATTTAACACCGAAACTCCAATTTAATTTAAAGTAAACCAAAAACGGCTGATTGACGTTTGGGACTATTTGCGACTGTTCGCTCAATGTAAGCACCAAAAAGGCCCAACATTCTAGCCGAGCTTCGTTAAGATCGGTAAATTTTTAGATGTAGCTCCAATACAAAATTAATAACTAAAAATATTTGAGTATATGTAATAAAATTTTGTTCCGCATCAAACAGTATAGGACAGAGTTCCACAGCCATAGCTCCTGGGGCCGAACGCATTCGGTAATTTGCACGTATAAAAGCCGAATGCTTGCCGAAGTCATTTCTCACTGAATGTCGGAAAGTCAGTCGCAGTCGGCGTTTCAAGACAATCCCTTACGAGTCGAGCAACGCTGCTAAAAAGCATTTACACATTTTCTGTCCTCTCTTCTTGGGGAACCCTGACAACAAATAAGATTAGTGACTTCCGTTAATGTCTAAAGTATCAAGAAACGACAACATTCAGCCGGCCATAGTCGGATCTTAATTTTCCCAGTCCATGAGTTGCTTGACTGCGGAACACGGATAATGGGACCTTTAAAACTATTAATTTTCGATCTCAGGGGTCAGTTGGCTACTGTTTAAGGGGGTTGACCCGTGTGATGGTTTCCAAAAATCGAACAATTTTTTTTTTCTTAAATCGCATCTATAACTTAGAAGAATTTTTCGATATTCGATGTCCTTAGAAAGTTATAGCGCTAAGAATATACGTTTATACATATAAACTGGAACATATATTTGAACTTTCCAACTCGTGTTTCTCGAAAACACTTTTTTTCGCCTTGAAATTTTTAGGGTATGTTTAGCACATGTGGGGCTAAAAGCTGAACTAGGATTATTAAAAAGGTCAGGCCGTTTTTTTTATGCAACAAAACAGGCCCAAAATAGAAATAAAATTTCATCTTGTAGCTACAGTCACACAGATTTAAATGCTTTTTTCCTTTTCGACTTCAGATCACTCAGTCGGCCGGAATCGTGTTGACCAATGCAGTACTTTTTTTTAACATGAATTACTTCCCCGCGCTGTATCACGGAAAGTTTTCATTATTTTGACTTCAAAAAATTTATAAATGTTCTTCAATAGTTACTAAATATATAATAAAAAATTCAAAGTTCTAAGTTTTAATCGCTTTTCAAAAAAAAATTCCCAAAAAACAGTTAAAAACGGCCGTCACACGGGTCAACCCCCTTAAGCCACTTAACGCACCTGGATTACAATCTCGATTTTTGGAATTTCTGCCGGTCAGTTTTTAATTCTGTCCCAGTGTGCACTGCCTTGAAATTTTATATTTGGTAAATCTGTTTCCCCCTTTATATTAAATCTTTTCTTAAAAAAGAAATCGCTGTCACTGGCACTTATATTGCTCATCCCTAATTGAAAAGAGTCGATTGTTATGGCAGTGTGGCGCGAGTTCTTGTTTATTTATCTTTATTTTTAAATTTATATTATACATATATGGGTTACATAATTATATTTATGTTTTTGTTAACTAGGACTTTCATGTAATTATTTTGACACATTTTCAGTATTATAAATCTAAATTTTGTTTATGACTTTCGCACAAGTCTGTAGCACGCGCTGGCGCGTTTTGAATTATCTAGTGAAGCGCGGTAAGCGTTTCAAAGCGTTGCCAGATGGTTACCTCCACCAACGAACTGGCAGCATCATCGCCCCACGCAATCGGCACTTCTGCACAAAAACAACAATTGGTTTTCGCAACACCATGGACCACACAATACCGCCTAAGGAGTTTAAATGGACGCCTGGTCATTTGATAAATGAGAATTTTAAGTTGGGCAACGGTCATGTGTGCGTGGTGCTTAATAGAAAGATCCAAGTACCGGGTCACGTGGTAAAATCGTTGTGGAAAAACGGCAAGTGCTCCAATTAAAATTATACATAACGGTAATGATAATATTCAATTTCCTTGCAGCCATTGTACGCTGTGCCGTGGATGGAGGCTCGAATCATTGGCGTGACTTTTTATTGTCCCAAGGTATCAACAAATCCCCGCCAATAGCCAAAGGCAAAGGCACCAAGGAAACTAATCACACGCATCTGGAGCCGCCTGACGTCATAACAGGCGATTTCGATTCCATCACCGAGGAGACAGTGGAATTTTTTAAAACAACACCAAAAATTCATACACCCGATCAGGATGCCACAGATTTTACAAAAGCCATCACTGTACTCCAGCCAGTGATGGAGCAACGCAAAGTGAAGGATGTTATTGTTTTCAATGACACTTCTGGTCGTCTGGATCAAATGATGGCCAATTTGAATACCCTGTATAAAGTACAGAAGGATAGCTGTAATGTCTACCTATTGAGCGGTGACTCCATCACTTGGCTATTGCGTCCCGGCAAGCACACTATCCAAGTACCCCTTGATCTGGTCACTAGTCAACGATGGTGCTCTCTTATGCCTGTGGGTGGAGCGGCTCATAATGTCACCACGACAGGATTAAAATGGAACTTGTGTGCGTATAGAGAACACAATTTGTATCCAATTGTATATACAGTGATTGATCGTGCTTTTTTTTATAGATCACGCACAAATGGAGTTTGGCGGCATGGTGAGCACCTCGAATACCTATTCCACTGAGTTTGTTCAGGTGGAAACCGATGCGAATTTGATATGGTCTATGGGTGCCTATGACTTTGAAGAGAAATTACGTTAGAAAGAGGCTGTTTAAGTACTTAAGTGCAACCTATGAGTGTTAAACTTTAATCTAAGATAAGTTGTTATTGTTAATGTTCATTCATTAGATGAACAGGCGTCCATTTCAGCTGTGTTGCCAACAACCGATTATCAAATTAATCTATGTACGCTGACGACTACAATAACGTGTGTTCCTATAAAGCTAGCTAGTATGATAAGAAATCCGGATTGGCAATAAATGGATCTACCACCATTACATTATAAATTTTTTTTACACTTTCCTCTGGGCGGAAAGTATTTTAAGCGCTATGTGAAGCTGTTTATTAACAGATCATTATAAAAATTTCTATGTATGTGGGGTTTGGTGACCTGTTTTTGATTTTAGTCAATGTTACAACTGGCTAGCTCAAGGTCTTCTTTGGTTGATTATAAGCCTTTTTATAACCAACACAAACCAACAGATATTAATTACAACATTTTGGAATAGCAATTGGGTATGTCCGTACAACGATCGCTGTTTCGAGAATAACCAAATTCTCTCATCAGCGGACTTGTTTTGCTGTTCACACTTCATTTTCTTCAATTTCTCTGATAATACACAATTCACTTTTCCATACATGTGTATGCCAAGGATTAACGGATATCAAATTTAAGGAATGAGATTTCGCCACCGATGATTTGATTTGATTTCTCTTCAATGTCAAGTTCTGATTGAGGCATCAACTTTAAACGCATCAATTTAAAGGACTGGGCACTTTTGGAAGCCTTTAATGACTGAATCGTCTAAGCAAACAATAGTTCGATCATTTATCTAAGATTCTCTCAATTTAATAAAAAATCAAGTGAAGCTATGAATCTGGGTTCAAACCAAAGCGTTAGATTCGACGAGATTTGGAGTCGGTCCGCGAACTGAATTTTGGAGATTGGCAGCCTTGCAAATTGACTAAATTAATTCTTTTTATAAAAAATTGCCTAACTCAGAAAAAAATTTGTTTGCTAAAACGAGAAGGACAAGCTAACTTCGTCTGCGCCTAAGTATTTATACCAGGGGTGCCCACGCCCATTCCGCAAGCCACGCACTCGTTGTTGCTTTGCGCAAAGGAATAGCTCGAGAGCATACGTTCTACGCGCCCATAAGCCTGCATAAAGAAGCTTTTAAAAATATCAGAGTTTAAGAATGCTAGCCAGGGAATCAAACCGAATCGTTTTTCGGTTACGGTTCTGGTACGTACCGAAAATATGTTTCGGTAAAAGGTTAAGTTTTGGTATAAATACCTGGATTTTTATTTCAGTATACCGGTACGTGCCGGTAAAATTTAAAGAAATTGGTAACCTGAGACAAAGTGGGTAAGCGACCTAGGCACACACAATTACGGATGTATTCGATTTACATCAAATTTCACTTGAATTCGTAGCTTGTTTTCATAAAATATTCTCCAGTTTGTATTCATTAGATGATTAAAATTATATTTTTTTTATCGGCTATTGTTTTTGGGTCCAACCGATTTTTCAGCGGAGCTTACTCTTGCTTGGGTAGCTGGACCAGCAAGAAGAGCTGAACTATTTGAATTGTCCCATTTCTTTTCGTTCATTTACATAACTCAAAAAACACGACTTTTGAGTTTATGATGCAGAAATATTCGCTATATTGTGTTCTATATGGTGTACAATTTTCATATTGATATACTTTGAACTTTCACAATATGTCGTTATTTCATTTTACAGGTTCATGTTCATGATCCAACAAGAGCGACATATCTTAGTTGTCGTCGTTTAAAGATCCTTCGGCTTTCTGTTAAGACGTTATATTTTCGAATTGGATTGATTATAAACAAAAAGATGTATTTTGCATAGAGAATACAAAACCGTTTATTTTTAAGTATGACAGTGTTAATGTAAGTGCGACAAATATAAATCGACTTTGTCTCCACTTTCAGAT
The DNA here is from genome assembly GCA_037044535.1 of Lordiphosa magnipectinata. Classification (NCBI taxonomy): domain Eukaryota; kingdom Metazoa; phylum Arthropoda; class Insecta; order Diptera; family Drosophilidae; genus Lordiphosa; species Lordiphosa magnipectinata. Next base: position 186,669 of record JBAMBO010004050.1, read on the forward strand.
AAAGTGTCGAAGCTGATTTCCTCATTTAGTTGCACTTGAAGAGAAATGGATAAAATTCTTATATTCATATGTCTCTACAAAACTTTTGCGATTTCAACCGGTTTTTGGACTATATATGGTTTAAAAATCGCAAAATTTTTCCGAAAGCGAAAATGGGAACATGCCTTTAAGACCCATTTTCCGACCGATCGGTCCTTGGAAACCACTAGATAAAGTAATCTGGTTTTGAACAATTTTTCCTTATCCGTTTCAAAGCATTTAGTATTAATAATGGGCGAGTTTAGGAACGCTATCATTGAAAAAAGAGTTTTTCTCACGAGGACGCCGAATTAGTCATCTGATCCGGGATTTACCGTCATATATGCAGAGTGCAGTAAAAAGAAGTCTCTGTGCAAAATTTTACCTCGATAAGGGCGCTGTCCATGGCTACGAAAACGGCCGCGAAATGAAAAACTCCATATAAAAAAAACTACTAAGGAATTTTTGTGTGTGGCCGTTTTAAATTCGGTTTCTACCAATCGCGAAAAATGCTTATACGTATTACGTCTCCCACTACGTTTTGTTCAAGCGCTGTTAAGTGCTTTAAGTGCTGTTAACGCCTCTTTTTTGCCGTGACGTGAACAAAATAGGTTTTTATTCTAATTTGTGCGGCGAAATTTAATGGCCAAATTGAAAATGAGCCCATCTAAATAAGATTCCTGCAGAAAGCGTCGCCAAATGGCACATTACATGGCGGGCAATCTGAAATTAATAAACGCCGTGAAAGTGAAGAGCGAGATGCGGGACTTGGCGGATAAGAAACACTCGGAAACCAGCCAGAGAACACCGGCGGACCGGAGCACGGTCTGCAACATCATGTGGCGTCTCCTGTCACCACAAACCACAAGCGAGGAGCTTAAAATCTATTTGGCCAGCATTCAAACACTTCACCCTCCAGTCCCCTCAATCAGTTCGATTTGATTGGCCTCATTTATGTCTTCGATCACAGCTACCAGACCAAAAGGAAAATCATTGAACAGCCGCCGGTGCTCAATGATCGCGACAGTAAAACGCCCACAAACCAAATGCCCGCTCCCAGTTCAGTGGACACCGAACTGCTGGCCTCCTATCAAGCGGTAGTATAGCGGATAGTGCAGCCTAAAATGACCCCCTGAAGGTAACCGAGCAAAAGCGGATCGGGCAATGAGGATGTGCCCTACATCAATGCCAATTTTATCAAGGTAAGAAATGGGCGAACCAAACTTCAACTTTATAAATCAATTCCATTTCTTAACGTTTCCCTGACAGGGCCCCGACTACGTGGCCAAGTGCTATGTGACCACCCAGGGACCGCTGCCCATTACGATTTTCGAGTTCAGCGGAGCCGCCAAGTCACACATGCTACTGCAGTACATCCAGAAGATCATCATGACCTGACCAGCTTTACGGAGGCAAATCGCCAAAAATGCGCGAATTACTTTCCAATCAATATGAACGAAATCTTTGCCATGGCAGCCAAGTGCGAGGTGTTCGTTAAGTGCCGCTGCTCGGGACTACATCGAACTGTCATAATGATAACAATTAATTTATTATTAATTCGTTTATCGACAGAGTAAATTGTGTTATCGTGTTATTAACATAGGCTTAGCAGACTCTGTTAAGAATATGCGGAATATCAACCTTTTCACAAGAAATTTTTTGGCGACCCGTGGATACCGCCCTATAGATATAAAAGTTTGCGTAGAAACAGACAGACTCATTGCAAGGGTATAAAAAATGTAGGAAGCGTATAAATCTAGTGATGGGCTTACATTGCGCCACAGAGTGTCAATTTCAGTGTCACAGCGCAATGTCTTGTCATAGAAATAACATACTTTCTGCTACGCCAACGTGAACAATGTTGAATTGGGTCACAAAGTGTCACAGACAGTAGGTGTCACAGTGTGACGTAGTGTGTAGCCAGCATAGCGTCCGCAATATACTCATTCTCCATGGACTAGCCTATTAGCGTTAGCAAATGTAAAGTTCTCTTATTCTCTTTTTAGTCGGCTCTCAATATACTTACTCTTAAACTCAAATTATAGTTGTGTATATGCATGTGCACGTAGCCGTGGAGAACGATTCTCTTGGGTAATTTACAATGAACTTCTGTTTGTATAGCTCAGTTTCTTCGAGTCTTTCCAACTGTAAACTGTCGACAATGGAAAACTATATTCTAGTCGAGATACCAAGCAGCGATTGGACAAAGCTAGGTGAACTTTGGGCCGGCAAGCCAACTCAAACCCCCGGATATCAATGCATAGCAAATTTTATAAATTGGTCAAAGAAAGAACCGAATTTAAATATTAAATTTCTATCTCTCAATGGTGACTGGCAACAAGATGGAACTTTTATGATTACTGTAAGTGAGTGCATACATATATGTTTGTATGCGAATTTATGTGTGTTCTCATATGTTCATTCTCTATTACTTTTTAGTTAAATCATGGCAACCGGCAGCAACATCATCTTTACTTTAATTCTTTAAGCGACAATCTAAATAAACTAACGAAAGCCCTTGAAATTCTCCCGGCAACAGCTGATCAATATCTGCTCTTTGGTTATGATTGTCGTCTGATACCAGTTGCAACTGCTTTTGGCGAGAGATTTCCTAACAAAGAGATACTTTCAACTGAATGCGTATGGTATCATGCAACTAAAGATCTTGTTTCCAGTTTTATTGTTGAGTAAGTAATTTACCTCTCCGACTGTTCTTCTTTTTTCACTCGTCAAATATATTCTAGAGTCCCTTCAGGTATTACTTTGAGCAATTTGGAAGTAAAAGATGCTGAAACAATCAACAACATTTGGCCACATCGTACACCCGACTCTGTGGACTTTGTGAAACGATTAATCAAATATAATGTGAATGTAGGAGCTTATGATGAGACGGGAAAGTTGGTGGCATGGTGTCTGAGGTATGATCAATATCTGATTTGATTTGATTTATGTGTTAATATTCATATGTCTAAATATTTTAGACTACCAATTGGATCGTTGGGCCTACTGCAAGTTCTGGAGTCACACAAGCGCTTGGGCTTGGGTAGCCTGTTGGTACGGTGTATGTCCAAAAAGATCGCAGCTCTGGGTGATGAAGTACTGGCCCCCGTAGTTATCAAAAATGCTGCATCACGTAAAATGTTTGAAAAATTAGGTTTTCAATCCATTGGTGAAGTTTGTTGGTCTGCTTAATAAAAATTCAACACCCTAAATTTCTGATAACCAATGGCGTGACGACATTGATTGACGAAATTTTAAAATCCTTTGTCATTGTTAATTAACAATAAGCTTGAAGTTATAGCTATAAACCGGATTTGAACCGAACCGGTTCGAAACGGAATTACGACATATTTTTCACTGTGAGCCGAAGCTCAAAACGAATCATGTGTAAGAACCCAAGATGTCGGTTCGGTTTAAGACAAATTATACATTAAAAAATTTAAATTATTACCTAGTGATTCTTTTGTTATCGTGCGAGAGACTCTCAAAATCGCCAGACTAAAACCATGATTTGCAAAAGCTAGAATCTAATCGACACATTGGTAATATATTTCTCAAGCATGCCTTCAATATCACTTTCAGAAGATGACGATCTAGAATGTTATCTCCTCGACGTGATATTATTTGAGCCTTCGAACCTTCTAAATCATCATAATTTCATGTCAAAATTAATTTTTATTATTATTAAGAAATTCTGAATATTATTTATTTTAGCATATTTAAATTTGGTAAAACCAAGGATCGACTCAAAATCTTCACCCAAAAACCTCGAACATTGTCTATTGGTTTAATGGGGGGACGACATATTTCCGACGACATAATTTCGGCAGAAAAAAAGACAGTTTCGACAGAAATTATGTCGTTTGGTTTGTCGGATCAATGTCGTTTGAAAACGATATTATTTCGATCGAAATTGTGTCGTTTCTTACTTTCGAAACAAAGTCTTTTTGAAACGACATAATTCCGATCGAAATTGTGTCGTATTTTATACTCTGTACCAGGGTTCCTCAAGCAGAGAACGTGAAAATGTGACTGTGTCTCTCTCTACCACACAGTGATGCATGACTTCGGCAAGCATTCGGTGTGAATTGGCGAGTATGTTCGTGCCCCAGGGGATATCGCTCTGGAACTCTGCTCTCTACCGAAGGTACAGTTTGTCGAAAAGTATGTAACAGCCAGAAGGAATCATCTCCGACCCTATAAAGTATATATATTCTTGATCAGCATCAACAGCCGAGTCGATATAGCCATGTCCGTCTGTCCGTCCGTCCGTCTGTCTGTCTGTCCGTCCTTCCGTATGAACGAAGAGATCTCAGAGATGGTAAGAGATAGAGGTTTGACATGTATGGGATATATATTTCTTATACTTGCAGGCAGATCAAGTTTGTTTTCAATTTTTGACACGCACCCTCCCGCCCCCGCAATTTGGAAAAAGGTGTTTCTTCCACAGTTTTAATGATAGATGGTTCGTACCTTCTAGAGATATCTAGTAATCAAAATTATTTATCGGTGTTAACTGGCCGTTTGACTCGTGAGCAAATGCGAGTGTAAGGGTGCAGAGTATGTTATAGTCGGGCTTGACCGACTTTCTTTCTTGTTTCTGTCAGAACTATGTCGTTTTATAACGACATGATTATGACGTTCCAATTAGAGTTTTTTGCTGTCGAAATTGTGTCGTTTTTTTCTGTCGGAACAATGTCGTTAAAAAACGATATATTTCGATCGAAATTGTTACTTTTTTTCTGTCGGAATTATGACGTTTCAAATCGACATAATTTCGAGTCCAAATATACTGGGAGAAATTTTGTCGCTATGCCGGTCTGATCTCGAAGATCTGTGCAGTCTGGCAAATCCACCCCTAGGTGTCCTGTCGCTTTTTGTCGACTCCTCAAGATGGTTTAATATATACTTTTTGCGTAGAATCATACCGTCCACACACCCATACCACCCATTATTATTATTTCCATCAAAAAATAATGCTTAAATAAAATAGTAAAAAAGCATATAGTATAAAAAGCGTTAACAAAATTGAATAAACAATTTTGTAACTCTCTTCCTAGGATTCGAACACGGTGTTGCTGTGTTATTCCGAATCAAACACAACCCCTTAACCGATTGGTTCGATGATTTAAGGATTATAGTATAACCCAACTCTGCAAAACGTTCCATAGCCGAACTCCTTAGAACCGGTTTGGTTCGGGAATTTGGGTCTCCGAAGGTTGGGACCGAACCTTCTAAATCTATTTCCGCCCGAACGTGAACCTGAATCTGAATCTGTTGGAAAAAATTCGGTTCAGAAATACTTTCTATGTCGATACTATAAGATTTTAAGTAAATTTTTATACTCAGAGTACATTAAGTTTGTGCAAAAGTATGTAACATGGAGAATTAATCATTTTCGACCATCTATAAAGTATATATATATTCTTGATCAGCATCAACTGTCGAGTCCAAATAGCCATGTCCGTCTGTCCGTATTAACAAACAGATCTCACAGATGGTAAGAGATAAAGTCATATCCACAGTTTTGTAGATAGATGTTTCGTACCTTCTAGAGATATTTAGTAATCAAGATTATTTATCCGAACCGAACCTTATACTTTTCGATGGGTTCCAACCAACGGACCGAGCCTTTGGCAGAATTTCAAAGGTTTCCAGCCCTGGTATAAACTTTATACTGGATATATCTACAACGAGTAATATAACGAAGGCAGCCACTTCTGTTACCTGTACAAAAAAGTCTTAAAGGATTTTCAAATCGAATCGCACAATGTTGCAACCAACTTCATTTTAAAACCTCATCATTAGGCTTTCGTTTTCAGTATGTATCGTTTCGCTAAATTGTAAACAACATAGTTTTTGTGTGCTCTGTCAACTTATGTGCCATCAAGTCATAATTTGCGGGAAAGTTTACTTTTCTGCTTTCATTTGAAGACTGGAGCTGAAGGCAATCGAATGTTGCAAGAAGCTTACGGGGAACATGGTCCAATCGCGAAAAATCATTCGGGTCATGCTCTGCATTTAATGGGACCAATTGGGCGTGTTTTACTATTAACTGCTACAACCAGGTGAAACCATCACAGGGCAACTCTACCGAAAATTGACGCTTTAGAGTCGAGCGTTGAAGCAAATAGGGCCAAAATACGGCAAAGGCACGGCAAGGTAATTTTGCAACAAGATAAAGCACGGCCACATGTTGCGCAGCCGGTCAAAACACACCTTGAAACGCTGAAATGGGAAGTCCTACCCCACCCGCCATATAGCCAAGACATTGCTCCTTCCGACTACTATTTGTTTTCGTCGATGACGCCTACCCTTGAGGATCAGCACTTTCGTTTTTTGAAGAACTCTAAAATGGATCGATTCGGGGATCGCATCAAAAAAAAAAAATAGAGGAAAGCTAACTTCGGTCCGACCGAAGTTTTTATACCATTGTAGCTTGTATGATTTATATAAATTAGTAGACACAAATATGTAGTACATTCGGCCAAATGTACACAATTTTGCATTTATTTTTACATTACATTTTCTACACCCAATTTCTATTCCAGCTATACTATATAGTTGTCCTATCAATCTTGGTGGAATTATGTGAAAGCATAGAAATCTTATAAATAAGAGGTTTGTGGACGTTTGCGTTGAAGACAAAAAAGTTTTTATCACTAAAACAACATTTTCGGCCGATGGTTCCTATGGCAGCTATATGCTATAGTCATCCGATCTGGCCGGTTCCGACAAATGTGCAGCGTATTTGTACCAAAAGACTTCGTGCAAAGTTTGGTTAAGATAGCTTTAAAACTGACGGAGGAGATAGCATAGAAACAGACGGACATGGCTATATCAACTCAGCTCGTCATGCTGATCAAGAATATATATACTTTATGTGGCCGGAGATGCTTCCTTCTATGCGTTACAAACATCTCGACAATTTTAATATACCCTCTACAAGGGTATAAAAATTCAGAATTTCAATGACTATAAAACATATTTTAGTTTTATCAAAATCAGTTTTGCAATATTTTTATAAATACGAGGTCTGCAAACCTGTTCGAAATCAAATAAAGCAGTGGGTAGGGTGTGAGCCAACTCTGCTGGAGACCTGGGTTCGACCCCTTCTATTCTTCTACACCTGCGGTCACCTTTACCAGCTATTGGCGCCATCTGAATTATTACAAGCCAAGACATTGCTTTTATAATATTATTTTATTTGTTACCTTTATTCATTTTTTAATTAGAAATATGTGTACACAAATTAAGAATTCGTCTTTTAACAATATTAAACTATATTTTCCTATTTGCATTTGTTCCAGTACACTGTATCAATTGATTGAAATCCTAACTTTTCAAACATTTTACGTGATGCGGAGTTTTGAGGCACCACTGGGGCTAAAACCTCATCACCCAGACTAGCAATAGTTTTGCTCAAAAAGCGCACCAATAGGCTACCCAATCCCAATCGTTTATGCGATTCCACAACTTGCAGCATTCCAAGCGAACCCAGAGGAAGTCTAAACTGGACACAGAACTCAGATAAAGCATAAATTCTCTCATATCTCCATCCTACCTCAAACACCAGGCCACCAATTTTCCCGTCTCATCATAAGCGCCCACATTTTCATTATAAAATATTAAACGTTTTATAAAGTCCAAACTGTCAGTTGAACGATGTGGCCAAATATCGGTAATAGTTTCAGCATCTTTAGCATCTAAATTGGATAAAGTAATTCCAGGCGGAGCCCTAAAATAGGTTGTGGGGGCTTTTGTAATAAATATACCAAAATTGGAAAAGACTATTAGTTACTCGATAGTAAAACTAGAAACCAGATCTCTACTGGCATGATACCAAATTGTTTCATCTGATTGTCGCTCTTTCTCAGGAAATCTCTTTCAATACGCATCTACTGCTGGGACCAGATGGGAACCGTAGCCAAAGAGTACATATTGCTCAGCTGTTGACGGAAGAATTTCCAGAGCTTTCGTCACGCGAACCAGATTGCAATTCAAAGTATTAAAGTAGAGATGTTGCAGCTGGTGGCCAAGATTCAGCTGAAAAGTAAGAGTTAGCCAAAACATACATTTTCAATTCCAACTATGTTTGTACTTACCGTTATCAGAAAAGTACCATCTTTTTGCCAGTCGCCATTAAGTGATAAAAAATGTATTTCTAGATTAGGGTCTTTCTCTGACCAGTTTATAAAATTTGCTATGCATTGATATCCGGGCGGTTGAGTTGGCTTGACAGCCCAGAGGTCTCGCAACTTTATCCAATCTCCTCTTGGTATTTCAACAAGGGAATATTTTTTGATATCCGACATTACTCTTTCCAATTGACAAAATGCCTAGAAATTTAATTACACACAGCAGTTGATACACAGACTAGGAAATATAGACTGAACGGCATTCATTGCTCCATGACTGATAGTGAAATTCGCACGAGAATCATACTCCGTTTAAAAACTATACTATAGATACTCGTACATATGTATACTACCAATGTGATTCTCAGTTGAGTGCAATTAAAGAGAGAACCAGAGAGATGGAGACATTATACAACTAACAAGCAGCGTTGCCAATTTTGCTATTTTACAGCTATTTCTGGAGTTTTACGAATGCCGAAGGCAGAAACATTTGTAAAATAGTGGCTGGCGGAAATTATACTTATATTGAAAGGTAAAATGGCTATACACTAGACTGGTCCAGATTAAGAAATTCTGGAAATTGAAAAATCTTCCGACGGATTCTGAAAGTTTGACACGATAAAATATTTTCAAAATTTTTTTCGGAATTTTCGTTGTGGAAAACCCCATGGCAAGAGGCCTCTGAAGTTCGTAAATTTGACTTAGTTCTGGTGGCCCCGGCTTAAATGGTAGAAAGCTGAACAGGTGTTTTTTATGGTCAGCTATAACATCGGACAGACGGACATGGCTATATCGACTCTGCTCTTGATGCTGATCAATAATATAAATACTTTATATGGTCGGAAATGTTTCCCTCTGCCAGTTTCATACGTTTGCACGACTTTAGTATACCCTTTTACTCTACGAGTAACGGGTATAAAAAGATACTTATGTAAAAAAACGATTTACACAAATTTAAACCCGAATTATCTTGAAGTTTAATTGTAGAAATTAAGTCAATACCTTTATGTACAATATTCATTTTACACAACTTGAATTAATATAGCTTTTATGCAAAAATTTAATTTAACAAAATTAACATGTTGGAGCGGGCTGCTTGCGCTATACATATAAGGCAAATGAACAAATGGTCACACTTTCGATGGTATTTTTCGAAAGCACCGTTAGAGTCAAAGCAAAACAAGTACGGCATTGTGAAGCTTGATCAAATAGCTGTTAATTAAAGCATTTACGGTTTGAAAGTCTTAACATTAATGGAAAATGTTTAACGTTGCACGTTAATTGTATACTACGGATACGATGGATCTACTGGCCAAAGCTTATATAAGCAGAAGTTTCAATCAGAAGAATCTGCTTTCCTGAATCTATCCCTTTTTGTCAGCACTATGATACCTTTTAAATTAATAGATGCAAATCAATTTTTTTATAGAGCTATGGATTCTTCTGATCCTTCATTAATATCCAGTATTTGTGTTAGTGAAAAGCCAAAGAAATTAAAGAAAAAACCTCTGCCGGCAGAAGTAACAAATCTTTTTCAATGCCCACCTCCCCCGAACTTTGAAACATTCACGTCAGAAATAGAAAATGATGATTATCTAGAAATTGAGTCAGATAATGAAGAAGAATAAACCTATCTGTAAATAAAATTTTAAATTAAGACCTACAAATTTTTGTAATTCTCCTTGGGTGTGGTTGGAGGAGTTGAAGGTTTTATTGAAAAAAAAAAACGAAATTCTATATTAATATTTGATGACGATTGATTGACAGATGACGTCCAAATGTATGTTAGTCGACCGTTAAGTAAAATCTGTGATTGTATTGATATATGTAATTCTGATTTGTCACGTGTTTCTGAATGGGCAAATAAGAATGGACTGTCTATAAACCCGAGAAAATCAAAATGTATTGATATCTATAAACGAAAGATCGTTACAGAAAACTTGCAAAAACTTAAGATAGATAATCAGACCATTGAATATGTAGAAAGAGCCGAAAACTTGGGACTGACTTTTAATAATACTCTAACATGGAATGATCAAATTAACAAAACCGCTGGAAAAATGTATGGCCTGTTGAGGCAGCTAAATTACACAAAAACACTTCTGCCTACTAAATTTAGATATCTAATCGCAAAAGCTTTCCTAATTCCAACACTGACATATGGAATATAAATATTTGCCAGCAGTGATATGACTAGTCAGAACAGAATAAAAGTAGCATTTAATAACATTTCTAGGTTTATAATCTCGGACGGACTGAGCATGTCACTATCCACACAAACAACCTGCTTAATACTAACTTAAACAATTGGATTCACGGCAAAGTATTAAAACTACTGCACAAAATTATATTTACTAAGGAACCCGCATATTTATTTGATTTGCTTAACTTTGTGTCGTCAAGACGAACAAACAACTTGGTATCCTTAAGATGCAACCTGGAGAGCTGTAAAAAACAATTTTATTATTATGCTATTCAGCTCTGGAACAACCCACCTCATTCTCTAAAAACAACTACAAGCACACACAAATTTACTAATAGTTTAATGAAACATTTTAAAAATAATAGTAATATATAATTAGACTTTTCAATATAAAAACAAACAAAATGATTCCCTTTTCCCATTTTTAATGGAAACAGGGTATAAAAACAAAAAAAAACAAAAATTATTTATGTTAAAATTAGGGATATATATGTTTAATGTAAATTAATTTTAAGTCAGTTTCTTTTTTATTTTTTGTATTATTCTGTAAAGAAATTGTCGTTGTGACTAGTGCATTAACTTAAGGAACTCCTTGTAGCACTAGGAAGAAGAAAATAAATAAATCTAAATCATTTCACATTTTTGTGCCAAATTTTAACGCACTTGCTTTAAAATTGGGTTGCTTTTGTGCCCAGAGTGCAACTTTGAATTGGGTCACAAATTGTCACAGACAATCGGTGTCACAGTGTGACGTAGTGTGTAGCTAGCATAGCGTCCGCAATATACTCATTCTCCATGGACTAGCCTATTAGCGTTAGCAAATGTAAAGTTCTCTTTTTCTCTTTTTAGTTGGCTCTCAATAAACTTACTCTTAAACTGCATTTATAGTTGTGTGTGTAGATGCATGTGCATGTGCAATTTACAATGAACTTCTGTTTGTATAGCTCAGTTTCTTCGAGTCTTTCCAACTGTAAACTGTCGACAATGGAAAACTATATTCTAGTCGAGATACCAAGCAGCGATTGGACTAAGCTAGGTGAACTTTGGGCCGGCAAGCCCATTCAAACCCCCGGATATCAATGCATAGCAAATTTTATAAATTGGTCAAAGAAAGAACCGAATTTAGATATTAAATTTTTATCTCTCAATGGTGACTGGCAACAAGATGGAACTTTTATGATTACTGTAAGTGAGTGCATTCATATATGTTTGTATGCGAATTTATGTGTGTTCTCATATGTTCATTCTCTATTACTTTTTAGTTAAATCATGGCAACCGGCAGCAACATCATCTTTACTTTAATTCTTTAAGCGACAATCTAACTAAACTAACGAAAGCCCTTGAAATTCTCCCGGCAACAGCTGATCAATATCTGCTCTTTGGTCATGATTCTCGTCTGATACCAGTTGCAACTGCTTTTGGCGAGAGATTTCCTAACAAAGAGATACTTTCAACTGAATGCGTATGGTATCATGCAACTAAAGATCTTGTTTCCAGTTTTATTGTTGAGTAAGTAATTTACCTCTCCGACTGTTCTTCTTTTTTCACTCGTCAAATATATTCTAGAGTCTCTTCAGGTATTACTTTGAGCAATTTGGAAGTAAAAGATGCTGAAACAATCAACAACATTTGGCCACATCGTACACCCGACTCTGTGGACTTTGTGAAACGATTAATCAAATATAATGTGAATGTAGGAGCTTATGATGAGACGGGAAAGTTGGTGGCATGGTGCCTGAGGTATGGTCAATATCTGATTTGATTTATGTGTTAATATTCCATATGTCTAAATATTTTAGACTACCAATTGGATCGTTGGGCCTACTGCAAGTTTTGGAGTCACACAAGCGCTTGGGCTTGGGTAGCCTGTTGGTACGGTGTATGTCTAAAAAGATCGCAGCTCTGGGTGATGAAGTACTGGCCCCCGTAGTTATCAAAAATGCTGCATCACGTAAAATGTTTGAAAAATTAGGGTTTCAATCCATTGGTGAAGTTTGTTGGTCTGCTTAATAAAAATTCAACACCCTAAATTTCTGATATCCAATGGCGTGACGAAATTTAACTATTAACTATTGTTAAATTTTTTTTATGTATTAAATTTTTAAATCCTTTGTCATATTTAATTAACAATAAGATTGAAGTTTTAGCTACAAACCAGATTAAAACCGAACCGGTTCGAAACGGAATTCCGACACATTTTTCACTGTGAGCCGAAGCTCAAAACGAATCATGTGTAAGAACCCAAGATGTCGGATCGGTTTAATCAAAAATTGTACATTAAAAAATCTGAACTATTACCTAGTGATTCTTTTGTTATCGTGCGAGAGAGTCTTAAAATCGCCAGATTAAAACCACGTAGTCATAATTAAAATTCTAGTTGGAGGTATAGAATTACTTTTTAGGTCGGCACTCACAGTAGCCTCATTCCCCAAATTTATTGAATGATTTGCAAAAGCTAGAATCTAAGCGACACATTGGTAAAGTTATCTCCTCGATGTGATATTATTGGAGCCTTCGAACCTACAAAATCATCATGGTCTCAAGTCAAAAATATTAAGAAATTCTGTATATTATTTTGTATTTGGGCATTTTCAAACTAACGTGACGTTACATTCGTACGAAAAGATGTTTTTACAAAATATTTAAATCTTGTATTTTTAAAAAGATTGTTCTGTATTTGGGTAGCAATTAAGTAGCACTATAATTATAGTATATATTATAGTATTATAATCAGCAAAAACAATGACATCAATCGATCATAAGGAGTTAAAGATATAAGCAATCATATATGCTGGCGTGACGTTACTTAAAACGGAAGTGGGTTTTGACTTGTTTTAAAAAAATGCAAAACTCTGCGAATTGGGCAAAGGTTTTTGTATAAAATTTTTTTGGTATAATTTGAAATAAAACAAGTTTATTTTCCAGGTTATCTTATCAAAAAAGTTTGCCCAATTTTTTTGTATTTGCATAATTATCTGACGTGACGTTACGTTACTTAAATTTCCTCATTATATTTATGTTGTTTTTGTTATAATATAAAGCCGAAACTTACAGTTAATTGCAATCATATAGTTTCTTATGGTGTCTTCTGCAATATTTTGTAATTTTTTGTAACTTAAGAAATAGTAGAGAGCAAAAATCAATGCTTTAGATTTTTATGACAACAAAACGTATCCAAATGAGAAAAATGGCGCTTGCGCGACTTTGCATTCGAAAATCTCGAAATGGGCTATGAATATATTTAAAATTGGCTCATAGTAGTTCATTTTTGTTATTTCCCCATGAAAAAATGATAACAAATAGTATTTTTAAGTACTTTTCTTTTTTTGGTCTCGGTGGACTTTTCTGTGGAAATGCCCATATTTAACATATTTAAATTTAGTAGAAACCAAGGTTCGACCCAAAAGCTTCATCCAAAAACCTCGAACATTGTCTAAATTGAAATAATGTCGTTTTGTTTGTCGGAACAATGTCGTTTTAAAACGACATTATTTCGATCGAAATTGTGTCGTTTTTTTCTGTCAGAATTATGTCGTTTTAGAACGACATGATTTCGACGTTCCAATTAGAGTTTTTTTGCTGTCGAAATTGAGTCATTTTTTCTGTCGGAACAATGTCGTTCCAAAACGATATAGTTTCGATTTTGTCTGTCGGAATTATGACGTTTTAAATCGACATAATTTCGATTCCAAATAAACTGGGCGAAATTATGTCGCTATGCCGGTTTTATGCTCTACGCCATGATCAACAGTAGTTTCCCCATGACTTAGTACCTACACAGTACTGGGAGAACCATTCTCGAAGATCTGTGCAGTCTGGCAAATCTACCCCTAGGGGTCCTGTCGCTTTTTGTCGACTCCGCAAGATGGTTTAATAGATACTTTTTGCGTAGAATCATACCGTCCACACACCCATACCACCCATTATTATTATTTCTATCAAAAAATAAAGTTTAAATAAAATAGCAAAAAAGCATATAGAATAAAAAATAGAGGAAAGCTAACTTCGGCTCGACCAAAGTTTTAATACCCTTGTAGCTTGTATGATTTATATAAATTAGTAGCCTGATTCCACTGACAAAAATACATATGTACATTCGGCCAAATGTACACATTTCTGACAAGGCCTCCTATATACATATATTTTCTACACCCAATTTCTAAGCCAGCTAAACTATATAGTTGTCCTATCAAACTTGGTGGAATAGAAAACTTACAAATACGAGGTTTGGGGACGTTTGCGTTGAAGACAAACAAGTTTTTATCACTAAAACAACATTTTCGACCGATGGTTCCTATGGCAGCTATATGCTATAGTCATCCGATCTGGCCGGTTCCGACAAATGTGCTGCGTATTTGTACCAAAAGACTTCGTGCAAAGTTGGGTTAAGATAGCTTTAAAACTGACGGAGGAGATAGCATAGAAACAGAAGGACGGACGGACAGACGGACATGGCTATATCAACTCAGCTCGTCATGCTTTTTTCCATGCGTTACAAACATCTCGACAATTTTAATATACCCCCCATAAGGGTATAAAAACGATTTACACAAATTTAAGCACGAACTATCTTTAAGTTTAAATGTAGAAATGAAGTCAATACCTTTATGTACAATATTCATTTTACACAAATTGAATTAATTTAGCTTTTATGCAAAAATTGAATTTAACAAAATTAACATGTTGGAGCGGGCCTTCTTGCGCTGTATAAGGCAAATGAACAAATGGTCACACTTTCGATGGTATTTTTAGAAAGCACCGTTAGAATCAAAGCAAAACAAGTATGGCATTGTAAAACTTGATCAATTAGCTGTTAATTAAAGCATTTACGGTTTGAAAGTTTTAACATTAATTATTTGATTTTTGGCCTATGGCAGCAACCACTGCGCAGCGGCAGCCTTACTGAGCCTAATGCTATCAGCTACATTCGGCTAGCAAATGAATCAAGGATATGGGGTATTTTAGAGTCGCTCTTTCTTGTTTGGTAATAGACTTTACACTGTCGGTTATTTTTCGCAATTGTAATTTCATTTTGTAAATAAAAAAGGGTAAACGGTACTCTCCGGCAGTCGAACCAGCTCACAAGAATATTACACATCCCTAAATATTGGGGCATTGACCAACACTTTGTTCATTGTGTACAAAAACGTTTCCTTTTTTTGTCACTAGTGAACAATTTGTGTAGGACTGCAAACTGTAGCTGTCGTCCCAATTTGATTTTGCATTTGTGAAAATAAACTATTAAAAAATGTAAGAATAGATATCATTTGTGTCAACCGCATTTCGAATAGATTCAATTGCAGGCCTTTTGTACCGCATATTGTTGGCGATGAGGAGGATGAGATAGAAGAAAACGCCGAGGATATGCAAGTAGAACAACTTTCGTAAGTTTCTACTTTTTCTTACCAATCTACATTTGTTTATATAAAAATTTGTGTATCTATAGTACTACCAATTTGCGTGAACTAATACCAATAGATTTGCGGATGCCAAACAAAACAAGTTTGAGAAGTTCTACATCGTCGAGCGGTGACGAACAGAACGATGAAAGCGATACGGAGTAAGCTTTTGTGTTGATTACCCTGTACCAAAAGCATATATGTAACACAGATGCATGCTTACAATGTAGCCATATCCGTCTGTCTGTCTCTATAAACGCACTGATCTCAGAGATGGTAGGAGTAGGAGCAGAAGGCAGGCCAAATGGAGAGCACAAAAATAATATACCTATCTCTCTCTGGCACTCAGTGATGCATGGCCCCTGATTGCTATGGCTGGCCTGCCCTGAGTTGGAGGCACCAAATTAGCAGGCAGATAAACTTTACTTTTAAAATTGGCATCGCCCCATGGCACTCACAATTTCGTAGACTTTGTTGTTCAGACTTTAAATATAGTATGTAGTAATCAGCAATCCACCAGCTTTAGAACAAAGATATGGTGCTGCCGGCAGTCGCTACAATCCTATCGTAGAAAAGAGCTGAAGACACAGAGAGGATACACTGAAGCAGCCTGATCGGTTGACTATATCTTATTAAAGTTTATGCACAGGTACAGGATTTATAACAGTCGGGCCCGACCGATTTTCTTACTTGCTTCTTGTATGTTCGTTTGTGCTATTTGTAAGTCCATGAAGCTGTCATAGAAACTATCGCTCTTTTAAATAACTTTGCTTGATTATAGTGACGAGGAGGCAGAAAGCAGCAGCTCCGATGAAGAAGCGGATTGGTCCATGAATGTCACTCATATTGCACGCACGCCGTAAGTTTGTCCATATCATTGTAGAGGGTATATTAAAATTGTCCAGATGTTTGTAACGCATAGAAGGAAGCATCTCCGACTACACCAAGAATATACATATATTCTTATCAGCATGACGAGCTGAGTTGATATAGCCATGTCCGTCTGTACCTCTGTCCGTCTGTTTCTATGCTATGTCCTCAGTAAGTTTTAAAGTCTTAACCAAACTTTGCACGAAGTCTTTTAGTACGCTGCAAATTTGTCGGAACCGGCTGAATCGGATGACTATATCATATAGCTGCCGTAGGAGCTGTCGAGAAAGTAGTTTTAGTGAGAAAAACATTTTTGTCTTCAACGCAAACATACCCAAACCTCGTATTTATAAGTTTTCTATGCTTTCACATAGTTTCACCAAGATTTATGAAAATCGGACAACTATATGGTATAGCCTCAATCCAAAAGATAGTTCTGAAAAAAACTCTTAGTAGGAGAAACTTTTTTGTTTTCAATGCTATATACTTATACTTTCCAGTTATGAAAATTATCTGTTTCCACACAATTTGGGGAGTTTGGTCAAAATCTGATGAATATATAACAAATTGGCAAGCAAATGGTCAAAGTAGTGGCGCCATATTCTGCTAAGTTTGAGAAATAACTCAGCTAAGAATGTTCGACGAAAATCATTTAAAACCTTAATTTATATAAATTACTAGCAGGTACCCGGCGTGCTTTGCTACGCCCCCTTTAGAATTTTAAACACAAAACGAAGAAGTGAAGCTTACTTGACAATTGCCATTTATCAAATCTTCACGATAATCTAAACTCATTAACATTTTTTTCAATTCTCGCGGTCTACGATTTTTTGGATAGTTCCGTCTAAAGGGCGGTATCCACGGGTCGCCAAAAAATTTCTTGTGAAAAGGTTGATATTCCGCATATTCTTAACAGAGTCTGCTAAGCCTATGTTAATACCACGATAACACAATTTACTCTTTCGATAAACGTTTCAAAGAAACCGTGCGCTGCTCTGGCGCTGTTAAATATGCCCGCGAACTTATAAACAACAACACCTTGCAGGATTATGAATATAACATATTTAATGTGCTATTTTAATATATTTTTATTATTAAATGAAATTAGTAATAAATTAATTGTTATTATTATGACAGTTCGATGTAGTCCCGAGCAGCGGCACTTAATGAACACCTCGCACTTGGCTGCCATGGCAAAGATTTCGTTCATATTGATTGGAAAGTAATTCGCGCATTTTTGGCGATATGCCTCCGTAAAGTTGGTCAGGTCATGATAATCTTCTGGATGTACTGCTGTAGCATGTGTGACTTGGCGGCTCCGCTGAACTCGAAAATGGTATTGGGCAGCGGTCCCTGGGTGGTCACATAGCATTTGGCCACGTAGTCGGGGCCCTGTCAGGGAAACGTTAGGAAATGGGATTGATTTATAAAGTTGAAGTTTGGTTCGCCCAATTGTTACCTTGATAAAATTGGCATTGATGTAGGGCACATCCTCATTGCCCGATCCGCTTTTGCTCGGTCACCTTCAGGGGGTCATTTTAGACTGCACTATCCGCTATACTACCGCTTGCCAGCAGTTCGCTGTCCACTGAACTGGGAGCGGGCATTTGGTTTGTGGCCGTTTTACTGTCGCGATCATTGAGCACCGGCGGCTGTTCAATGATTTTCCTTTTGGTCTGGTAGCTGTGATCGAAGACATAGTTGAGGCGAATTATATCGAACTGATTGAGGGGACTGGAGTGTGAAGTGTTTGAATGCTGGCCAAATAGATTTTAAGCTCCTCGCTTGTGGTTTGTGGTGACAGGAGACGCCACATGATGTTGCAGACCGTGCTCCGGTCTGCGGGTGTTCTCTGGCGGGCTTATCCGCCAAGTCCCGCATTTCGCTCCTCACTTTCATGGCGTTTATTAAATTCAGCTTGCCCGCCATAGAAAGTGCCATTAGGCGACGCTTTCTGCAGGAATCTTTTTTTTCATTTTTCATTTTCAATTTGGCCATTCAATTTCGCAGCACAAATTAGAATAAAAACCTATTTTGTTCACGTCACGGCAAAAAAAAGGCGTTAACAGCACTTAAAGCACTTAACAGCACTTGAACAAGACGTAGTGTAAAGACGTAGTAAACGTAAGAATTTCTCGCGATTGGTAGAAACCGAATTTAAAACGGCCACACACAAAAATTCCTTAGCAGTTTTTTTTATATGGAGTTTTTCATTTCGCGGCCGTTTTCGTAGCCATGGACAGCGCCCTTAAGCTTCCTATATTTACCCGTCTAATATTGCCCTCTATTAAGTCTGCATAATAATCTTTGATCATATGACAAATTAGTCAAATTAGCAAATTTCGCGATTGTTTTAACAGTGCGATCTACAGCTCCTATTTACCCGTCCACTTTGCCATCCATCAAATCTTCATAATAATCTTAGGTCATACTGTTAAATCTACGCCTCTTATTTACTAACGACGGCGTTTTCGTAAATACTTAATTGAAAATTTGGCAAATTTCGCGGTTTTTGTTCTACACCCCTTTTATATACGCGTCTTCAATTGCCATCTATCCAATTTTCATAATTATATTAGGTTCTTTGAAAATATAGTGAATTTCGCGATTTTCTTGACCATTTGATCTACTCCGACTTTAACCGACTTTATGATAATCCAAACTCAAATGAGAATTGTTGAAATTTCGAACTTTTTTTTACCTTTTTCTTCCACACCTGCTTTATTTAACCGTGTACTCTTGCCCTCTATCAAATCTTCATAATAATTTTTTGCAAAGCGCTTTAATAAATACTCCTATAATACCTTGGAAAATTTCAAGGTTTTTCGAACCATTTAATAAAAAGTTATACAGTCATTCAACTTCTGGCTATCAACTATCTGTGTGCCAAGCTTCACCCGAATCCGTCCAGCCATTGAGTAATCAACAGGCAAACATACAAACTTTCACATTTATATTAGTAATATACAAGCTTCTGGCTAACGTGAGCGGCGAGCCCTCCCTACAGGGTACAATATATAGGGTTGATGCGTCGGGCTTGGTATCCACCACCGTCAAAAAAAACCTCCACCAATGAAAACTGCGACAACAATGCCTCGGACCAGCTGTTGTTAAGCGGTTGTGATTTAAATATCGGGCCATAGAAGAAGAAGAATATACAAGCTTACACAAGGGTGTATACAAATTTCGGTCGAGCCGAAGTTACATGAACAAGAATATTTGACTGCTAAAATTAATTTTATTCCCAAAGGCAACGCGAACGTATTCCGGAGGATTATGCCGCCAAGGTGGAGATAAGTCGTAATGATGATCGCCCACCATTGGACATTCCGGACATTCAAAGTCTTCCGGTTGCTCCAGATACTGACCCTCCAGTGCCAAG
This sequence comes from Lordiphosa magnipectinata, assembly GCA_037044535.1. Classification (NCBI taxonomy): domain Eukaryota; kingdom Metazoa; phylum Arthropoda; class Insecta; order Diptera; family Drosophilidae; genus Lordiphosa; species Lordiphosa magnipectinata. The sequence continues at coordinate 206,680 of JBAMBO010004050.1, forward strand.
TTTTCGAGACACCTTTGAGATGGATTGTCAAATTTCTTCGAGCAGTTCTGAGGAAACTATAATCAATGTGGCCGATAAGAAAGAGCAAGAGCTGGAGAAAGCGACACCAACGACACCGTCACCTTTACCGCCTGGTCGCCCATCACAGCGTAAGCCAAATGAACGCACTCTGCGTCATTTGCGCTTCTCCAAGGCTGATTACTCTTCACCAAATACCATTGGAGCTCGAGTGGCCAAGCGCGGCAGACGCAGCATAATCAAACTTAAATCGAATGTTTCAGCTGAAACAGAACCGCTGGCCAGGCCACTGGACGTGACCATGTACTTTCGGGATGTGGGAGCCAAATTGGTGCAGCAACGTGCCTGCATGACTGCACACCAATTTCTGGGACTGCGTGCACATATCGATCTATTGGTAGATCAAGCCATGGCTAATAACAAGGCGTTGCATTAGTCCCATCAATAAGCTCCAATAAGATATGATAAATTCTGAAAAAACTCTGCTGCATTATTGTTTTTAATAAAACATGTATTTTTGCCAGGAACTTTAAACTTTTTTTGAAGAGATAACCTAAAAATGTGCTAGGCGTCATCCTTAAGGCCATTTTGACCCCAAAGCGGCCTCTAAGGTGCAAGATGCAAATTTGTAAGGTCATCACCATTTAATGGCTTTGGGGGATTTACTTCGGCCAGCGAGACCGCCAGACTCATCTCGAACTCAACTTAAATTACAGCTGAAATTGCCCACACCAGGGAAACCATGATTATCCTACGACTTGGACCCTGACAGTCCATAGGTTAGCAATTTCCTTGGCGGAATCTACCGTCCTTGTTACTTGATGTCTCTATGTATTCATAAGTCCCGCCTTCTGTTTAGTAATTATTACCTTAAGTTATTTAATTCTGTTCCACAGTGTTGCTTTGACATTTTGCATTAACGTATAAAAATTCAGACTCCGTGCCATCTGTTTAATCCTCATGACTTTGCTCAGGACTGCCATGAGAGAAATCAGATACAACAGCGCTGCTGGTGCTGATCAACAGGCGGCTGGGTACTTCACCAATCGAGGGCACGGAACTTGTGTTGCTAATGCTCGATATTGAACCGATTTCCTCCCAGCTGACGCCCGAATCGGTATTCAGCGACACGGGCGTGACATCAGGATTGGCTGCCTCTAGCTCCTGCTCCTGATTATTATTCAGATGACTTCTCTTGACTGCCACTTCATTGGAAGACTGATGATGCGTTGACGACTCACTGGCCAGGCGCTTGCGCGCAGAACGAATCTCAGTTGTGGGACTCCAATCGATTGGATGATGCACTAGAGCCTGTATATTCATTCGGATGGGCTCGGTGGGTGGACTATCGCAGTCGCGATTCGATGTGGGCCTGGATAATGATGGCATTACATCTGGAGCTGTGATCATAGTGGACGACAAAAAGTCTACCTCACTTTCCTGCACAGTTAATAATCATGTTAATAATCATGCAATAAACATTATTAGAATCGCCAACCTGAATGACCCTTTCGAGAATCAGACTTTCCTCTTCCAAAGCGGAGTCCTGTATGGCCTGAGCCATTTGACGCATTTCCTCCATATTCATGTCATCTTCGTAAACGCCAAAGCTTTTCAGCAGATTAACTAAATTGTTGTGATTGTTGCTGCGTAGCTCCATTTCGAAGTCATCTATAATTTTTTTTCAATTTCTTTTTGTTTTCTTCCTCTTGCTCATAACGGCAACCAATGGTAAATCAGTGCTGCAAAACAACTAAAGAAATGTGACTGACTCATTTAATGCTTTGAGCTAGTTCGATTCACAAACCACTCTGTGTAAATATTATCTAACAATTCATTAACAACTATTAACATACCCATATTCACTCCTAACCAGGGACCACTGGGACGATTACAAGACAAATTATGGATGTACATTTAAATGGGAATAATAAATAAAGGAAATAAATGAAGGGAAAAATTAAATAAATACTTAAAAACTACTACTCCCTACTGGCATGCCGGTTTTACTTTGACATTCAATTGGGTGGTATAAAAACCTGAAGCCACCCATAGGTGGGTGGCCAATTTTTGATCCAAAATCGGATCCTCTGGGTTGCTCCAGCCAAAGTTCTTCGTTAAGGCTGCTCTCTTTTTGGTCCGTATTACAAGAAAATACGCCTAAAACAAATAAATTAACAACTGAATCTTACATAAATTAAACACCAAACTTTTTCTGCTGACATAAATATATGTATACAGCCGCACGACTGTAGGCGATGACTTTGTAAATTTGCTCGGGACGGAAACAATTTAAAATTTTTAACCGCTAACTCCACGAACTTTCAGAACAGGTGAATCAGCACGACTCTGTAAGCGACTCGTGCGCAGCCCTGGTTCCGATCTCGTTTATCGGCGGCGGGTATATCGATAAACACCATAGTCAAAACAAACTAGAAAATATTTTGGGTTTTGCGCTTAATACTAGAACATAACAAATTAGAAACAGTTTTTTGCATGAAATTCATCTACTCTTTGTCGCTCACGTCAGTACAAATGAAATTCGAATTTAGAATAAGGAAAATCCAACGGAAAAAGCCAATCTCCAATCCGATGCAGACGAAGATGACCAAATGCGAGAACCTTTTCGCAAAGCCTCCGTGTACATTGCGCTTCTGTTAATCGTTGAGGCTATCATTGGTTTATTGATTCTGACCGTAACTGCCATTTATCACACGATATTCACTGGCTATTTATCGGAGATGGAGTACCGGCTGCTGTGCGGTTATCTGTTCCACATTTACATCTTTGGCGTCCAGTTGATAGTCACCTTCCTCTGCAGTCTGTCCATGTGGAATCGATTGTGGAAGCGGCGTTGCACGCCGAATATACAACTCTTACTAGCCATTTGGTTGTTCTACACCTGCGTGATTATCGCATCTGGTTTGGCCACCGTATGGAACTTGTACCGGAGTGTTGATGTCCTGGAGAACGCTGCCGAAACGTCGTTAAGCCGTGGCATCGACATGTATTACACCTCTGCGGAATGGAAATTGGTGTGGGACGGTCTACAGCTGCGAAAAGAGTGCTGTGGGGTACATAGCTATAAAGACTGGATGAATGCCGATTGGATGCCCAGGTCAGAGAATAACAATAGCCAAGTGGTTCTGGCTCCATATGCGTGTTGTAAGAGAAGCTGTGGGAACTGTTATGCCAATTATCTACCAGGGGCTGGGGAGTGTTCAGAGGATAATGGCCCGCAGCCGTTTCCATCGCTGACCGTGGATCATATCCACACGAACGGTTGTTTGCCCGTTTTCTCGTCTGGCTTGTGGCGATTTCTTTACATTATCCTAGCATTGGCCTTACTCGCCCTAAAGTTTCTGGTAAGTGAAGTAGTCATTTCATTCCATTAAATATCACATCCAAAAAGAAACATTTAGACTCCCAAAGCTTTATTAAAATGACTAATTTTCTTTCAGCGCGAAGCGTATATTTGCAAAATTTGAATATACTTAAAGGTCTATTGCGCAGTACGATAAAATTTACCTCTTGGTTATACCCATTAACTGGACCAATTATCAAATTGACAATCACCGATTTTAAGAACGATAATATAAAAAAAACAAAAATGGTTTTCTCACCAAGACCCATTTTCCGTCCGATAAGATATAGTAATCCGATTTTGGCCATATTTGCATATCTATTTAAAAGCATTAAATATAAATAATGACCGAGTTTGGGGACGCAGACATTGAAAACAATAAAGTTTTTGCGCGTAAAGTGCGTTCCTATGGCAGCTATATTTATATATATTATAATATAATATTTTTTATGATATAGTCATCCGATTTTGACCAAATTTTGCTAATCTGTTTGAAGGCATTTTTATACCCGTTACTCGTAGAGTAAAATGGGTATACTAAAGTCGTGCAAATGTATGTAACCATCAGAAGGAATCATTTCCGACCATATAAAGTATTTATATATTTTTGATCAGCATCAATAGCCGAGTTGCTATAGCCCTGTCCGTCTGTCTGTTTATATGAACACCTTGATCTTAGAGACTAGAAGATCTATAGCAACCAAATTTGACATGTAGACTCCAATTGTCTGCACGCAGATCAAGTCTGTTTCAAATTTTTGCAAGATCTATAATCCCACAAGTTTTCATAAAGATCGGATAATAAATAGCCGAGTTATACAAATGTTGCATACTTTTTGGCTTCCTCCCCTCAGAAACGCTATTAAATAGTTTTTCCACTGATTAACGGGTATATCGAAGTCGGGCAGGACCGACTTTAACTTAAGTTCTGGTTTATTAATACTGGAAGAGTTTGTGGACGCTAACATTGAAAGCCAGAAAGCTTTTCTCACCCAGACCTATTTTCCGACCGATGGTTTCTATAGCAGCTATAAGATATAGTCATCCTATCAGGTCGGTCCCAACATATGGGCATTTCTCAAATGTCGAATGCGACATTCGTACGCAATCAAAGTGAAGAAAAGTATATGCCAAAACATTATATTATTTTGACAAGAGACGAAACTTATGGCTCTTGATTAGTACTATAATTGGAGCTATAGTTGATTTTCGGAAATTGTTCGTTTTTAAGATAATTTCAAAAAAAAACAGAAGTCAGTTTCAAGTCGAACAGTTCAAACACTGATTTCAGCGGATCCTGAAGGAATATTTTAATGCGACTAATTTTAAAATATTATGCATTGATGTATCTTAAAAATGTTTTTTATTTGATTCAAAAATATTAAGTAGTTTATTTTTTATTTAATCTTAATCAATTTCGCACGCGACATGTCGCATGCGACATTTTATTCCATCATACTTTTTATGTGGTTTCCATTATAATGCGAACAAAAACTTAAAGTTTATTGCAATCACATAGTTTCACATGGTTTCTTGTGCATTATTTTTTGACCATTTGTACCCTCAGAAAGATTTTAGATAGCAAAAGGTAAAGAAATGAAGGCACTTTTATCAAAAAAAAAGTGCAAGATTAATGTCCAAATTAGAAAAATTGCGATAGCGCGGCCCTAAATCGGAATATATCGAAATGGGCATGGGCTATGTATAAATGTAAGATTGGCTTTCATTAATGCAATTTGACTGTTTCCCCATGAAAATTAGATAAAACATAGTGTTTTTAACCACTTTTACATTTTTGGCTGCGGTTGACATTTCTGTGGAAATGCCCATATTTCGATTTTTGCAGTGGTCAAAATTACAATGCCCTTTGGAAGGGTATTTAAATTCTTGGTGTAGTTATCAGATCTGAGTAGCATAAATCAGAGCTGCAAACCGTTTTGGAGTAGAAATGCTCCGGAGTTAGAGTCTCCGGGATTTTTGGGAAGTTCGAACCGAACCTGAACCGCAGAAAATAAATTTCAACTGCCCGAACTCGAACTTGAACCGCAGCAAAAAAAACTAAAAAGGGTAAAAAAAAAAACAATTTTTTTTCTAATCGGCAGGCGCTTTGGGATATAAAATGCTGCTTTCTGCTCTCACAGAGCGCTATACAAACGAAATACACTGCATAATTTTATGATTAAGTTTCTAGGGTTCAAACCCCGAAGTGAAACTTTCCCAATTTCTAGGACGTTTGCAGTCCTGTTCGGAGAAACGGGTGTCTAGTATCTTTAATTGAGATACTTCGGCTTAAACAGTTTCTCTGAGATACGAAGCCATATTTATTTTCTAAATTCCAGACTGGAATGGACGATTGGTCAATTCATCGCTACTAAAATTCAAATCATCAAATATACAGTACAAGAAACTACACGGTTGATCGTTAGCAAAATTTAAATTTATTTTTATACAACCAAATAAAACTCAGGCTCTCTCGTAAATGGGGTGTGTTCCATTTTTCGTCGCAGATTTCCGTATAAACGCCCTCATATCGAATTCAATTCGTATCACTTTACATATGAAGTGCTTGATTAATTCCACAAAGCTGAGCTTACTAATGAATTTTAAAGAACAACCCAGTGCTTTTTATGCACACTTGTACGGAGTGTGATTTTTCGTATAGGTCAGCCTTAAGTTATGCCATTAAATCATCTTTCAGCCAACTGTGTGCGCGCGTCCTTAAGGTGAAAACCTGATGTAACCATTGAGATACTTTCTGCATCTTTGGTCCAAAAAGAGAGTAACGATTTGAACTAGACAAAATATACGAAAGCGAATTTCGGAATTCCGAAAGCCCTTGTAAGTCTTAGAATATTATTGCCTATCAAGGGTATAAAACTCAGTTATGATCTATCTGGTTTCAAATTATATTGGTCTCGTTCCTGGATGTTTTTAATTGCCTTAAGGTGTATTTTATAAACATGTATTAAATCTTATTAATAATTTTACATCAGAACAAATGGTAACTAGTCCTAAAAATATCTTATCACAGATTTTATTATGTTGCCTCACCAAGTACATAATTCAGCGGCAGAATGTTGGCGATGGCTGTGACAATGTGGGTCTTACCGATGAAGGGGGTCGTCCATTGGTGGTGGTGGTAGGGTTTTAAATCAGATTAATTTTGAAAGAGTAACTAAATCCTATCCCTTTAGAAATATCCCTGCAATGTGCGTTGTATTACTGTTGCTGAAGAGGATCTGGCCTCTGATATAGCACCCGATATCAACTATTGTAATTGTGACGAGAGCGGAGAAGATCGGTGTTTTTATAATGAGAGCTAATGATTTTGTTTGTTATATATTTTTTAATTAATTGACTTAAACATTGTTTATAAATATGAAAGTTTGTTAAATATTACTAAAATTTTTGTTTTAAATAAGAATTTCATTCCAACATTTCGAAATCAATCTGAGCATTGTGCAAGAGCACTGCAAAGAAAAGCTAGTTAGAAGGCAAGGGTCAGCAATACTCTTTTCAAGTACGTCGACGAGCGATCTCACATTTTAAATGCAATTCCGATGTTAACATCTGTATATTCGGAACATGGACCCAAATATTATTAGACTTTGGACAAAGTCATCTTGGAGGAACTACCATGAGTATACTAAAATGAAGGAGTTAATGCAAAATAGACCACAGTTTAAGGAAAGGGCAGGACTATGCTCGGTAATTGGCTATGCACACTGAGGCACATCTAACATCATTATCAAAGATGTTCCATAAGTTATATGTTGAATGATCATTCCAACATCTTCTGGGGATGTTCCTATTTTACTTCGTTCCAGTCAGTATTTTCACGTTACTCTTGGATCCACCACTAAAAATTTATTTATTGCGAAATATAAACAATGTCAACGAAAGGGAATGGCAAAATATGCATAATTAATCCAAAAATGTCAAAAATTTCGAACCAACAATTGCAAGAAACAGACTTTGGATTATCATAGTAAGAATTATTTACTAAATTATTTGAACAGACAATTAAAATGATGTAACATGTTTTCATCTTATTGCATATTTGGCGGAATTCATATCGGATTCTATTATAGAGGTTCTCCAAGAGCTGTTGGATTGTGGCACGTGGTCAGGCGTGGAGCGTTTTGCTGGTGGCCTGCTATTGCTCCCGGAAACGTTGCAACTTTTAACTATTTTTTGATTATGCTCTTTTGGTGTTGAAGTATTTGGGATGGGACTTAAGCTCAATGTTGTTTTTAATAACATTGCAATTTGCAATGTATGTTTACAATATTACACCAATGAACTAGTGTTGGGTTGGTCATGAGTGAGTGTAAAAACTGAGTTGTTCTTTAAACTGAACAAGTGAAAGTGAACATGTTCTTCTTTTATTTTCATTCTTGTTCAGCGTGTTTTGTTCAGTCTCTCTTATTCAGTCTGCCTTGCTCTGAGTTGTTCTTGAATTGTTCTAAGAGCTGTTCAGTCATTTTTTCTCAGAGAGTTGTTCTGCATCTCTTCCTCTGTGAATTGTTCTGTCTGCCTTGCACTGTAAACTGTTCTGTATCTCTTGCTCTGCGAATTGTTCTTTCTGCCTTGCTCTGTGAGCTGTTTCGACTGTCTGTGTGTTGTTCTGTGAGCTGTACCATAATACAACTATTATGGTTGGTCAAAGCAAGTAGTGGCGCCGTCTATTGTTCAAGTTATGTCCAAAAGAAAGGTCGCTGCCGCAGCGTAGCAAATTGTCATGCCTTCGACAACGTAGGTATAAAACACCACCATACTGGACACATGCGATCGGGGACGTGGAATGGATGAAACGGACTCTGGTTAAGCGGTTAAAAATCTAACAGTCCAAAAAGAGAAATTATAATCAAGCACTTCAAAACACACAGCATTACCGGTAGCCCGCTAACAGAATTAATGTTCAACGGAATGATTCGGGATAAGATTCCCGGAATTCTGAACGTGGTGGGGGACTCAGGGGAGAAAGGGATCAAGATTTGATCAATGAACAAAGAGGAAAGCTGGTCGCGGATAAAAGTAGAGGGGCAAAGGAAACGTTAGTCATCTAAAAAGATACTGATGTGAAGATCTGGACAATTAAGTAGACGAAATATGGTTTGATTGGGTTTCCACAAAAAATGCAGCAATTGTTGAACTATTAGCAAGTCTCAGAAGAGTAAGAAAACGGAAATGAGAAGTACCGGTACATGGCAAGATGAAGTCTCTCGGCCTAACAATAAGGGAGGGGGATGTAGGAGTCTGCGCCTCTAATTTCATAGCAATCGACGTGCCCATGAATGTGGCAGTTGATTCGTAGATTTCGAGCGGAGCAAAGTAAATATATTTCCGTAATTCTCATAAAACTATTGTGTTATTATTGTCCGTCCACATTGCCTCACCTTATTTCATCATGGCCAAGTGTGGCCGTTAAACGAAAAATTACACAGATCGTTTCAAAAACGGGCACACTTGTAAATTTCCCGTGTAGATACCATGTAGCCGCGTAGATAATGTATAAAACTATTTTTAATGGCGCCACTGAGCCGATGACTATACTTACAAATAGTATATATACAACCCCGACCCGGCTTGAAGATAAGAGAAGAAGAAAACGATTATAAAACGCTGTGGAAAATAAAATATAATTGTCTATTTAAGCGTAACTTCGATTGAAGCATACACAATGTTCGCAATAGCGAGTTTTTGTGGTTTTCTCATCCTAAGCCAAGCAGCTGATCTCGCGCTGGGCTTCAAGTACGAAATCAAACAGTTCCAAGTACCGCTGGATCACTTTAGTTTCCAGAATAATGTCACATTTGGCATGCGCTATCTGTACAACGATTCTTTTGTCGACAAGGCGAACAAGCAATCGCCGATATTCTTTTACACGGGCAACGAGGGTGACATTGAATGGTTTGCGCAGAATACGGGATTTCTCTGGGAGCTGGCCACCAAGCAGAGGGCGTTGGTAGTGTTTGCCGAACATCGTTATTATGGCAAATCATTGCCATTTGGTCCGAACACATTTAACAAGAGTAACCCCGAGCATTTGGAATACTTTACGGTGGAGCAGACGTTGGAGGATTTTGCCTTGCTAATCACCTTTCTAAAGAATGGAGCAGAGTTACCTGTGGTGGCTTTTGGTGGTTCCTATGGTGGCATGCTGGCGGCCTGGTTTCGCATGAAGTATCCACATATTGTCATAGGATCATTGGCAGCCTCTGCTCCCATTCTGCAATTTCCGGGTCTGACGCCATGCGATATTTTTAATAAGATTACAACTTCCGTTTTCCAGACGGCTTACAATGCCAACTGCACGGTCAATATAGGGAAATCCTGGAAGGCTTTCGAAACATTGGCTAGCAACGAGGCAGGACGTAAGCAAATTTCAGACGCTTTCCATCTATGCACTCCTCTCAAGGGTGCCGATGACCTTAAGAAGTTCTTAGATTACTTGGAAAACGTCTATGGCAATCTAGCTATGGCAAACTATCCCTACAACAACAGTTTCCTTGCACCCCTACCAGCCTATCCAGTGCGTCAGGTTTGTTTCTATCTAAAGGACTTACATCAAACGGACACAGATCTACTGCAAGCCATGGCCAGCGCTTTGGCTGTTTATACCAATTATACTGGTACCTCTAAATGTTTGGACTTTGGATCCACTTCCCTTGCCGATGAGTCTGGCTGGAATATTCAGACCTGTAATCAAATGGTTATGCCCTTCTGTGCGAATAGCAGCGACACCATGTACCGTACTAGCACTTGGAATCTGAAAGAGTTCTCGGAGAAATGCTTCCGAGATTATCATCTAACTCCGAAACCCTATGACATTATTCTACGTTATGGTGGCAAGGATCTGTCTTCGGTTAGCAATATAATCTTTAGTAATGGATTGCTGGATCCCTGGTCCGGCGGTGGCGTCCTGCAGGCACCCAATGATAAAGTTCATATTATTATTCTACCCGAGGGTGCTCATCATTTGGATTTGAGACAGAGCGAGTCATCGGATCCGGGTTCGGTGAAGGATGCTCGAGAAAAGGAGGCCGCCATTATAGCCCAGTGGATAAAGGAATTTTTTATATTTTCCAAATTATAAAAAAGTTACTGTAAGGTGCGGAAGCCATGAAATATTTTATAATAATTAAATTTTTATTTCTGAACAACTAATAAATGCTCATTAAATCAATTTATAGATTTTTCTTAAATTGGGTTTTCTTAATTTGGAAAGGCATGGAATCAGTGGCACGAGATGTCAAAAAATGAATGAATTAACTAACTGATGGTGTGGACTATCTTAGTACAGAAGTGTCTGTAAAGTAGTGGTCTTAGGACAGAGTTGCCGACTTTAATCAATAGCTATTAAAGCTGTGCTAGTTCCTCTTTAATTTTCTTTTATGTTCAATCCATAAAAAGAACAACCGATCGAAAAAGTGAGCAAAGTCTATTCCAATAAATAAATTTCGACTAAGTCGAAATTTTACTTTGAATCGTCTGCCATGCATCCAGAATCCAGGGCATCATTTTATTATCAATTTCTCCGTTCCTCCCCCCATTTGAATTTTAAAACTCAGCTTGGTTATCATTTTTGAAATTGTTCTTTAATAGGTATAATGCATTATAAAGGTACAGTTGTTCACAAGAAAGGAAATCTTAAAAAGCTATATAAATTATATCAACTTGATAACTGTTTTCAATTGTTAACCATAATAATCATAATAATAAATGTATAGAAGCAGCAAAATACACAAATTTAACATGTTTAAATCAACTTAAATAAATACACATAATAAATTGCAGATACTCGATTCTATATAAATCTAATAAATAAATGTATTTCTCAAGAATTGCTCAAGCGTTAAATAATAAAAAATAGTTATAAAAAACAAGTTGGGATAAGTTTAAGGCGAACGTATAGAATTAAGTTTTATCAAAAAATATTAACAAAATTGTATTTTCTTTACTGGATGGACTTTTGCCATTTCTATATGCAAAAACTTTTTTTTACGATTTTTTTTATACGCATTTTACATGATTTTTCTTTTATATAGAAAATTTGTTGTAGTTTTGGTTTAGCACCGGCATAGGACACTTTTTGCTTCGTTTTTGCTTTTTTGTTTGGTAAAGGCTATGATTTTCCCTTTTTAACCAATCAGCTAGGTTTTGTCTATGGGTAGGGTTAAAATTTTTGGAAATGAGTATCAGGAATGCTTTAAGGTGTGAAAGTCGCCATAGTTGGATGGTAGTTGAGAATGTAACCTGTGGCTGGTCGATGTGTTATTCCACTTCCTTAAGCCGTGGGAGAGAGCTTGGCTTAGGAGAGAATTTCGAATATCCTCTTTTACTATTGGCGACTAACTTAGCCTGGAGCTGGCATCCAAAGTTCGAACCTATCAAACAGTCATGATATCTTGAGTTTTTGGGAGATAGAACACACAGTTGCTTAGAGGTTTGAACTTGGGGGCTGAAGCTCCAGTCAATTTGGTCTATGTGGGTCATGATTAGTCTTGGGGATTAATTTTACTAGCATTGATTGGTTAATGGAGAGGCACTTTTGGATTCGGGATCAAGGAAAAATGTTCCACGAAATTTCCGTGAGCCCGAAACCAAAAGTTGCCCTTCTAGGAGAGATACATGCGGCTTTTGAGTAAAATTTTCGTGTGCGTATTTTTTTTTGATTTCGATTTTTCTTTTGTTTAACTTAAGTTTTTATATACAAAATATGGTTGGGAGCATATATATATATAAATTGTTTGCTGTGCAAATATATATATGTATAATATGTATATATCGTTTATATAAGAGGTTTTACAAAATTGTTTTTCGTTAGTTTGTCGTTAGTTTTTTTGTTTTCAAGTATTCCATTTTTTTGCTCGTCGAGTTTTGTTTCTTTTTATGTACATAGTTTTGAAGTATATTTTGATTCATTCATGTGTGTTGCCTCTAGCTATAAAATTAATATGGAAAATTACAAAAATTTACAAATTTACAGGCCTAATTTTGTTTGCCCTTTCTAGTACAAGAATTTGGTATACAAAACACATGTCTGTTGTTAATGTTGTTTACAAAAAGGCATTTTAAAGGTTACGTAACGCTCGGGATTATTTTGTTTACTTTGCACTAATCCAAATGCAACTCGACACTGATTTTTCATTCGATATCTTGTGTTTACGTGGGTGGCGGTCCATGGGGATACGACAACATTGGCTCCAGACTTCGGGCAAAGGTATTCGAGAACATGCATGTATAGTCCTCACCGTGGGGCACTAGTGTTGCCACACCTAAAAGCAACAACATGAGCGCTTGAATGGGCAGGGAAGCACGTGCAACGCGCCCTAGGAATCGAGCACCTCGCGCCAGAACCGTGGTATTGATGACATCGCCATCGGCAGCATCGCCATCGGGGTTGCTGTAGAAGTTTAGCAAAGAATTAGATTAGTTTTGACAGTTTTGTTTTTAAAGAATTATATGGAACAATAAAAACAGATGCTAAACTACATACATAGATTTTAAGGTGCTCTTTTGAAGTAGTTTTAAGTGCCATAGGATTGTTGATATTTGGAAATCCCTATTTACCAATTCGGGTAGTTAGGTGTGATCATTTTATGGTAAACTAATCATAATGTTGTGGTCGGGTGTGACTCAGCGGTTAGTGTGTCGGCCTGCTGTGCGGGAGGCGTGGATTCAATACCGCCTCGGACCATCTAATAAAAAGTTTTTTTCTTTCTTTACGCAATAGCTTTTACACATCCGGTCACCTTCACCAGCTATTGGCGCCTGCTGTGACATGAAAAAGCTTCTCTGTAGGTCCCTTTCTCTTGTGCGAAAAATTATAAGCACACACGCCAAGAGATTGAGAGAAGCTTGGCCTGGCCCTTTGGGGCTGTTAACCCAATTTTACATTTACAATCTTAGTTTTAATAAGTTTTAAAATCTAAAGGAAAATCAATCGCTACGATGAGGAGGGCCTAAGTATAAATGATATTGACTTCTTGGAATTTGTGGGAATTTTAATTTACCGCTGTTTACGCTGGAACGGGGACCTATTAAGTTCTGGATGAAAGAGAAAGACGCATTGCCAGTGCGTTTTGACTTGGCATTGTCATATCTTATTATACCGGGAAGGTCCGTGCCATCGGAACGCTTGGATTTGGCTATAAAAAGTGTGGTTTTTGACACCAGAAGCCGAATGACCCATGAGCACATAACTCAACGGGTCTTCCTAAAATCTCTAACGATTATTGGTAAAATCAGACGACCATTGAATATTGAAGAGCAGGCACTTTACAGCAATATTTGCTGAACAGTAGAATTGGACGCTAGCAGGAAGTTCCGTTCTGTGCGTTTTACGTTAAAGCCTAGTACTCAGACAAACAATATCGATTCCGACGGGTGTTGAAAAGCTTTCGTAAAATTCCTACAGGCCTCTACGCTGAGTCGAACTCAGACAAACTAAAAATCTTCGTTCATGCCCATGGGAAAGCTGATGGCGCCGCTACCTTGACAGGCAGAAACCGTCGATTTAATTCCGATGGGGTATGAGCAGAAAAAATAGTTTGAAATTTTTCCGACACCTACCCGTCGGAATGTCTTCAGCAAAAGTACGACAAACATCATCGATTGGGGAAATTTAAATTAACGGAAAGAAATTGCATCGATTGGGGTAATTTGAAACCAACAGTAAGGTATTGCATTGTCCATGACTTCTGCATTTCATATATCCTCCAAATATCCATGAATATTTTAAATGAAAGCAAATAAGAGGTGGCGTTTTGACGTTGAACAGTCACACTGGACCGTACGCTAACCCCCATCGTAATTAGCTGTCAATTTTACTACTGGCCGCAGAATAAGAGCCGAGATTTTTGCAGGCCGAGTTCTTATGCTGTTACTGGTTGCTTCTAAGAATTGACGCCCGATGGCACAGCCAGCCAAGCGGCCGTGCCAAAAGTTTGAACTATGTGTCTTAGAACGAGAAGAGGTCGTGGTTCGAATCCCAGGTGGGGTGGATTGCATTGCAACCAAAAATTGTTTATTTTATATATTTTGTATTTTTTTAATAACATAAATCTATATATAATATATCATGAAATTTGTCAACTGAAGCTTTACAGAAAACTGTAGGATGGTTGATAAGTTGCTGATAAATCTTGTTATTGAGATTTCTAAGCTCATTTCAAGGTTTTTCAATATTGTTTCTTATTCGATTGCAAAATTCTCGAAAACAAGATTTTTAATCTAGATTTTATATTGATTTTTTTTCTCAGTGTAGGATTACGTTCCAAACCGAATATGAACCCTTGAACTCGCCTTCAGCGCATTATAGAGTTCATAGACCATGTCTCTCCTAGTCTCTATCCTGATGTGATAGTCAGTTTCAACAAAGGTCGTTCCAGGACACTTTTTTCTAGGAACTAGTTCAAAACAAAACCTAAAAACACTAATTTAATAAGTTTACAAACTTCTTATTCAAACTTCTTAAGAAATTTTCAAATTTCTTCGAGGGAAACGCAATGGTTTCATAGGGGGTAGCGACAAGTCTTTTTATCCAAAACTTCTTATTCAAACTTCTTAAACTTCTTCTAAAGAAATTCTCAAATTTTCTTTGAGGGAAACGCAATGGTTTCATAGTTGGTAGGGACAAGTATTTTTATCTAAAACTTCTTCTTTTACTCAATAGATCATTTGAACCAGTCAATTGGTTCGCAAAAATAAAACGATTTTTCACTTTAATATCAACAATCCCAAAGAGTGCTCAAAGTTAACCAAAAACTAAAAACAAATAATACTAAACTACAAACAAATTTTCTATCAATATTTACTTTGCATTTTCTGTGTTGGGTGCGGCGGCCTGCATAGAAGAGGTTGATAATGTAGCATTATCCAAAAGCTATAAGAATACAAAAACAAAAATTAAAAAATTATAAAATTATAAATAATCATGAAATGTAAATGGTAGTTATTTTGTAACGTTTCTTTAATTTTAAATTTTTTTTACAGCCAATTGTTTCACTTACTTTTTGGTGCTTTCAAAGAATATTAACCAAAAAAATTGAATTTTTTGACAGTAACAAATGGTTTTTTTTTTTATATTTTAAATGTGTGTACTTACCTCACTTGACAACATGTGCAACGGAACGCCCAGATTATCGCCCTCATAGCCCAGAACAGCCCCAAGTTTGACAATATAAATGCCAGAGAGCCGGCGCAGCGATTGCAGACGTAGACGTAGATCGGTTAATCTGGAAAGTGTTCTAGAATATTTGAAAACATTTGCTTACGGTTCTTGGGGTTAGAGGTACGCATGAAGGGTTAGAATGGGCGGACGAAAGAATTTTGAGTACCAAAAATAAACACAAAAAAAGTTTATGCAACACAAAAGTTTGTAAAGGCAAACAAGACAATAATCGATACAAGCTAACTAAATAATTTATGTTGTTTTCCCTGATAGGGGGGAATGTATGTAGAATAGAAAGGATAGTGCCGAAAAGTTTTGTATGTTTTCAGTTTAGTATAATTTTGAATATTTTGATTGAAGAAGAAAATTTGTGATGTGCGAAAGGTGATCAGGATACAAAAAAAAAATCAAGCAATATAAAGGCCAATTACAAAAGTTGTTGATATTTCAGAGTTGAGGAAGCACAATTGGGGAAAAATTGGGGAAAATAAGAAATGTAACTACAGCTATAGTATAACGACTACTCAAAAAGCTAATCGGAGTTGATTTTAGTATATAAATTTAGGATAAAAGGACACTTAGCTATGGATATACAAATAGCACAAATATAAAAAGTGGTTAGACTAAAATCTTATAGTGATTTATTTAACCTAATGAACATTTTGGTTCCATCAATCTGTTCTCAGTTATGCTATTTTGTGCTATTCGTATATCCTCTAACTCTAATCTACATTCTACATCCAATTAAAATAAATAAATGCCGCCCAACTAACTTAGATTCTTCCCAACTGATACATACAATACATATGCATCTCTAAGCTCAAGCGGCACCCGCGTATCATTTCGTTCCGCCCTGGGCACTGGCTCCCACAATACCTTACCTTTCATACGTATGTTGAGATTGTTCCTCAGAGCCCTCAACAGAACGTAACAGCTGATCTGCTGCATCTTGTAGACTAACCACTCGTGGTTCACAACGTTCTAATTCAGCACGCAGATCCTTGAATTTCTTGAATTTGGTCTCGAGCACAGAACGCTCTTCGGTTAGATCTACCGGCTCGGAAGCCTTTATATTCTGTTCGGTACGTTTCAACCAATCCACAAGCTCATCAATGGTCTGATGGAATTCACTATTTCCCATCAGAGCGGTCTGAAGTAGACCCTGCCATTTCGTGGCATTGATACAGACATTATTCCAGCGTTCGTTGTCCGCTTCGAGGCGTGAGCGTAATTGTCGCGCCTTCTCTGTGTCCAGTGTATGAGTGGCCAAATGATCACCCACCACATTCAAGGAGGAGATAATCGATTTGTGACTCTCCAGATCAAGCAGAAATTCGCGATGATCCTGGGTGACATCTTCGAGAAGTTCAATATTCGAGGGCGGTGTACTTTGTGCTTTTTGAGTGCTCTCGGCAAATTGCAGCCACTGCTCCAGACGCCACAGATCATTGTCGATCTGTTGCCAATTGCGTTGCGTGCAGAGCGGACACGTTAACCGGCCGACCTCGCTGAAGGATAGAGGGAAGAGCAAAATAAGACGGGATTAGAAATGAAATAATTTTACTTTTTGTACTTGTCAGACAGTGGCTCTACGCAGAGACTTCTCTCACTCTCTCCAAGTTTTAAGCCATGTCCTCTCTTGCTGTGCTCCACCCTGGAGACTGTTAGTTCATTTTTAATACTGAATCCAACAGCTTTTGTCTAGTGGAAGATTCACATATATATGTATGAAGCTTTAAAGGGAACACAGCAGGAGAGGTTTGAGCATTCATACAGACACACAGGAATGTAATGGGTTAGTGTGTAGAACAGGTAGCGAGTTAAATATAACACTTACTGTGTACAGTTGTACCTGTAGGAAGCAGGTAGCAGACACCTTGACGTATGCCATCAACATGAACAAGCAGGTTCAAGCAGGTTTATAAATGTGTGTGTGTGTGTGTGTAATATTAGACGAGTGTGTGTTTATGCGTAAGTCAGCAGCGAAATGGAAAGCAATAGAAACATGTTTGTTAGATAAAGAACAGAGCTGGAGTAGGGTCATAATAAAGGTATCATTTTTGCAGAAATAATTAAGACCTTTGTATACGACCCCACTCTTAACAGAAACCAAAACACCAAAGACAATCAGTTATTTTTTTTATAACTTTTTTAGGCTTGCAAAACTACCATACATAGTTCTCCATTCTGCTAAACTATTTTATTTATAACTAATTTAACATTTATGGGCCTATACTCAGATGAGATACAAATTAAGATCAGTACAATACATCACATAAATAAGACATATGTTCCAAATCATTCGGATTTCAAAGTTATTCAAAATTGTTTCTATTAATGTGAAATATTGTGCCAAACTAAATTTTCATCTTGATTAAATTTCTATCAAGATGTTGGTTTACATTAATAAAACATGATAAAATGAATACAAGGTAGTGCAAACACTTGCTCCATTTCGCATGCATTTAATCAACGATTTATAGATATTATAGATGACGCATGTGAAACAAAAAACGATTTTCTTGGGAGCTGAAATTGGATCCCAATTTTTTTAAAAATATTAAAATGGTAAATTTCGGACATTCGGCTTCTGTTGTCGGAAACCACCGGCTGGTAGCACTAAGCTTCCTGGTTTTATAAAATATGCCAATGCCATGTCGGAAATTACTGTCAATGCGTCTCTATTCCATCCAGTGGAAACTAAAAATATCAACACAAAGTATTCGATATCCCTTGGTGATATCTCGTTTTTTTTGAAACAAAAATACCAATATTTCGATATATAGATAATATTTCCGGGATCACTACATATTTTTACTTTTGTACACGAACACAAGTCATCTGTTATAAAATGAGAGTTTAAACAGGATGCCGTTCGTCTAAAACGATTTCTTTTGGAGCATTTGAGACATTAATTTGAAATATAACTAAAAAAAATGCCACTTTAACTCCACTAAATAATAAAATAATAAAGTTTTGCTTTTACTTAAACTATTTAACAAATCTTTTGTTGTTAGAAAGAAAAACATTAGGGTTGATTTCACATATTCTAGATAGCTGCTTTGTGTTAGATAAACTAACAGTTTACTATGTAATTTGTTAGATATTAGAAACTTCATTGATTAGCGCATGTTTTAATTTATTCGAACAATTGGCTGATCGGATTATTCTTAGGAATTTACAATGGGATATTAATTGCAGATTGCAATTTGGAAATTAAGCCGTCATTAGAAATCTAGCAATTTTGAAAGTGGAAATGCAATACAATTTTTCAAAAATGCTATTAGCTACAAATCCGGCAATTTTTTAAATTATGTTTAGCTACTTTTATAGGCTTATCACCCTAACCATGGCGGGATTTTGTACCTTCGTAGCATGTTCCTATTAGACACCGACCATCTTAACATTTTGACAAACCAAAAGTTTAAAAATGTTGGCTTAGCAAATTGTAATTAAGCATTTAAACTCAGGATGTTGGATGTTAGATGTGCTTACTGTGATTAGTCCATTAGCTATTTCTGTACTTTTGAGTCGTAGTGCAAAATAATGACTAATAATTCCTTTTGAAAACCGAGCATGTATGCTTAGTACAACGCCTTAGATCAGCGGTGGGCAAGCCCTTGCTCCCATTGCTCCGAGATTTTTTATCGACAATTGCCGCCAGTCAGTCTCATAATAAACTGCGACGCAAATTAACTTGCTTCAAATTGTAAACAACAACAAAGACAATGCGAATCGGAGCACGGCGCCTACCAGACAGCGCAACATCAAAATTTCCGGGTGATCGAGACTAGCTGATAACGGTTGTTTTTATACCCTTGCAAAGGGTATTATAATTTTGCCCAGAAGTTTGCAACGCATAGAAATATTCATTTCCGACCCCATAAACTATATATATTCTTGATCAGGGCGACGAGCTGAGTCGATTGAGCTTTGTCCGTCCGTCTGTCTGTCCGTCTGTCTGTCCGTCTGTCTGTCCGTCTGTCTGTCCGTCTGTCTGTCTGTCCGTCTGTCTGTCCGTCTGTTTCTACGCAAACTAGTCTCTCAGTTTTAAAGCTATCGAGCTGAAATTTTGCACAGAGTCTTCTATTTACTGCACGCTGCTAATATGTCGGATTCGACCGGATCGGATGACTATATCTTATAGCTGCCATAGGAACCATCGGTCGAAAAATGCGTTTTAGTGAGAAAAACTTTTTTGTTTTCAATGTTAACGTGATTAAACTCGGTCATTAATAATATTATATACCTTCAAACAGATTTGCAAATTTTGGTCAATATCGGATGACTATATCTTATAGCTGCCATAGGAACCATAGGTCGAAAAATGGGTTTTAGTGAGAAAAACTTGTTTGTTTCCAATGTTAACGTGATTAAACTCGGTCATTAATAATATTATATGCTTTCAAACAGATTTGCAAATTTTGGTCAAAATCGGATGACTATATCTTATAGCTGCCATAGGACCGATCGGTCGGAAAATGGGTCTTAGTGAAAAAAAACTTTTTTGTTTTTAAGTAAATCCTTCTTAAGGTAGGTGATTATTAATATTAAACGCTTTCAAACTAATTTGAAAAAGTTGATCGACATCGGGTGACTATATCGTATGGTTGCCATAGGACCGATCGGTCGAACATGAGTCTTGGTAAACAATTTTTTGTTTAGTTTTGTTAGCGTCCTTAAACTCGCTGATAACTTATTTTATATGCTTTCAAATAGATTCGCAAAATTGGGCCGAAATCGGATGACTATATCATAAGGCTGCCATAGGGCACAGACGAAGTTAGCTTGGCCTTCTCGTTTCTGTTCTTGTTGGGCTGCTCCCAAACTCAAGTTTGATGCCCACCGCTGCCTTAGATGAATCCTTGAATAGTATTTGTGTAATTTTTGTTGAATTTTAGTTCTGAAATCAATAGTTTTTTTAAGTTTTGACTTTTAGCCACTTTTTTTATTTGACTTTTACCCCTTAGATGTAAATAAAGCAGTAATGAATTAGAG
The DNA here is from genome assembly GCA_037044535.1 of Lordiphosa magnipectinata. Taxonomy (NCBI): domain Eukaryota; kingdom Metazoa; phylum Arthropoda; class Insecta; order Diptera; family Drosophilidae; genus Lordiphosa; species Lordiphosa magnipectinata. The sequence continues at coordinate 227,238 of JBAMBO010004050.1, forward strand.
CATAATCATTAGAAATAGCTCTAGTTTGAGTTATTTTATTAATTTTTCATGCCTAATAAATAAAGCCCTGCCAGTGTCACGGAATAATCTTGTAAAGAAAGAAAATCAGGGCTGATTTTAGCACTGAGCACTGATTTCAGCACTGACACTACTGTGGTCCATTCAAAATGTTGAACCTGAAGACGTTAAATGAGCATTTAAGTACTCAGGGAAAAATAGATCCCCTTTTTGTAATGGATATTATATCACATCTATTTAACTGTGATATAATGTCCCTTTTTTTTATCCTTTTGACGATTTTCAGCTCCATTAGATGAAAATCTAAGATCAATTTAAAATTAAATGGATAGTTGTTGGGTTTATCACATAATATATACACGACCTAGAGCCGGCTAAAAAGTATTTCTTAAATGAAAAGAAAATTTTACTACCAAAAAACGGATATTAATAAAATTCAGTCCAAATGGATACCAAAATTATCGAAATAAATATCATTTTTTCTCAGTGCATAACGATGGTTTTAAGAACTTTTATTTGCTTTATTATTTAATATTATTTCGAACAAATGGAATACGCAGCTAAAGGAAATGTTTTCCCCTCATTCATTTGTCGGCAAAAATATTTAGGTTCAATTTTAACTGCTGCTTACGACGAAGTCATAACCTTCCGGTTCAGCTCAATACTGAAAGAAGCCAATTTTTATTTAAAACTGATCTATTTCAAGCTTGATTGTGCTGCGATTCAGGTTCGGCCCGAGCTCCGCAAAAACCTGGAGATTCCGACTCCACAGCTGTTTGGAGACCACAGTTTAAGTAGTATTGTAGTCTTAACTCCTTGAAAAGTATTTGTGTAATTTTTGTTGCATTTTAGTTCTAAAATCAATAATTTTTTGTAAATTTTGACTTTTAGCCCCTTTTTGTATTTTTAGCTATTTTTAGCAATTATTTTTTGCAAATTTAGCAACTTTCGGTACTCAAGTTCTGGCAACACTAACCGGAACCGATATTACATTTATTTGAAGAGCCGAAAACAGTTTCCTGCTATTATTGGAACCGAACCGAGCAACTACAGAGGTGGGGTTGTTTCGGTCAGTGCGTCCAGGACAAGAAAAACGAAAGATCAGCCCTTAAAAAAATTAATATACTTTTAATATTTGAAATAAATTCAAAATCGTAAAACCTATTCCGGTACGTACCGGAACTGTTGAAAAATGAACGAAACTTGAAAATTCTGAATTCATTATAATTATTATTTGCTTAACAAAAGCAATTTTCATTATTTGAAAGCTACCTCTTAAAAAGTAGTAAATATTGTTTCTATTTTAATTGTAAAAAAATTTCCATATTTAATCATTTACTATTTTACCTTTAATATTATATAAATATATATCTAAATATACTATTGTTATTCAATCTATAAGGGAAATATGACTACCATCCTCCATATTTTCAGAATGAAGAACTATATAGTTTAGCAAGCCTATTTAACACGTACATCGAATTTGAAATAAAAAAAAAATCATTAATCTTACCTTGCATTCTGATCGTGCTGCTGTCGCGCCTTCCACTGCGATTGCAGTGTATCAAAGCGCAGCGTCAACTCTGTCACGGTCTCCACTTGGGCTGCCTGGTTGTCGGCATTGCACTCGCTAACCAATAGATGACTCAAATGCTTAACCAACTCGGTAGAGGACTGAGCACTGCCCAATAGTTTGGCTATCTTCTGTGGACCTGGTTTACGTGTTTTGTCCACAATGGTGCGCTGCAGTTCATCCAGATTTTGTTGGCATTCGGTAATGGCCGTCTGCAGTTCCATTATGTAGGCATCCTTGGCCGTGATAGAAGTTTCACGTTGCATTTGCTGAGCCTGCCGCAGCTTACGCTGTGACAGGGTATTAACCTGAACGGCGGCATGAGCGGTTTCGGCAATGGGCACAGCAGCAGCAGCAGCTGCTTTGGCTAGCCAATTGGTTTTGAGAGTGATCACACGTGTGTGCACGGTCTGCCACAGGGTGGTATATGAGGAGATGAGTTCCAGCAGTTGCTTCAATTGAGGCTGCTGTTTGGTTCGCGATTTGGCTTCTTGAGCGAGCGAGTCGGCCTGTTGAACCTGATGCTGGGCTTCTTGCAGTTTTCGCTCTAGGCTATCCAGACGCTGAAGTACGGCCTGAGGATCAGCATTGGATTGCTGTTGATCTTCTATGCTGGGTATTTGCTCTAACGATTTCTGTATGGCGTTTAGAGAATTGGTAGCCTCCTGTTGGGCAGACTGGAATTCCCGCAAGATTTTGGCATCTTTATCGATGGCATCGAGTAGGGCAAGATACCGGGGTGTCAATTGACGCCATTTGCTCAGCATGACCTTAGTGGGTAGCGTAAGTTTTTGTATATTTTCGGGCTCCACACCAGAACTCATGGTTAACTTGGCATAGGTATGCTCGAGGAGACGCAAATTTATCGATTGGGCGTTCAGTTCCTCTAGTTTCGATTTCAGTTCCTTTTGTCTTTCTTCAAGCTTCTGTTTGCTGGAGCTTTTCTGATCGCGCTCGAAGCTAGCCAATTGGGTTTCCTGTTTACCCAACCAACTTTTATGCTCAGTGGTGAGTTTGATAAGTTGTTGCAATAAATTCCAGACACTCAGAATACGTTGCTTACGCTCAGCGGATTGACTACATACATTCTTCCAGCGCTGTTCTAGATTTTGAGCAGAGCTGGCCAGACCCGTGGTGTTGACCTGAGTACGCCAACTGTCTGCATCATTGAGAAGCATTTCCACCAGATTCAGTACCTCACCCACATTGCTGCTGTGATGTTCGATAGAACGTTGAATCTGCTCGTGCTCCCGCAGTTTGGATTCGATGACATTGGGCGTATAGCTTTCAAAACTTAAGGGTTTATCCAGCTGGGACTCTACTTCAAAAAGCCAGGATCTGATCAGAGCTATTCTTTCTTCGAGCCGGAGAAGGGTCATTTTCAGTTCTCCAATCTTAGTAGAACGCTGTTTGCACTGATATTTGAGACGCTGCCAGCGATCGATGAGTAAATCACTTTGTTGCTGCACCTGTCCACGTACTTCGGGCTCGGCATAGAGTTGCAGGAGTTCTCTACTAGTCGAGAGCAGCCACTCGCGTTCCTTATCTCTTAATTGGAGTTCTGAATTTATCTGCTGCTCCAATTGCTTGGCTGCCTGTTCGGGATTAGTCATGGACGAGACATCAGGTTGACTTTCCACACGTTGTTCCAGACGTTGCAACCATTGAGAGATGCGTCCATAGCGGGTTTGATAGTTGGACAAAAGCGAGAGACGTTCTTCGATGGTGTTTATTAAGGCAGCCAATTCATAATCCAAATCGGCTTGCTGTTGCCATAATAACCAGCTACGTTGACGCATCGACTTCATGTCATGCGGGCTAATGCACTCCTTCAGTTCTTCCTGAGTAACGGTAAGACTCTCCAGAGCGGGAGTCTGTAAGCCCAATTGTAGACGTTGTGCACGCAGTTTACCCAAAAGTTGTTCTATTTCTAAAGGTTGAGTGGGTAAGTTGTCACCATTTGCATGGGCATCCAATAGCTCTTGCGCCAGTCCAAACTCCTTTTGCAGCTGCTTTACTCTTTGTTCATATGACTCGGCTAATTGATTGATTTTTTTCAAAAATCCTTGCCAGGTTTCTAGAGCCGCTTTCAGGTTATTTACCCTTTGACCCACACTAGCTTGCTCCATCCGCATGGCCGTGGCCAAAGCCTCATCGCAGTGGCTGGAAAGCTCCTGTTGTCGCGCCTGCAGCATTATACTCTGCTGTTCGCCTTGTTGCAATTGTTGCACTAAGCCATCCAGGCGAGCCTTGAGATGCGGCACTCGCTTCAGGTGTATATATCTCAACTGTAGATTATTTCGCTCGGCCTCCCTTTGCCTTAGCCAATCTAGTAAATTGGCCAATTGCTGCCGATATGCCGTCCAGTCAGCTACTCTGCGTTCCAGTTCTCCATTCCTTTGCATTATCCTGGACAGCGTTTCATTGTGCAAATTGGTTAAGGCTTTGTATTGCTCCGACAACTCCGTCTCCAGTGGCGTTTCAGCCAGCACACTCTGCTGGGAGATAAGCAAGTTCTGGTGAATGGCACACAATTGTTGTTGCTCTCTTAGGCTACTATAATCCTCGGGAATGGCGCAGGAGAGGAACGATTGTACATGTTGCAAGTACTGACGCCACAGGCGCAATGCCTCAGAACTATTTTGAGTTCTGGCCAGACGTGTGGACAGTCGATGATACTCCTGGAAAGTATCCTGGAATATCTTTTGCCACATGGCCAACACTTCAAGTATACCATCATTGTTTGTATTAGCCATCAGATCATTGTCCTGTTGACGTTGGCTTAGTTGCCGCAGTTGCTCTTCGGTTCTGGCCAGAGTCGAAAGATGTGCACGCAAAGCAGCCAGCTGTTCCTCGCTTTCTTTGGGTGTCTTTGGCGGCTCTCGGGTTAGATCCTGTAAGAGATACAAAAAAAATTATTATTATCTTGAATATTTAAGATGCCCTACATATGACCACCCCCTCGCCTGACCAAGTCTCCAGTTACGTTCATTGCATGGCTTCTATTCGCCTAGAAACAATAATAAATCCATTTGCAACTCTTCTACCGCCAACCAACTGGCAATGACCTCATGCAAACGACACACGCGCGAGCTGTCCCAACTTCAAACTACTGTCTGATGCGGTGGTGGAAGGGGAGAAGACCAAACTAGTTGGCTTGTGGGGCATGTGCATTTTAAATGACAGCACACTGTGGCACGAAAACGTTTGGAATTAATGCAAATGAGAAGACCATTTGTTCTAAATTTTGGCACTGGTTGGTTACAGTGGTTAGGAGAACAGTTTTTGTAGGGAGGGAAAAAACCTTACAAACCTCACGTAAATAACAAAGTATTTCTCCAAAAATACCTTCGCGTACTATAACCTAAATTTAACAATGGCTAGTGATCGAAATTGATCAAAACCTACCATCTTTTTTGTTATAAAGCCGATAAAGTCAATGTTCTTTGAAGCCCTGTCTACCTTTGGTGTACCAGCAAAGTACGTTCGACTTTGCATGATGACGTTGAGAAGCACTCAAAGCTCCGTCAAAATAGGAAAGAATCTTTCTGAACCATTTGATAGCAAAAGAGGTATTAGGCAGGGTGTTACCTTATCGTGGCTTCTTTAATCTGCTGATGGAGTATATACTGCACCATTGCCCAAATTGGACAATCTGTTACAAAGGGAGAGTAAAACATTAAGGTTATAGAGGCAGCAGCGGATGAGGCGGCGATTGGCGTTTTCGAGCGAAAAATTCTTCGGAGTATTTATGAACCTTAAAAAGTTGGCGATGGATTCCGCCTTCGAATGAATCGCCAACTGTATGAGCTCTACGGAGACACCAGTCTGGTCAAGCGCATAAAGCAACAGCGGTTGCACTGGATAGGACATGTCAGCCGAATGGATGAAGAAACTCCAGTAAAAAAAGCGTACAAATTGAAGCCGGCTGACTTTGGAGTAAGAGTGGGAGAGAGGGGACGCTTACCACAAAGATGGGAGGATCAGGTGCGGAAAGACATTTCCAACCTTGGTGTGAACAACTGGTGCCAGCTCGCACGAAGCAGAAGCGACTGGAGGGCATTTATAGCAGAGGTCGAGACCGTCAAGCGGTTGAGATGCAATTTATAGGTTCGAGGTTTTTAGGTGAAGGTTTTGGTTTGAGTCTTGGTTCGGCTTACGTTTTTCGCAAAATAAATATACAAAATAGTACCTTAAATTTCTTCATATTTGGAAAAACCAGATTAACCTAGAGTCGATGATGTTGGCTAAAATAATATAATTTATCGTTTTAATTTTTGAAAGACATTAACAACCAACAGAATACGATGCGGTCTATTTCATCGGAGTTTACATCGGTGAAATGCCGTTGGGGTGTTGTCATGTCTTTTTTGACAAGGCCAAAAGTGTCCTTAGTTTTATTAAAAGATGGAAGAGTTTGTCAGCTAGGTATAGACCAAAATAGGAATAGGAGTGCTCCAGTCTCTGGTCTCCACCAAACCAGAAAATTAATCTGTTTTTTTAATCTTTGCTCTTTGAGGCCAAAAAAGGTTTAGTTATCTTGAGACTCGTTCCTATTTAGATCTGGACCCGCATTCTGCATTTCTGATAAAAGCACTATTTTATTGTCAAAAACTAACTAAATTTTTCTATAGTTAAACATGCTTAATCGTTTCTCCTGTTGCTTAGAGTCCTGCTTAATGAATATAAAATGTAACCATACCCCTATTGTTAACCCCTTCGACAGCTGTCATATTAAAATTTCATAAACCTGCCCCTATCTGCCCAGTATATACACATAATATATTCACGCCTCTTACATCAATCAATAATGAACCATAATGGGACAACAGTATTCGGCACCACTGTGTGTTAGGTTGGGTTTTGTACACACACGAAAAGTTTTTCAACTTTTAACCCACTTAAAATAGCATGTCCTTCGTATTGGATTAACAATAGCAACAACTGCGACCGGCACTTGCCCATATTTAGTTTGTGTTTGTTTTTGTTGTCATTGTACTCCCTCTTTGTTTTGGTTAGTGTGGGAATTTCCACACGCTAATTCTAGCATATGCAAATAATCATTGGTCGGTTTTAATCGATATAGATAGTTCCCTTTTTTTTTTAAACTCACCTGCTGCACATTGTTGAAGTAAACCTTGGCCTGTGTCACTTCTTTGTCCAGCTCTTTGCGTTCTTTGTCCTGAGTTTCGGCCACATTGGCCAAAGTGGTAATGGCGTTTTTACATTCGGATAAACGCTGACCCAAAGCATCCAATTCACCTTGCATTAGGGCTGAAGCATCTAAGCCCACATCTGCTGCTATTTTGGCCACAATGTCACGCAATTCCAACAGACGATCATTCTGTGTGCTTAAATTGTCTTGGCAGACCTGAGAAGAAAACAGGGTGAAAAGATAAATTGTTGATTAGAATCAAACGATATTTATTTTATATTTCATTTAATAAATATTACACTAAATATGTATAGTTTTATAAACATTTTAAGCCAAATATGGACATCAGCTTGGTCCAGCCTCATTTGAAATTAGGATGGTCAAAGTTAATATGGACAAACTCATTGACCTAATGACAAAGAAATGAGAAATTGGAGTGGTTAAGGCTTATCAAAAGACTGTTTCAGTTGCCGGTACCGACTAAATTCTCAGAAATTCGATTGGTAAGTTTTCTTGTTAAAAAAATCTCACAAAACCACAAAAAATACAAACAGTTATTTTACAAATTTCCTATCAAATGAAAAGTTTAAACTACTTTAAATATTTGATTAAACTGTAATGAAGTCAACTCCTTAATAATGACATATCTGACTTTTCCTTTAAGTATTTTGCTAGACGATTTAAGCCTAGTACTAAGGGCGTTCGAATTTTCCTTTCGTCACATTATTTCACATAAATAGAAACACTTTCTAAAAGCACGTGAGCATCAAAGCAAAGCCTAGGTGTTTCTAATTATATAAAATACTGTGACGAAAGGAAAATTCGAACGCCCTCAGTACATTTCGAACTATTTTTAAATTTCGTTGATCATACTTTTAGGTGATAATGGTCTTAAGCTTAACCCAATTTACTCTTTCAATAAGTGAATAATATTCTTAATTAAAGTCAAATAAATTCTAAATTCAACCGCATTAAGTATTATAAGTACAAAATGGTCTAGGTTTAAATTCTAAAGCCATTCCCAATTTGTTATTGAAAATATGCCTCTGTATTTAATCAAATAAGGCTTGGAAAATCCAAAGGAAATGAATTAACCAAAGACCAAGATGGTTTTACTGTATGGCCGAAATCTACCCTAACTCCATAACCAAAGTGTTAGAAACAGAAGGGAATTTTAAAAAGAGATTCGATTTAAAATAATTCGCATTCGCATCGTAGCACACTTTTTGGAGCTAGCATTTGTAAGTCTATTTTGTACTTGAAGTAAGTACGCACTTTTCTTAAATTTTTCGGTTTACTGTTTCCGAATAGTTCTTGACTTGTACTCATTTTAAATATCATTAACAGACATTTTTCGATTCTAGAACGTTTTGTACTTATTTTAAGTACACCCACGAACAAAACATACTTGAAATTCCAAGTACAAAACGGTATACATTTTTTCCCGATCGATCTAGAACTCTCCCTCTCTATACTAAACCGATTTGAAAACAATGTTTTACGCGAATTGCAATTCTATTCATATCTTGCTTGACTTCATTTAACGTTTCTGAATTAAGATATGGCTTAAAATAAAAGTGTACCTACCGAAAAAAATTAAAAAACATTTAAAAAACTTTTCCATAAACAATTTTTTGAAATCGATTTTCGAGTTCAGCATTACAAACTATAATAAAAAAAATGGAGGAAAGCTAACTTCGGCTCGACCAAAGTTTTTATACCCTTGTAGCTTGTATGATTTATATAAATTAGTAGCCTGATTCCACTGACACAAATATGTACATTCGGCCAAATGTACACATTTTTGACAAGGCCTCCTATATACATTTTCTACACCCAATTTCTATGCCAGCTATACTATATAGTTGTCCTATTAAACTTGGTGGAATTATGTGAAAGCATAGAAAACTTATAAATACGAGGTTTGGGGACGTTTGCGTTGAAGACAAAAAAAGTTTTTATCACTAAAACAACATTTTCGACCGATGGTTCCTATGGCAGCTATATGCTATAGTCATCCGATCTGGCCGGTTCCGACAAATGTGCTGCGTATTTGTACCAAAAGACTTCGTGCAAAGTTGGGTTAAGATAGCTTTAAAACTGACGGAGGAGATAGCATAGAAACAGACGGACAGACGGACGGACAGTCGGACATGGCTATATCAACTCAGCTCGTCATGCTGATCAAGAATATATATACTTTATGTGGTCGGAGATGCTTTCTTCCATGCGTTACAAACATCTCGACAATTTTAATATACCCTCTAAAAGGGTATAAAAAATTCGAATAAAAAAATAGAAATTCATTCAATATTTTTATTTTTGTAAGGAAACGACGGAACAGGCTCTTTAAAAATTAACTTTCTTAAGTTGCCTTTACACCTATCATATATTTCTAAATAGTCGGTTGTCTAAATTTTCTAAATAGAAATTCTTATCAAATAGAACCAGTTTTATTTCATCAAAGAATTTTCGAAACATTTATAGACATTTGCTTTGCTATTACATTAACGCATTCGAAACTCTTTAGAGATACATGACAAGCGTAAAGGCAGCTTTAACTGCGGTAAATTGAGGCTTGCTATCTTCAAGCTAATCACCCTAATTTCAATCGAAACGCAAAAATCCAAATTCACTTTAAGATTATTTGGGGATGGGCAATGCAAATGTCATTGGTTTATATTTAGCTTCACGTAACAAAGTATTTAGCTCAAAAGCTGGCCGGGTCTGTCAGTCCCTCTTTTTTCGTGTCGAGCACTTTCATTTTCAATTTGGGAAAACAGGTCACACAGCACGCCAAACGCATTCACTAATTTAAAGAGCAGGCAAAACAGAGCGCTCACTCGTTCGCTCGGCCCTTTAATGTGTAATATGTGTGTGTGTGTGTGCCCTTATGATATCATCTGCAAACTATTTCTAATGCTTTATCAAAACAAGCAAACAAACGCTTTGACATTGAAAATCGCATTAAGAAATATTTTATATTTATCTTAAATTGTTTTTTGGCTTGCGGGATTTTTGGTGCTGTTGATAAAGCAGCTAGCTGCTACATAAACATACGACCGGTTGATAAACTCTGGCCGTGTGAAATGACAGTTGGACTCTGTTGAAAATATTCAATAATTACACCGAATATCTTTGCTATAGCATAATGACCCTACTAATGATCGACCCAAAAATATGCGTTAATTTTTAAAGCAAATAAAACCAAGAAAATCGACAAACTTTCTGTGTGTGCCTAGCATAATAATTTATGACCACAAACTTCATAAAAAAAAGTTACCTCATATGTAGAGGCCCCCACCACTCCCTTTTGGACCTATTACAAGCGATTACAAATGACGCGCCCGGAAAAAAAAAGAAAATTGATAGGAAAAAAATCAATGTAATTACTAGCTGTTCCCTTTGCAGCAACAATTAAAGCTTCATAGCTTAATTTCTTTTTTTTTGCCGCCAAAATCACCCACTTCCACTTACCTTGGCATGTTGTATGGTATCCAAGGGCTGCTCCAACGACTTGACGCTATCCATTTGCTGGTCAATGCAACTCTTTACAGCCGCCGAGGCGTTACGGTATTTATCCCAAAGTTCGACAGCTCGCTGATAACGTGTACACAATTGCTGCAAGTTGTCCGTGGTATCATTCCAGGCCACTACCGCATCCTGCACGGCTGACTCAATTTGTTCGACAATTTGTACATCACAGCTCTCGATAAGGGGTTTGGCCGCACCCTTTAGCTCATCCAGTAATTGTTCACGATTGTGAAGATCGCCGGCAAGACCCTGTCGAAGCGAGAATGTGAATTAATAATTATAAACGCGGCAACGATTTCTTAAAGGCGATGCGCGCGCGTTTCGAAGCTAACGTCAACTGTTTGGACGCCAGCAAAAATTCACGTAGCGAGCGGTTAACATAAAGGCAAAGCTTACGTGAAAGTTTTGTGGGAAAGCTCTTTTGCTATAGGAGTATTGGGTTCCCAGTAGTGTGTAATAGGGTATATCAATTTTGCGTTAAAGTTGTTGTTTGTTGAGCTCAAGAATACACTTGATAAACTTAGCCCGGCAAGGGCTACACTTGCTGTATTTGTAGCAAAAATTTTGACTTGAAGCAGATGCTGATAAGCAGCCATAAGAAAAGTACTCCGAGCAGGTAGAACGAGAGCAAGGCGAGATAGAAGTAAACAAAGTCATAAATAGGGCGAACCCTCATAAGTGCAATGGTTGGCATTTGTTTTGAAATTTACTTTTCGTTGGTGTAGAATGGATTGATTAAAATAAATTGATTAATATTAAAAAAAAAAAAATATTTACTATTTGGTTCTATTTTCCCGCATCGTTTGGATTTCTATAAGTTTTGACAGCTTTGAACAATCCATCAAATGTGGACCCTAAGTTTTCGAAACGCTTCATGTATTGTGGATGATAGAAAAACTTACCTCCAATCTCTCAGTGGCCTTTCGCAGACGTTCGTAGTCAACCTGTCCATGGACCCGAATAAGTTCCATCATAAAGTCCGTTTCCTGCACCGAGCCATGCACTAGCTCTAGTTGACGTTCGTAGCGTAGCCAAAGTGCCAATCGATTTCGAAGTATGGCCATAATATTGGTACACTTGCTCTCCAAGAAGGCATGATCGTCCTGCAGTTGAGAGATATCACGTTCCAATTTCACCGGCGACACCGACATCTTCAGGCGCATGGGCAGAGTGTGCAGCATTTGACGTATGCGCATGATTTCCTGCCAACTAGAAACGAGTTCCTCACCCGCATTTTGACAATCTTGGACTGCCTTTTCGAGACCGTCGGCTCCCTGGCGTTCGGCTGCTTCGCACTCATCGAGAATGACAGAGATTTTGGCCTGATGTTTGCGCTGATTGCTTATACCCTCCTGTATGGCCTGCAGTTGATCTCGTAAGACAGAGGCGCCCTCTAGTTCCTCAGCAATTTGGGTGCTGATCTTATGCGAGAGAGCGAAAAGCTCGCCCACCTTTTCCGGTTCGATTGCGGGCTCTTGAAGACCAATGCGTCCCAGCTCGTTGCCAATGAAGCCAACTCGGGTACGTAGTACCTGTATGCGTTCAATGTAGAGACAAAGCTCTTCCTCGTTCTTAATCACACCCTTCATACTGGTCATGGTCAGATAGATTTCCTGGAGTTCACGCTCCACTAGCTTTAGCTTCTCATCTGCGGCCATATCCTCCGAAGAGAGACACTGGACAATATTGTGTTGGATTTGCTCTATGGCCTGAGAGATGGCTTGCCAACGATCCTCCAACTGTGCATGGAACTGACGTTGTAACACTTCGTCAGCTAGGGGTATCACCTGAAGAGACTTCTCAAGACTGTGACTGGCCTCGTTCCGTATATTGTTGTAGACACCGAATCGAGCCTTGATTTCCCAGAATTGTCGCATATGTTCGATAGGTTGTTGGGTGGGTTGTTGCGAAGGGATTTGAATCTGGCGTAGCTCCTGTTCGGCTTCGCGTACAAAGGCTTCCATTTTGTCGGTCTGCTGCTCGTATTGTACCCAAATCTCTTTGAATACTAGCAAGCGGTGCAGGTATAGAGCTACCTCTTCACGTAGCTTAAGCAAGACTATCAAAGCCTCATTGGTTTGCTCGACCAGATTGGGGGCTTGAACCAGTTGTTGAAGTTTATTGGATATGCCCGACAGTTGAGTCATTTTTACATAATGATGAGAGATGTCATTGCTCAGGGACTGATAGAGAGTGGTATACTGATCATAGTCCGCGGAAGTAACAGCTGAAAGATCGGGTACACGTTGTTGAGCTACCTGTAACCACTGCAGTTCATCACGCATGCCCTTCTCGAGCACAGTCCAACGGGAGGCTGCCTGTACTAGTTTGGAGGAACGTTCCGAGGCTTTGTCCAATAACTGAGTGGCTCGGTTGTAGAGTTCCTTGTGTAAGTCGGAGTGTTTCTCACGTGTTTCGCTATCAATATTTTCTTCTAGCGACTCCAGCATAGCTCGGCAATGACTAAGATTCACAAAGAACTTACGCTGCTTTTGTACCTCATTGTTAAGCTGTTCCAGCGAACTGGATACTATTGGACTATCCACTAGCTTATCGGCTAGCACGGTGATGTGCGTGAATTCTTTAAGCGTCTGTTCATACTCTTCCGCCAGAGATTGCAATTGTAGTAATCGCTCTCGTTCAGCTTGTATATTGTTGCCTATGTTCTTACTTGACTCAAAGACCAAATGAACCTGCTGTGGCATTTTCTTGCCCGGGAAGTCACGCTGGAAGGCCCGAGCACTTTGCATTACTTGAGCCAATTCCTCTTGGGCTAATTCATGCTGGTGCTCTAGTTCATCCAACTGCTTTAGTTTGGCAGATAACGTATAATCCTGATTTGTGGTCAAGTCGTAACGTTCTTGCAATTGCTCTAGTACGAGGGAGATATCCAGCAAAAGTAATTCAAAGCTGTGCCATTTGTCATAGTCCTTGGTATCTTGGAGCTGATTTTGTTGAGTGACTTGTTCGACAGCTACCACATGCTCCTTCAGAGTATCCACGCATTGAAGAAGCTCTGGCTCAACAGGCTTCTCGGAGTGTTGAAGTTGACTGTCTAAATGATTGACATTCTCCTTGATGGTATGCAGTTCTTCATTCAATTGGTGGTAGTTATCCAGTTTTTCTTCGGAAGGACCTTCGTTGGAATTTTGGCGTATCAGGTATACACGATACTCAATGGTCTCCAGCCAAGTAGATACTTTCTCAATAACGGTAATCACAGTGGTTTGTATAATGGTCTGATCACCACTGTTTAGAGCGTCATCCAATTTCTGTAGACTTTCATTGACTTCTTGGGAACGTTGTTCGCTTGGAACCTGTTTGATCTGCTCGGACAGCGTGGCCAAGTGAAGTATATTGCTGAGTGGAGTGGATTGTTGTTGTTGTTGTGGAGTGGTAGAGGCCTGTTTCAATTGCTTAATGCGATCACCAATGGCTTCTTTAATAGCCTGAGTCTGCTGGGGGGGTTGTGTTTGTGGACCAGGATAGTGCTGCAGGGATTCGCTCATGATGAGAGCTTGGGATAGTTGCAGCGGGGTTTTATCCACACTGGTGGTTGCACTAAACCATACATTTGGTTCGTTCAGGTTATCTGGGCCAGGCGTAATGGGTACCACCAGCTCTTCGGTGGGTGAAGCCACCTCTTCAATGGTTACGGAGCGGCCAGGCTTAGAGCTCTGTTGTTGTGAAGAAGCTATGCTTACTTTGTTTTGTTCCGTTATGTGCACGGGCAAGTCGGGATACTCATCATAGACAGTGGTTTTAGTGATTTGCAACTGTACGCGTTGAGGCTTTTGTTCATCAGACTCTGGCTCGGGCTCTGGTGTAACACATGGCACGTCCTCGATTTGTTGGTTGGTGGAAACGACTATTCCCGACTCGGTTAGCAATTCTGGAGCTATTTCAACAGTCACACTTATCTGTGGCTCCTCTGGTTCGCTCTTCTTTTGTTGCTTATCCCTTTTGGACTTTTTATCCTTCTTGGGCAGCTCCATGGTCTGGGTGTATTCATAAACCGTAGGCTCTGCCACCGAAGTATCCGAATCAGCTGGTATGGCCACTGTAGTCTTCACCTCCAGTTCGTAGGGCTCGGATATTGAAGTGGCGGTCAGTGAGTGATCTTCTAAGGATATGGGCTGTTCTTGCTGGACCTCACGTGGTGTGGTTTGTACTGCACCATCGCTAAACTTCAGCAGTTCAAGGGTCGAGGTTTCCTCATCGACCAACTCCGGCTTAACAGTTATACTCAACTCTGTGGGTTCGGGTGTCAAAGTCTGTACCTGTATCTCACTGGTGGTGGTGGTCTCCGTGACAGTCGATTGCTCTGTTGTGGGTACAGGCAAGTCAATGGTCATCTCTTTGAGCAAATCTTGTACCAATGCTGGCACTACATCTTGACTTCCCGGCTCCTTAGCTGCTTCACGCGGTGACTCTTTGGGTGTGGTCTGTAGCTCTTTTTCTATAGTGGTTGTCACTGTGGTTTGGCTTGAGATCTCTACCGTTTCGGCTGGCTGACCACTCACATCTGTTTGCATTTCCGTAGTGGACAACTCCACGGGCTCAGGCTTCCGTATTTCTTCTTCAGTTCTCGGAGTTGTCTGAGCCTCAGTCTCGGTTATTTCTATAATCATTGTCTGTGATTCATTCTCTTGATTTTCAGGATGTACATCTAGACTAGTCTGTACTGAAATTTCATCGAGCTTTGGTTGATGCTGTGGCGAGGTTTGCACAGACTTGATATCATGTTCGATTTCTACAACGGGGGCAGTAATTGGTGATGGTATGCTACGGGGTGTGGTCTGTTGCTCTTCATCTTCCACCAAAGCTAGCTCGACTACCTCGGTGGGTATGATTAGTTCCTTAATGGGTGAGCGTGGCGAATCTGAGGGCGGTGAAATAACAGCATCTTCAACAATTTTGACGCTTGTGTCCAAGCTGTTATCAATGCTGGACAAGTCACTGTCGGCACTAATCTCCACTATGGATTCGTGATGTACCGAGTCCTCGAATTCGTCGCGAGGGGAAGGTAGATCTTCTTTTTCGACAGGCTCTGCTTCCACTGGTTCTCGTTCTGTCTTTTGTTCCACTGGCTCTTCTGGCTTGGAATCTTTTCTCTTCTTTTTCTTTCGACTTCGTTTACTGCTGGCATCCACAACTGGTAACGCTGTGGCGGTCTCGACAATGGTCATGCTAACCTTAGGCTTAGACTGGGATTCTTCTCCTTTTTCTTCGATGCTTTCCTTGCTCATGACTACCTTAAGAACACCAGCACCATTATCTTCTATAGATGGGGCTGTAATCTGATAGGATTTACGTGGAGGTTCTGTGGCAGCTGCTTCGCCGGTAATGAAGAGTTGGGTGGCTACACGTAAGTCGATTTGTGGAGTCTGTTCAGAAACTATGTCAACAGGTGTCTTCTCCAGAATTTCCAGAGTTGTGTCTTCACACACCGGGGGTTCAATCAATACTGATTGTGGTTCTTCCTCTGGACTTGCGTCTTCAGTAGATTCTGTAGTCTTGGGTGCTTGCTGGGGTTTCGGTTTAGTTTCTTCCACAAAAGTGTCCAAGACTGTAACTTCTGAAGACTTTTCGGACTTTGGTTGTTTGTGTTCGTCTACTAGACTTGAGACTTCAGTAGTCTCCGGATTCTCCTGTGTCTTCTGGTAAGCGTCCAAGACTGTCACTTCTGAAGTCTTTTCTGGCTCTGGTTGTTTTTGTTCTGTTGTTACTAATTCTTCTACCAGATTTGTGACTTTAATGGACTCCGTGGTCTCTGGTTCCTTCTGAGGGGTGTCCAAAACTGGCTCTGGTTGTTTTTGTTCAGCTATCAGTACATCGAGGGTTGACTCTTCCGTTTTCTGTTGTTGTTGTTCTTCGGGCAGTTTTTCGTGGAGCTGCTCCTTCAAGGCTTGTCCCCTTTCGGCTTCCAGAAAACTTTCTACATCTGCCTTAGGCTTAGGTACATCTTCTACGTTCTCCTTTAGATTGGATACGGTAGTAGTTGTCGTTGTTATGGTAATACTGCCAGTGGCTTTCGGTTCAGTCTGTTGGGGTTTGAATTCTTCTTCTGGTGGCGATTGTGGGTCAAATTCATAGGTTTCCAGTGTTAGGGAATTGCCAGTTTCAGGACTAGTTGGCCAGATAGTTTCAATCTCGGTGGTGATAGCAGCAGCTGGTGGTGCCACCTCTTCTTCATGCTGGGAGAAATCAATGTTACTTGGTGTCAAGTGATGTTCCAAGGGCCAAATTTCATGGATATCTTCTAGAGGGGGAGCTGCTGGGGTATCTTTGTCTTCAGTTACATCCTTGGCTGTAACATTAACAGGGGGGATGGTACTGATAGTGGCAACTTCTACAGATTCTTCAACATCTACTTGAGGTGCTGGCAACAACTCTACTACAGGTGCTTCTTTGGTCGTTTCTGTTGATTGTTGTTGTTGTTGTGGTGTCTGTTGTTCTGGCTGTACTTGTTCTTGTTGTGGTGTTGTTGTTGTTGTTTTGGTGGTGGTGGTATTAACTTGGGTAGACTCAATATCAAATACCTGTTGCTGCGGTTCTATTGTCGGCTTGGACAGATCCGTGGCAACTTCTTCGATGACTAGGCCTGGCTCCTGCATCAAACGCTGGAACTCTTCTTCGGTCACCACTTGACCGTTAATCGTTCGCACAATGTTGACATTAATGTGCGGGGCGGTTTCTTCTTCGGTGACCTCAATTTCCTCGGGTTCTTCAATTACTTCTTCGGTGATGTGTTCCTTACCATCAATGATTACCACACGCTTGATAATCTTGCGTGTTTTGCGTATTACCTTACGTGTCACCTGTTGTACCACAGCGCGTATGGTACTTTGACCCTCCATGCCGGTTGGTACAGGTCCGACCAACTCTTCGTATTGTTCGATCACCGGTTCTGTTTCGAACTCTTGCACAGTCACCGTCTCAGGTTGTGAGCCATCTAGCAAGGTACCCCGAGTTTGCTGCGTCACTACTGTACGATAGGTTCCGTCTTTGGGGTCGGCACTCGTGTCTCTGGTCTCTACGTTTTCCAGGCTCATCTGACCCGTCGATTGTACCTGAATATTACCCTCGGCATCGCTGATGGTCTCAATGGAGCTAATGTGCTGTTGCTGCACAATTTGCTGACGCGTACGCGTGACCTTCTTGAGTACTATGTGTTTGGTACCATCGGGACCCACTACCACTTCGGTTGTGGTTTCATCGGGTTCCACAAATGTGGTTTCAAATGCTTGGGGTACGTTCTTGAGTATAAGTTCGGTGGCCCGTTCTACATCGCCCTGTGGTCGCTGATGGTAGCGTGCCTCAATTTCTACATCTTCGGGTACGTCCGGTACATCCTTGTTGAGTGTGGTGTCAATCTGTATGGTTTCCTGGCCATGCTGACGAGTTTGGGTCACCATAATGTTTTCGGTTGGCAAACGCTCTTTCTGTGTTTGTAGGGCCACCTCTGCAGTCTCTATGACTGGCTCCTTGAAGCTCGTCTGGGCCTCCACATTACTAGTGGCCACCTGCTGCTGAGTTTGCACTGGTGACTGAAGACTAAATGAAGTCTGCGTCTCCACATAGACACCACCCGTGGGTTTAATCTCCTCTTCAGGCATTGAACTTGAGTCTATTGTATTTTCATTGGACTCGAGAGACTCGTGAGCTGCTTCCTCTGGAGTATCCATGGGTGGCTGAATTTGTGCATCAGCCAAAACTCGCTGACGTTGAGCCTCATCACTCTTGGCCTTGCGCAGGTCAACAATACGTTTCTCTATGGTAAAGATACGAGTGGTCGCCACGGTAATCTGCTCTCGCAATATGATTATTATGCTCTGCAGCTGTTCCATTAACATATTAGCCAAAGGTGCCACATCGGGCTGAGTCTGGAGCTGTCTGGTTTGCTCGACCAAATCATCCATAGACTGTTGTCGTTCTTTTAGTGTACGCAACAATTGCTGACTACGTTCCACTTGGGATTTGAGTACCTGCTCATCGGTGCTGCCATCGGATGTGGGCTCGAATGAGGCCAGCTCGGCGGATACTTCGTTAATCCAGCGCTCTAACTCGAGCAAATGCTGCTGGTACTCATCAATCTCCTGCTGACGCTTCTTCTGGCCATGCATAGCGTTCTAGAGAAGGAAATAAAATGGAAAACGATAATTAATACTATTGAATAATATGGAGTCAGAATAACTTCAAATCGGTCAAAGTCACAAAAATTTGTATGAAGAATTGTCTTTGGAATTCTTAAGTCTTTATTCTGGTCAAAAACGCATGTATCTCTATCCAATGTCTTCTTGCAACAAAGCAGGTAACTGTGGGGTTTAAAATTTGTTATTTGATGTCTCGAAATTTACATCGCAAAAGCTTCATATAAAATTCACAAAAAACGTTCGAGACAAATAAGAACTAGTCAATTTCTTTAGATCAGTTTCTAGAAACACTCGAAACCAAGTTGCAGCCTTGTAAACCTGTAAAATGTTTGTTGGAAGGTTCGGTCCGGAGGTTCGAGCCAGTGTTAAAGTGTAAGGTTCGGTTCGCGGACCGGGCTCTGTACCAATCGAACCAAAGGTTTTGGTTCGAGTCTGGGTTCATAGATTTTCAAATAGTTGACCGATTTTTTGCCTCAACATTCGGTCAAAACTTGGAAATTAGAAAAGTTTGATCAGGAGAACGCGTCCAGATTACCAAGCTATGTAATTGACTGGACCACATTTCTTATTGTTATCATTCATAGGTGTTCTAAAAAGTCTTCAAAAAGTGCCTGGTCTTTGAATTTAGGAAGCCTACCCTTCTACGTACATACATAGCCAGCATTTTATAAAATTTCTGATCACATTTGAGTCGTTTTTGAGTCTCTGTCTGATTAAAATAGTCATAAATGATACTTTTGTTGGGAGAATATGGTGCCTATGCCGAGAATCTTCTTAAAGAGTCGCTTTTTGCTTGATTTTCTCATCAGTTTCGAGTCATATTTCTATAATCATTCGCCAGCCTTTTTCTAGTCGTATTGCAATAAATCACGTTTTGAACATATACATGCATGAGTCATTTCCGAGTCTTCTTTAAATCGGACACGAATATAATCTCTTTAATCTTCAAAAGAGCTTAAAATAGACTCATCAGTGCGATTCTTGTTAAAATGATCTTCCAAATGCAATTCTTTCCCCTTTTCCCCTTTATGTTTCGCAATACGGATTGTATTTCTTAAAAGCATTTTTAATTATCAACTGAAGCGATTCTGTGCTATACCATTCCTTATTGTTATCATTCAGGTCTTCAAGTCTTTCAAAAGAGCTTGGTGTTTGAATTTTGGAAGGTTCTTTTACTTTAATGAAATTTTTGATCACATTTGAGTCTTTCGAGTCCTATGTCTGATTAAAATAGTCATAAAATATACTTTTGTCTGGAGAATATGATACTCTAGCCGAGACTGTTCTTGAAGTCGTTTATATACTGCTTTTCTAATCAGTTTTGACTCGTATTTCAAATCATTTGCGATTCTTTTTCGAGTCGTTTAATAAATCACATTTTGAGCTTTAAATCGGACATGAAATTAATCTCCTAAATCTTCACGGCGATTCTGGTTAAAAAGATCTTCCAAATGCTAGGTTGGTAAATCTACTACATTTGCTTTCCCTCGAAATCGCAACATGGATTGGATTTCCAATAATTGATTGTTTCAACCGAACATTTTCTTTGTATACAGCGACCTCGGCTCGGGTTTAGGTTCGGGAGCTTAAATATTTGAAAGGTTCGGTGGTTCATGGTCAGGTTTGACGGATCCGAAAAACCCGAACCGAACCAGTTCTTTAGTGTTCGGTTCACGACCGGTTGGCAGCCTTGCTCGAAATGTTGTTTAAAATTTTATTTCGGCTCTCAAAAAATTATAAATGTTCGGTTTATTTCCGTTTTCATTCCCTGGAGTTCTATGATTTTATTTGTTTATGCAAACTATTTTGGTGCAGTAAATAGTGAGCATAAAAACGTAGGGTGGAATCAGACGGACATGGCTTAACGAATTCAGCTTTTGCTATATGCAAAATGCTTGTTTAGCCGGCTCAAGGTCGAGTTTAAATATAATTCAATAATCAGCGAAAAAAAAAAGATTTTAACATTTCACAGCAAGCAGGGTTGTTTATATATTTATTATTTATCAGTAGTAAATAGTCTAAATACCGTTTTTTAAGAAAGTTTATTTGGCCAGTTTTTAGTAAATAAGAATAATTTTGGTACACTTACGGCTATCATGGTTATGCCTTGCTGGGTACGTCTCAATAGCAAATCAATGCGATCTGTGGTATCGTTGAGCAAACGTTCTGTTGCCGGATCCGTAGGCAAAGTCTGGGCCTGATCTTTTAGGTGTTGTGCTTCCCTTTCATGTACTTCCAGATTGGTTTGGATTAGCTAAGCATCAGGCGGTAAAAAAAGCGTTTTAGTGAAATATTTGTACAATGTGAAATCAAATTTTTTACAGTTTGGAGGTACTTCATCATTATCTACTTTTAAAACTGGACAACAACACTAACGTATTCTCATCAATTCAAAAATTCTGCTGGCTACACAAAAAAGATGTACGATTGTGTATGGAATGATGCGATTGTGTTATTTAAATCTCAAAGACACACACCATTATCCATTAATCGTTTTCAAAAACTCAAAAATTATGTACAAGTGTCAGTAGTAAAAATGAAAAACAATATTCTATCTACGTGCTTAAGACAAGCCATCCAAAGAAAGTGTTGTTAGCAGGTAGCTTATGACTAGTAATTCGTATTACCTTCAATCCCTGTAGCATGCCCTCCAGGCTGCTTTGGTTCATATTTGCGATGCCATCCTCGACTGTTGAGAGCGATTGTAGCAGTTCGTCGAGTTCTTGCGTAATTAGTTCCTACAATTTTGAATAGTGTGCAGTGGTTGTTGTTGGGAAAAATGGTTAATATTAATAAACATGGCAAAATTTTGAAAGTATTGTTTTTGTAAATATTTGTTGTTGGCTTCTATACACATACAACATATTCACAATGAAAAATTTATGTATGGTATAAAACAAATTCAAATGGATGCAAAATGATTTTGTTTGGATTTTTTTGTTAGGTCTTAAAATAACGTAAGACATGCGTAAAATAGCATATATATATATATATCTTATAATCTATAAATACTGCTTATGAGAAGAGTAGGGGTAGGCTTATAAACAGCAGATAGACATAAGCGGTAAAAAACAGGAACAACCTAGCCATTAAAAGTTTTTGTACAAGAATGAAGAGTGGAACCAGGATTCGTAAAATAACACTCAAAGTAAATAGCACAGAGATTTAAACAATCATGTTAAAATAATTTCAAATAAGCTTTTTAAAAGCTAACTTTCTATAACTAACACTTGGGGAATTCATTAAGCGGTGCACCGTTGTGCTACTGTCTTAATTTTCACAACAACCAAATATACCAAAAAACTATTGTAACCTTTAGGTACTTTTAAAGCAAATTGTTGTTGTTATACAAGCACATCAATTCACAACTAATTGTAAAGTTTAGTTGGCTCTAGGTCCGAAAAAGTTGCGTTTGTTCACAACTGTAAACAACTTATGCATTGAACACCAAAAAAAGCTGGTTGCGTTTGCCTTTACAGCACTGTTTCATCATCCTCCCGGATGAATCTTCAGTAGTCTTTTCGCTAACGAATGCATGATTGCCAACTGCCTCTCCTTACCATCATTACATTGATAAGTTGGGAACTGCAAAAGCAATGATAGCAAAAATAGACAAGCAATGAAGGCTTTCAACTTTTTGGTGGTTATGCTTAAACTTTGAGGCTGAACTTTCTAAGTGCAAAAGCGTGAAGCTTTGGAGCGAACTTAGAAACTGCCCGTTAATTTTGAATGCAATTCAAAAAGCGTTTTTTTTTTTACTTTAAACATTAACATAAACATTTCTTTCTAGTTAATAAATTTTTTGTAAAAGATATGATTTCCAAGAGTTTATCGAGTTATAATCGAATGCGCAAATGAACTATTTTCTGTGCTCGTCAGCGAAAATGAAGTCGATCTTTCTATTTTAAAACTGCGTTTATTACGATTAGATTGTTTTTGACTAACTAACTTTGTTTTGACTTAACTAAGCTGTTCTACCCGATTAAGGTTCTTGATTGAATAAAATTTTGCAAAAATTTGGCGATTGTTCGTTAGGTGCTCGTATTTTTAGCGGATATGGAAAATTTATTTGCGAAGCCAAGAAGGAATCTTCTCCGACCACATAAAGAATATTTATTCTTGATCAGCATGAAGAGCTGAGTCGATTGAGCTTTGTCCGTCCTTCTGTGTGTTTCTACGCGAACTGAGGGACTACAGTTTTGAAGCTCTCAACCAAAAATTTTTCCACTATTAATATTATGTTTTCAAAACAGGGTTTAATACCGGAACCGTTAACCGAAATAAACCACGTACCGCGTAAATAATTCACGTACCGGAACCGACAGCACCGAAACCAAACCGAAACGTTGGTACCTGGACAGTTTCGTTTGTTTTTTTTACCTTTGCCGAGCGCATCGTAGTTTTGGTCACGCGTTGGAGCTCAACCTACACACATCAATTGTGTCAACAAATAAGCTACTGGATTCCATTAAGACTTTTTTCATACTTAAACATGTTCGAAACCATGTAAACATTCTTAACTGGTGGTCAGAATCCTCCACAAAGTTCCCAGAATTGTATGAGATTTCAAAAGTAGTGCTTTCTGTTCTAGATACGCAGGTTTTCCGGCGTATAGTATGGACTCAACCCCGTACCTACCGGTATACCGAAATAAAAATCCGGATACCGTATCGAAACCGAAAAGCGAAATAGAACCTTTAACCGAAAAATCCATTTCAAGACGTACCGGAATCAAAATTAGTTTCGGGATTAAGGCCTGTTTCAAACAGATCTGCGAATTTGATCGAAATCGCAAACCGGTGGAGCAAGTTTTTTTTTAGAAGAAAATAGATTTGCTTTATCGTTTTTCAACATTATTTCATAACATTTTGGGCAAATTATTTTCCTGTGGAATTTTAATTTAATTTAATTTAATATTAATTTGCGGTGTAAAAGTGCATGACGACTTTTAAGAAGTTCAGCGCCAAGTGCAGACATCAACGTGGGTTGATGTCAAATAGTTCAATTAGAAGACTTTAAATTAACCTCTGGCTGACAATATTTGTTTCAAGTCACTTTACCAAGTCAAAAACGGAACACACAGTACAAAGCGTATTTAGAATCAAATTTAAGAAAACTTTTACACATTTTTCGGAGATGATAGCGATAGAAAAATTTGATTGCTTTCTTGTGTCGGACTGTTAAGTGTTAGAAATTTTTTTTAAATTATTGTGTTGTATTTTTTTGACACTGTTAGATACATTTACCTATCTAAATTTCAGTGCTTGTGTTTTTCTTAATAAAATTTTATATGAGTGTTATTTACGTACCCTTAATAGAACTATGCGATTTTCAATTAGCGTTTAACTTAACATGCATATGTACCTATTGTTTAGGTTGAACTTACGATATTTTTAAAGCTTTTTTGCACTTTCTTCTTGCACTAGAAAAAATTCCAAAACTACTCCACAATGCGTGCACTTTGCACATTCGAGTACACGAACTAGACTAAAATTGTAAAGCAAAACGGGACGACGACTGACTCGCACTATTTTTGTGCAAGTAAATCGGCCTGCACCGTATGGATTTTGCCTATTCTCTGTAGGCAATGCATATTTATAGCCCGAAAAAAATTTCTTTTTTATTTAGGCGAGGGCAACAGGACGGTAATCAAGGCAATGAACTCAACTACATATAAATATATACAAAATTGGCAGATTCTGCTTTGAAAACTGCATACTCTGTGTGCATATGTGTGTTCGTGAGTGTGTGTCTGCAAGTGTTCTGGGTGAGTGTGCAAAAATATCTGCTACATCAAAAAACGTGCAATAAAAAATTGGTTAATTATGAATTTTATTTATCACTACTAGGTTTTAAGTTAGTAGTTTACTTGATCAATTATACTTGGGCTTTTACAAAGGTTAATTAATCAAATTAGTAAGGAACATAAGAAAGGCAAAAATTCTAATTTTTAAAGCTAAGTTAGAGTGCATTTTAAAAGTATAGAATAGTCTCAAAAGCACGTACAATTAAATAAATCAAATATTAAACTTAAATCAATTGGAAGAAGAAAAAAGAATATTAATTTTTTTTAACAATTTCGTTTCGTTAGTTTATTATCGGCAATTGTGGGTCAGCCCTTTACGAGGGTGTTTATATTAGTTCTTGCAAAAACCAATGAAATTAATATTTGGCTACTATTTGAACAGGTCCAACAATAAATATATATATGCAAACATTGGACCAAAAAAAAAGTGCACGATTTCTTATCAAAAAAAAAAATAACACTTCGAATTGACGACGGAATGCAAAGAATTATGTTTTTCTATTATTTTGCAAGAACTTAATATACCCCTCTCTTGCACTTTAACCACAACAACAGCAAAAAACGCTACCCTTCCTACAGGTCATTTCCAGGGAGAGCTTTTTCTACTGTTGCTGCTGTAAAGCAACATGCGTTGTGGGCCTGCCCACCACAGCAACAACAACATGATCTATTATTTTCGTATAAAAGCCATGAACAAATACCAAAACCACACAGAAAAGCTGCAAACATTAGAATTATGAATAACTGAAGGCTGAATGTGATTTTCACCTTCTGGCGTTGTTGTTGTTGTTGTTGCAGATCATTGCTAGTTGCTGCCGTTGTAGTTGTCGTTGTGCTGCCTGCTGGAGTTTCAATGGTTGTTGTTGTTGTCGTAACAGTTGTTGTTGTGGTAGTGGTGCGCTTTACAGTGTTCACATTTTCATCATCTTCTGAGCCGTTTCTAGTTGTTGTTGTCGTAGTTTCGGTATGTGTTGCTGTTGGCGCATCGTGCACCCTAGTGGATGATGTTGTTGCAACGGCTACCTCCTCCGCTGGTGTTGTTGTTGTCGACGTAAACTTATCGATTACCGCCGTGGCTACCGGCAGAAGCGCGCTGGTTGCTGCCAGTGTTGTCGTTTGTGCTGCTGTTGCTGCTGCATTTGCCGCAGCAGACAGCGTGTGAGTTGTGGCGCTCGCCAATTGGATTAGTGCATTTGCAACGTTAGTTGTGTTTGACGTTGTAACAGTTGGGGGAACAACAGGATTGGGACTTGTTTCGGGGGTAACAGGGGTTAGTACTACTAAATCACCGCCCGCTATTGTTGGTGCCTGAGACTGGGCTTCTAAAGCCAAATAAGTACTTTGATCACGCCAATGTCCTACACCACCAGGCAAATCTGTTGACATATACTCTGAAGAGCAATTACGTTGTTGTCCCTGCTGAGCTGAGGCATCGTGTTCGGGGGTGGGGGTAACATTACCACTACTACCACTACCAGGATCTTGGTCGTCGTCGTTCGGCTTGCGTATTTCAGGCACAGTCAGTTTGTCTCCATCGTCGTTGTCGTCGTCGTCATCATCGTCATCGTCGTCGTCATCGTCCGGTTTGTCAATAACATCATCCTGTTTCTTGTCTTTGTCAGGTTCCGCATCCAAGCTAGGCGCATCAGCACGTTTCAGTCTTTCATTGCTGCCTTCGACCAAATCTGCATCAGTGCTAGCGGTTTGCCAGTCATCCAAATACAGATTTAGACGCAGCTCATCGAGATTGTTAGTTGCTGTGGCCAATGGCTCTTTAACGGTAGGAATGTTTTCTGTAGATGATGATGCTGCTGGTTCAGTCTTATCTAGCACTACTCGATCAGTAATCGTAGTCGTTGTCACTACAGTTTCTGTAATGATGTCAGTCTTATGCTTATCGTCTTGAGTTTCCTGAGCTTTCTTTGTCCGGTCCTTTAAGTCAGTGGTAGTGTGAGTGAACAATGCGTAGGCGTCGTCTGCCGATTGTTTGTAGTGATTGATTAGTTTTGAGAAGTTATCCTGACTAAGATGCAAGAGTAGTTCGTCAGGCTGAGTGCAAGGGACTTGATCCTCCACTTTAGTTTCTGCTAGGGTCTCATTTTCTGTTTCTACAAGGGGCTTAAGCAAGTGCAACTGACTAATGTCATCATTTGGGAGCGGATGCATAAGAGTCTCACGATCTATATATAAATTGTAAGCAAGTATCTCTGAATTAAGTTGGGGGACTGATTCGGGTTCAATTATTACATAATCGTTGATGAAGGATATATCATGAGGCTCTACAGAACTTTCTTGAACGCTTTCTGCTTGCAACAGTTTATATTGCGCTTCCAGTAAGTCATACCGGGGATGTACTTTAGTTCCTTCAAGTTTCAAGTTTTTGGCAAGTATTTCAATAGTGCTTGGAGTAGCAGCAGCTGCAGGTGTATGGCTGGTTACAACTGTTGATACATATGATGCAGGCTTGCTTGGTTCATCTACGGCTGCAGATGGTGCTGCCTCCTTATGCGTAGTTACTGTTGTTGTTACATAGGTTGTTGTGTCCGTTGCCACATCTTGTTGTTTTGGTTCCTGAAAATCGGTGGTCTGGCTCACCACTACGGTGGACCAAGCAGGCGATTTGGTCTCCGGGAAGACCGTAGTTTCTGTTTGAACTATAGCTGACCAGGTAGTTGGTTGATCAGTGGGAGATTGTACTGGAACTTCTTCAACCACCTCGTCGGCACTGGGAATGTTAATTGTTATAGGTTTATCTTCCCTTGTTTCCATTAGAACAGTTTCTACAATTTCTTCGCTGCTAGTGGTTCTTTGACCAGGTTTTAGGGTAGCAGACCAATAGGAA
Source organism: Lordiphosa magnipectinata (assembly GCA_037044535.1). NCBI lineage: Eukaryota > Metazoa > Arthropoda > Insecta > Diptera > Drosophilidae > Lordiphosa > Lordiphosa magnipectinata. The sequence goes on from JBAMBO010004050.1 coordinate 254,322, forward strand.
GTTTCACATATAAATGGATCAGTCTCCGATGGAACTTGTGCAGGCTTTTCGATTGGCATTAAAGGCACTTCCTTTACAACAGTCACTTCTTCAGTTTTTTGTACAACATGCTCAATCTTAGCAGACTCATTTTCTTTCTTGGGTTTGTTCACAATTGTTGAATAGTTCTGTTCTTGGAAGATGAAATTTTGAATGCTTGGCAATTGAGAAACTAAGGTAGTTGAAGGCACTTCCTCTATTGCCTGTAAATCAATGGAAGAGGTGGACTGTGTTGGAGCAACTTCGGAAATTGAAGTAGGTAGTTGGGGTTCCTTTACAGGTAAAATTTCTTCAACTACATCGCTCCATGGTTGTAGAGGTGTTTCCTTAGTAACTGGTGTTGGTTCTTCTTTTTGTACCTCTTCTGGTTTCACTACAACAGTGGTTACTTCCATAACTGGTTCCGGAACAGTTTCAGCCTTTGATTTCTTTTCCTTCTTGGACTTTTGTTTCTTGGGTTTGTCATTTTCTTCAGGCTGAAAAACTATTTCAGTTACGACTTCAGTGACGCGAGTTTTGATAACTGTTGAAGGTTCTTCAGTTGTCTGCGAAACAATGGATGACCAAGACATGGTTTGAGCTGGCGCAACTTCGGGAACAGTCACTGTTGGTTCGGGTTCCTTAGCAGGTAAAATTTCTTCCACTACATCGCTCCATGGTGCTAGAGGTGTTTCCTTAGCAGCTGGTGTTGGTTCTTCCTTTTGTTCTTCTTCTGGTTTTACTACAACAGTGGTTACTTCCACAATTGGTTCCGGAACTGGTGGTGTGGGTTTTTCCTTCTGTGCTTCTTCTGGTTCCACTAAAACAGCGGCTACTTCCACAACTGGTTCCGGAACAGGTTCAGCCTTGGATTTCTTTTCCTTCTTGGTCTTTTGTTTCTTAGGCTTGTCATCTTCTCGAGGCTGAGAAACTATTTCAGTTACGACTTCAGTAACACGAGTTTCGATAACTGTTGAAGGATCTTCAATTGTCTGCGAAACAATGGATGACCAAGACATGGTTTGAGCTGGCACGACTTCGGGAACTGTCGCTGGTAGTTCGGTTTCCTTTACAGGTAAAATCACTTCCACTACATCGCTCCATGGTGCTAGAGGTGTTTCCTTAGCAACTGGTATTGGTTCTTGCTTCTGTACTTCTTCTGGTTCCACTACAAAAGCGGCTACTTCCACAACTGGTTCCGGAACAGGTTCAGCCTTGGATTTCTTTTCCTTCTTGGACTTTTGTTTCTTCGGTTTGTCATTTTCTTCAGGCTGAGAAACTATTTCAGTTTCGACTTCAGTGACGCGAGTTTCTATAACTGTTGAAGGTTCTTCAGTTGTCTGCGAAACAATGGATGACCAAGACATGGTTTGAGCTGGCGCAGCTTCGGGAACAGTCGCTGGTTGTTCGGGTTCCTTTACGGGTAAAATTTCTTCCACTACATCGCTCCATGGTGCTAGAGGTGTTTCCTTAGCAGCTGGTATTGGTTCTTGCTTCTGTACTTCTTCTGGTTCCACTACAACAGGGGCTACTTCCACAACTGGTTCCGGAACAGGTTCAGCCTTGGATTTCTTTTCCTTCTTGGACTTTTGTTTCTTCGGTTTGTCATTTTCTTCAGGCTGAGAAACTATTTCAGTTACGACTTCAGTGACGCGAGTTTCTATAACTGTTGAAGGTTCTTTAGTTGTCTGCGAAACAATGGATGACCAAGACATGGTTTGAGCTGGCGCAGCTTCGGGAACAGTCACTGGTGGTTCGGGTTCCTTTGCAGGTAAAATTTCTTCCACTACATCGCTCCATGGTGCTAGAGGTGTTTCCTTAGCAACTGGTGTTGGTTCTTCCTTTTGTTCTTCTTCTGGTCTTACTACAACAGTGGTTACTTCCACAATTGGTTCCGGAACTGGTGTGGGTTCTTCCTTCTGTGCTTCTTCTGATTCCACTATAACAGTGGATACTTCCACAACTGGTTCCGGAACAGGTTCAGCCTTGGATTTCTTTTCCTTCTTGGTCTTTTGTTTCTTAGGCTTGTCATCTTCTCGAGCCTGAGAAACTATTTCAGTTACGACTTCAGTAACACGAGTTTCGGTAACTCTTGCAGGTTCTTCAGTTGTCTGCGAAACAATGGATGACCAAGACATGGTTTGAGCTGGCGCAGCTTCGGGAACAGTCGCTGGTTGTTCGGGTTCCTTTACGGGTAAAATTTCTTCCACCACATCGCTCCATGGTGCCATAGGTGTCTTTTCAGCAATGGGAACTTCTGCAGAAACTGGGGAAGGTTTTTCATTTTCTGGGTGTTCAGGTTTCAGTAAAACAGTGGTAGCTTCCACAATAGGTTCCGAAATAGGTTCAGCCTTGGATTTCTTTTCTTTCTTTGACTTTTGTTTCTTTGGCTTGTTATCTTCTTGAGGCTGATAAACTATTTCAGTGACGCGAGTTTGAGTAACTGTTGCAGGTACTTCAGTTGTCGGCGAAACAATGGACGACCAAGACATGGATTGGGTTGAGTCAATTTCTGCAGCTGACGTGGGTTGTTCGGGTTCCGTCATTGGTAATTGTTCTTCCACTACATCGCTCCAGGCTGCCAAAGGTGTCGGTTCAGCAACTGGCGTTGGCTCTTCCTTTTGTGATGTTTTGGGTTCTACCACAATAGTATTTATTTCTAGAACTGGTTCAGAATTGGGTTCAGGCTTGGATTTCTTTTCCTTCTTAGGCTTTTGTTTCTTAGACTTTTCAGTCACTGCTTGAGGTTGAGGAACAATCTCGGTTACAACTTCAGATTCGCGAGTTTCAATGACTGCTGAAGGCATTTCCGTTGTCTGCGATACAATGGACGACCAAGAAAATGTATCCAATGGGTAAACTTCGGGAATAGTGGATGGTAGTTCTGTTTGCTTTACAGTTATGACTTCACCAAATACTTCTGGTTCAGGTACCTCTTTTTCGGTTGATTTTTTAATGTGTTCTATTTCAGTACTTGGTGAATAAGCTGGCTCTGCATTCCTGGTAATCTGATGATCTCTTTCGGCATTAATGAAATCAACAACATCGATTCGTGCGTTCCGTTTTGGCTTCTGCTTAGGTTGTTTATGTTTTTGTTCCATTGTGCCAAAAGTATATGGAATGCCAATCCTTGAAGTTTTTGTTGAACTTTTTACTTCTTCGTCAACAATCTCTTTACGTTCGATTTGAAGTGGTCGTATTTGTTGTGCTGGTTCTGGAACATTATGCGCAGCTATCTCGGCCCAGGACATACCTGAAGTGTAGGGGGTGGGAGCAGGTAGGGTAGAAGCACTGGTGATTTCCTCAGAATAAGACTGTGTTTCAATTTCTTTCGGAGGTTGAGCGAGAGACTGAGGCGGTTCTTGTTTTCTGTCCTTAGGCTTCTTCGATTTTTTCTTAAGCGGTTTCTCTTCTACATGAGAACCCTGCGATTGTTGCGAACGAGAGCGCGAGCGAATCCTTTTCTTTGAAATGATCTCCAGAAAACCTTTATCCTCATTTGGCTCTGGTTGCGTTTCAGTATGTTTTGCTTCAGTAACTTGAATAATTGGCTTCTTGTTAATTCGAGATGGTCTTTCAATTATGTGTGTTCTTAGATCCGATGATTCTAATGGCTCTGCCTCGTCGTCCATAATGTCTTTCCAAGAAAGAAGAGGCGGCTGTTGGATGAATTCCCCTGCATGAGTTGGTGGCATAATCGGATCTGGGAATTCCGAAATGGCAATATGAGAGTCAGTTTCTGTTTTGAAATGAGGAATATCTGTTTGGTCCTCGTCTTGATACCAAATATTTGTGTTGTCCGTATAACCAGACTTTTTAACCACTTCTGCGTAAGTCTCTGAAGATGACCATACCGAGGTTTTTGACGGTTTCGGCAATTCAATACTAAACTCAGATTGCGAATCGGTTTCAGGAGTTTCACGATGCTTTTCGGTGCTCCCAACAATAACTGTTTTCTGTACCGGTTTCTTCTCCTTAGTCGGTTTGAGCTTCTTGGGTTTAGAAATAACAGTCGCTGAATCTTCAGTGTGAGGTTGGATTTCCGTCGTCACGATTTTATTAATCTGCGATTCGCTGATCGGGGCAGGTACTTCAGATGCTTGTGAAACAATTGACGACCAGGGCCATGTTTGAGATGGACTATCTTTATGTGGAGCAGGAACTTCAGCTACGACAGCTGGTTTATGTTCCTCAACAGCAGTAGGCACTTTAACAATTGGTTCTGAAACGGTTTTACTATTAGGTTTCTTTTCCTTCTTTGATTTTTGCTTCTTAGGGGGTTCGTTCACGATCGTAGAGAAGTTTTGTTCTTGAGCGATGAAGTCCTGTGTGTCTTGGGATTGAGAACCTTGAACCTCTGTTGAAACTTCAGTAAAACGAGTTTCGATGCTCGTCGGAGACACTTCAGTTGTCTGTGAAACAATAGTTGACCAAGACATGGTTTGAGCTGGCGTAACTTGGGGAACAGGTGCTGGTAGTTCGGATTCCTTTGCAGGTAAAATTTCTTCCACTACATCGCTCCATGCTGCTAGAGGTGTTTCTTTAGGAACTGGTGTGGGTTCTTCCTTTTGTACTTCTTCGGGTTCCACTACAACAGTGGTTACTTCCACAACTGGTTCCGGAACAGGTTCAGCCTTGGATTTCTTTTCCTTCTTGGACTTTTGTTTCTTGGGTTTGTCATTTTCTTCAGACTGAGAAACTACTTCAGTAACTTCAGTGATGCGAGTTTCAATAACAGTTGAAGGTTCTTCAGTTGTCTGCGAAACAATGGATGACCAAGACATGGTTTGAGCTGGCGCGACTTCGGGAAGAGTTGCTGGTAGTTCGGGTTCAATGACAGGTAAAATTTCTTCCACTACATCGCTCCATGCTGCTAGAGGTGTTTCTTTAGGAACTGGTGTGGGTTCTTCCTTTTGTAATTCTTCGGGTTCCACTACAACAGCGGATACATCAACAAATGGTTCCGAAACAGGTTCAGCCTTGGATTTCTTTTCTTTTTTGGACTTTTGTTTCTTCGGTTTGTCATTTTCTTCAGGCTGAGAAACCATTTCAGTTACGACTTCTGTTGAAGGTTCTTCAGTTGTCTGCGAAACAATGGATGACCAAGACATGGTTTGAGCTGGCGCAGCTTCGGGAATACTCACTGGTAGTTCGAATTCCTTTGCAGGTAAAGTTTCTTCCACTACATCGCTCCATGCTGCTAGAGGTGTTTCTTTAGCAACTGGTGTGGGTTCTTCCTTTTGTGCTTCTTCTGGTTCCACTACAACAGTGGTTACTTCCACAACTGGTTCCGGAACAGGTTCAGCCTTGGATTTCTTTTCCTTCTTGGACTTTTGTTTCTTGGGTTTGTCATTTTCTTCAGACTGAGAAACTACTTCAGTAACTTCAGTGATGCGAGTTTCGATAACAGTTGAAGGTTCTTCAGTTGTCTGCGAAACAATGGATGACCAAGACATGGTTTGAGCTGGCGCGACTTCGGGAAGAGTTGCTGGTAGTTCGGGTTCAATGACAGGTAAAATTTCTTCCACTACATCGCTCCATGCTGCTAGAGGTGTTTCTTTAGGAACTGGTGTGGGTTCTTCCTTTTGTACTTCTTCGGGTTCCACTACAACAGCGGATACATCAACAAATGGTTCCGAAACAGGTTCAGCCTTGGATTTCTTTTCTTTTTTGGACTTTTGTTTCTTCGGTTTGTCATTTTCTTCAGGCTGAGAAACCATTTCAGTTACGACTTCTGTTGAAGGTTCTTCAGTTGTCTGCGAAACAATGGATGACCAAGACATGGTTTGAGCTGGCGCAGCTTCGGGAATAGTCACTGGTAGTTCGAATTCCTTTGCAGGTAAAGTTTCTTCCACTACATCGCTCCATGCTGCTAGAGGTGTTTCTTTAGCAACTGGTGTGGGTTCTTCCTTTTGTGCTTCTTCTGGTTCCACTACAACAGTGGTTACTTCCACAACTGGTTCCGGAACAGGTTCAGCCTTGGATTTCTTTTCCTTCTTGGACTTTTGTTTCTTGGGTTTGTCATTTTCTTCAGACTGAGAAACTACTTCAGTAACTTCAGTGATGCGAGTTTCGATAACAGTTGAAGGTTCTTCAGTTGTCTGCGAAACAATGGATGACCAAGACATGGTTTGAGCTGGCGCGACTTCGGGAAGAGTTGCTGGTAGTTCGGGTTCAATTACAGGTAAAATTTCCTCCACTACATCGCTCCATGCTGCTAGAGGTGTTTCCTTAGCAACTGGTATTGGTTCTTGCTTCTGCAATTCTTCTGGTTCCACTACAACAGCGGCTACTTCCACAACTGGTTCCGGAACAGGTTCAGCCTTGGATTTCTTTTCCTTCTTGGACTTTTGTTTCTTGGGTTTGTCATTTTCTTCAGGCTGAGAAACTATTTCAGTTACGACTTCAGTGACGCGAGTTTCTATAACTGTTGAAGGTTCTTCAGTTGTCTGCGAAACAATGGATGACCAGGACAAGGGTTGAGCTGGCGCATCTTCAGGAACAGTCGCTGGTAGTTCGGGTTCAATTACAGGTAAAATTTCCTCCACTACATCGCTCCATGCTGCTAGAGGTGTTTCCTTAGCAACTGGTGTTGGTTCTTCCTTTTGTACTTCTTCCGGTTCCACTACAACAGTGGTTACTTCCACAACTGGTTCCGGAACAGGTTCAGCCTTGGATTTCTTTTCCTTCTTGGACTTTTGTTTCTTGGGTTTGTCATTTTCTTCAGACTGAGAAACTACTTCAGTAACTTCAGTGATGCGAGTTTCGATAACAGTTGAAGGTTCTTCAGTTGTCTGCGAAACAATGGATGACCAAGACATGGTTTGAGCTGGCGCGACTTCGGGAAGAGTTGCTGGTAGTTCGGGTTCAATTACAGGTAAAATTTCCTCCACTACATCGCTCCATGCTGCTAGAGGTGTTTCCTTAGCAACTGGTATTGGTTCTTGCTTCTGCAATTCTTCTGGTTCCACTACAACAGCGGCTACTTCCACAACTGGTTCCGGAACAGGTTCAGCCTTGGATTTCTTTTCCTTCTTGGACTTTTGTTTCTTGGGTTTGTCATTTTCTTCAGGCTGAGAAACTATTTCAGTTACGACTTCAGTGACGCGAGTTTCTATAACTGTTGAAGGTTCTTCAGTTGTCTGCGAAACAATGGATGACCAGGACAAGGGTTGAGCTGGCGCATCTTCAGGAACAGTCGCTGGTAGTTCGGGTTCAATTACAGGTAAAATTTCCTCCACTACATCGCTCCATGCTGCTAGAGGTGTTTCCTTAGCAACTGGTATTGGTTCTTGCTTCTGCAATTCTTCTGGTTCCACTACAACAGCGGCTACTTCCACAACTGGTTCCGGAACAGGTTCAGCCTTGGATTTCTTTTCCTTCTTGGACTTTTGTTTCTTGGGTTTGTCATTTTCTTCAGGCTGAGAAACTATTTCAGTTACGACTTCAGTGACGCGAGTTTCGATAACTGTTGAAGGTTCTTCAGGTGTCTGCGAAACAATGGTTGACCAGGACAAGGGTTGAGCTGGCGCAACTTCCGGAAGAGTTGCTGGTAGTTCGGGTTCAATGACAGGTAAAATTTCTTCCACTACATCGCTCCATGGTGCTAGAGGTGTTTCCTTAGCAACTGGTATTGGTTCTTGCTTCTGCAATTCTTCTGGTTCCACTACAACAGCGGTTACTTCCACAACTGGTTCCGGAACAGGTTCAGCCTTGGATTTCTTTTCCTTTTTGGACTTTTGTTTCTTGGGTTTGTCATTTTCTTCAGGCTGAGAAACTATTTCAGTTACGACTTCAGTGACGCGAGTTTCTATAACTGTTGAAGGTTCTTCAGTTGTCTGCGAAACAATGGATGACCAGGACAAGGGTTGAGCTGGCGCATCTTCAGGAACAGTCGCTGGTAGTTCGGGTTCAATTACAGGTAAAATTTCCTCCACTACATCGCTCCATGCTGCTAGAGGTGTTTCCTTAGCAACTGGTGTTGGTTCTTCCTTTTGTACTTCTTCTGGTTCCACTACAACAGTGGTTACTTCCACAACTGGTTCCGGAACAGGTTCAGCCTTGGATTTCTTTTCCTTCTTGGACTTTTGTTTCTTGGGTTTGTCATTTTCTTCAGGCTGAGAAACTATTTCAGTTACGACTTCAGTGACGCGAGTTTCGATAACAGTTGAAGGTTCTTCAGGTGTCTGCGAAACAATGGATGACCAAGACATGGTTTGAGATGGCGCAACTTCGGGAAGAGTTGCTGGTAGTTCGGGTTCAATGACAGGTAAAACTTCTTCCACTACATCGCTCCATGGTGCTAGAGGTGTTTCCTTAGCAACTGGTATTGGTTCTTGCTTCTGTACTTTTTCTGGTTCCACTACAACAGCGGCTACTTCCACAATTGGTTCCGAAACCGGTTCAGCCTTGGATTTCTTTTCCTTCTTGGACTTTTGTTTCTTGGGTTTGTCATTTTCTTCAGGCTGAGAAACTATTTCAGTTACGACTTCAGTGACGCGAGTTTCTATAACTGTTGAAGGTTCTTCAGTTGTCTGCGGAACAATGGATGACCAGGACAAGGGTTGAGCTGGCGCATCTTCAGGAACAGTCGCTGGTAGTTCGGGTTCAATTACAGGTAAAATTTCCTCCACTACATCGCTCCATGCTGCTAGAGGTGTTTCCTTAGCAACTGGTGTTGGTTCTTCCTTTTGTACTTCTTCTGGTTCCACTACAACAGTGGTTACTTCCACAACTGGTTCCGAAACCGGTTCAGCCTTGGATTTCTTTTCCTTCTTAGACTTTTGTTTCTTAGGTTTGTCATTTTCTTCAGGCTGAGAAACTATTTCAGTTACGACTTCAGTGACGCGAGTTTCTATAACTGTTGAAGGTTCTTCAGTTGTCTGCGAAACAATGGATGACCAGGACAAGGGTTGAGCTGGCGCATCTTCAGGAACAGTCGCTAGTAGTTCGGGTTCAATTACAGGTAAAATTTCCTCCACTACATCGCTCCATGCTGCTAGAGGTGTTTCCTTAGCAACTGGTGTTGGTTCTTCCTTTTGTACTTCTTCTGGTTCCACTACAACAGTGGTTACTTCCACAACTGGTTCCGGAACAGGTTCAGCCTTGGATTTCTTTTCCTTCTTGGACTTTTGTTTCTTGGGTTTGTCATTTTCTTCAGGCTGAGAAACTGTTTCAGTTACGACTTCAGTAATGCGAGTTTCGATAACTGTTGAAGGTTCTTCAGTTGTCTGCGAAACAATGGAAGACCAGGACAAGGGTTGAGCTGGCGCATCTTCAGGAACAGTCGCTGGTAGTTCGGGTTCAATTACAGGTAAAATTTCCTCCACTACATCGCTCCATGCTGCTAGAGGTGTTTCCTTAGCAACTGGTGTTGGTTCTTCCTTTTGTACTTCTTCTGGTTCCACTACAACAGTGGTTACTTCCACAACTGGTTCCGGAACAGGTTCAGCCTTGGATTTCTTTTCCTTCTTGGACTTTTGTTTCTTGGGTTTGTCATTTTCTTCAGGCTGAGAAACTATTTCAGTTACGACTTCAGTGACGCGAGTTTCGATAACTGTTGAAGGTTCTTCAGTTGTCTGCGAAACAATGGATGACCAAGACATGGTTTGAGCTGGCGCAACTTCGGGAAGAGTTGCTGGTAGTTCGGGTTCAATGACAGGTAAAATTTCTTCCACTACATCGCTCCATGGTGCTAGAGGTGTTTCCTTAGCAACTGGTATTGGTTCTTGCTTCTGTAATTCTTCTGGTTCCACTACAACAGCGGCTACTTCCACAACTGGTTCCGGAACAGGTTCAGCCTTGGATTTCTTTTCCTTCTTGGACTTTTGTTTCTTGGGTTTGTCATTTTCTTCAGGCTGAGAAACTATTTTAGCTACGACTTCAGTGACGCGAGTTTCGATAACTGTTGAAGGTTCTTCAGTTGTCTGCGAAACAATGGATGACCAAGACATGGTTTGAGCTGGCGCAACTTCGGGAAGAGTTGCTGGTAGTTCGGGTTCAATGACAGGTAAAATTACTTCCTCTACATCGCTCCATGGTGCTAGAGGTGTTTCTTTAGCAACTGGTATTGGTTCTTGCTTCTGTTCTTCTTCTGGTTCCACTACAACAGTGGTTACTTCCACAACTGGTTCCGGAACAGGTTCAGTCTTGGATTTCTTTTCCTTCTTGGACTTTTGTTTCTTGGGTTTGTCATTTTCTTCAGGCTGAGAAACTATTTCAGCTACGACTTCAGTGACGCGAGTTTCGATAACTGTTGAAGGTTCTTCAGTTGTCTGCGAAACAATGGATGACCAAGACATGGTTTGAGCTGGCGCAACTTCGGGAAGAGTTGCTGGTAGTTCGGGTTCAATGACAGGTAAAATTTCTTCCACTACATCGCTCCATGGTGCTAGAGGTGTTTCCTTAGCAACTGGTATTGGTTCTTGCTTCTGTAATTCTTCTGGTTCCACTACAACAGCGGCTACTTCCACAACTGGTTCCGGAACAGGTTCAGCCTTGGATTTCTTTTCCTTCTTGGACTTTTGTTTCTTGGGTTTGTCATTTTCTTCAGGCTGAGAAACTATTTCAGCTACGACTTCAGTGACGCGAGTTTCGATAACTGTTGAAGGTTCTTCAGTTGTCTGCGAAACAATGGATGACCAAGACATGGTTTGAGCTGGCGCAACTTCGGGAAGAGTTGCTGGTAGTTCGGGTTCAATGACAGGTAAAATTACTTCCACTACATCGCTCCATGGTGCTAGAGGTGTTTCCTTAGCAACTGGTATTGGTTCTTCCTTTTGTACTTCTTCTGGTTCCACTACAACAGTGGTTACTTCCACAACTGGTTCCGGAACAGGTTCAGCCTTGGATTTCTTTTCCTTCTTGGACTTTTGTTTCTTGGGTTTGTCATTTTCTTCAGGCTGAGAAACTATTTCAGCTACGACTTCAGTGACGCGAGTTTCGATAACTGTTGAAGGTTCTTCAGTTGTCTGCGAAACAATGGATGACCAAGACATGGTTTGAGCTGGCGCAACTTCGGGAAGAGTTGCTGGTAGTTCGGGTTCAATGACAGGTAAAATTTCTTCCACTACATCGCTCCATGGTGCTAGAGGTGTTTCCTTAGCAACTGGTATTGGTTCTTGCTTCTGTAATTCTTCTGGTTCCACTACAACAGCGGCTACTTCCACAACTGGTTCCGGAACAGGTTCAGCCTTGGATTTCTTTTCCTTCTTGGACTTTTGTTTCTTGGGTTTGTCATTTTCTTCAGGCTGAGAAACTATTTCAGCTACGACTTCAGTGACGCGAGTTTCGATAACTGTTGAAGGTTCTTCAGTTGTCTGCGAAACAATGGATGACCAAGACATGGTTTGAGCTGGCGCAACTTCGGGAAGAGTTGCTGGTAGTTCGGGTTCAATGACAGGTAAAATTACTTCCTCTACATCGCTCCATGGTGCTAGAGGTGTTTCCTTAGCAACTGGTATTGGTTCTTGCTTCTGTAATTCTTCTGGTTCCACTACAACAGCGGCTACTTCCACAACTGGTTCCGGAACAGGTTCAGCCTTGGATTTCTTTTCCTTCTTGGACTTTTGTTTCTTGGGTTTGTCATTTTCTTCAGGCTGAGAAACTATTTCAGCTACGACTTCAGTGACGCGAGTTTCGATAACTGTTGAAGGTTCTTCAGTTGTCTGCGAAACAATGGATGACCAAGACATGGTTTGAGCTGGCGCAACTTCGGGAAGAGTTGCTGGTAGTTCGGGTTCAATGACAGGTAAAATTACTTCCACTACATCGCTCCATGGTGCTAGAGGTGTTTCCTTAGCAACTGGTATTGGTTCTTCCTTTTGTACTTCTTCTGGTTCCACTACAACAGTGGTTACTTCCACAACTGGTTCCGGAACAGGTTCAGCCTTGGATTTCTTTTCCTTCTTGGACTTTTGTTTCTTGGGTTTGTCATTTTCTTCAGGCTGAGAAACTATTTCAGCTACGACTTCAGTGACGCGAGTTTCGATAACTGTTGAAGGTTCTTCAGTTGTCTGCGAAACAATGGATGACCAAGACATGGTTTGAGCTGGCGCAACTTCGGGAAGAGTTGCTGGTAGTTCGGGTTCAATGACAGGTAAAATTTCTTCCACTACATCGCTCCATGGTGCTAGAGGTGTTTCCTTAGCAACTGGTATTGGTTCTTGCTTCTGTAATTCTTCTGGTTCCACTACAACAGCGGCTACTTCCACAACTGGTTCCGGAACAGGTTCAGCCTTGGATTTCTTTTCCTTCTTGGACTTTTGTTTCTTGGGTTTGTCATTTTCTTCAGGCTGAGAAACTATTTTAGCTACGACTTCAGTGACGCGAGTTTCGATAACTGTTGAAGGTTCTTCAGTTGTCTGCGAAACAATGGATGACCAAGACATGGTTTGAGCTGGCGCAACTTCGGGAAGAGTTGCTGGTAGTTCGGGTTCAATGACAGGTAAAATTACTTCCACTACATCGCTCCATGGTGCTAGAGGTGTTTCTTTAGCAACTGGTATTGGTTCTTGCTTCTGTACTTCTTCTGGTTCCACTACAACAGTGGTTACTTCCACAACTGGTTCCGGAACAGGTTCAGCCTTGGATTTCTTTTCCTTCTTGGACTTTTGTTTCTTGGGTTTGTCATTTTCCTCAGGCTGAGAAACTATTTCAGCTACGACTTCAGTGACGCGAGTTTCGATAACTGTTGAAGGTTCTTCAGTTGTCTGCGAAACAATGGATGACCAAGACATGGTTTGAGCTGGCGCAACTTCGGGAAGAGTTGCTGGTAGTTCGGGTTCAATGACAGGTAAAATTTCTTCCACTACATCGCTCCATGGTGCTAGAGGTGTTTCTTTAGCAACTGGTATTGGTTCTTGCTTCTGTACTTCTTCTGGTTCCACTACAACAGTGGTTACTTCCACAACTGGTTCCGGAACAGGTTCAGCCTTGGATTTCTTTTCCTTCTTGGACTTTTGTTTCTTGGGTTTGTCATTGTCTTCAGGCTGAGAAACTATTTCAGTTACGACTTCAGTGACGCGAGTTTCGATAACTGTTGAAGGTTCTTCAGTTGTCTGCGAAACAATGGATGACCAAGACATGGTTTGAGCTGGCGCAACTTCGGGAAGAGTTGCTGGTAGTTCGGGTTCAATGACAGGTAAAATTTCTTCCACTACATCGCTCCATGGTGCTAGAGGTGTTTCTTTAGCAACTGGTATTGGTTCTTGCTTCTGAACTTCTTCTGGTTCCACTACAACAGTGGTTACTTCCACAACTGGTTCCGGAACAGGCTCAGTCTTGAATTTCTTTTCTTTCTTGGACTTTGGTTTCTTAGTCTTGTGATCTTCTCGAGGCTGAGAAACTATTTCAGTTACGACTTCAGTAACGCGAGTTTCGACAGTTGGCTCTGCCTTTGGCTTCTTTTCTTTCTTTGACTTCTGTTTGTTTGCTTTTACATTCAAAATTGTGGAGAAGTTCTGTTCTTGTGAAATGAAATCCTGAATATCTTGAGACTGAATATTTTCTGTTTTCTGTGAAACAATTGACGACCATGATGTTTGGGATGTTGGCACCTCAGAAATGGAAGTTATTGGATGGGAGTTCTTTTCTAATTGAAGATCTTCATGAACAATTCCAAATTCTGCAGTAAGATCTTGAATCGGTTCAGTTTTGTGAGTTTTCTTTTCCTTCTTCGATTTTGGTTGTTTGGGCTTGGTAGTTGAACCTTCATATAGATCTTCTTTGCTTGGCTTGGTTGGTAATAATCTATCGTTTGAGTCTGGCCGACTCTGCTGTGTTACTTTAGTGAAGGGTTCCTCTACTCCCTGACGTACTATCGATGACCATGAAAAGCTACTGGACTGAGGAGGTTTGGAAACCTCTGAGATCTCATCCTCGACCATTGAAGACCATGAGCTTGTTGTTTCGTTAATTGTTGACTCAAGTTCAGTAACATCTTGGTCGGTTGCTTTAATCGCAATAATTTTGTCCGTAGTTTTGTCAACATTTTCAGGTTCCATTTTTGTCAGCTTGTTCTTCTTTGATTTATTTGGTTTGGAAGCATCCTTAGGCTTTTCCTTGGTTAGTTGATGTTCATGTTCAATGTTTGCAGTTGCACTATTCTTCTTCTCACCGTCTATGAAATCAAGGGTATGTCTAAGAACATCGGCATATGAAGAATGCTGTTCCCATACTGTAGGTACAATGGCAATTATAGGTGTCGTTTCTTGGTTCTTTGGCTCTTCGTCATTCTTCTCGGGCTCGACAAACATAGGGATTGGAACGTCTGGAATACTTTCTTTAAGGTCCTCAGGAATCTGAGCCTCAGTTACCGTGTTAGACACTGTTGTTATGGTAGTGACTGTAGATGTGGTTTTAGTCTCCTCAGCAATCGAAGGCTCAATGACGACTTCTGGTCTAGTAGGTTTCACATCTTCGACGACTGTGACTGAGGTGACAATCTTTTCGACAATTGGAGCAGCAGGAACTAAAACATCTTTTTGAGGTTCACGAGTTGGTTCCTCTTCCTCATCAGAGAACATCATCGGCTCGTCCAAGACATCCATCCAAGAGTTAGTCGAATCATCAACTGGCAAACCGGCATAAGCAGGTTTCTTTGGTTCTTCGATTTTGATTTCGATCTCCTTGGGTGCTTCAGGATTTGTATTTTCTGGAATAGAAGCTTCAGCAACCGTTTTAATCACCGTTGTAGTTGTGGTGACTGTTGTAGTTGTCTTAGCCTCTTCAGTAAGTGAAGCTTCAATGAAGGGTTCTGGTTCAGTTGGTTTCACATCTTCGACGACTGTGACTGAGGTGACAACCTTCTCGACAACTGGAGCAGCAGGAACTGGAACCCCGTTTAATGGTTCGAGAGCTGGTTCCTCTTCCTCATCGGAGAATGTCATCGGCTCGTCCAAGACATTCATCCAAGAGCTAGTCGAATCATCAACTGGCAAACCGGCATAAGCGAATTTCTTTGGTTCATCGGGTTTGATTATGAGCTCCACAGTCATGGGTGCTTCAGGGATTGGAGTATCTGGACTAGAAGCTTCAGTAACCGTTTCAGTCACCGTTGTAGTTGTGGTGACTGTTGTAGTTGTCTTAGCCTCTTCTGTACGTGAAGCTTCAATGACGGGTTCTGGTTCAGATGGTTTCACATCCTCGACGACTGTGACTGAGCTGACAACTTTATCGACAACAGGAGTAGCAGAAGCTTGAACCTCCTTTAGGGGCTCAACGGCTGGTTCCTCTTCCTCATCAGAGAACGTCATCGGCTCGTCCAAGACATCCATCCAAGAGTTAGTCGAATCATCAACTGGCAAACCGGCATAAGCAGGTTTCTTTGGTTCTTCGATTTTGAGTTCGAGCTCCACAGTCTTGGGTGCTTCAGGGATTGGAGTTTCAGAAATAGAAGCTTCAGTAACCGTTTCAGTCACCGTTGTAGTTGTGGTGACTGTTGTAGTTGTCTTAGCCTCTTCAGTATGTGAAGCTTCAATGACGGGTTCTGGTTCAGCTGGTTTCACATCTTCGACGACTGTGATTGAGGTGACAACCTTCTCAACAACTGGAGCAGCAGAAACTGGAACCTCCTTTAGTAGCTCAACGGCTGGTTCCTCTTCCTCATCAGAAAACGTCATCGGCTCGTCCAAGACATCCATCCAAGAGTTAGTCGAATCATCAACTGGCAAACCGGCATAAGCAGGTTTCTTTGGTTCTTCGATTTTGAGTTCGAGCTCCACAGTCTTGGGTGCTTCAGGGATTGGAGTTTCAGAAATAGAAGCTTCAGTAACCGTTTCAGTCACCGTTGTAGTTGTGGTGACTGTTGTAGTTGTTTTAGCCTCTTCAGTAAGTGAAGCTTCAATGACGGGTTCTGGCTTAGCTGGTTTCACATCTTCGACGACTGTGATTGAGGGGACAACCTTGCCGCCAACTGGAGCATCAGGAACTGGAACCTCCATTAGTGGTTCAAGAGCTGGTTCCTCTTCCTCATCAGAGAACGTCATCGGTTCATCCAAGACATCCATCCAAGAGTTAGTCGAATCATCAACTGGCAAGCCGGCATAAGCAGGTTTCTTTGGTTCTTCGATTTTGAGTTCGACCTCCACAGTCTTGGGTGCTTCAGGGATTGGAGTTTCAGAAATCGAAGCTTCAGTAACCGTTTCAGTCACCGTTGTAGTTGTGGTGACTGTTGTAGTTGTTTTAGCCTCTTCAGTAAGTGAAGCTTCAATGACGGGTTCTGGCTCAGCTGGTTTCACATCTTCGACGACTGTGATTGAGGGGACAACCTTGCCGCCAACTGGAGCATCAGGAACTGGAACCTCCATTAGTGGTTCAAGAGCTGGTTCCTCTTCCTCATCAGAGAACGTCATCGGTTCATCCAAGACATCCATCCAATAGTTAGTCGAATCATCAACTGGCAAGCCGGCATAAGCAGGTTTCTTTGGTTCTTCGATTTTGAGTTCGACCTCCACAGTCTTGGGTGCTTCAGGGATTGGAGTTTCAGAAATCGAAGCTTCAGTAACCGTTTCAGTCACCGTTGTAGTTGTGGTGACTGTTGTAGTTGTCTTAGCCTCTTCAGTAAGTGAAGCTTCAATGACGGGTTCTGGCTCAGCTGGTTTCACATCTTCGACGACTGTGATTGAGGGGACAACCTTGTCGCCAACTGGAGCATCAGGAACTGGAACCTCCATTAGTGGTTCAAGAGCTGGTTCCTCTTCCTCATCGGAGAACGTCATCGGTTCATCCAAGACATCCATCCAAGAGTTAGTCGAATCATCAACTGGCAAACCGGCATAAGCGGGTTTCTTTGGTTCTTCAGGTTTGATTTCGACCTTTGCCGTCTTGGGTGCTTCAGAAAGTGTAGTTTCAGTAACTGTTTCAGTGGCTGTTGTTGTGGTGGTGACGGTTGTAGTAGTCTTAGCCTCTTCGGCAACCAAAGCTTCAAGCACTAGTTCTGGTTCACTTGGTTTCACATCCTCGACAACGGTTGCAACAGAAACTGGAACTTCTGTCTGCGGTTGTGGTTCACTGATTGATTTCATTTCCTGAATAGTCTCGATGATTTTATTGATGTTTTCTTCATCGCCATTTTCAGCAAGAAGAGGAATTTCGACTTCATCTTCAATTAATTCCTTCCAAGATTTTTGCTCAGCGACAACATCATCCTCTTGTAAATAATCATCAATCATTTCAGCCCAGGATTTTGGGGATTTATCCTCAACTGTGATTTTATCAATTCTTGACCATTCGCGGAGCTCTTCATCTATTGGGGCTTCAAGAACTGGTTCAGCTGCTTTTGGTTTTTTCTTTGAATCAGCTGGTTTATGAGGAGTTTTCGCTTTTTCCGTTTCAATGAAATCAACGGTTTGCTGGCTTATTACTGACGACCAGGAACTACTGGACTGCTCATTACGTGTAGGCACTTTTTCAGGTGGCGATGTCCTTGGTGAAACCTTCCTTTCATTACGTACTAAACTTACATGTTGAGTCTTTAGAGGTTCAGCTGGTTTTTGCTTTGTCTCCTTCTTGGATTTTGTTGGTAGATCTGTCATTTTATCTATTTGACTGGCAATCTTGGCCCAAGTTATTATGTTCTCATCTTGAGTTGGTGTCACCTCAATAATGTCACCATCATCAGATGCCGATGGAATGACTTCGGGTTCGGGTTGCAGTTTTGGAACGTTGGATTTGACCTTAGTTGTGTTTTCCTTTTTATTTTTGGTTTCTGATTTGGGAATTTTATGATCTTTTCTTGCGATTGGTTCTTTGATTTCCTCTTTGTGGGCCAGCACACTCGGTTTTTTACGTGCAGCTATATCATCGACCCATTCACCAGGTTTCTTAACCAATGAGGCCCAAGAAAATGAATCGGTGGCACTGCTTTCGACTGGGTTTCCAACATCATGTTCAATAACCGTTTCGGATTCAGACTGTACGATTTCTTTAATAGATTCTGTAGTGGACTGACCTATATCTTCGTGCACGGGTTCGGTAGTTCGTTGCCTACGAGTCTCTTGTTTTCTCTTTGCCTTGGACTTTTTGGGTTTCTCTTCGTGTTCTTTATCACTAGACTCCCTTTTCTCTGTGGAAGAAGTAACTGCCGTTTTAATATGAGTTACTGTAGTGTCGATCCATTCACCAGGTCTTTTGACCAGTGAGGCCCAAGAGAAACCAGCCCTTTCATCTTCCGTCTGTTTTATTTCAGTAGGAGCAGGATCTGTTGATTCTGCTGTAGTTTCGACGGGACTTGTAACAGGGTCAGCGCGCTCATCTTCAGAGGTAGTCGAAACTGGTTCCACAACTGGTTTCTTCGGTTTCTTTGCTTTTTTAGCTTTCGTGGATTTCTTAGGCTCCTCCTTTTCTTTTGGACGCGAAGCGGGAGCCTGGGTAACTTCCTTTTTAATTACGGTGGTATCAGACCACTCACCAGGTCTTCGAACCAAAGCCGACCAAGTCATTCCGGGTGCGCTTGAAGCTTCCTTTTCATCAGATGATGGTTCCTTTGAGCTTTCTGTAGCAGTTTTAGACGGTTCACTTTCAGCAGTTGGTGTCGATGCCTCAGTGTCGGAAGTGGATTTCGATTGATTGTCTTCTACAGATGGCTGTGCGTTTGGCGTGGTATTTTCAGCCGGCTTATGCTTTTCAGACTTTATCTTCTTCTTTGGCTTAGGGGCTTTAAATGGCTCAGCCAAAACTGTACTTTCAGCTATGAACGATTCATTTATTAATCCAGAATTAAAAAGCACATCAGCATATGATTTTCCATCGTGGTTCTTAGTCCAGACATTCTCCTCAACAGATTCAGTAACAAAAATTTCCTGAATTTGGGAGGGTTGGGGAACACTCGAAATTTCTTCTCGAATCTCTGTTGTCTTCTTTGGCCGTTTCGTTGGTTTTACTTTTTTGGACTTTTCATGTTGTGTGATTAGTTGTTCCGACTTATTCCGTGGAATGAATTCATTGTAGACTCTTTCATTAGCTAGGAATGTATGAGTTTGGTCGGCATGTGCATGCTTAAGATAAGCTGGTGTAAACTCTGGAGCATCTGCTGACAATGTCGAAGTAAAAGCAATATTCCCTGAATTTGGTGCAGAGACTTCTTCCAAAACACTAGACCAAGTATCAATAGGTTCTTCCAATGGCTTTTCTAATTCAGTTTTTTCTATTTCCACCGAAGTTGTTTCGGTGGTCGTAGAGATTGTTATATCAGCTTCGGTCAATGGTTCAGGTTCTATTGGTTTCACATCTTCGGCGGCAGCAAACGTTTCAGTCACTGTTGTTTTTGTGGTGATAGTTGTTGTCTTAGCCTCTTCAGAAAGTGAAACTTCAATGACAGGTTCTAGTTCTGGTTCAGTTGGTTTTACATCCTCACCGACTGTGACTGAGGTGATAACCTTATCAACAGCTGGAATAGCAGGAACTGGAGCCTCCCTTAGCGGTTCAAGAGCTGGTTCCTCTTCCTCATCGGAGAATGTCATCGGTTCGTCTAAAACATCCATCCAAGAGTTAGTCGAATCATCAACTGGCAAACCTGCATAAGCGGGTTTCTTTGGTTCTTCGGGTTTGATTTCGACCTCCACAGCCTTGGGTGCTTCGGGGATTGGAGTTTCAGGAATAGAAGCTTCAGTAACAGTTTCAGTAACTGTTGTTGTGGTAGTGACTTTAGTGGTGGTCTTAGTCTCTTCAGTTAGCGAATCTTTATCGACGGGTTCTTGTTCATTTGGTTTTACTTCTTCTACGACTGTGGTTGAGGTGATAATCTTCTCGACAACTGGAGCAGCAGGAACTAAAACCGCGTTGAGTGGCTTAAGGGCTGGTTCCTCTTCCTCATCAGAGAACGTCATAGGTGCGTCCAAGACATCCATCCAAGAGTTAGTTGAATCATCAACTGGCAAACCGGCATAAGCGGGTTTCTTAGGTTCTTCGGGTTTGATTTCGACCTCCACAGCCTTGGCTGCTTCAGCGATTGGGGTTTCAGGAATAGAAGCTTCGGTAACCGTTTCAATCACCGTTGTAGTGGTGGTGACAGTTGTAGTCTTAGCTTCTTCAGGTACTGAAGCTTCAATGACGGGTTCTGGTTCAGATGGTTTCACATCCTCGACTACTATGATTGAGCTGACAACTTTATCGACAACAGGAGCAGCAGAAACTGGAACCTCCTTCAGTGGTTCAACGGCTGGTTTTTCTTCCTCATCAGAGAATGTCATCGGTTCATCCAAGACATCCATCCAAGAGTTAGTCGAATCATCAACTGGCAAACCGGCATAAGCTGGTTTCTTTGGTACTTCGATTTTGATTTCGAGCTCCACAGCCTTGGGTGCTTCAGGAATAAAAGCTTCAGTAAACGTTTCAGTCACTGTAGTTTTTGTGGTGACAGTTGTGTTTGTCTTAGTCTCTTCAGTAAGTGAAGTTTCAATATTGGTTTCTGGTTCAGTTGGTTTCACGTCCTCGACGACCATGTCTGTGGTGACAACCTTATCAACAGCAGGAATAGCAGGAACTGAATCCTCTTTAAGCGATTTAAGAGCTGGTTCCTCTTCGTCATCGGAGAACGTCATCGGTTCGTCCAAGACATCCATCCAAGAGCTAGTCGAATCATCAACTGGTAAACCGGCATAAGCGGGTTTCTTAGGTTCTTCGGGTTTGATTTCGACCTCCACAGACTTGGGTGCTTCAGGGATTGAAGTTTCAGAAATCGAAGCTTCAGTAACCGTTTCAGTCACCGTTGTAGTTGTGGTGACAGTTGTAGTTGTCTCAGGTACTGAAACTTCAATGACGGGTTCTGGTTCAGTTGATTTTACATCTTCGACAATAGTGACTGATGTGACAACCTTCTCGACAACAGGGGCAACAGAAACTGGAACCTTATCAACAGCTGGAATAGCAGGAACTGGACCCTCCTTTAGCGGTTCAAGAGCTGGTTCCACTTCCTCATCAGAGAATGTCATTGGTTCGTCCAAGACATCCATCCAAGAGTTAGTCGAATCATCAACTGGCAAACCTGCATAAGCGGGTTTCTTAGGTTCTTCGGGTTTAATTTCGACAGCCTTGGTTGCTTCAGGGAATGGAGTTTCATGAATTGAAGCTTCAGTAGCCGTTTCAGTAACTGTTGTTGTGGTGGTGACTATTGTAGTAGTCGTAGCCTCTTTAGCAACCGATGGTTCAATGACGGGTTCTGGCTCTGTTGGTTTCACATCCTCAACATTAGCTGATGTGATTACCTCATCCGCATGCACTGCATGGGGTACCTCAGCAATAGGAATTTCTCTTTCAGATTCAAGTACTTTTATTTCTTTAGGAATTGGAGTCTCGGCCACTGTTTCAGTCGTTGTTGTTGTTGTTGTTACCGTGCTAGTTTCCATAGTTTTCTTCACATCCTCAATCACTTCTTCAATGTTGGAAGCAATCGCCTCTTCAGACTCAGTAACACGCTTAATTACTTGATAGCTGGTTTCTGCATTTAGTAGAGCTCTGGTATTATATTTGGGAACTTCAAAGTTGTAAACATTAGGTAGTTCCTCTTTTATATTTTGTGTAGTTGTAACCAGCTGCTGTTGTGGTAGAGAATCCAATACTTTTGGTAACGTTTCATTTGTGGGAATTTCATGGCGAATCTGTTTAATCTCTTGTTGCTTTACTGAAGTATCCTTGGTTGTTGAAATAGTTTCAGCGATGGTAGTGTTTGCTGTAGTTGTTACGACTGAAGTTGTAACTGGGGATACCTGTTCTACTTGTTGAGCCTTCGATTTGATTATGTAATAATTACCCTCAGCAATATTAAATTTAGATATATCAAATTGGGGAATTTCAAAAATCTTGTCAACGGGACTAATAATTTGTTCGATATTAGTGATAGTATTTAAAGTGCTTACCGTGTTAGCCACAAATGCTTCAGCAATTAATGCGCTTGGTTTTGCAGGAACAATTTGATTAGCGTTATTAGTAGGAGGAGCAGGGCTTAACTCAACTTCACATGGAATAACTACTTGCGCTTCTTCTTGACTTGGGATGGAAATCATAGTTTCTTTTATAGTCTCATGATAGAGAGTATCAGCTTTGGCATGCTCAATAACACTTGCTTTCGAAATTAATGTCGGATCATGGGAAATATTGAAAGAGGGAATCAATTCGTCGGGCTTGGCTAAGGGTATGTCGGTTAGCGACTGATTCAAAATATTGCTTTCGTTACCTTTGCTCTCTTCTACAATGATCTGATTGGTTTCTTGCTTAATAAATTGTTCGGGAATAGCAGGGCGTTTTTTCTTGTCTTTCTTAGACAGCTTCTTCTGAATATCTTCGAATAACTGCTGCTCTTCGGGACTTAACTCTGCTGGGGACAAGGGCTGTTTACTTTGGGCATCTTCAGACTTGATATTAGCTTTTTCTTCGAAGGGCACCTTAACGGATTCCTCAGAAACATTAGTAATGGTTGGATCATCGGACTTGGACACTTCTACTAGCTCAATCACTGTATTCTCATTGGTTTCGGCTGTCCTTTGTTGGGACTCCACATTTTCGATCACAGTCTCTGTCACACGAAGACTAACCTCCGGAAAATCAAGATGCATTTTCACAATAGGTGTCTTCAGCTTTTCTTCATGAGTAATTAGCGAAATTTTCTGTACTGTGCCCGGTGGATAGGCACCGTCAATGCCTTCTCCCACGAAAAGAACATTTGTGCCATCTTCGGTTTCGAAGCTACGCTGCTGTGTCGTGGTAAGTATCGTATTTTTGTTGGTAGTTGTCGTTGTAGTAGTGGTATGGTTATCTGTTCCAATGGTTTCGGTCTCAATGCCCACAATCTTAACACCAGTTCGGCTATCCCCCAGACCACCAACAATATTACCTAATGTTACCTCACTGCTTGGCGTAACCACAGGGGAGGAGGACATGGAAGTTGTATACGATGATACAACAGGACTAGTAGGTCTCGGATCGAGCATTTCGATGCTCGATGTAACGATAACATCATCTGGTGTGTCACTTTCAGTTAGAACTATACGTCCGTCAGTTGCTACACGTTTTGTTATGCGCATTGTACGTATTGTAGTGGTCTTAATAATAGCGCCATCAACTTGACTAGATGCGGTCGATGTCTCGCTGGGTACTTCGGATATGGTCGGAGAAGCTTCGCGCACTGTAATGGGTTCACTGGCAGTGCTGCTCTCCTCTGTTGTGGTTTCGCCATCTTCATTCAGTTTTTTCACTATTTTCGTTGTACGCACGGTTGTTGTCTTGGTAACACCTCCATTCTGTGGTTCCTCCTCATCAACAGCAGCAGCAGGAAGTGCTTCCTCCGAGTCGGGGGTAATCGTTACTTCACTCACACTTTGATTTTCCATATTCTTCGAGAATTTCTTAACAATTTTGGTAGTACGCACAATAGTGGTTTTTACCACATCTCCAGCAATATTTGAAATATCAGGTTCACTAAGGGTTCCCTCAACTGCCACTTCAAGGGGTTGAGCAACAGCAAGTTCAGGTACGTCAATCGGCGTTTCTGAACCACTGGGACTGGTTGCTAGCTGTTCAGTAGCTATAAAGTCCAGTATAGTAGATTTTAAATCGCTTTTTTGAGGAGCTTCGATAGTAGTTACAGATGTCATAGGCGAATCTACAACAGGATCTTCCCTTACAGTTTGTACAGCTGATTCGTCTGCAGTTTCAGTAACCAAGGTTTTGCTCACAGCTTTTGTCGTGCGCGTTGTAGTAGTTTTCGTTATACCTTCACTATTGGATTCCGTGGTGAATGATTCTGCTACAATTGGTGCTTGTTGAACAGCTGAATCAGCTTCACTGCTTGTCTCGCTAATATTTTCACTCTCCTGTGAAATTTTCTTGATGATTTTTGTTGTCCGTACTATGGTTGTCTTGAGCACGCCACTTTCAACTTCGTCAGATACTGTTGGTTCCACTACCACTGGTGTTACAGGCTCCACCACAACAGCTTCTTCGACTTTGGGACTTTTTATTTTACGTATGGTGGTCGATTTAGTTGTCTTGACTACACCTTCATCGCTTATTTCGCGACTATTCGTTTCCGATTTCTCTACCTTGGGTTGTTCGAAAACTTCCTCAGCCAGTTCAAGGGAATCCAGCGATGGAACATCGGAATGTGTTGATGCTGACATCATTTCTTGATTATCCTGTTGACTGATTTTTTTGACAATTTTAGTAGTACGTGTGACAGTCGTTTTGATCAGGCTACCATCATCACTGATAACAGATCCTTCAGTTGATGGTGATGAAAGTGGAGTTTGTTGTCTCTCATCTGTAGTAATTGCACTTGTTGTATTCAGGGGCTCTGTGGTTTCTAGATTTGGTTGAGGCTCGGTAATTTCGGCCACCTTTTGCACTAAGGGAGTACTTTCTTCACTTACTGACTTCTGGTGCTTCTTTTTCTTATCCTTACGCGTCGGCTTTTGTGGCTTTTGAGGTGCCGCTGCTATTATAGTTTCTTTTTCTGTTACTTCTTGAACAGGTTCTGGGTCGCTCTGAGATTTTTTGTGCTTTCTCTTGTCCTTGCGTGTTGGTTTCTGCGGTGCAGGCAAAGCTGCTGTTTCTTCAGCTTGTTTGACAATTTCATCTACCACATTTTGAGCAGCACTCTCTATAACTTCTATGGTGGGCTGTTCATGCACTTCCTGAATATTAGTGGAAGTCAGCACAGTTGTTGGTAATAGGGTAACATCTCGCTCCACCTCAGGTTCATCTTCTACGACTTCCTCAATAACTTCCTCACCGTCGTCAGTGATTCGTTTTAGGATTCGCTTGGTTTTGGTTATGATTGTTTTGGTTATGGATCCTCCTTGAACGACTGAACACTGAACATCAACGGGAACGGCTATGGTAGCACTGGTTTCAATTGTTGGTAAATTATACTGCTCAACGGATATATTTTCTTCGGGTAAGTCATCAATAACATCTTCCTCCACTATTTCCTCTTTACCATCCACAATACGCTTCACAATGCGTTTGGTTATGTGCTTTGTTATGGTACGAGTAGTGATTGTTGTAGTGCCAGTTTCTGTAGAAATTGTATTAGTTGAAGTGCTTACTATGGGTTCTCCTTCTATAAGGGTTTCAGCGACAACATCCGGCAATACCTGAGGTTCAATTCCTGTTCTTATATCTTCCACCGTTTTGCAAACAGATTCTGGAGTGGGCTCCTTTAATACCTCCACAACTTCAGAAATAGTTTCGGAAAGAGGTTTAGGGACTGTTGGCTCTGGTATAATTTCTTCGAGCTTTGCTTTAGTAGGAGTCGTGGGTGCAATAGACGTTTTCTTGGAACGCTTTTTGTCCTTCTTGGAGTCAGTCAGCTCCTCGATTTTGGTTTCCGTTGAGGATTCCGCTGTCTTAAAACCTGCCTCCAGAGCGGGCTCCTTAATTATCTGTACAATTTCGGCACTAGTTTCCAAAATCGGTTCAGGCACGGTGTCCATAACTTGGCAAACTATCTCTGGTTCCGTCGCTTCAGTTTTCTTAATAATTTCTTCGACCGTTTGGGTAGCCATTACTACCTCTGGTTTGGTAGGCGGTGCGGGAGCAATAACCGTTTTCTTGGAACGTTTTTTGTCCTTCTTGGCATCTGTCAAAGCCTCAGTTGTCGTTTCTGTAAGTGTTTCCACGGTATGAATAACTGCCTCTGGAACGTGCTCCTTAACTATTTCTGTACTAGTATCCAAGATCAGCTCAGGCACAGTTGGAATAACTTGGGAAACTACCTCTGGTACCGTCGTTTCTGTTTTTATAATAATTTCTTCGTTTACTTGAGGAGGAATCACTTCAACTACCTCCGGTTTGGTAGGCGGCGTGGGAGTAATTGCCCTTTTCTTGGAACGTTTTCTTTCCTTCTTGGAGTCTGTCAACGTCTCCATTGTGGTTTCTGTTGAGATTTGATCGGACTCCGGAGCAGCCGCCTTCTTAACAATCTCCACAATTTCGGGACTAGTTTCCGAAATCGGTTGAGGCACTGTTTCAATAACTTGGGCAACTACTTCTGGAACCGAGATTATTTCTGTGACAGTTTCGGTTATTTGGACTTGAGGAGCTTCCTCAACTACCTCTGGCTTGGAGGGAGGTGTGGGTGTAATAGCCCTTTTCTTGGAACGTTTTCTTTCCTTCTTGATAGGCTCGGTAGTTGTAACAAGTTCAGTAGATTCCACCAACTTTTCTGAATGCTTTCTTTCCTTTTTAGTAGGAGCTGGCTCTGAAACTTCCTGTACTATTACAGGTTCAGTCGTTTTCTTTGTAGTAGTTACTGATGTTTCCACTACCACTGTTTGTTTTGTTTCCTTCCTTGTAGGTTCAACTTCTTTTCTTCCCTTCTTTTCTGGCACTGAAATTGCGATTGCAGTTGGTTCAACTATCTGTTCAGCTTCCGAAGATGATGTATTTTCCGTGGTCTTTTTTGGTTTCTTCGAATTTCTGGGCTTTGGCTCAGGATGTTTGCTTATCTCTTCTACCGCAAGAACCTTCGATACCTTTATACTATCACCATTAGTATCAGGCGACTTGTTTTTTCGGCTGGTTTTTGGTTCTTTCCTGGTGCTGACCTTCATAGGCAAAGGTTCTGGCTGTGGTTCATGCCGCACTCGCCTGGGTTTCGATTGATTTCTGGCCTCCATATTTTCTTCACGACGTTCCCAAACTGTGTTTGTGGTTCTTGTTGATACATGATGTTCAGCTTTTCGATATGTTGGCGGCGAGGACGTTAAACGTACTGGTATCTGTTGCTTCTGACTGGATGGCTGGAAAACTGGATGGTGTTGTTCTGTATGCTGTAGACCGAAAAGTACTTCGGCATAAGTGCTACCAGTAGCTATGTCCTGGGATGGTGGCTGTTCATGTCGTTGAGTGGGCTGGGGCTGTTGCACCTGGGGACGCACGGTCACCACTTCTGGGGCAGAAACAATTTCTGGAGTCAGTTGGGTGGTTATCACAGTTGACGTTTGTTGCGAGATAGTGTTTAAGGTAGGCTGCTCTCTGGGTATGGTTTCTATGGCATCTACCTCAAACTGACCGAAGGTTATATCCGGTCGCGGTTCATTGAGTTCAAACTCCTGAGGCTCTACGGGTCTCAACATCTGCACATGTTCTTCTATGTAGAGTTGCTGTGGTGGTACTGCCTCTGTAGGCACACTAATCGGTTGTATTTGCTGAGTACTTGTGGTTAGAGGTTCGGTACTCTGTTGAACCATGGAGGCTAAGGTGGTAACCACACGATCTAGTACGCTATTACCTGTAGTACTTGAGGTAGCTGGATAGGGCTCCAATTGGTAGGTCTGCTCTACCGTTTCCGTTTGGTAGACGGGAGCTAGTTCCGGTTGTTGCTGAGGCTGTTGGTACTCCTGCGAGGCGTACTCAGTCGCCTGTTGGGTGTAGTAAATCTGTGAAGGTTCTGTGGTGTATACGGCAGCGGGATAGGGTTCTGCCTGAGCCACTGGCTGATAGTAACCCGTTAACAGCTGGTATTGAGTTGTGGCTGGGGGTACAGCCACTGGTTGATACTGTATTGGATACTGCTGCATTTGCATGATTTGTTCATAATAGGTTTGAGGTAAGGTCTGCTGTTGCTGTTGTGCTAACACCTGATCTTGGCTAGTTTCCGTAACATAGCCCCATTGTCCACTATCGGCTACATTCTCGTACATCGTTTGATAAAGTTGAGGATCTGGTTGTAGATAAGTGGCTGCAATTTCTTCCGCGGTCATGGGTACCTCATAAGGTTTTTGCTCCAATTGCTGTGGATGGGAGTATCTTAGCTCGGTGGAGGACTCACTGATATATGGTGGTTGATGTTCCTGCGAAGTCGGCTCTGGCTGGGGTACATAAATCTGCGACGCTGCCACCACATCCTGTATGGTAAGATCCGTATGTTCAGCAGCTAATTGTGCAGCTTTTAAGCGCTCTAGTTCTATACCCCTTAAAACCTCGGCATAGGAAGTGGATCCAGGTATCCAAAGAGGGCTACGTGAACGCTTGCGTTCTTCGTCGTGTGGTAAATATAGCTGCTGCTGTGGTTGTTGTTGTTGTGGTTGAGGCTCAACCTGTACCTCTTGTGGATGCGGCTCTCTTCTTCTGCGGGGCGAACGTCCACGACGTTCCGGCCTAGGTGCTTGTAGCTTCTTACCCGTAGTGATTACCTGTTGCTGTTGTTCAGTTTCAATAAATTGTGTATTGGGATTGCTAGGAATTTGTACAACTTCATATGTTGAAGTAGTCGTTGTGTGATCATCGCTGCTGCTGTGGGGATTCGGTAGGTGTTCTCGACGTTCAAAGATGGCACTAGGTATACTGCCATTTAGGTCGAATTGCTCCAAGCTTGATGAATCTTCCTCGTGCGTACATAGTGAAGTCGTGTCTTGTCTAGTTTGTGTCGTTACAGCCGTTATGGTAGTCGTCGTCGTCGTTGTAGTCGACGTCATTTCATTACTGCTTACCGGACTCGCATGTCCTGATAACACTTCAGCATAGGTTAGACCTACTGCTGCCGTTGGCTTCATAAGCAACGAGACAGTTGATGAAGTGGTTACCACTGAATGGGGATCCAGAGCATAGGATTTAGCAGCAGTTGCATCATAGGATTGTTGCATGCCATCGATTGATTGTCGCATTGCCTGAGCATTTATTAGAAGAGAGAGAGAGATGGGGAGGAGATTTGCCAAAAAACGTTAGCTTTGATTGGTTTCAAAAAAAAAAAAAGGGAGGAAGGGGTCCTATATCAATCCCTGAAGAAAATAAACTGTCGTTGGGCTTAATGAATTTTTAAAAAATATAATTTGATTATTTATTTTTCTTTCTTTTTCTCTAGATTTACTCTTAAAACATGGGTCAATTTCATTTGGCAGTTTTGTTACTCTGGCGCACCCTTAAGCCACACATTTTGGGGAGACTGCGGCTTTTGGGTAGCAGGTGGCTGCTCTTTTTTCTTGTTCTAATCCTAATTGGTAAGATTTATACTTAATTAAGTACAGTTATAGTTTGCGGGCTTCTAAATCTCTAGCTTGGCATCGTCCGGCGTGCCGCGATGTATTAACAATTTGATGCGCTCATTACGTGCGGTTATTTTCGAATGCAAATTTTTGACACGTTCACGACATGCCTGTATATATATATATATGAATAGGTATACATATATATTGATGGTGCATGTTTATATTTTGTTTTGTTTTGGCGTGAGAGAGCATTTTTATAGAAGAGAGATGTATAAGAGAGAGATCAGCATATATTTATAATGTATATACATTTTATGGACAGCGAGCATAATTGAATAATTGAAGGGTAAGCAAACCAAATACCATAATACCAAGAAGTACGCAGTTCCCATGTATTTGAATGAATGTGTGATTTGTTGATGTATTTGGTATAGCGTTAGCATTAGATCAATAATATATGAGTTAGTCACAGGGTTTTTTAGTATTTCAAAGCACAACAGGCAAGCAAAGCCCAAAATTACAAGTTTAGTACGAAGAATGTAGTGTTTAGAAATTTTTTGATTGTTTTTCAGCGCAACGACACCAGGATTTTTTTGTTTTTCAAATTTACGTAGAGAAAAGATAAAAAGAAATAAAGGTTTTTGTCAAAATAAAAAAAATTAATAACCGTAACCATTAAAGATAACTGAGAGCTGAGTGTTGGTAGAGAAAGAGAGATGAAAATATATCTTTAAATCGGCTTCAAAAAGCTAACTAATAATACTAACAAATTAAAAATAATGTCCAAGCCAAAAGCTTCAGAAGACGAGCGTGTGATGGTGCCATTTAATGTGATGACTGTACTTTTGTTGCTGTTTATGTTGCATAACTGTATTTGGTGCCATTAAAGGAGTGGAGTAAGGTGGGATGACTGTATTTTTGAGTGAAATGTGTGGTATCAATAAGTTCTCATAGCAAGAGTTTGCCCCAAAAAAAAAAGAAGAAGTTACTTTAATTTACTATAATTGAAATGTTTATCTTTTTGCCACTTACCGCCAAACATTGCAATTCGCAATGTATACTTAAAATTTATTTATTAATACTAATAAAATTATTAACTAGAAAATAGTAATTTTTTTTTAAATATCCAAGCCAATTTCGTATACACTTGCAAATTTCTATTGAAGGTAAAAAATAAGATTCAACGTCAAATTACAACTGTTAGTTCAAGTGGAAACTATTTAAAAAACTTTTATATTGGTTATGAAGTGCTCAATTCCGGATCAAATTGCAAAGGCGGGAAACCATTAAGTTCCCCTTCGATAATGATCCATGATCTGAGCGATCGGATTTATCGGGTTTTTGCTTTCATTGCTTTTAGCAGTTCCCAACTGATCTAAGCAATGATTGTATGGAGAGGCAGTTGGCAATCATGCTTTCTTCAGCAAAAAGCCTACTGAAGAGTCGTTAGGGATAACGATGAAACAGTTCTGTATAGGCAACCAGCTCTTTTTGGTGGTACAATGCATAAGTTGTTTACAAGTTGTGAACAAACGCAACTTTTTCGGACCTAGAGCCAGCCAACTCACACTAATCGAGTTTATATTTAATACTGATAGAACAGACTTGACTGTAGTCAAGCTGGCGCAACTTTGTTTCAAAAAAAATACTCCATCGGATCAACTTTTGAAATAAAACTACTAGAGCCCTGCATAAATGGAATCGAAGTGCCCTTTGATTCAAGTAAAACGAGTTAGAAATTGTTTCGGTTCGAGTAAGTCAGCTCAAATTCCCAGTGACTCCAAACAGATCAAGCTCAAACAGATCGAGCTTCAAGCAGATCAAGCTCATTATGGTTCATTAGATCAAGACAAATTAGAAAATGAGTGAAACTAAAAATCTTTAGTGAAAAATCGGAACCGAAAAACTTTAAGAAAGACGATATGGCAAGACATCGAAGCTTCCTCCAGCAAAACAGGAAGGATTGGCGAGCACTTATAGCAGCGACCAAGACTGATGCCATCAGTTTGCTATAATTAATCAGTTTTCGGACTATTTTATAACAAAATAACAGGTACCCGACGAGCGGTGCTATGCATTACTGTTTTAAACACAAAACTAAAAAGTGCAGCTTACTTTACAATTGCCATCTATCAAATCATCATAATAATCTAAAAATTTAGCAAATTTGGCGTTTTTTTAAACTTTCGATCTTCAGTATCAACCCGACATCATGACAAGCTAAACTCATCAATCATATAATCAAGCAGCTTATCTGTATAGCTATTTCAATGGCCTTCTGATTACATCATTTGCAAGTGTATATAATAATTGGATAATTATTTAGCGGCTGGACAAATAAAATTTTCTTGGGCTAACCCTGACAACAAGAACTTATTTAAATTTCTGATTTGTTGTTTTGTCTTGCAGCACGTGATGATATGGAGGAGGCAAATGAGTATGAGAGATTCCCAGATCGAGAGAGAGACAGGGAGAGGTAGCAGCTGCACGGTTTGGGTATGACATGAATTTCGAAATAAAAATGAAAAGCAAAATATAATGTAAAAACATAAGGAAGCACAAAAATGAGGTGTTTTTGCTTGTGTATAATTTGTGTGCGTGTGTGTGTGTGTGCAAAATTCGAAAATAAAACGTAAAGAAAAAAAAAAATACGATTTGCCGCAAAAATAAGTTTAAAAAAATCATAAAAATTATATATTATAAGATTAATTGCGCGTTTGTTCAAAAAGAAATAAAAAAGATAATTTCTAATATAGATACGCAGCCACCGTGCAACTTTTTTTCAGACCTACCCGCACATTTTAATAATTATTATTTAATTTTTAGAAAAAAAGTTGATATAAATTGTGGTTAAAAAGAACTGGGTTGTTCTGTCAACTGTTTTTTCAAGCAATGACAAACATGATTTCGGGACAGGGGAATACTTTCTGCTGATATTTACTTAACAGAGATCGTTGTGCCTACTCCTGATCTAGCTTTCGAACTATACTTTCTCAAGAGGGTTTGGGGGGTTGTTTTTTGTTGGGACTAGCTACTCAAAAGTCTCTGGACTGTACGTACCTGTTGCTCGGCTAGTGCCCGCTCACGATCGTGTGGCAAGTACGTGGGCGCCAAAACCAGACGCAGCTGTTGCTCTTCTTGTATGATCCGTTGGCGCAGCGTTTGCATTTGCTGCTGATAGACATCAATTTGGGCCAACGTCTGTTCGAGGCTCTGGGATTTGGTTTTCACCACATCACCTAAGCCATCGAGCAGGTGCACCAAATCGTCTACATTCTCGCTTAGTCGCGGATCACCGCCCATGCCATTACGGAAGTGAACCTGCAACAGCCAAATAGAATACGCATGTTCGGATTAGATATGAGCCACACATACCTCCAGTTTTTCAATAGACAGTCTCAGTTTGGTTTTTTGCACATTAATGTCGGCCAAAGTCTTCTCACAGTAGCCCAATTGATCGCGCAGGGGTTTCTTTTGTTGAGGCGAAGAGTCCAGGGTTTGCTTGGTTTTTTCATGCCAAGCGCGTATATCCTTAATTTTACGTTCACATTGATCCCATTCTTCGCAGGCCTCTTGCAGCAGGGAGTTCTGAAGAAAAAAAAAAGTAGGAAAGGTATTAACATGGTAACCCCGCGTAATTTCGGCAATAATGTCGCTATGCTCCAATTTTTTCTCATGTTTACCCTCTCCAGCAGCACCGCTTCCACGGCTATCTTCGCATCCTCCGCCTCCTGCAACTTATCCTTGAGATCGCCCACCGTTGTCACTTGTCCAATATGCTCCAATTCCTTATCCATTTCACTCAAATGCTTCACTATCGGTTTAATACTCTTCACAGCCGCCACATAGTCGTTCAGTTTAGTTCTCGCCTCGGGCAGGGTGCGCAGCTCAATGGTCTGATCCAAGAACGTACGCTTCTCGGCTACCCAGGACATGACTATTTGATATAGATTCATAAATCTAGTCCAAGCATCCAAACTATCGCCCACCGCTTGCTTCTTCTCATCCAACCAGCCTCGCACCTGGGCCAAAGAGGCAGCCAACTGATCGATTGTGGTCTGCACCAGTGTCTTCTCCTCACTGTTGCGACAATTCTCAATGATCAGCTGGCCATTGGTCTTGACCAGGGTGAAGCGTTCGTAGATGGCGGTAATTTCATGATTGATTCGCTGCAACAGCTCCTTCATTTGTGTGGGAGCCAGTGTACGTTCCTGCACTTGCACTTCCGCCTGCAGGAGCCAGCGTTGTACCTCATCCACTCCGGCCACATATTCAGTCCTTACGGTTTTGGCACGTTTGAAATCCTTCTCTTTGGTCTCCATGGCCACTTGGACACGCTCGGCGAGCAACTCAAGGGCTGTAAACTCTTGGGCTATGTCACTGGGCAATTGATTCTGTTTGGCTTGGTAAATCGCTTGGGTTTGTGCGATCAGAGCACGTGACTCCTCTGATGCCTGTTGCACCTGGCTGTTTAGAGTGATCAGAGCCTGTTCGGTTTGGGCTATATGCTCGTCGTACACGTGAATCGATTGCAATTGATCGTTTAGCGAATTCAATTTGTCCTGCAACTGTGAGATACGACGGAAGACCTGTTCGATCTCGTCGAGATCCTTGCTAACCTGTTGCTCCTTATCGCGTAGAGTGTCGTTCAATCTGCAAAAAAGGGTTGAGATGGTGAGTAATTTCAATGGCAATGGGGTAGGGTATAGTATATGGAGACACAGCGTGTGCGTGTGTTGAAAAAAAACCACGCGGTTCCGTCTAGAATAGAATTATCCACACAAATACATAAATATTTGTATATCTAGACGAAGAAAATTTATTTGAAGTTTTCAAAATGTATGTGTATCCACTGGGGTGGCCTCGAGAAGGCAAATGGCTTTGCGTTGGCTGCGAAGATTTCCGTGAAAATTAATGCTGCCGTTTGGCTACAAGAGAGTTTTCTAAATGAAATAAAATTTTCAACTGAGGCACATTTTCCGAGGGACTCGAAATCGAAATTCGAAATTTTCGTACAACTCATAATTCAAGAGAGCATGATAGAGAGAGAGAGCAGCCATGACGAAAACCCAAAAATATTTTTGGGTCTATTGTTCACGCACATCTTTTAAATTTGTTAATATTATTTATATATTTCTCTTTTTGCATATGCATTTCACAATTCCTAGACGACACGAAGTAGAAAGGCACTGACGTCATTTTGGGCGTTGCAGTGTATTGGGATGAATCAAACTAGAAATGACGCACATTAACCATACGCCATGTGCGCTACAAGTGTTTTCTCCATTTAATCAACAAATCTTCAACTGCATTTTGTATATTCGTTAATGGAGCATCACATTTGAAGGTCGCCTGTCTGGACGCGGCGATTATTGCCCCCTTTTTACATGAAGAAAATAAAAAACATTGCTCTTAAAAAGATGAGGCCAAGTCAACATACATATTGGCTGCCAGCCAAGGTAAGAACGGACGAGAAAATGTTTTGAAAATAATACAGAAAAGTTTCTGCAAAATTTATTGTAAAAGAAACATGAAGGAGGAAAAAAACAACAAAAACAAAACCAACGGAAATGCGCGATAACTAAATAATTTTGGCGTCATTTTTCGCCAGCCAAAACTAAAAGAAAAACGAACTACAGTGAACATGACTTGGAGCAAATATATTTTAGTGAAAACAAATTGTGCGACTAAAGCGTTTAATAGAACAACAATTTACAAAAATAAAGTGACCATGGAAGAAATAGAACTACATTTTTTTCAAGTACAACAATTTAATAAATAGTAAAAGGTAGCCTTGGATGAAAATTATCTTAAATTAGAGCAGCTTGATCCCTAATCCATAATTTATGTATTTTTAGCTTATTTATATTCAGGTCTGTTCCTGTTTTCGAGTCCGATTGATCGGAATTGGTGGGTGTTGTGATTTCTAACAAACTATTAAAGAATTCGACCAAATATTTTTGCCATCAAGAGGCTCGAATGATGCTGAATGGGATTTATAAGCCGAATAACACAGTAGGTTTTTGGAATCGAGAACATTTAACAGTTCAGATTCCGCTTGATTTGATCGAAATCGAGAACGAGAACAGGCCTTATAGTCTACTTTTCGAGTCATATTCAAGTTGATTTTTCTTGTGACCATTTTCTTAAAAGTATGTGTTGCTAATTTCTCGGATTTGGGTCCAAGAAAAAGTTAGCCCTCGTAAAAACGTAATTGGTAAATTTACAACACATGAGCTAGTGAGCGACCCCTTTTGATTTACCCTAGTAATTGTTGTGGTAAACCAGCTATTTTTGACAGGCTGTGTGTTTTGCTTTTACTTGAGATTCAACACTCCAAATTTACATCCAATTTCAGACGCCTCAGTGGCGTAGTTGTGACATATTCTATTTTTTTTTTTTAGTATTATTAGCGTTTGTGTGAGGAACTTTCTACTAGGAAGAGCCTTTGATTTTACGTCTTTTCTGACCTCGGCAATTGTTTTTGGATTTTTTAATAAAAAAAAAAGAAAAAGCAGAATATAGATCCATCATCCTTTACTGGGACTCGAACCAGAATATCAAAAGAAATGGCGTCAGTCCCATCCACTCAGCCATCGCATATCGTTTAAAACCCGTATCTAAATTTCTATATACGATTATCAGAAGGAGAAATAATCATTTCCGACCCTATGAAGTATATATACAGCCTTATTCTCTATTCCACTTTCACAAAAGTTTTTCGAAAGTGGAATTGATTCGTGTTTTGGAAAAACTAAAACGAAAGACTTTTGCGGACTCAAACGTTTTTTCTTTTGGCTAGTAAAATTAAAAGTAAATTGAAAATTTGGCTTTGAAATATATGAGCTACTCACAAAATCACAGTTTCTTGAAAAATTTAAGATGCTTTCGTATCCTAAAATATTACGAACGGAGTTTCTTATTTTTAAATAATAAACTTTACGAACACTTTCGATTTCTTAGAGGCTAAGAAAAGCGAAAAGTAAAACGTGAGAAATTCGTGTTCTGAATTCCAAATTGCGAAAGCTTCGACCAGTTCGATAGGCACTTATTAATCGATAGTCGTCTATCGTTGGGAAAAAGGTTGTCCCTTAAAAAGTGATCATTTTGTACAAAATCGAGTTGATTTCGCTTGTGACCAATAATTTGAATGTGATGGAAGATACAATTTGGGGGAATGTATTTCGCAATAATTTTCAAATATAATTTGTAAAATTTTTGTTTCTACACATGTTTGCAATTTTGAGCCATCAATTATCATAACGCACGGTATTTTGTGTATTTGTTATTGTAGCAATTAAAAATCCAAACGAAAATGCTTATATCCAGTTGCACAACTATCAATCGACAAACGGCAGTGGAACCACTAGTTCATAAAAGTAATTCCACAGCAATTTCATGTGGAATTCAAAACAGGAAATCGAAAAGTTTCGGAAATGTTGCAGAATTACTTTTAAAAAGTAAACGGAATTGAGAACAAGGCTGATATTCTTGATCAGCATCAACAGCCGAGTTGATATAGCCATGTCCGTTTGTCTGAATGAACGAAGAGATGGTAAGAGATAAAGGTTTGACATGTATGGGACATTAACTTCTTATACTTGCAGATCATGTTTATTTCCAATTTTAGCCACGTCCCCGAAATTTGGAAAAAAAACGTCATGTCTCCCACAGTTTTGTAGATAGATGGTTTGTACCTTCAAGAGATATTTAGTAACCAAGATTATGATGATGAAGATCGGATGAACTCAAGTTATGTACCGCTGCTTTCAGCTACTACTGCAGGTAAAGAGTATATTACAGCCGGGTTGACTGACTTTACTTGTTTTTTACTCCTGCAGTACCTATTTTAAATCGGGGTTCGGCGGCAATGGAGCAATAGTATTTGGGAGTTAGCGGATAAAAGTTGGCAATGTGTTAAGCACTTTCGATCAACAATTTTTAAAGCTCGCTATTCACTGCCTAAACTTTAAAAGCACTCAGCTTTTTTTCTGCATACCCAAGGGCCGACAAAACACACATGCTCATTTTGCCGTTGAGTGTGTGTGTGTTTAGCCACGCGAGAGCGCGTTCATTTAGTACTAAGCTCGAATACTGTCGGTGTGTCGAGGTCGCTGCTGCAGAGCGCTGTTGTATGCACTTTAGATAAGGACTCGCCGGACCCTGCTGTATACCCAACTATTTTCTAAGTTGGCAAACTTGATAGAATTATGTGTAAGCATATACAAATACTAAATGAAGTGTATAAAGAACAACTTTTATCTCACTATTACAAGGTTTCAACTCGATCTTTTCTATAAATGCTGTAAGCTATAATCATTAGAGCTGGCTAGTTCCGACTATAAGTATTATAAGTGTTTATTTTTTATTTGAATAGCTTTGAAACTATAGAAATGTATAAAAAAAACCTATTCAAGCGTTTCCTGACATTTTAATCTACCTCTTACGCAGACTTTGATTAAAAAATAACGAATAAATAAAAGATTCTAAACTTTGACGTTAAGGCTTAGGTACTGTGCGCTGTTGAACCATTCTCTTTATTTTTTCATAAAGGTTCCAAGAGTAAAATGGTTTTACATTTGGCATTATATGGGTTTTATTCATGATACAATGAACACAAGGTAGTGCAAACACTTGCTTCATTTCGCATGCACATTACCTTGTCTGTGACGTCATTTGACAAATAAGTCTTAGGTTGGGAATTTGAATTTTTTAGTTTTAGCTTGAGTTAGTTTAACTGTTGATATAGTTTCA
This sequence comes from Lordiphosa magnipectinata, assembly GCA_037044535.1. Taxonomy (NCBI): domain Eukaryota; kingdom Metazoa; phylum Arthropoda; class Insecta; order Diptera; family Drosophilidae; genus Lordiphosa; species Lordiphosa magnipectinata. The sequence goes on from JBAMBO010004050.1 coordinate 292,016, forward strand.
ATTCATTTTCATTTTGGTTACAGAAGCACACTTTTGGAAAAATGCTAACACAAAATTGTGAGTCTGTGACGTCACATTGGAATTTTTTGTTTGAGAAGCGACGCATTGCACCACCTTCTATTTGTTGTATCATGGGTTTAAGTGACCTTTTATGATTTTGATCAAAGTGTTTGTTACGTTTATGTTGGTTATGAAATGGAATTATTGCAACGTTACAATTTTGTTTATTCCAAGAACGTCTGTGGGTTTACGAAATTCAACTTCTCTTTCCCCTTTTTTTAAAGTTCAATTTAATTTCAAATCTGAAAATACAAAATGTTGCCCCTCCTATTTTGTTCGCATTATCGACCATTTGCTCTACTAAAATTCTCAATGTTGTCTTTTTTTGAATTCTATTTTCAGCTTCTGCCATTTTATACAAATTAACGATTTAAATTTAGTCAAATGGCAAAATATTTCAAAAATGCGGCACAAACGCATTGGGTGAAAGTGAAAAGGAAGGTGCGAGTAGCTTTGGTTGAGAAATATGTTTTTTCATTTGAAAGTATAAAATACTTTGATCAATTATTGGGTCACAAGGGACTCTCAGACGGATAAGCATTGCGTTTAAAGCTATTTTTGTCACAGCGACGACGTCATCGACATTTTTTCTCTCCCCTCTTACTCGCTCAATAAAAACAAACACCTGACGACCTCGCGAACAGGGGCCGGCGGGTCTGGTGCGTTTTTTTTTTCTGTACTATTTTGCATATGCCAAACGATGACTTAATCGGGCCCAGGCCAAATCTCTTATAATAACAAAAAAAAAAAGCATTCAACAATCACCTTTTGCTTTTGACGACGTTCACTAGAGAAATATGGAGTGTGGTTAGCAATTAGTCTTCCAAATGATTTGTTTTTTTTTTGCCAGCAACAACAATCACACCTCCTAGGCAAGGAGGTTCGATGTGTGCTTAAAAAAACAATAGGTTTGCTTTTTCTTCAATTTCCCAAAGTGAAATTCAGTAAACTGTCTAAATGAAGTATACGCCTGGTAATCCACAAGGCGGCGTATTGTGAGCTAAGCTTGAAAATAAGAAAAGAAAAGTATTTTTAGCATTTTCCGTAGCCGACTAGGAAATCGAGAACTTTAAACTTCAATATTTATACTTCTCTCCGTTGCTCGCTTTTTCTTTTTTGTGGTATTTGGTATTTTGCTGCTTCTCTCTAGTTTAACTAATTTGATTTTAAAATATTCTTCTATATGTAAATATATATTTTGCGGTCGCTTTCTTCTCGTTCGTTTAATAGTTTCCAGCCATCCAGTTTATAAAAACACGTCCGCTTCCAACTAACTCTAAATAAAAACTGAAAAGATATTCAACCGCACGCAACAATTTGCCAAAAAGCGGGCTGATGATCGTTAACAGCGCGAGCGGCGGCGTCGTCGAGCGACAAGCAAGGCGAACGCGAGACGGAAATAAAAGAACGAAAACTGCCTCTACTCACCACAGAAACGAAAGACGAACAAAACTAAAATTTTATTGTGCGCTAACAGTTGTCAATAAAAGTTTTGGCCAAAGAAAGGGTGATTAAAGAAACAGACTTTGACGGCTGAATGCAGGGATAAAGCAATAATTTACAGTTTGCTAGAAATGATCACAAAAATAACTAAAGCTAAATTCTCAAATTGGCAAATTAATTTGTGAAAAATGGCGAAAATTGGACAAAATCATGATAGTGATTCAAGAGGAGCTTCTCCATTCCCGCCATGAAGCAGATCTTTCCCTCTTCTGCTCAAAGGACCCAATTGACATTAATTAAGAAATTCTGAGCCCCAGCTGCATCGTTAATAGCAATGTCCATGTGCCAAAACGCTTAATATTTGATACCCAAGACGTGCTAGATATTTTAGCCAGATAGAGACTGAGGCAGTAGAATTCGAAAATGATGTCCCAAAAACACTCAAATGGTCTTCCTTCGCGAAAAGGACCAAGCATAACTAACTTTAAATTAATAACATAAGATTCTTAAAACTGATATTGAGAAAATTTTCAATAAATTTTATACCAATATATTTTTTTGTAATTTCTTATACAACACATTGTTGATAATAATGTCTGACAGATGTAAGAATGTAAATTTCCATTTCATATCATCATTAAATTCCGTGCGTTCCTCTAAGATGTGTTCAGTGTGCAGAGATTATTAGCCCGATATTTGTATATCGCACTAACTCGATAGCTTGTCAGCGCTTTAAGCAGCCCATCCACACACGAATGTGTTCTGTTTGACGAAATGTTCGTCGTTAGTGGAGGTGTTCGTGACAGATTTAAGTGTTCGACGTTTTGTTCGCATATAATAGAAATTTTTATATCTTGCATGTGTTCGCGCGAACATGTTCGTTAATGCATGGGAACAAGTGCACGAACATAATTTTTCAAAAATATTTGTAGAGGGAACACGTGCTCAAATGAACAAAGAATTGTTGCTGGAATTTATTGAATGTCCCCAAAATGATCAAATAATGCTTTAAGCTAAAATTTGGATCGTCATTTAGGACATGATTGTGTTAGTATTTGCTGCCATATGTTCCTGATTAAGCCTAGTACTGAGGGCGTTCGAATTTTCCTGTTGCTTTGATGCTCATGTGCTTTAAGAAAGTGTTTCTATTTATATGAAATACTGTGAAGAAAGGAAAATTCGAACGCCCTCAGTACTAGGCTTTACTCGTTGAGATTTTTTAAAAAATAATGTTCGTGAGAAATGTTCGCCTGGTTAGTGGGGAAACGAATTCTTGTTTAACGAACTTATTCGTCGAACAAATTTGTGTGTGGATGGCCTGCTTAAGACACACCACAAGGTTTGTGGTGAACATAAATTTGCGAGTGTGAACACTAAGACAAATTCAATACAAACTTTCGGAATTTCGAAAAATTTCGTTGCCAAATAATTTGACGTGTGTGTGAAGACCTAGACAAATTCGGACACAAATCAGACAAACTGACAGTTTGTGTTGATTTATATAAGCGAGTGAATTTTTAATTTTAAAATTTAAAATTTGTAAAATAAAATATTTTTTGATTCACTATTTTCCACATTTGTTTCTTTAGAATATTAAAACTCAAAAATCTACCACAATTTTTGAGTTACAATTTTAAGTTGACCAATACTTTTATTGACCGCTGTGCACACATTTGGCATTGAAACTGAGAATGAGCGAAAATTGGGCGAACTTTGTTTTGCCTATTAGCAAACCTATGACTTCAGCAAAGAAAAATTTATAAATCAAAGACGAAAATCCCTCTTTTCAGGAAAATGCATATTAATAAAAATGTTGTTGCAGCGCTTGGTTACACATTTATTATTGATAAGCTCCACAATTATTTTGCCGGTTTAGATAACAAAAGCCGGCAATAAATTTCTCACAGAGAATGAGCGCAAGAGAGCTAAACGAAACGCAATGGCAACGAAACTAGTCGAAGCTAACAGAGCTCTGTTAAGTCAATTAACAGTGTGAGCAGAAAATAAATTTATAATTACGCGATTACCTCATTTGGGCAAAAAATTTGGAATCTCTTTTCTGTTTGTTATGACAAATTGCCAATGCAAATGCAAATGAAATCATATATTATTGTATTTAATTGTTTTGTCCAGTTTCTGGTTTTTGCTAATAAGTTGAGGCAAGGCACTGTGGCAGCTTGGCACACTTGAAATATAATGAATTTCGATGAAGTCAGCCAAGAAAATTCAATTTCACTTGACGAGCCATTTTATTTACTTTTGCATTTATGTGTTGTTTGTTTTTTGGATTGTTGTTTACATTTTTTGTTAGTGAATTTTTTCGTTGGGCAAAAAGAATATGTAGAATTGTGGTAATGAAGTTAATTGTTATCTTTTATATTTATAAATAACATTATTTTAAATCCCTCCCCCACTAATGCAAAAAGGCTTACGCAACTTTTAATGTCTTTTCGTGATTAGATTGTTGCATGTGTCCGAGAAATAAGTTGCCGAAAAATACAAAATTAAAATCTCAAGTATAAAATGCATAACAAATTTTTGCGCCGCATTTGAAAGGATATATAATATAGACGGGAGGTATTGTATAATTATCGATGACATAAACACAAGCACATATGGACTATTAGATCATTTTTGGTGATTTTGATGATGATGGCATAGAACTTTTTGGAAGGCAAACAATAAAAGGAAGAGACATTTGTATAATTGGATATGACCTTTGGTGGGGGCACATTAATAAGAAGTGATTGTTGTTTTGATTGTGACCCACATAACCTTTGGTAGACATGAATGCTACTGTTATTAATGACCTCCTACGAGTACCCTTCCCATTGTTACAATTTGAAAGGGCAGGTCATTTGACCAATGATACCTAACTGTACCTTGACTAGAAGTGTTCAAGGAATTGAGAGAAACCCAACCCGATTTCAATGCAAAGCCCTAATCACTAACATCGTAGAATTTGATAGAACTTTTTCGAAATTCCCAAATTAGTCCAGTCAAATTAGAATTTTTCGATGCATGAAATATTGACCAGCCAGATTTTTGATATGTGGTAGGCGACTGTCTCAAAGGATTAGGTTAAAATTTGTGTCAATTTGTGACATTGGGAACGGCCACCTTATTGGAAAACGCGAATTGGTCTCTCTGGTTTCTCTGAAACACAAATTTTCTGTGCGGGCAATAGTTTTCAGGTTATGTACGATCAAAAATTTATTTTTCATTTTTTTCCTGTTTTTCTTGTTTCCGCAATTTGCAACAACTTTTATTTATAACACTTAGCTGTGCGACAAAGCGTAACAAAACTATAGCTTCCCAATTTTGAAGCACCCAATTTTTTGCCTGGAATCACCCGATTTTATGCATAAATCAAATAACAAATGAGAAGTTTGTTTATAAAAATTATGGATTTCGATTTTTTTGTATTCTTTTTGTGTCTAACGCCGTTTTCTCATGTTGGTGTTTTTGCAAATATAGATCCACCTAGGTGGATTTGCTGCATTTGCTTTGCTCATGTTCAATGCTAACCATCTACATGATTTTCGTAGCAATCTACTTGATCCTCATTGATTTCAAAACCATTTACATGCTAATGCAAATTAAGTATTTTTATGTATCCGCGCATATGGTCACACTGAAAAATATTTGAAAATAAAAACAATTGCTGCTAAAAACAGTAAAGTCTGAATTGTTATTAAGTAAACCAAAAATGGAAAATATTGGATGAGCCTTTAATATACAAGAACATCTGCAGACATTGCTAAAATTACAGATGCACATTCTGATTCCCCTAGTTCATTGCTTAAGCTAAGTTTACACATCCAAATAATTTGGCTAAATTTTGATCAAAATAGCCATGATTAAAGATTTTACAGGATTAAAAACTTAAACTATGGTTCCATATGCAAATAATTTGATCAAATATGGCCGGAAAGTTCCACAATTTGGCCTTCATAGCCCAATTAACATGAAAATTTGTACAAATTATTTGCCTGTGTGAACATAGCTTTCAACCTACTGCTTTATCTTCCATCATAGTAACACGTCGTTCGAAAAGTAAAACCTTCTCCTTCTCTGTAAAATTCTTGCTTTAATTTTTAAAATTGGCGCGCAATAACAAAAACAATAATCAGCCGAGTGCAAAGGTGCTGCCAACTTAGTATTATTCCATTCCGTGGCGCAAATGCCCAAATTTATAATCAACGTACATGAGACAACCAATTGCACAAAAACCACCTAGTTGCAAAATCTAGATGGATTTCGATTTGAGCAAAAACATGAACATGAGAAAACGGCCCTTAATCTTTTAGGTCTTCATCATCGTTATCATTCCCTATATCTGGATATGAAGTTTCACCTGCATTCTCATCTTCGATTACTATTTTTTGGGCGTTTGTGCAGCTTGATCCGACTTAATTAAGTGATTTTCCCAAGCTCACCAAAAGATGGCGCCACTTTCGTGTGGCCAGTTCTTTATATGACAGATTTTTGAGATACTCTTCAGAATTTGATCAAAATCATCAAAATTGTGCTGAAGCAGAAAATATTTATAACTGGAAAGATTAAAGACGCTACCGTTAAAAAACAAAAAAGTTTTTCTCAATGGAACTATTTTGTCGGCAGATAATTGCTATAGTCATCCGATCCGACCGAGTCTCGTGCTACGATTCGCATGAACTTTATTGTTGTTAACAATTTGAAGCGAGTTATTTGCGACGCAGTTTATTATGAAACTAAACGACGCCAATTGCCGAAAAAAAATCTTGGAGCAATGGGAGCAAGAGCGTACCCACCGCTGCTCTACAGCCCCAAAAGGCTAAGCCGAACTTCTCTCACAATCTCTTGGCTTGTGTGCTTGAAATTTTCGAACAAGAGAAAGGGTCCTACAGTTTAACGTCGAGTCCGAACGGCAAAGTTTTGAGAAGCTTTTTAATGGCTAGTTACTTCACAGTTAGCTCCAATAGCTGGTGAAGGTGAACGGTTGTGTATTAGATGTTCCGAGCGGGCATAGAACTCACGCCTCCAGCACCAGCAAGCACACACACTACCGCTGCACCACACCCGTCCTCAAAACAACAAGAAAAACAGTTCGGTTCTGTTCAGTTCAGTTTAAGACGTTCATTGATTACCTTCATGCAATGGCGATGTTTACCTGCAGACATCAAAAATCATAAATCAAACATCATCAATCAAAAAAAGTTGATTGGTTTAAAGTTAAAACAGTATACGTGAAAGTTAATGTTTTAATTTTAAACGACAGCTTGAATTTGTCTGTTTTTTTCATCCATCACAATCATGTTTGCACATCACATTCATTCACCACAACATTCGAACTAGATCTATATATTTTTTTTGTCATCGATTTGTGCTGCTGAACACAGCCGATTGTACTTGTAATTTTGAGAACATTTTCCGAATTCGGTTAAATTAAGATTCGAATTGATCCGTAGAGATGACTAATAGATCTTTAAAAACGCATTTCCGCACATCTCCTGCAGTTGCCTTTAAATATACCTGTCAGCAGATTGCATCTTTGGATACTCCTTGATCCTAATCGCTTTCACTGAGTATCCCATTTCCCCCCAATATGAGCGATGCAATAGTCTGTCGTGATTCTTCACCTTAATGCAGCTTTATTATTTTTATCTACGATAATTATCGTTTGTAAGAAGCACAGTACGTATTCCTTTGGGGCGATTCAGCAATCCGACATATCGTTGCCGCTCATACCCTGGTAGCACACAATCCAGTCGAATAATGAACTGTTTTCGAAGTGAATTCCTTTTGGACTAAAACCGATTATGCGACATCATATATTTGAAGCATTTAAATAAGGATTTAAAAGTTTTTTTAAATGTATTCTAGGCACTAAATAAATTAAGAGTGAACCAATGGACCCAAAAAATATTGAATAAACCGAACCGGAGGTTCTAAAACTGTATGAACCACTAAGCAAACCAGTCCTTATTTCCGAGCGGTTGTCATCCCTGGTGAAAATTTATTACAAAGCATTTTACATCAGATTCTCTTCCAAACTAAGGTTAAATTGTAAGGTTAATAATCAAATTTCTTGAAAAAGTAATTTAAAGTAATTTTTTAAACCTAACGAGGGCCGGTCCAATGGAGAGAACAGAAATATGTGCTTGAGTTGGTGAACAAGGGAGACTACAGCCGATTTACTTGCTTTTCTGTGTTCACCGATTCACACATTCATAAGTTTGGCTGATGTCTTTGGGCAAAACAGCATTCACTTCGGTGGTTATGGGCTGACCGGTCCATCAATATACAGTAAACAGAGGGCCCACTTCGGGACAGGTTAGATAAGATACCGAAAAAGTAAAGAAAATTGACGAAAATCCTAAAATGTAGCTTCCAGAATGCGGCACATCCGCAATCATGTTTGAACCCCGATTTCATCAAAATATATATTTCTGGACCCCTGAAAACACCATTTGCACACACATAATAGTACAAATATCATTGACGTTCAGCCATGACGAAGAAGTCAAAACATTTTCTCGTCTTCCATAAGCTGCTTTAGGGAACTACGCATATTAATACTTTGCGTGGTCCATTGGACAGGAAAATGAAAAAGTATTAAAACAGCTGCTATTCTCGTTTTTCATAAACAAATAGAGACAACAACACCGGTCGTCGGCCATGTCAAGAAAAATGCCAAAAGAAATAAAAATCTATATAAAAATAAAATAAAAATTGACGACACAAGACACATGCCTTTTGGTTAAGAGAGGGGGAAAATCTGTGTCAGTGTTGCATTAAATTTCTCTTTGTTCTCGTTGGCAGCAATATGTTTACGTGATCTTCGACCACACGACCAGCTCTCGACGGTGTGGTGAGTTTTATGGTTCTGTCAACATGTTGACACGTGAGGCCAGCAGACATTAGCAACTGTTAATTTAAATTTAAAAACAAAAACAAAAAATTGGCATATTGGCACGCTTAGTGCTTGTTGTTCTCAGTTGACAAGCGCCAGCAGCAAAAGAATTTCCGCAAACAAACAAAAAATGTGACTTTGATTTAGTTGGCTCTTATCAATGAGAAATTTATATTTATATATATATATACCCGGTCATAGTATACACTGGCGACGCGTCATAGGTAAAAGAATGAGCGCTTCAACTTCTATCGTCCATGAAGCACTGTTTTATTACAAAAACAAAGTGCTTTCGCAGACAGCTTTTAATGTTCTATTCTCAGAATGAGATACACAACTCTTTTATGTCATTGTGCGTGCCAATATAAGTCTGGCTTACGTAAGTTAAAATCTTTATACATACATATGCATTTAGAAGACGACGAAGCGTAACAACAGTTGGTCTGACGTCAGTTTCTTGAGTAACAAGATGGGATTTAGAGGGCTTAACTGCTGCTTCTCAACAAGGTGATGTCAAGTGGAAAAGAGCAGGTTGGATTTAAAGTATTAAAGCGTAGACTTTCTTTTTGTTCAAGTACATATTGTACATGATTCGTGGAACTATAATTTCTGTTTGCTTGGCAAGGTCTTAAGCATCATAAGCGGTATTTTTATTAAAATCAAAGTTCTAACTTTTGTTCGCGGTGCGTCTTTAATTTGGTGTTTTTTAATAAACAAAATTAAATGGGGATATTAAGACTTGATAAGTTTTCATCTGAGGCACCGCGACAAACGGTGCGGAAAATCGATATTTATTTGGTATCTTTTTGGTGAGTTCATTTTGATTGGAAACTCAAAGAACCGTAAAGACAGGAATTAAAGAAATTATTTATTTAAATCAAACATTTTGTTGGTTTTTTATAAACGTTCTTACAAGACGGAGTATTCTGCTAAAGTATCTACCTCAGCATCAAAATCGGCAGCCGATTTCGAATCTCGATTACATTTGTTAGATCTTTGACATAACAGTGCACCAAACATAATTGGGCAATTTCGTCAATAATAAGCATACAAAATTGATTTGCAATGCATTGTCCAGGTTTCCATTTAGTTTTTACTAAAAAATTAAAACCAATTCAGACAACATTTATACCCGTTACTCGTAGAATAAAAAGGTTATACTAAAGTCGTGCAAATGTATGTAAAAGCCAGAAGGAAGAAGAAACATTTTATATTATATATAGTAGGAGGAATGTCGAAAATATTATCGATATATCGAAATATCGATATTTATGCCCAAAATGACAAATATCATTATCACATATTTTTCCGAGGCGAAATATCGGAAATCGAATATTTTTTGGTGATATTTTTCGGTGATAATTCTGTTTTAGCCTTCGGTCAAACTGTTGCAAATAACTGTTTCTTGTGCTCTGGACATGTAAAGCAAAATGTTTAAAAGTTATTTTATTTAAAGTATTAAAGTGGTTGGCAACTCAACATATACACATAAAGGCGTACTTAAAAGCAAAGCATAGAAATGTTTGGCTGAAATGTAGCCCATCTTTAGAAACGGTAAATGTTAGGCCGTCCGCACACGGCTCGTATCGTCATCGTAGCAATCAAAGCGGCATGAAATTTAAGACGTATTTTGTACGTATAAATATGTATGTATGTATAAATGATATTGACTTCTTGGAATTTGTGGGAATTTTAATTTACCTTTAGCTCCGTGTCCTCGGAGCGCTTGGCTTCGGCTATAAAAAGTGTGGTTTCTGACACCAAAAGCCGAATGACCGATGAGCACATAACTCAACGGGGCTTCCTAAAATCTTTGTCTATCGATTATTGGTAAAATCAGAAGTTCTTACGATTCGTAGATTTAACTGAATAAGTTTTTTTTTTTATGCTTTGTAGTTCGCATGCTCTATTTTGTTCAAAATAAATTCGGACATATGGCCCACATTTCGTCGGACTTTTCGCTCAGTTTAACAAAAACCCTGAAATTATAACCATATATATGTCACTTGAATTTGAGTTGCAGCAGGGCGCAAAACGAAATAGCTGTCTCTTGCATATCAACGAAAAGGAGCACATTTATAAGTTCGAAACTTACATGAAGAATGGGAAGAAAAGCAGCGTTGGTAAACGAGATATAGACCAAAAAGTGGGAGTGTATTGGTGTGCGAAAATAAAGCGCCGTGAATTAGCTTCGATCTGACCGCATCGAAGGCTAGCCAGCGATAAATAATGTTTTTCTCACAAAGACCCATTTTCGGACCGATGTTTCCTATGACAGCTATAAGACGTAGTCATCTGATATAGACCAAATTTGTAAAATCTTTTTGTAAGCGACCAAATTCTAGAAAGCTAACATTGAAAACAAAAACGTATTTCTCACTAAGATCCATGTTCCGACCGATGTTTCCGATGGCAGCTATAAGATATAGTCAACCGATTTTGACAAAAATTTGCTAATCCATGTAAAAGCATAAAATATTTATAATAGCTGAGTTTGGAGACGTCAACCTTGAAAACAAAAAAGATTTCTCACTAAGACTCATTTTTCGACCCTATTGTCCCTATGGCAGCTATAAGATACAGTCATCCGATCCGGTCGGTTCCGAAATATTATCAGCGTGCAGTAAAAAGAAGACTACGTCCAAAATTTTAGATCAATAGCTTTAAAGCTGAGAGACTAGTTTGCGAAGAAACAGACAGACGGATAGGCATTCGGAAGTACAAAGCTAAATCGACTAGCCTCTTCGCGCTGATCAAGAATATATATAGTTTATGGGGTCGGAAATTAACCGTCGACCATAAAATTTGTTTGAATAAACAATGCTTCCATCTTAGCTGTGTGGATTGTAGGACATAGAAATTAATTTAATTGAAACTACAAAATCGAATTTAATTATTGCCAAAAAAATCGGTTAAAGTCCATCAATTGGAGGTGCCATAATATTGGGATATTGCAAAGTACGTTTTTCTGTTGGACGCCACAATTAAACAATTAAATTAAAAAATGTACATGGCATTAGCAGCAGCCGAAAAGGTCAACAATCGGAGCTTTTCCGCACTCTTTTGGGAAATATTTTGTACATTTTTCAATCCAATACATAACCATTCGGGACACTCTACCATACTCGAAGACCAAGAGGGTATACCACTAAATACAGACTACTGTATACCACAAACAACGTTCGACAAATTATACGACGTCCATATCCCAAGCCGACACAATTGGGACAACATTCCCCATAGCAGAGCTAACGCCATTAACATCTACACTGATGGTTCTAAGCTCGACGAAAAAGTAGGAGGGGGCGTTTTCTCTCCCAACCTATACTTGAACTTATCGTTCCGCCTTCCTGATCACTGTAGTGTGTACCAAGCAGAGGTGGTAGCCATCCAGGAAGCTGCCACCTGTTTAAGCACACTCGCGGTCAAAGAAGGAAATGTATTTATATACTCAGATAGTCAAGCCGCCCTTAAAGCACTTGACTCACATACCAACAATGCTAAAACACTTACGGATTGTCGCTTATCTCTGAATGAGATCGCACGACATTTCAGTATACACCTTATATGGGTACCTGGACATCGCAACATAGAAGGAAATGAGTCTGCGGACAAACTGGCCAGAATTGGTACCACCTTCGAGCTCCTTTCAGAGAAGAGCACGATAGGGATATCTATGGCGACTTATAAGCTTCACGCAAAAGCTGAAACACTTCGTCTAGCTACGAATCGGTGGAAAAACCTTTCGACCATTCGACCAAAAACGTTCTAACACACTTTTACGTCACAGAAGAGACTACATATCACTTCTGGTGGGGACCCTCCCGGGTCACTGTCTTATTGGCAGACACGCAGCACGCCTAGGCATCACTCACAATGACTTCTGCAGGAGTTGCGGATACGAAGAAGAGGAGGAATCGGTACAACACCTCTGCCATTGCCCCGCCTTGAGTATAAGGAGACTCAGGACACTTGGTCAACCTCTGCTACTTTTGGAGACATCCGGGCTGGAGATCCCTGCTCTACTTAAATTCATTCTGTCCACACAATGGTTCAGTAACGAGAACCCCCCTCAGTTTAAAAAAGGTTTAATAGGGAATATATATGGCATCGCAATGGGCCCAATGTGGCCTAAGTGGGAGAGCGACTTGTCGCTCTCAGCCATCGCAACCTAACCTAATTCAATACAATTTAGATTTCTATGAAGAAAATTACAAATATTGTTGCTTCTGGACTAGTTTTCAAAATATCAATTCAACTTTTCCTTCTTTTTTGATTTTTTTTTTTTCAGAATGTCTTTCTCTAGAAAGAATTGTAGATTTGTTCCAACATTTTAGCCTAACCAGTTTTTTCCAATCACATTAATTCTCATTAAGAACGCAAAACTTTACGAATGTTAATGTATGCAATTTTTGAGAGGCGAGTTCAATTTCCGGCGTAAAGCGTCATGATAAATCGTCTACAAAACAAAACCACAAAAATCGTCGTCAAAAAGTTTCTGTTATCACGTCACGCATAGTTGAACACAGATTGTATACCCCATATACACACACAATCTTACACTTGTATTGTTAATAGTTTCATTTGGTACTCACTTTGATTGCTGTTCAACTAACTTATCCACTTTGGCCTGTATGGCCTCCGCCGAGGGTTTGTGTACTTCCCCAAGGAATGTGAGGATGGATTTTGAGAGAGCCTCGATTTCTTTATGTGATGATTTAAGTTGATTTGATTCTTCACGTAGTTCCTAAATATGAAATAAGGAATGTTAATTAGCAAAAATAGTGTCATTTTAATCTACAACTAAATATCCCGACTTTTAAACATTCTCAAAAAAAAAAAGCATCGAGCATAAATCTAATTTTTTTCTCAAATTTAATTCCAGTTTTTCTAGCCTATTCGAAGGTCGTAACCAAAAAACTATTTAAGTATAGACAAAAGCAAAAAAAATACAAATAAATTTTATAGCGCCATTTGAAAAGACAAAATGTAAACCTTTTGTTGTTGTTGTCTTTGTTTTTACTATTATTTCGATAGTTTGTTATTGGTATTGGGCTACTTTTTGTTGTTATCTCAACCTGTATATGGTCGCATGTATGACAACATCGTTAATAGATATGGTTAGAAGCTTGAAGCTTTTATGGCTTGAAATTGCTACAATTAGAATTGATTTGAAAAAAAATGTATAGACAACTAAAAAGAGAGCTTAATGCACTAAGTTACAAATAATTAAACAATATTTTGTGACAATTTAAGGACTGTCCATCCCAACTAAAAATTAAATATTATTTCCCAGTCAATGAGCTCATGCAAATAGCCCGTGTTGCTGTTGTATAAACAAAGTGCCGTTGATAACTTAACTTAATAATGATAATCAACAATAATTACTACACCTTGACTATATGTACATAATAATGAAACATTGAAATTACATTTCAAATTGAAAGCTTTAAATGGCTTTTGCAATTAATATGACTAAAGCATCATTGAGTGTTATTTATAGCTAAAAAATTTAAATTTATTATCTAAGAAAGTTGAGATTACAATTTCAAAGCGTTGTGTCTGGCCAAGAAAATAGCTGAGAATGTATTCGTTTTATTATACAAGTATATCCGTATTATTAATATTTGAAAGATTTGAGTCACAATTGCAAATTGTCTCCAATTGGAATGCCATAGCAACTTAGGCCTTTGACTGAAGCTAAGAGTTAATTTTTTGCAGCTTACTACTTCCATCCGTTTTTTGAAGTCCCTGTTCCCAAACTTAAATGACTTATTTGACTGGAGAATTCTTAAGGGCCTTGTCAAACTACTTCAAAATAAGTAGGAATGAAAGAAACGCAGCTTTTTGAATACTGAAATATTGGTGATGAAGTCGCTAATAAATTTAAAAAGAAATAAGATACTGAAATTTCGACCCTAAATACGGTTTAAGAAACTTTATCAGAAGAATATCCGTAAACTACATTTTGCGTCCACATGCAATGGCTCGATATTGATTAAGAATCTGTGGGCAAATTTTCTTAAAATTTACTGTAGAGTAGGTTTTTGCTTTAAGTGAAATCGTTTCTCCTTTTCTTTTGAACCATACAATTTGACACTCCCATATGTAGTATATATATTACTGAGTGCAAAGAATACCGGGTACAGCCTTCAATTCCTTTTTCGTTTCGGTTTCAATCTCTTCTATCGATTCAAAACGGTGTCCACGGAGCGGTCTCTTGATTATAGCGAATAGTCAAAAGTCACATGGTGCCAAGTCAGGCGAATACGGTTTATTGATAAAGGGTTTTGCGAAATGATCACGAATTACTATTTCTGTTTTTCCCTATGAAATTGAGCGTTTTTGGCATAAATCGAGATTTAATTTTTCTGAGGCTCAAATAGTCACTCAAAATGGTTTTCACTGATCCTTCCGATATTCCAACAAGGTCAGTAAGTCAATCAGTAAACTGTCAATCGAAAATTTTGGAGCACTAAATCTTTGATTTGGTTGACATGTAGCTCATCAGTTGATATTGATGGTCGTCCTGGCCGTGCCTCGTCTTCAACTTTTTCTCGACCCCCTTTGAACATTTTGTACCACTCGTAAACTATGGTTTTCGATAGAATTAGCTCACCGAAGGCTTTCTGCAACATTTTCAACACAAAATTTTATAGTTTCGAAGAATTTATTTTTAGCTGTTTCCAAAAGAACGCGTATCTCAAACACTTCTGAATATTTTGACGTGTAATTTTGCACAGATGTCAGTAGCAGTGTTCCCAACTTAAAAATAAAATCGTTTGTCGCTATCGGAATCCCAAAAAAAATTTTAATTCAAATTTCCCGGTATGTTTTGCCAATAGTAGTATACGGTCGGGCGTGGCGTCCCAGTTGTATGTGTGGCTGCTGGTGCGGGAGGTTGTGGGTTCTCGATCCCGCCTCGGACCATCTAATAGAAAAGGTTTTTTCTTTCTTTAGAAAAAAGCTTTTACACACCCGATCACCTTCACCAGCTACTGGCGCCAGCTGTGAAGTATAACCTAGCCATGAAAAAACAAAATTTCTCAAACTATTGCCGTTCGGATTCGGCGTTAAACTGCAGGTCCCTTTCTCTTGTGCGTAAATTATAAGCACACACGCCAAGAGATTGAGAGAAGCTTGGCCGTGGCCCTCCTGGAGGTGCTGTTTGAGCCAATTTTACTTTAGTATACGTATACTTCATATAGACGGAAATGCTTTCTGTATTTTGAAGACTTTTGCCAAAAAAAAATAAACGCTACGAATATATGTAGAGCAAATTGTAATTCTTAAGAGTAAGTAAGAAAATACATATGGGTATTTCCACAGAAAGGTAAACCAAAAACCGTCATTTTATGCAGCTAAATTATCTTATGTTTATCAATATAAGTTTCCTGAATCAAAATTATTATGTTTTTTAGGATAACGCAAAAGGATACATATATATGTTTTTGAAAAGCAAGAACAGCGTTAGAGAAAGGCTTGTCACGTAACGTATGTGCTTCTCAAGTGCTATCGAATCAATATTCGGAAATTTATGGTAAAATTTTTCTTTGGTTTTCTTCATAATAAAGGCAACAAAATTCGTACGATTGTCACGTTCGTAGCTGTAGAAATGCCCATATTCTGTATACTACTTGGCTGCGAGGTTCTGTTGAAAAAACGTTAGTGGTCCTAGATAATTTTCTGTGTGCATGTTTTGGGAACTGTTCCATCACATTCGGTTTTTTTTTTTTTTTGGTAATTTAAAGTTGCTAAAAATTACTATTTTGACCATTTATAGGCAGGTTCCCAGCAAGCATTTTATGAAATTTTTGATCACACTCGAGTCTTTTTCGAGACCTCAGTCTGATTAAAATAGTCATAAATGCGCTCGTTTTCTAATCATAAATGATACTTTTGTCGGGAGAAAATGGTACCCTAGCCGCGACTCTTCATGAAGGGTCGTTTTTAATCCGTTTTTCTGATCAGTTTCGACTCATTTTTGAGTCATTTTCGAGTCGTTTTTTAATGAATCACATTAAAAGCAAAGGCATAAGTCACTTTTCAGTCTTTCTTAAATCACACATGAAACTTATCTCTTTTTAATCATTAAATGGGCTCGAAAAAGAGTCACCAAGGTGAGGAAATGGTAGGTGGGTAAATTTTTTTCTTCATCCGATTGACTTGAAATTTGGATTGTAAGCATAGTACGCTAAATAATTCAACACATGTTTTCTCGATTTTGGAAAATCCGCCCACGAGGAAAATGGCCGTAAAATTCTGCATGCAAAAAATTATACTTCATCCAATTGGCTTGAATCTCGGTTTGTAAGGATAGAATACGAAATAATTTGAAATGTGATTTTCCAATGTCGGAAAATCCGCCCACAGGATGTGAAAATGCCTGGAAAATTCTGTGGGCGAAAAACTATTTTTCATCCGATTGGCTTGAAACTCGGTTTGTAAGGATTAGAATATGAAATAGTTTGAAATGAGATTGAAATGTCACAACCAAGTCTTTAACAATTACCGTTTCAATATTTAAAATCTTCGTACCTTAAAAATGTTATTCTATTTAGGGCCGGGTTCTCTTCTTCCAGATAGCTGCTATGTATCAGATATTCCAACAAATAGTGAAATTTCGATTTCATTGCCTACTAATTGCATCATAAGCTATCTGCTACTTCGGCCTCCAGATAGCCACTATGTGTTAGATAGGCATTTGACTTTTTGCCATTTACTGTAAATTGACATAATATTTGGGGTGCGTTTTTAATTTGTGCTAAGCAAAACAATTTATAAAATGAATTTGAACCGGGCTATTTATCTTCACTCACTGGAAGATTCTGATGAAGACATTGTGACAATTTATAGAGAGAGTATACAACTTGCGACCGAACTTCTTTGAGGACATGGAAGATTCCGTATTCATAAAAAGATTCTGGCTTTCAAATACTACGTGTCTGCTCCTTTTAACAAAAACTGATTGCCAACTCGAGCCTATCACTAATCGGCTTGTACCATCAACAACAACCATTAACAAACTTAACATAATCCATCTCTTTAGGAAGTGTTCCTTTTCTCCAATGAAGAAGCTGCTTTTAGCATTGAGATTCTATGATTGTGGAAATATCCTAACTACTGTTGGGGACTTTTGTGGACTGAGCATAGCTACAGTAAGTCGGGTAGTGAAAGAAGTTTTCTATGCCATTGCATCATTACCCAGCAGTTACATTAAGTTTGGGGACCCCAATGAAGTCATAAGAGACTTTTATAAAATTGCTAAATTCCCGAAGGTTTTGGGAGCTATTGATTGCACTCATGTACGGATTCAGTCGCCAGACGGTGACCATGCCGAGATATACCGTAATAGAAAGAGATATTTCTCGATAAATGTACAAGCAGTATCTAGCGCAAAGTTATTTTTGCAATATGTGGTTGGAAGATGGCCTGGTTCATCCCATGATAGAATGAGCAGTGCGCTGAATTCCGCCCATGATTGTTCCTTTTGTTTCGTTGACATTCTTGTTCTCCTCAACTAGAGCTACTAGTTCCCATTTCTTCTCGACTGTAAAATTCTAAGCACGTTGCCTTTTTGCTGAGTTTTACATAATTTCAGTTGACATACAATATTTTAACCAACATAAACATAAACACTGAATTCATTTTGATTGAATTTTAAAAAAATTATTTACCTTAAGTTCAAAACAGACTTTACTTTAATTAGAATCCATACGGAATGCTAAAAACTGCAATTTTATAAATTCCTTTTTTATGGTAAAGCAAAAACAGGGCAATATAATCTCCATTTCACACGGCTTATGTTTTTTTAAAAGTTTATATCAATTCAAAACAGGGCTGTAAGCCGGTTCGTAGACTCTGGGATTCTTGGAAAGTACAAACCGAACCTGAACCGGAGCAGGACAATTTTTTCCCCTCGAACCTGAACCCAAACCGAAGCCAAAAAAAAGTTGAAAAGGGTTTGGTTTAAAGAAATGTTTTATTGAATATTTTTCATGTTGCTATATATTTTAATTTTGTCATTTTCCAATATACGTAAGTGCAAACAAACGGATTTTTTCTCTAAAATTTTGGGAAAACTATCATTGCAAAGAACTTAAAAATTTCGAATTTTTATCCAAATTTTCATCAAAAATTTGTCAAATTATTTGCCTGTGTGAACTTAGCTTTACTGATGATTTACTTAAGTAAAGCTCGAATATTATATTGTAAATATCATGACTCTGAACTTCAATATATAAATAAAATTTTTAAGTCTGTTACAATTTAGTTATATGTTTTCTAACAACATTTTTGAACCCCGGTTCGCAGCAGTACCTAGGTTAAACGATTTCCTTAACCCGAACACAAAAAATTTCGCCGGTTCGAACTTAATGAGGTTTGCGGTCCTGATTCAAACTATTTAATTGTGCTTAAACAATTTCAGTTCAAACACACACACACCCCCCTTGATAGAAATGGAAAGTTAGTTAACTAATTTTGTTAGACTTTTGTTTTTGTTTTTAATTTAATTGCATTCCGTGCTAATCATAACAAACACATCATTAAGATATTTTGGACATGCCACAGACAGCTGCTTTGTAGCTTTTTTATTCCAATTGGTTTCAAATGGCGAGAGCCGAAACTAAGAGAGCGCAAGCTCAGAGTTGTTGTGACCATGAACTTGATGAAGGCATACAAATATACATACATACATCTGTATATATGTGTATGTGTTTATGGTTGAGTGTATGTAAAACTATTTGGGGAGCGTAACCAACCTAAAAATGAATGAATGGCATAACAGCAGCAAAACCAACAACAACAATTTCAATTGGCTGCGAATTAATTAAGACTATGACAAAAATTAAGCCCTAACCTATGAGCTCATCTTTACAAACATATTTATTATTACAGCATGCTTACTCACCTGAATGGCATTCTTTGTATCTTCCAAATGACGTCGGGATCTTACAATTGGGTCGACATTGCGGAACTTATCCTCCAAGCGACCTAATGCCTTTTCCCAGCCGTGCAAGCTGTTCTCAAAGCTATCCCAATGTTCGGCCAACTGTTGCAAGTTATCCCGACGTTGTTCCAGGCTGCGAATCAACTCTTGCCACAAACGATTCAAGCCGGCGTTATCCTGTTCAATCAATTGACGATTGCGTGAGTCGGCCTGTCGTATCAAGGACTGAGCCTGCTGATTGACAAGCGTAAGGTCACTGGTTTGACTCTGTAAAAACGAGCGAAGAAAATCACGGATTTAGTGTGCGTTTCACAGGGTTCCCGAGTTTATATAAAAGAAAGTATGTAAGTATGTAAGTAAAGTATAGAATATAGTATTTTCTCTTTCTCAAATATGTGTTTTTGTGTTGTCGGTGACAGAGCCTATTCGTGTTGTAATTTAAATTTTCAACTTTGACATTTTCACTACGAGTTTCAAAGCAAACTCTGCTGGGTTTGGCAAAAAAGAGCACACACTCACGTTATGTGGGGTTTTATGCCGCACTTGCTAATTGTAGCAAATAAAAATTTGTGTCTTTTTGTAGTTTTTTTTTTATTTTCTTCTTTTATAGATTTCTTTATCTGATGACGTTATTCGATTGCCGCTTGTCTATTTGGTTTCTGCTTCTTCTGTATTCAATTTGCGCGTTTCAAGCACATGGCATTTTGTTTCTTTATTCGAATAGAGCGTACGAAACGAGTAATTCAAATTTAACACAAAAAAAAAACAATGTTTTCAGTTTTCTCTCTATTTAGCGAATCTCAAACACGCTGACAACCGCTCAGATAAACGTCTCAACTAGAAGTGAATTTCGAAAAAAAAACCCGACATATGCTTTCAACCAACCAAGCACGAGTTAGAACCGAGAGCGTAAGAGAGCGGCGCGCAGAGCAAACAAAAGAGCAAAAAATGAAGAAAAAAACGCAAACAATTTGCCGGTCCGAGAGTTGAAACAAACACGTTTTTCAACTGCTGCCTAGTATACTTGGGTGGGCGTGGGCGTAGCAAGTCTCAGGAAAAGGATTAACTCTCTGTCTCTCTCTCTCTGTGACACGTTACACGAAAACCTTCGTCAATTGACTTTGAATTAAGCGCCGAACCGGCATGCCCTACAAAAACAGCTGTGTACTATGTACAATCTAGAAAAAAACAAAGAGCCAAGAGCAACACACAGGTCAGAGAGTAAGCTCTTAAAGCTCACCGAGGAACAATAACAAAAACAAAAAACAAATACAAATTCAGCTACTTATGTGTGTTGGTGCTTGAAATCAGGGCTGGTGGAGCAAGTTTTGAACTTGAAATATGATATTTCAGTTGCTTCAGTTTTTAATTATCTTAAGGAATATTTAAGGGAAGCGAAACAAATTGTATCGCATTTATTAAGAATGCATCGTTCATTAAATTAAAAACAAAAGTTAATATTAAACAACCAAAAAAACTGCGAATTTGTTGATCATTCCGAAAAATCGAAGTCATATCCAACTAAGAACTGTAAATGTTTCATCCAGGTTTTTCGATTTATTATTGAAAGTAATAAGCAGGGAATCAAACCGGAACCAGAACCGGAATCGTATACCAAAAAGAACCGATTCAAACTTAGCACCAGAACCTGAACCTATACTTTAAAATTTTTGTGTAACAGTTTCCGAGAATCAGCACAAAAGAACCTAAACATCATACCGGTACTGTTTCGGTTCCGAGTGCACAGCTATAATGCAAATCGAGCACTTTATTGTGGAGGACTTTTACGGAATTTGGTTAAATCGTAAGCTTCCAAAAAAACGAGAGCGTAAGTTAAAGTCGGCTCTAACCGACTTCGAAATACCCGTTACTCACGGAAAGAAACGTTGAATAGCCTTCCTGTGTGTCTGAGGCAGGACAGCCGAAAAGTATGCAACATTTTTTTAACTCGGCTATTTATCATCCGATCTTGATGAAAATTGGAGGGCTTATAGATGTTGCGAATATTAAGGTAAGTTTTAAATTTGAGATCGATATCTCAAAAATTGTGGGAGTTATTCAACATTTTTTATTGTGGGGGCGGGGGTGGGCGTGGCAAAAATTTGAAATAAACTTGATCTGCGTGCAGACAATAGGAGTCTACATTTCAAAATTGGTTGCTGTAGCTCTTCTAGTCTCTGAGATCTAGGTGTTCATACAGACAGACGGACAGACGGACAGACGGACAGACGGTCAGACGGACAGACGGACAGACGGACAGACGGACATGGCTATATCGACTCGGCTGTTGATACTGATCAAGAATATATATACTTTATATGGTCGGAAATGATTCCTTCTGCCTGTTACATACATTTGCACGACTTTAGTATACCCTTTTACTCTACGAGTAACGGGTATAAAAAGTCTAGCTTAGCAAAACCAGTCTCTTTGGAAATTTTGCATCCTATATTCTATAGCCTCATTATAATGAACATTCATTTCTGTTCAAGTGAAACTTAAAGGCTGGATTCCAGATTACATACAAATTTATTTCAACATAATACTTCATACAAATAAAACTGCTGTGTAATAGCATTCAGATTTCAAAATATTTCAAAAGTGTTTCTATTCATGTGATGTTTGACACAAAAATTTATTTTCGTGCGTTCTGGAAATAGGCCTTTATGAGGAAAGCCGCTCTGACACAAATCTTTTGGCTGAAAGTGGAGGAAACATCAATTCATACATGTATTTGTATGGAACAAAACAGGACAATACAAATAGTTCAGTATTTTCATTAATCAATATCAATATTCCTGAGCTTAAGATGTTTACAAAATAAAGAAGCAGGTAATCAAACCCGATCCAGAACCGGAATCGTATTCCGAAAAGAACCGATTAAAACTCAGAACCAGAACCCGAACCGGAACCGATATGTTTAATTTTTTGTGTACCGGTATCTGAGTACCGATATTTTTAGAACCGAGACGAAACTAAACATTGTACCGGTACAATTTAGGTTCTGAGTGCAACAACTAGACTGTAAAGCTAATACTTAGTCTGCGTATTTGGTTAAATCGTAGGCTTTAAGAAAGAGTCTGGCTTAGCAAAACTTTTGTATTATGGGATAGACCCTCATTATAATGCAGGGTAGTAAACTGATCAGGAATAAGGACTGGTTTTGTTCAGTAGAGTTTCGGTTTACAACATAGTTTTTAAATGAAAGCAAACTGCGGTTTCGGTTCGGTTCGGTAGTTCACTCACAGTATTGGAGCATTAATAATCACGTCCAAAGCTATAAATTCGGATATGCCGACGCCGTTTTAGGACAATCTTGCAGAGCTGGGATGCAGTCGATTTCGTAAGCTCCTTAAGAACGTACCTTCTAATTAGTGCAATGAAAGTAAGGTGAAGAAACTGAAGAATGTTCTGAAGTCAGGGTATTCAATATTAAACTTTCAAGGAAAGAATGCATGAAAAAGTAAAGCAGAAACGAAAATTGCAGAAGATGGACAAAATCAGGTGTTGTTAAAACACTGCGAACCAACTGCAACCTGTCAGATTGTTGTCCTTTAAGAGTTAGTTGGAAAAATATTATTCTTGACCTCGAGCCCGCAAGCAGCACTCTTACAATTAGAAAGGTCGCTAAACAACAACTTCAACAACTTCATTTTTGAATACAATTTCCTAAACTTACAGATATTTTTGCCACAAACTTGTCGATGAAACGAACCGAACCGGTTTCTTTTGCGGTTTTCGGTTCGGTTCAGCATTTTCAAACATATGCTGGTTCGGATTGCTGTTTGGTTCGGTTCGGTTCAGTAGAGAAAACAAAATTGGCTGCACGGCGCGTATAGAAACGTCAAAGCTAAACGAAACGTATTGCGCCCTGCTAAATTGCACACGCAAAATGTAGAATGCAGAAAGCAACACGTGGCGTGCAGAAAAGCTACACGTAATGTGTAGGATTTCAATATCTAAACGTCGCGTGTAGAAAAGCTGAATGCTGCGTGGACAAATGCAAAATCTACACGACGTAAGAAAATGAGCTTATTTCCAAATAACTTCTACGTTTTTCCTTCAGCAATCTGAATACCACACGAACGTGTAGGTTTTCTACACGCTACGTGTGGATATTAAAATCCGACATGCGCGTGTGTAAATTCTCTAAATCAGTACTGAGTTCGTGCATTTTTCGTTTAGAAACCTGATCTCCACACACAACATGTAGGTTTTCTACACAAACGTTTAGAATTATTAATGCTAAGTGTTGGAAATCTACACGAAACGTTTGGTTTACACTATTGAATGTATGCCTTTGAGAAGGAAGGTAATAGTTTCGTCTTCGCTAAGAAATCGGATGGACGCTAAGCCAATTACCGATTTTTCTTTATATTTTACCGGTACATACCGGTACGTACCGGTATATCGAAATAAAAATCCAGGTACCTATACGGCACCGAATACCGAAATAATGTTAGAACCATAACGGAACCTTTTACCGAAACATAAGTTTCGGTACGTACCAGGACCGGAACCGAAATAAGATTCGGTTTGATTCCCTGTAAAGAAGATTTACTTAGAAATCGGATGGTCGCAAAACCAATGACCGCTAAAAAAGATAGAAAACAATATAGAAACCAAAACAGAAACTTCCACCGAAACGTAAGTTACGTACCAGAAACGGAACCGAAACCGAAATACGATTCGGTTTGATTCCCTGGTAATCAGTCTGTGAACTGGTTCAGAAGTGGCCCCATCCATTTTATTAAGCTAGAAATTTTCACGGTTCATACTGATTCGGAACCAGTTTATAACTGGACTCAATGCGGATCCGAGCCAAATCTCAGTAGAATTGAAAAAAGATTACGATCTGGTCGGAACAGTTTTAAATGTGTTGCAGAGCCAGAACGCTTTTGATCCAAGAACATGACATTTAATATAAAGGTTTATAATCAAAAGTTTAATATTATCCCGGATCGAACTGGTTCGGAAACAATGTTTAACCGTTTATTTAAGCTATTAACTTGACAATTAATACAAAGAAAAAAATTTTAATTACCGATTTGAAACCAAAACCAGTTTTAAAGTGAAAGTCGGTTCCAAACCAATACAGACCAGAGAAAACTTGTTAAAAATTAACAAAATAACCTCTTTCAAGAGAGAAAAAGCTGAAATAATTTTAAAATGTAAAAAAAATGTTACAAAACCGGTCACCTTTAGCAGCTAATGGCGCTGGCTGCGAAGTAGCCAGCCATTAAAAAGCTTGTGAAGCATTGCCGTTCGGATTAGGCGTTGAACTCCCTTTCCCTTTGGCCCTTTGGGCCCTTTGGGGCCCAACTATGTATTGTTCATTTAAAAAACCTCAACATTATTTTACAAGTCGAACCTTAATGTCAAAATAATCCATTTTTATTGATCTCATCCATCCCTTGTTGATACTGATTGCTCTCATTCTCTCCCCATAGCCGTTCAGCTTTTCGCTGCCGATGATGTCATGGAGCTTAATACGTTCAACAACAACAACGACAACACCAGCTGGTTTATGATTTGAAACTGAGACCATGTCTGGTGAGCTGTGCTTGGAAGCATAAAAAAACAAAACTTAAATGCTTTACAGGCTGAACAGACATCAACAACAACGAGTGATAAGCTCGAATCCGGCCAGGTTAAAAGTTGAACACGACATGTTAATGAGTTTTCAAGGTAAAAGCTTACGAAAGTAAACAAATGGGCCATGAAAAGCAACAGAGAGGCAGAGCGAAAGAGAACCAAATCAAGAGAGAGTGCTACGGCCGAAGCATCAGCATTTGCCGGCCGGCAAGTAAAATATGAAAAAAAAGACCAGCAAAAATGCATATCGGGTAGGCGAGGGGAGGGTTAGAATGACGATTTACGATGCTCTTTTTATACTTCATACATATACGTGTGTATATAGGTATGTAAGTATGTGGTTGATGTTGCTTTTATTTTTAATTCCTTGCGCGATGTGTCATTTTCAAAACTGGTCTTTTGGGGAATTATGTATGTGTATGTGCATACGCTAAAGTTGTGCACATAACTATGTAAATAGTGCTATATATATACAAATGTCTGATGAAAATTTATTCCCAAAAGTTTGTGTATAAAATTTCTTTAAAGTAGATTTCCTTGGCTTAGTCGATATTTAATCAGTTGGACACAGAGTTCAGTTTATGTACTAGCTGACAATAACCATTCATGCGAAAGAAAATCCAGTTTTCCAACATTCCGTCAAAAAAACAAGAACGAAAGTCCTTCAAGCCCGACTATAACATACTCTGTACCCGCAAAGTTTGTATCTATCTGATCAATTTAAGTTAAAAGCCACACAAAGTAGCAAAAAAGCCACAAAGTGTGTGAAGTGCAGCCCATCGCCGTTGCAGCCAGTGCTACCCATCATAATTGTTTGTTTTCCTCATAGCTCGAATATCGTTCATCCGATTTTTATCATTTCGATCTGATCGATAAATAAAAATGATTACTAAATATGCGTAGAAGGTACGAACCATCTATCTACAAAATTGTAAGAGATTTGACTTTTTTTCCAAATTCCGGGGGCGGGAGGGGGCGTGGCGAAAATTGATTAAAAACTGGATCTGCCTGCAGGTATAAGAAATATATGTCCTATACATGTCAAACCTCTATCTCTTACCGGAGATCTCTTCGTTCATACGGACCGACAGACGGATGGCTATATCGACTCGTCTGTTGATGCTGATCAAGAATATATATAATTCAAAGGGTCTGAGATGATTCCTTCTCCCTTACATACTTTTGCACAAACTTAATATACTCTGCGTACCTTTGGTACAGGGTATAAAAACTTAGATTAAGCTGTCTTTACACTTGTCATATATCTCTAATGGTACGCTCTGACGATAGTATAATAGCAAATCAAATATCTCTAAATATTTAGAAATTTTGGACTTCTTCGAGGAAAAAGAACAGGTTCTATTCTCTTTCTCTTTAGAGAAGTTTGACAACCGGGTATTAAGAGATATATGACAAGTGGAAAGACACCTTTAGGGTTGCCGGATATTTAAAAATTGTCGATAATTTGTTCGACTTTGAAAAAGTATCATTTCGATATTGATATTTGGTTGTAAAAACACTGATATTTTTGAAATTTAAAAAAAAATAGACACATTTTTAAAATAAGCAGATCTATTGAGGTAATTAAGGTGTCATTTGACGCTTTTTAAGAATTACATGAGTTCAAAATCCACAGATCGGATCTTCAAAACACTCAAAAATATAGATTTAATGATAGAACTTTTATTAGGCTCTTGTAAATAAGCTCTGATTTTTGTACATAACTTTTCTAAAACAATTATATAGATTAAATGTATTTTTACCAAACACCGGTGAACCGGTTCGGCTGTAGTTTTTGGGTCCAGATCAGAGAACGGCTTCGTTCGATTGCAAAACGCTCATACATTAAGGGGGTCTTCTAGTTTAGACGGCCGTATTTTACCTAATTCTTAAAAAATCGTGGAAAGAAATCGCGTAAAGATTTCTTAATTCTGTTTTTTGTATTTGGTAGGGCAATTATTTGAGAAAAATACAAAATTTAAAAAAAGTGAATTTATCGGCCTCCAAAGAAGGGTCTAAAAAAAAAGTAAGTCCAATGTTCGCACGATTGCGGGAGTATACTGCATCCGGAAAAAAGTAAAAAACGAGGAATTAGTTGGCATGAATGCCTTTATCGTGTGAACCTCCAGAAAAATAATAAAAAAATTTTTGAAGAAATGGCAGCCTGCCATCTGCACCGTTTGGCGCTTATTTCATCAAAATCGGTCCAGAAAAACTTGAGTTATTGTGCACACATGTTTGAAAACCACGGTTTCGAGAAAATCGCTTTTAAAGTAAACGAGAAATTTCGGTCAAAATACGACAAGACAAGGTAAAAAAAAAATTTCATTAAATTTAAAGGAAAATTTTTTTTTCAACAGCAACTTTTTTTTTAGAGATTTTGAACTTTTTTATCTATAGTTGAAGTCTTTTGATAAATAAAGAATAAACATAGAATTTTGAAAAAAAACGAGGGTCGATGAAATTTTTTTCATAAGCGTCATTCTTTTTGATACCGGACGGTTTTAAAATTCACCATTTTTGATTTCAATAAATAAAATCCGAAACTAGATCTGGACACTCCCAACAAAACGTGATTTCGGTTTTGCAAAAATTTTCAAAAAAAGTCATAAACCGAAAAATGGAAAAAATGGGATTTTTAAAAACTGGATATCTCAGGATCGATTTATCGCACAGGTCTCGTGTTGATAATGCTGAATAGTATTTCACTGTATCTATAAAAATTCAAATTTTACAACTTTTTAAATTGTTAAATAACATTAAGTAATTGTTGCTGAAGCTTATATATCATTTTTCGTCAGTGATATAGGTTTTAACAATATACGTTTTATTGCCCTAAACATAACTTATATTACGGTGCTTTTAAAATGATGGAGACTTTTATAGTTTAAAAGATATTAATTTTTGAAGTTATAAACAAATAAAAATATGCACTTAAATAAAGCTTTTCCAAGATGTTAGTTTCAAAGCTATGTGACACTTGGCAATTAAGCTTTATATTTATCAAGCTTTTAAAAAATGTCCACTTCAGGCAGATCGGAGATCTTTATCATATAGCTGCCATGCGAATGCTATAATTAATTGAATTTTGTTGTGGTGTAGTGTGACCATAGTGTGCAAACTAAATTATACCATCACCAAATTCAGCATACCTATTGCAGCTATATAATATAGACGTCCGATATGCAGATGTTGACATTTTTTAAAATCTTGATAAATATAAAGCCCAAGTTGCCAAGTTTCAATCACTTAGCTTTGAAACTGATTGCATGAGAAATTTTTCTTTAAGGGCATATTTTTATTTGTTTATAACTTCAATAATTAATATCTTTTAAACCACAAAAGTCTCCATCTTTTTGAAAGCACCGTAATTTAATTTATGTTTAGGGCAATAAAATGTATATTGTTAGAGCCTATATCATGGTGATTATCACTGAGAAAAAATTATATATAAACTTTAGCAACAATTACTTAAGCAATTTAAACAATTTAAAAAGTTATTAAATTTGGATTTTTATAGAAACAGTAAAATACTATCCGATCCTGAGATATCCAGTTTTTTGACGATTTTTGAAATTGTTTATATAATTACCAGAAATTTTTTTGCAAAACCGAACATCACGTTTTGGTGGGAGTGTCAAGATCTAATTTCGGATTTTTTTTTATTGAAATCAAAAATGGTGAAATTTAAAACCGTCCGGTTTCAAAAAGAATGACCCATATACGAGTTATTGTTGTAAAATATATTGTCGGATCTGCTTGAAAGTTTTATAGGATGTTTTTAAGACTCTAATAGAACGATTAAGTTATAAAAAAAAAAATGGAAAAAAAAATTTCTAAACTAGAAGACCCGCTTAATCAACACCCGAATAAACTGGCTTTGCGCTCTATACATCAAACTTGCACACACAACATGTTCGCCGTTGAGTTTTATTCAATCCTATTGTTGGCACTATGATTATAATCATGTTCGTCTTCATTCCAATCAGTTCTGGTGTTTTGTTCGTTTGGGTCAACGACGATTGATTCGAGTGAGCCAAAATCACCTCGTATGAATAAACTCTTGTAAAGACTATTTAAACTTTGAATATAACGATATCGAGAAGGAAATAAATCATACGTTGTAAGTTCAAGTTGTAAAATGGCAAAACATGTTCGTTTATTTATCTACATAAAAGGTGAGTCTTGCTTTCCACTATAAGGAAGAAGGTCCATTCGGGTATAAAGTTTTTAATAGCTTCGTAAGCTGGACGCATCCTTCATAAAAAAAACTTATTTTGTACCAACAATGTCTCAACAAATAACGAATTAATGAACCAAGTCTTGAAATCGATAAAATAGCAACCGGTCTGAGAACTGAGCACTATTCTTTCCACCTGGTTTGAACCCCCGGACAGAACATTCTCCAGAGTGTCAAAGATTTACAGCCTTGATTCTTATAAAAGACAAATATTTTATTTCATTTATCTCAGAACTTTTTAGCAGGCTCTTGGTCAATAAGTTACGATTTTCATCATAACGTTTCTAAAACAAGACTAGCACTACACCACAAAGGATCGTATAGCTATTTCATAAACTTCCAACATTTATATCAAAAGAATTTGTGGGCATTTATATATGAATTTTTATTAATGGGATCGACGGAAGATGAATAAAACGAAGAGTTAAACTTTGTTGTTGAACTTCGCCTCAGAAAAATATTCGATAATGATATATCATATTTTTTACCAAAAATATTGATATTTCGATATTATTTCTGGCATCCCTACTATTGCTCAAAGTTTAGATATTATACTATTACCGTTTAATCTGTGCGTTGACGAGGTATATAGAATCAGTCAGTAAGAAATCAGTCAGATTTTCTATTTTATAGATTATTTTGTGTAACTCACCTGTACATTGCCAATCGCATGCGATAACTTCTGGATGTTAAAATGTAATCCAGCTAAATTCTGAACAGGCTCATCACTGAATTTGGTTCGCTCAATGGTGGCCTTGACACGATCAATTGACTGTTGATATTCGCGCCAGCGTTCCGCTTCCTTTTCCAGTTCGCTCTGCTGTGTCTTGGCATTGGCCAGTGTATTGGTCAGTTTGTTTTGGAACTGAGCCAACTCCGCGGAGAGCTCCGATTGTTCGTAGTTGTTCAGAGAAGACCAAATCTTATCGGCAGCTTCTTGGATTTGTTTGTGTACCAGATTACGTATAGGCGCCTCATTGCCAAAGAACACTTTGTGCTCGTCCAAATCATGTACCAGATGTTCATAGTCAATGCCATGTTGGCTATTTTGCAGACGCAACTCAGCCTCGTGAACCCAATCATTGAATTTGGCAACCAATTGCATGTATTCCAGTCGAGAGTCGCGATTATTTTTCAAATACTTCTCTCGATCCTCAAGCTCATGCGGCAGCGAGGAGACCAGGGAGCGGCCTTCGGATAACATTTCCAACAAGGAGCTGGGCAAACCCACTTCGGTTTTGATGCCATCATTGATTTTATTGAACTTCTGCAAATGCGAATCAATATCCTGACTGAGGCTGTGATGTTTTTGCAACTCACGCTCCACCGACTCGGGATCACGGTCGAGCAGAGGACGAGATTTGGCTTGGCCCTCATGCTGATGCAACCAGTCCAGGATTTCACTCAATTCAGCCGCCATTTTCTTATGAGATTCCAATTGGAGTTGATGCTTTTGACGCTGCGACTCGACGGCTTTACGTAGATTCTGCAATTGTTTCTTCAAGGACTGTAGCTGTTCCGTAATGCTATTCTTATCCGCAGCATTACCCTCAGAGGCAATCTTTTGACCCTTGTCATTGGCCGAAGCCAACACGCCCTCACATTCTTGTATCTTAACAATGACATCGTCGTACTTATTGATCTTATCCTCCAGACTGTCCGGGGAGTTTTCTATATCGATGATGACATCCGTGTACTTCATGATAAAGGCGATTATCTCATTGATCAAGGCGATGAACTGTTCGCGTAACAACAAAAGCTGACGCAGATGGGCCAATTGATCTTCGATTAGTTTAATCATATCATCCTGTTGGGTTAGTATACTCTGCAATTCAGGCAAATCATCCATTTGCATATCACCCATTTTGGACTTGCTGTCCTTGAGTTCCTTGAGTATGCCCTCATAGGAACCCAACAGATCCTGAACATCCTCAATTCTCGAACCAATGGGTCGGTTGAGTTCACGTAGGCGTTGCTGTATGGTACCCAGGAACTGGCTGCAATCGTTAAGTCTACTCTTGGCATCTTTGTATTTCTTGATGTGATCACCCAACGTATTGTAGCGATCTTCAATGGTATTCTTGATTCTTCCATAACGGTCCTTAAGGTTTTTGATGTCGTCGTTTAGTTTCAATTTATCGGCGTTACTCAAAGTAGGCAAAATGCTTTTACCTTGTTCGCTAAGATCATTGATCAGTCCACTCTGGCTGTCGGCTTTCTCTATCAATTTCTTGTAATGAGCTAGTTGCTCTTCTAGAACAGGCAGACTGGTAGTTCTTAGATCACCCTCGGTGGCTGTTTCCATTTCATTTAACCAATCTGACATTTTCTTCATCGAATCCTCGAAAGCTTGACGACCCTTTAGGAGATCATCCAATGATTTGCCTCTCTTACCGCTCTCCTCTTTGAGAGTCTGATAGTCGGCAGCAATTTCATCAAGTAAATTCTGTAGATTAGCTTTGTCTGCGTCGTCACAGTCCTTCATGATATTGGCCGCCTGACGCTGAACATCGCTCAAAAGACCATCATTAAATTGCTTGGCTTCATCATCATATTTCCGATTTTCCTGGATTTTCTTTTCGATTTCCGCAGAAGTCAGGGGATGATAGACAGGCAATTTGCGCACCTCGGAGATTTTCGTTTTCAACCATTGGCGTGCCTTATCTAGATCATTCTCCAAAGCCTTACGCACCTTGCTCGCCTCCAGAGCGCGATCTAGTTCTGCCTTTAGCACAGCCGAAAGATTACGATTCTCTGTATTCAGATTACGCAATCCCGACTCCAGTTGTGCGTACTCAGCTGGTTCCAATTCTGGTTGCATATTGGCTATGCGCTTCTCCAAGACATCAGCCAACGACTGTTTAGCCTCGGCATCTTTCATCAAACTCTTGATCTTTTGCTGTCGCGACTCTGCATCTTTGGGTGTATAGCCCAGGGCGGTGGGAGCTTGTAGTTCCTCAATTTGTTGTTTCACCCAATTTTGTAACTGATCTATCTCACCCTTGGCTCCTTCAACACCCTTATTGGTGACATCAAGCAACTGAGCCTTACGATCGATGCGCTTGCCCAGATCAGCAAATCGGCGATCAAGGGATTTCATTTGCTCCTCCACTTGTTGGCCATCCAGGTTGCTGATTACCTCAGCCACTTGTGCGGCTTTGCCCTTGAGGTCTTGTATCTTGGGATGTCCTTGCAGTTCGTATTCGTTCTTTATCTCATTTATGGCTGCCATTTTTTGTGCACAATTGAGACCCGAACCACGGTCCAAGACGTCCATGCGTTTGATGAGCGTGTCAAACCAGTTTTGCACATCCTGCATGCCCTGACGATAGCCATCGATGACATTTTGTCCCGCCTGTTTTTTGGCTATGGCATCCATGAGCTCCGATTCCAGTTTGTCTATGTTGTCATCCAAATCGGTATCCTCGTCGCCCACTTGAAAAGATATTTACAAAATGTATTGTTTTTTATTATTTTATTAAAAAATAAATATTATTTATAGTTTATTTTTGTACGAATCAGAGATTAAAACCGAAACCTTTAACCGCTAAAAACACTTTAACTGGAAAAATAGTTTTTACCGTAAACCTATAACCTGTATTAAGATAACCGGTTATCAGTACCGAACCAGTCCTCTACTAGAAAAAATGTCAATAAACCTAAACCGTGGTGTCCCCCAAGGCTCTGTCCTTGGTCCATTTTTGTTCTCTGTTTATATCAATGATCTTCCTGATAACCTGACCAATTGTGCAGTCTATATGTACGCTTATTACGTTCAACTATATGTAAGTCGACCGTTAAACGATATTTGTGAGTGTGTTCGTATATGTAACGAGAATATCAAGCTATCCGCGACTATGTCGAAGTGTTTGTGCCAAAGCAAACGCTGTTGAGCTTGAAATGCCAGAGTCTAAGTCCAAATGTCTAGTAGTTTACAAAAAATCTGTTAGACTTAAGACCCAGTTGCCGATAGCCTAAACTATCTAATTTCGACTCAAATTTCGTGAACCTCAGGGAAAACATGGCAAATTAGCAATCACAAAATCGAAGACAGATCATATTTGATTTTACTATGACAATTTTTCTCATTAAAATCAATTAATATGCGACTTTGATTCAAATAGCAATCATATTTAAATCACCTAATTTTCATTTGCGCCATTTATATGAACTATTCGGGGAATTCGAACTTTAGAATTACAAGTGGTCTGATGTTCTTAGGCAGATGGTAGATTTAATTCAATACAAATAGTATCTTAGAAGGCTTCCGACAGCGCGCGCAATAACGCAACCTTTAGAGAGGACGTTCCAATTGTGTTCAAACCAAGGGTCCCGAGTTCGAATCCCCTCAGAGTAAGTAAACATTTTCAATTACAATTTAATATAATACGGTGTTTTTCAGAGTCCAACTGGTGGTGGCCTTCAATGGGGGATTCCTACTCTTACTTTTATTTTTAAAATTAATAAAAAAAAATTTTTTTAATATTTTCATATTTAAATTAAAGTGTTCACACTTTATAGTTACGAATTCCATATTTAACCATATTAATTTAGCAATGGTGAAAATGTTTAAGTCAAAGTGTAAATATTGAAATTTCAGAGCATTTTTCCCTCAGTGTAGGTATAATCCTTAATGGTACCCTTTCATGGAGTAACCATTTAGCAAATGCAACTGGGAAGTTATATAAATCTCTTAGGCAGCTGTCGTTATCTCGGAAGATTATACCTGAAAATCTAAGAATGCTTGTGGCAAAAGCGTGTCTGACTCCAACCTTATTCTACGGTATCGAAATCTTTGGCAGCTGTGACTCGCTTAGTATGCAAAGACTTAATGTAGCGTTTAATTCGATAGCGAGATACATCTTTAACCGTAGACGTTCTGACCATATCTCTATATTTGCACACAACATTTTTAGTTCGACTCTTGAATCATGGATAAAACTGCAAATTCTCATCTTCCTTAAAAAAATTATTTTTACGAAATATCTTTTAGATCATCCACGAGAACTAAAAATTTAATAAATTAGCGGATTAAATTAGCCGGTGCCGAAAAAAATTTTGATATTTACTCTGCTCGCTGCTGAAACAAACTCCCTTACTTCCTAAAAGACATTCGAAACGCAACGCAATTCAAAACTCAGCTAACTGAATATTTTATAAGACAAAACAGATAAAAAGACAAAATAAAAATTAAAATTTGTAACTTATTCAAAATGCCTATTTGTATACGTAGCTAGTAAGTTAGGGTACACTTATTATATAAGTTACAACTTTTATACAGTGATGCTAAATGCTAAATGCCAATGCTAAATTATAAGATTCTGTCTTATTGTATTGGGAAAATAATATATGTAAATCTTAAATACAAATTTATTTCATGTATGTAAAATACGGCGTCCTTTTCTCCATACTCCAACATGTGAAGTTCTTTGCAAAACATGGCTCAAAAGCATCGGTATATATATATATATTTTTTTTTGAAATTTAACAAAAATCCAAAATCAGATATTTTAAGCAGGGTAACCGAAACCCTAACCGAAATCAACTTTATTAAGTGACCGTCCCCGAATCCGAAATGAAGTTTATCATGGTTATCAATAAACGAAACAAAATAACCGGTTCCAATTAGGTTTTTTAAATATTATAAGACAAAAAATATTTCTAACATTTGATTATCGTCTGTGGAATGCACAAAAATTTATTCCATCCAATTCCATCTTATCGCTAAGGTACGTGTCTAACTATAGCAAATCACATGTACATGCATACATTCTAGGATTCGCCAGCAGCAGCAGCAGCAAAGACGTCAGCAGAAATTGAGACGGTGAGTTTAGCAAAGTCAATCAACGAGCTTTCATTTCTCTGCCTGGACTTGCTGGCTTTTCGATTGAACCTTATTAAAGCCTCTTCCTCTTTAAAGCTTAATAAACGTTAAAATAAAAATTGATGCATAATGCCGCGCCAAAAAATAAATCTGTTTTGAAAATATTTTACATATTACATTAGCCTGTGCGCTCTGTGTAATAAAGAATTTGCGGTAAGCATTCAAAAAATATCTGGCTTTGCTTGTGTAATAATTATGTATTGCATTTTATTCATACATAGGTTAGGTTAGGTTACGTTGAGATGGCTAGGGACAGTAAGACTGTTCCTACACTTAGGATAAGATAAGCCCATTGCGATACCATATAATTCCCTATTTAAGCCAGGGGGCGTTCCTCCCGACTGAACCATTGTGACAACGTTAAGAATTTCAGTAGAGACGGAATCTCTATCTTGGACACTTCCGAAAGATTGAGTAGAAATGGGTGGCCAAGAGTTTTGTCTCCTTCTACTAAGAGCTGGGCAATGGCAAAAAAGATGCAGTAATGTCTCTTCCTCTTCCTCACACTTGCAGCTTCTACAGAAGTCGTTGTGAGCGACGTCCAAGCGTGCTGCATGCCTGAAGTGAGATGTTTTCCCTACTTTGGTGCAAAAGACTATTGGTTCGTTTCAGGTTAAACGAGGGCCACGTGACCCTAGCTGCAGCGCAAATCGGAAGGTTATTCCATAGTTCCGTAGCCAGGCGCCAGGTTTCATTCCTTGTGATTAGCTTGTATGAGGCTAAGGTCATCCCTATCAAGCTCTTCTCCGGGAGGAGCTGAATGGTGGTACCCTGTCTTGCCAGTTTGTCGGCTGACTCGTTACCCTCAATGTTCCGGTGTCCAGGTACCCAGATGAGGTGGATACGGAGATGCTGAGCGATCGCATTTAAGGATTTACGGCACTCCGTGAGCGTCTTGGCGTTATTGTTGTAGGAGTCAAGAGCCCTTAGAGCGGCTTGACTGTGAGTAAATGTACATGTTCCCTTCTTCGATCATGAGTGTGCTGATGTATTTGGCGGCCTCCTGGATGGCCACCAATTCTGCTTGGTACACATTGTAATGATCAGGGAGCCGGAATGCAATTTCCGTATTTAAGTCGGTGGAGAAAACTCCCCGTCCTACTTTGTCATCGAGCTTAGATCCATCTGTGTAGATATTGTTGGCATTTGCTCTACTGTGGGGCAAGTTATCCCAGTCGCGTCTACTAGAGATATTGACGTCATAAAATTTCTGAAATGACGTAGTGGGTATACAATAGTCTGTAATTGCGGGAACCGCGTTTTGACGAGTTAGTATAGTAGAGTGTCCTGAGGTACCCGCGTTCCAGGCTTCAGACTCTCTTAATCTCAAGGCTGTAATGACAGACATAGACATCAAGTCTAGAGGAAGAAGATTTACTCGCTCAGAAATGTTGTCGTGCCAGAGTAGTTTTCTGTCCAGTACGAAGCCCAGGTTTATTCATACATAGGTGTTGTGAAATTCGCGGGACAAAATTGTCAAAATTGTTCTCGGTCATGAGTTCGATCTATCGGAATTCGTAAAAGTTTTGATTTTTTACAAATGATCCGAAAATTTTAAACCGACCAGCGTACGGCGGAAAAGACACCAATTCATATAAGAAACTCACTTTTTTAATTGTCGCCAGCAACAAAATCGCCAATCACAAGCAAAAGTGATATTGCTTCAGTTTAGCC
Organism: Lordiphosa magnipectinata; assembly: GCA_037044535.1. Lineage (NCBI taxonomy): Eukaryota > Metazoa > Arthropoda > Insecta > Diptera > Drosophilidae > Lordiphosa > Lordiphosa magnipectinata. Next base: position 328,758 of record JBAMBO010004050.1, read on the forward strand.
ATAAGCTTAATAAGAATAAAGAAATAGTAAACACGTTGCATTAGTCGGTAGTCTTTGTGCCTGCTGGTGCGGGAGGTGTGAGAACTCATCCCTCCTCGGAACATCTAATAAAAAGATTTTTTCTATCTTAAGAAAAAACTTTAACATATCCTGTCACCTTTACCAGCTATTGATTCTAATACCGATATACTCAAATGGTGGCACGAAAATTCATATAAATACCCAGAACTGTATAAATTATGGAACGTAGTATTAGCAGTTCCTTGTACAAAACTGTCGAGCGACTATTTTCTGGTCCATTAAATCCATTAAGAAACAAAACTTTAAGTTTAAACGCATTTATGATTCAATTTCTTTAAAATTTAAATGTATATTGAAGCCGGTAACCAAAACGATTATTTTATAGCCTAATCGCAACCGGACCGAAACAAAAACAGATAACCGTAATCGAAACAATTTGTTTTTAACAACCATAACCGATAATAAGCGATATTTGTTTCGGTTTTAATACGTGATTTTAAGTTAAGCCCCGCAATGGCTTTAAAATTATCAATTTCCCCCTTAATATATCTTTGAACTGTCAATATAAGCAGAGAACTTTTACAAATTCAATGCACAATGACCATTTTACAAACAAACATTGCTCCGCACTATTGCTTCCGGGGACCAAATGAAAAGGAGCGAACGAGAACGAGAGAGTGCAGCTAACCAAAATCTTTACCTTTCCTTATCTTTTCTAATACATATGTAATATTACACTGTCACTTTGTTCGACTGCTGGCAAGCTTAATTCGTTTAATTCGATTGAACTATCAGTGGAAAACAGTCCAAAACCCAAGTTTTTCAGAAATTTGCAGTGATCTACACGCTTATTTGATATTATGATAATTATGAAATTATGATAATTATGAAAATAAACAATATTTCCAGATCGTTTTGAATAATCAAAAGTAGTGCTAGCAGTACCGCCCAGCTTTTGAGCGTTTGTTTTCAGGAGTAAAATTTATAATAAATCCTCCTGTCAGGAGTCGCCTGCACTATCAGACTCCAAATGCTATTATGCTATTTAGATCTAATTACAATCTCGCTAAAGAAGTCATTTCTGAGTATAAACATTTGATTCATTAAGGTACACCACGATAAATAGTAAATACGTTGACCAATGCATATTTATCTAATTAATTAAACTTGACGTGAATAAAGTGGTTTCTTATCTTTTAGTTAAAACTTATTATAATAATCTGTGAAGTTGGTAAAAATACTTCTGTCAAAGAAATTCGAACTTAGTATTTTTACTGAATACATGAGATTCCAAATGGGGCCGCTTTTGTCTACAAGATTTGTCAAATTTTTATACTAATATCCGTAACTGTAACCGAAATCCGATACAGAATAAGGTTAATAACCGTAACCCGTACCATATCCTACAATCGGCCAAAACAGTAACCGTAACCCTAACCAATATTCGTTTCGGTTTTAATCTCTGGTACAAATTAATTTAATTTAGTGCGTTCGGGTTTCATAAATTGAAAACAATCCCCATTTTTTCCTTATTTTTTGTACTTACAAGATCCCGTCATTTCGAGCATTAGCTGTGATCGCTTATCCCCAATAGAATTCAATAGATCATTCATGGCCACCAATTCCTGTTGGGCCGCCTCGGGGCGCAATTTGCATGGACGCATTAGCCAATCCGAGACAGAGCTCTGTTGTTTCTTAACCCAATCCTGCAGTTCGGCGCGCTGTTTCTGCTGTTGCTCCAGTTCACCAACGGATGCAGTCAAACCACCCAAGTGGGATTGCACCTAGAATTTTAAATTTAAACATTTAATAATAGATTTCAGTTTTCGGTTTTAGTTTTAACATATCCATGCGGTTAGTTAGAAGCCCAGCCGTCACCTTAGGTGTGAGCAGGCTTACCTTAGCGACAAGTGCACTTAGCTTGCTCACGTGTCCGCTATTTAAGCGTACTATGCGACGATAGTTGCTTATACGCTCATGAGCAATGGGATCCAATAGCGCCTCGTTTACATCACTGAGCTCAACCTCAGCTTCAGCATCATCGTTAGTTGAGCTCTGAGCTTTCGACGGCGGTTGCTTTTTATCAAAGAGCAAAGCCAAAATAAAGCATAACCATAACAGGCAGGGGGTAGTGCATATTTCAAGAACAACAACAACAGTTACAGGGTTTGGAGGTGGTGGAGTCAACATAAGTTAAGAGCATGGTGAGGGGTGTTAGGTGGGTTTAAATAAAAAGTAAAATAAGAACAAAATCTTTGGTTAGCAGGTCAAAAAGTCAATCAAAATCAAAACTATAAAGCAATAGACGAAACTATGGTCCACATATGAATGCGTCAAGGCAGCAAGCTGGTTCGGTTTTTTGGATTCATCGAACCAGAACATGAATATACCAGTCCAGCTAAATCAGAGTTGCTTAGAATCAACGTGGACACCATTATAAATGAAGATAAAATTTGTGGAGCAATAAGAAGCACAAGAAATAGAAAGAGAAACCCGATTTTTGTTTGTGTGTGAATGTGTGTTCGCAGCCAACAATAAAACCTTCGCTCGGAGAGAAAGAGAAGAGAGAACATTTATGAAGTTGTTGTTGCACTACACTTATCCATAAGCTATGCGTGACATCCATTTGCGGAAAACAACAACGAATGTGCGGCGTGCGCATAGGGGCTGGGCACCCCTGATCTAAATTATTAAATTCTCAAACCGAATCACCTAAAAGTCGAACAAGTTTTGGTTATAGGAGTTAAAAAAAAAGGGTTCAAAGCGATCTTAAACCACGATTTGGGTTCTATTCGGATAGATTTGTAATCCCTTAAAATTGTTCCGAATTTTTATGGCCCTCAACTCCCGTTTCGATGTTTTAGTAAGAATTTATCAAGTGACTCTAACGTTCTCTTAATTACATAGTTTCGTCCACACTTTTAGAAAAGAAATTAAGTTTTGAACAAACTACAAATGGAATATAACAGTTCCCAAGGGCTTACCTGATCCAGCAGATCTTCCAGCTTGGCACGCACAATCAATTCACGTTCGGGTATGGCCTGCATGGCAGTCTCCAGTGGAGAACTTGGACGACTTATCGATGCAGTTGCTGCTTCACAGGCCTGCACAGCTGCTGCCAAGCGCGATTTCTCATTATTTAACTTATGTTGCATATCTTGGGCACACTTCAGCTGATTCTGGGCCAATTCCAAGCTAGTGGCTGGAGCATCCAATTCGGTTTGTATAATCGGTTCATAGGCCTCCAGATTACGCATGATGCTATCCAGTGTATCTTCGTACTCTTGGAATTTCGCCAGAGATTCGAGTAAACGATTTTTGATTTGCACTGAAGTTTGGAGAAGAGAATTGTAGCTATCCTGTATGTTTCTCAGTTGGGATTCGACGGTGGGACGTATGGAGGGAGTGCTGTGCTCATAGCGTTTTATTTGAGCCTGACCCTTGGAATTCAAGTCATCCAAATTGGTTTGATATTTCTGTATCTCTGCCAACAAGGCTTCATGTTGTTTGATTTGCTCCTGAGTCTGTTCTCGATTTGATATAAAGAGCGAATTGTGTGCCATGAGTTGGAAGGAGATTTGTAGTAACCATTTCTCAACATCCTGAAGACTTTGATGGTAGGCATTATAGTCAAGCATCTCTTGTTCGAGAGATTTAATGTGAGCGGCACAATCGTTTTTGAGTTTATCGCAACGAGATTGCAAACGATTGACGGCGTCCACTTCGGTGCCCAAATCCCGGGATTCCGACTGCAATTGCTCCAAGTCATTTCCCTTCTGTTTCAACTCATTGGCCAATGTCTTGTAACGTTCCAACAAAGTTTTCATTTCACTTAGTTCACCCTTGGTCTCGGGAGCTGCCTTAAGGGTCTGCTCGGTATCGTTTAGCCATTTTTCAAGCTTATCCTTATTGGCAGCAAAATCATTCCAACGATTTTGAGCTTGCTTAAGATCGCTCATCTTTTGTTTTACAGCCAGGCCCAAAGCATCCCAATCCTCACGTACTTTGGTCATCAATTCACGCAGTTTCTCTTGCTTGTCCTCGGGTGTGATATTTGAAGCTTTCGAGTAGGCGTCCTGAACCAGGGCCAGTAAATGTTGACCCTCGGGCAACCGAGAGGCCAGTGACTGTTGAAAAAGGAAGACAAATATTGATATATGTAAATCGTATTAATATAAAACTTAGCTTAAAATTAAAATGTAAAACTGGAGAGTTGAGTATGCGACACCTTAATAATAGAGGAAAGTTAACTTCGGCTCGACCGAAGTTTATATGCTCTTACAGCCTGCCAGTTTTATATGGGATCCGTACGATATATTCATCCGACTTTGATCAAACTAGATTATGCCTCTAGATCTTCTGGGTAGAGCAATCACCTGTAACACCGCTCTCAGGCTGAGAGAGAGCAGTCCCTGGAAGGATAGTAACTCTGGCCACTCCTCTATACTTCTGCATCAAGTGACGGTACCGTCAATGCTTGACTTGTGCATCCCAACAACAACGTTTACCACTATGTATAAAGTCACCAAACCGAGCGGGTCTGGAACTCAATGTCTCACTGCAAACCGAATGTCATCCATTTCTACACCGAAGGCTCCAAACTAAATGGACAGTTGGGAGGAGGAGTCTTCAGTCCAGAGCTTGGGATTAAAATATAATTTCGACTTCCTGAGCCAACCAACCTTCTGGAAACCCTCACAATCCAAGAAAGTAAGGTATACATTTTCTCAGATAGTCAAGCTGCCTTAAAAGCCCTTGACGGTTATATTAACAATACCAAAACTCTTACGGAGTACCGCAGATCACTTAATGAGATGGCTCAGCACTTTGCAATTAATCTCGTTTGTGTGCCTGCAACATTGAAGGAAACGAGATGGACGACATCCTCGCTAGACTTGGCACCACCACTCAGCTCCTACCGGATAAGAGCAACATAGGGGTGCCTCTTGCGACCTTTCAGCTACAAACAAAGGAAACTACCCATCGAATAACCATGAATCGATGGCAAATCATTCCCACATGTAAAGTTTTTAGACTTACATGGCCTACTCTTAATGTTAAAAAATCTAGGGCGTTACTCCGTCAAGAAAGAGTGAACATTTCCCTATTAGTAGGGGATCTTACTGGACACTGCCTAATAGGAAGACACGCCGCTAGGCTCAGCATCAGACACAATGACATCTGTCGAAGCTGCAATTCAGTGGATGAGGAGGAGAGTATACAACACCTCTTCTGTCATTGTTCAGCTCTTAGCAGAAGGCGACTCACAGTTTTGGGTCGATCTGTCAGACCTCTCTGAAATAGATCTTGCTTCTCTGCTCAAATTTGTGTTATTTTCTAAATGGTTTAACTCCATCTACAGCATAGAAAGAGTTATATGGTAACATAACGGGCCTTCATTGGCCTAAGTGAATAAATGGGATTCTCCCATTTCAACCATTGCAACCTAACCTAACCTATATTGAAAACAAAAAAGTTGCTTTAACAACTCAGCTCGTCATGCTGATCAAGAATGTATATACTTTATGTGGTCGGAAATGCTTCCTTCTATGCGTTACTAATATCTGGACAATTTTAATATATCCTCTGAAAGGCTATAATTATAAAATCTATTATTATGAAGCTATATGAACAACAAGAATTTTCAGCTAAACCGTTTATTACACATCAATGATTTTGCTCACGTTTTCTTTCACAAAAATCTATTGCTTTAAATCCGGCTTAGGACTAGATTTCGCAAAATATTCTCGGTCTTTGATTTAAACTATGTTTGGAGAAATAAATTTCTGAACGGACTTTTTCTAGGCTTTGGGTGCGTTTCGAATGAAAAGCTAATAGCCTATTTCCACCAAAGAAATAAAGCATCATTTCTAGAAATGACAAGAAATGAAGAAAATTATATCGTTTCTTCCATACGATTTGACTTTTCATTTCATTTCTTAAAAACGATGGCATTTCCCACGAAGAAATTTGTTTTTTGATGTGAAACATCTTTAATTTCGGTACGGAAGATTTTAGTAGGAGTAGGAGCGACGCTGACGTCTTTCATATTTTGTGTTGTTGTTTTGTGGAGTGTCCAGGAACACACACACTCATGGGAAAGCCGTGGGGGAGCCGTGACTTAACAGTGATTTAACAGTGACTTAACAGTAAGTAAACAAGGACTTAACACGGACTTAACAGTGACTTAACTGGGTCTTAACAGTGACTTACCATTGACTTTACAGTGACCTAACAGTGACTCAACAGTGGGGGAATAGTGGGTGAAGAGAGAGTTTTAATTTATTTCTATGTTTTGCTATTTCAAGATTGAAATTATTATTTCTGACTGTTATTCCTTTGCGACTGTTGTTTTCATTGATCTATGGAACATCACCATAAACAAGACTTACAAAAAAAATAGAAAAAACACAGCAGCAAGTGATCTTGTTTTTGGTATTTCTACTCCCTTTAAGTTTTCTTCTTTTGAAAGATTGCCATTGCTGATTTATATACCATTAAGAGAGCTTGTGATTTTGAAAATAAGCTCTTAAATAAGCATCATGTTTCACATCAAAGCCTCGTGAGTGTTGACGACACTCCCACACTTTTTTTTTTAAGTACTCGCTACTAGAGACCAATACTCGTTACTCACTGAAAACAGAAAGTATCATCAACTGTTGATTTGAATTTAAATAGTAGGCCCTATTTTGTTTAAAATATAAATTAGTAAAGCAAAGTTGTGTATTTAACTTTCTGCTGATAATTCAGCATGATACAAAAAAATGGAAGGTAGTGCAATGCGTCGCTTTTCAAAACAAAAATTCCATTGTGTGAAATTGAGCAAGTGTTTGCACTACCTTGTATTCATTGTATCATGATAATTCAGGGCGATAACAATGCGTTCGCCCGGCGAAATTGCTTTACTGTCGGGACTAAACTATAAGAAATGATGCTAGTGGAAGCGGACTATAACTTAAAATCACATTATCAAGCTTGCATAAGGCTTTTACTGAGAACGACAGAAAATTCCTTTCGTCACAGTATTTCACGTAAATAGAAACACTTTCTAACAGCCCATGAGCATCAAAGTAAAGCCAAGGTGTTTCTATTTATATGAAATACTGTGACGAAAGGAATTTTCTGTCGTTCTGAGTGCGGGGCTATATGAGAGAATTAGACGGGATTTACACGATGTCAAGTTTTCTCAGTAAGCGAGACATACAAGTGTGATTCTAAAAATGTTGTTCAACAAATCTACCAGAATGCCTATGATTTTCAAGCCTACTATGAAAACTTCATGAAGTTTGCTTTTCATCGCGTAAATCCCGACTTATTCAGACTTGTTTGTGGCAGCAAGCCAATTCAAAAGAAATCCTGATCAATAAAGTTTCACAACCAATATTAAAATTGTCAGCTAATCTATCTATCTAAATTATCCACTTACATTGACTGTATCCAACTTCTGTGCTATAATCGTGGCGTCACCATCAATGCTACAATCATTCAGCACTTCCAGGGCTTTCTCTATCCAGGCATCCATTTCCTTTTTGTAGTTCAAGAACTCGGTATGATCGGATAGATTCTTTTCGATCTTAGCCACCAGACCCTGGGCAGAAGTCAACAGTTTGGTGTAATTAGCCTGAGTCTCAATGGTTTGATCACGTATGCGTGTGCAGGCACTCTGTTCCATGAGAAGTTCACAATTATCATTGAGATCCTCCACATTATCCTTTTCAGCCAAAACCTCGTCGAGTAGTTTCTATGGGAAGGAAATAAGACTTTAGTTTCAGCTTTAAAAGTTGGGTCATATTAAAGCATAATAAGCAGGTGTTTTGCGCAAACTAAACGTGACAGCAGCAGCTTAGTATCATGAACTAGTTTTTTTAAGCTTTTCTTTTTGTTTCAGTGTGTGAGCGAACTAGAAAGAATGGCGATTTAGACGATAAATCGAACTTTAAGTAGTTTTTCAAAAGTTTTTCACAGATCTTCATAAAGTTTGCTTCACTGTGTAAATATCGATACACAGAAAGCGAGCTAGAGAAAAGAGCAAATACTGCTGTGCTGCTGCTGCCTCGTTTAGCTAGTGCATTAGACCAAGTGTCTTGTGTAAATGTTTAGACTGAAATATTAGCATATGTTGATACGATATTAGTTTTTCAATTTTGTTATTTGATTGGTGAACTACATTTCGGGTGAGATTAGATTTTAGTACAATTTCGGTTAGCAGTGCGTGCGAGACAGTTGTTGGCGTAGTTGATTGTTGGGCTTACCTTGGCATTGACCAAATCTTCGGTAGTTTTGTTTTCGCCTTCTTGAGATTTGGTAACGCGCTTGCTCATTGTATCGATCCATAAATTAATCTTATTAAACTTCTGCAAGAACGATTGCCAGGCGGCCAGACATGATTCCAGACCGTTGCGCGCATCACGCGACATGGCCTGCAGGGTTTCCCATTCGCCAGTCAAATGCTTGATCTCCTGGCCCACATTGTCTTGACCCTCAGTACCACTGGTGGCTATAACAGCCTGGCTAAGCTCTTCGCAGGCATCAAGCAAAGATCTACCCTCAAGCGAGGTGGCTTGTATATCACCCAACCGATTGAGACGATCCTCAACCTGATCTTTCTCACCATGACAATCGGCGCATTGTTCCACTTCGATGCGGGTGCGACGCAGCCAATCTTGTAGCTCATTATACGCTTGCTTGTATTTCTCATGGCTATTGACTTGGTTCTCCAGGTTTTCAATTATTTTATTGACCTGAGCCTGCAGTTCTTCGAACTTGCTTAGACCAGGCTGGAAGTCATTCCTGTCCAGACTGTTATCTTCACTAATGCGCACATTAATGCGTTCCACTATATCGCTGTGGCCATTGATATCACGCTGAATCACACGATATTTCTCCAGAGCTGCACGCTTCTCACTTAAGTCGTTCAAATAATCTTCACTGGCTTGCACACTCGGTTCAATGTCCTCTAACCATTCAAGCAATATCTTGTACAGCTTGAAGATTTCCTCTAGCTGGGCCAAACGATTGGACAACTTCTGACGCACTTCATTGAGATCCAATAAGAGTTTGTCAAAGTCTTGCTTGAGGGATTCGGTATCCTCTTGTATCTTGGCGGCACCATTTTGTTCGGTATTCATGATGACCTTCTCTTTGAGTTCCAAAAGATAGCGCAGCTTATTCTGACCCGTCTCAAAACCTTGTCTCAAGTTCTTAACGGTATTTAACTTGATCTGCACCTCATTTAGGGTACCAGGAATATGCTCACACTCGGCCAGTTTTTCGCGTGTCTTCTCAATCCAAGACTGACACTCTTCGTACAACGAATGATGTTGCTGGTGCTCTTGATAATGCATTTCTAGACGACGCATTACCTCCTTGGCTAGGGTAAGCAAAGCATTATACTTCGTAGTCAGTTGCATGATGGCATTACTTATTCTGGTATCTGAACAGGTCTCCAATAAAACCTGAGCCTTCATATTCAGATGATCCAAGGTCTTCTGCCAGTCGAACAGGGTTTGTAGATGTCCCTGGAACTCTTCTAGGACCACCTTCTTTTGGGTTAAACTATCCTGCAGTTTATTGTAAGACTGCACCAAAGCTTCGGTCTTGGTAAGCCATTCCAAGGCTTCGGTATATTGATCCTGATAGTCGGACCATTTAACAATACCCACTTCCAGATAATCCTTGGCCTTATTTAGAGCCTCCACGTAAGCATCAAATTCTTCTTGTAGCAGAGCCACCTCCTCTTCGATGATGGCACAATCCTCTGGTTCAGCTGTACGACAGGCGATTTCGCCCTGAGCCAAAGCATTCTGTAGTTTCTTTGAACCCTCGGGAACTTCACCCTGCAATATCTTCAATTGATGGGTTTTCTCTGCCAAAGCTTGCTTATCGCCCGTGGGTTCAGAGCACTTGCTAAGCCTCTCCTTGGCATTACGTAGCCAAGTGGCAAACTCGTTACCAGCATCGATCAGGGATTGATAACTTTCAATGGTATTCTTTTGCTTCTCATACAAATCCTTCGCTTGTTTGGTCAGATTTTCATATTTATCTGAAATTTCGGTAGCTGGCGCGCCTTGCTGTAGATCAGAGGCTTTGGATGCCACCGACTGTATCATGGGTTCAAAGGAGACTATATCCTGTACTATATTATTGGTCTGACGCAGATTAGCCTTGCGTTCGCTCAGACCACTACTGAGACCCGGTTGACCACGCTTGGACTTGATAATCTTCTGTTCGCAGGCTTGTTGAAGCTTCGCCTCGCGATCAGTGATCCATTGTTGCAGCTGTGAGTAACTGGAACTGTAATCGGCCCATTGCAGGAGATTGGTTTCCAGCTGTACCTTAGCGGTGGACATTTTCTTAACCAAACGATCCCATTCGGTTTGTAGATCTTTCATTTCTTGATTAATCGCCTCGCGTCCATCGGAGCGTGTATTACGTATAATCTTCTCTCCGTTATTGATGGCGGTATGCACTAGATTTTGTCCCACTTCACGATTACGTATCAGATCTTGTATATGCTCGAGACGACGTTGTAAGGCTTCCTTAGACCCAGCACCTTCACCGGCGGATTGTATGGCTGACTTAGCATTGGCTATCCAATCCTTGGCTGATTGCATATTAGTGTCATATTCACGGTGTTGATCACGATTGGTTTCCACTTTCTTAAGCACATCCTTGGCCAGATTTACCTGAACTTGATAGACCGAACTCAGGTGTCTTAGCTGATTATTGACATAGGTGTCCAGATGGGATTTGAGTAAGCCCGCAGCGGATGCATTGAACTTTTCTATATCTGCTTTGCCCTTCTCCAGTCTGGACATTACCTCACGCATGTCCGTCACCTGACGCTCTTTCTCTGGTAAATTGGAACATAAGTTAAGCTTGTGATTCTTAACGAGTATATCGATTTGTTGCAGCCACTCCATGAGACGTTCATACTCCTCTTTATATGCACGCCATTGTACCATGGTAACTTCCAAGTTCTCTTTCTGTTGATTGATTTCACGGAACAAACTCTCGAAGCTATCACGTAGGGCGCGTATATCATTGCGTATGATCTCTTGACCCTGCGTCGATGTACTTGCTAAAACCACTTCGCCGGTATGTACCAAATGTTCCACCAATAGTTCACCCTGAGCCTGCTTGTTCAACAAAGCCTCGGTGGCCTGAACTGCATTCTCAATGGCCAATTTATCGCTGAGGCTGCTCTGTTTCAAGGCAGGGAACTTCTCGCGTGCACGGCTTATCCAGCTAACCAGATCATCGTACGCTTCCTTAAATAAGCGATGATCTCTATATTGATCCTGACGATCGGATAATAGTTTCTGGGTCTGGGCAAAGAGCTGGTCAAAGTTATCCAAGACTTTTTGGGCCTGGTAGGCGGCCTGACTCTGTTGACCACTGGCAATCATTTCCTTAGCTTGAATCTTTAGGGCATCTACGTCTATTTTCTCAACCCTCACTTTTTCTTCCGTAGATTTAACACGATCCAGTTGGGCACGTTTTTCAGTCATGGTAGTCTGTGGCTCCAATAATTCCTTGAGTAAGTCCTCCAACCATTCGTTGAATTTTCTGACATTCTGTACTTGGTCCAAGAAACCAGACCATTGGGTAATAGAATCATCTAGATTAGACTTGACATCCATGATGCGAAGGGCTATACCAGACCAAAGATCCTGCAAGTCATTGAGTTCCTTATTGATAGACTCATGTCCAGCTGGAGCTGTATTTGCCAGTACATGTTGAGCCTGCTCTAGTATTTTCAGAACTCGAGCAGATCCCTCGTCTTTGAGTAGTATCACATCCTGTATGGTGGCTAGTTTTTTATCCAGTTCTTTGGGACTCATCGAAGACATGTCCGAGCAGTAGTCGAGTTTCTCTTTAATATCATTGATCCACGATGAACAATCGGATAGGGAATTATCAAAATCCTCGTGGGAGCTAACATATTGTTGCCAGCGGTGATTGAGGTCCTTAACCTTATGGAAGATTTGCTGATATTTGGTGACCAATTCCGGACCTGAGGCACGAACTTGCAAAGTTTGAGCCTTTTCGGTGACATTGTCTACTTCCAGTTCCTTAGCTCGTACCTCTCCTTGAAGCTTCTTAAGAGCCTCCAATTGGTTACGCTTCTTGGGTAAATCTTCTTTCAAGTCTATGGCATGTAGATTATTGTCGGTATCCCTAATCCAGGTCAGACACTGGTCACGTAGTTGTTCATACTCTGCCCAGTGTTGTAGACGTGCCTCAATGGCCTCAATGGTGGAAGTAATGGCTGCCAAAAGACCTTCCCATTCCTGTTGTGTGGTATCGATTTGTGATTTGATATTCACTTGTCCTACTTGGACAGTACCCGGTATGACCTTTTCCCCCAAGGCGCGCACTTGATCCACGCGTGGGAACTCATCGGCCAAGCTAGCCTGAAGATTCTTCAGACGATCCAGATTGGTGTGCAACGAAATTTGTTCCAAATCTAAATCACCCCAGTAATGTACCGTATTCTGGGTGGCGTCTATAAACTCTTGAGCGTCCATCACCGCCTTGGAGTATTGCTGATGTGCGCTGACTATGCTTTCGTAACGTTCCACAAAGCTCTGTGCACGCTTCTGTAGCTTGCCATACCGTTCGTTTATTTCCTTGAGAATATTCTCCACTTGTTCAGTTTTCTCGGGCAAATTGGCGGCTATTTCCTGTAGATTACCCAGCTCAACTTGGTGATTATGTATATCATTCAGAATATCGCGATAGCACTGCAGCTTGGTGCGTTTCTCATCCAAGGTGGTCTTCAATTCTATGTCAGCGGGTAAAGCGTTTTCGGTCTCCACCAACCAATTTTTCAACTTGTCGGCTATCTCATCAAAGCCAGACCATTTGGATATCTTATCCTGAATCTTTCTAGCTGTACTGGCTATGTTATCGAACAGCTGATCGAACGTCAAGTCGTCCAGCTGACTGCGTATGGCTTCTCTTCCCTCAGTGGCGGTTGAGCCATAGCACTTTTCACCCAATTCCACCGTGCTATTCAACAATTGGGTGGCCGTGGGTTGCTGGGCCAAGAGTTCGTGTATAACCAACTGTTTCTTCAGTAAATCGTCATGGGAAGCCACAGAGCTTAAGTCACTACAATCTTCAAATCGAAGCTGAGCATTAGCCAACCAATCAGCGCATTGCTTGTACTTATCATTGAAATGGCCATGATCTTGTACAGCCTGTTCACATTTCTTCAAGATTTCCTTAGCTGTGGCTTGTATCGACTGGAAACGTGAAGATACTTGCTGTACATTTACCGCTATACGCGTCTCCCCCGAACTTTGTACCAGCTCCGAGGTATCATCTTTCATTTTATCGAAATCTGCTTCATTTTGACGGAGATTTTGAGCCAACGATTGGAAACGACTTAGCTGATCTTCCTTTTCTTCAAAGCTAGATTTCAGGTTGTAGTTCTTCAGGGCATTCTCCGCCTCAGCCAACCAATTGATGAGACGATCCAAGTTAATTTCATAGTCCTGCCATTGCTGAAGGCGTTGTTCCAGACCACTCTTGACATCGCTCAGGGAGGCACCGAATTTCTCGAAATCTGCCTGAAGATTGGACAAATCGCGAGTCATGGCTTCTTTAGAACGTGCAGGTATATGCTGAGCCTGTTGTTCTATATGGGCTTCTAGGGACTTAAGCTTGGCTACGCCTTCGGGTAGAGCATCTTGGATTTCATTGATCTTTTGCAGACGTGCTTGTAAGGCGGCCTTATTGCCTGAGTAATCGGAATAGCCGGTCAAACGATCCCATAGATTCTTTTGATAATCCTGTTGAGCTTTTTGCAGTTCACTGAACTGCTGATACACCTCAAAGGCTTGATCAAGCTGGGCAACCAAATTGGCACAATCCTGACTTACTTTTTCATAGCGCTTATTAACTTCACTCACAGCTGGGCCGATATCTTCTTTGGTGCTAAACAGAGCAGCCGCCTTTTCGTTGACTGCCTCCACAATGCGCTTGTGTGAGTTGATATCCTGTTGGGTGGCCTTGTACTTGTACAACTTGGAGCGTATTTCCTGAGCGCTGGTCCAGCTGGAAGGATTTTCGTTACTGATTAATTTCTCCACCTGATCCAACCAGTTGACAAGTTGAGTAAGTATATCCTGATAGCTAGAAAGCTGCACCGACTGAGCCTCTTGACGTTTCTCCAGCTGACGTATACCCTCATCTAGTTTATCCCAACGATCGCGTATATCACGCAAGTCCTTGCGTATTTTCTCTCGTCCCTGCGTGGAAGTCTCGGGCAGAGCCTTTTCTCCAGCGGCATTCAAGGCAGCGAAGAGACTCTCGGCTTGTTCTTTCTCTGACAACAAAACTTCAAGAATGGGCGCCTTTTCCAGCTGTGTTTCGATGGGTTGCAGCCACAGATCCACCTCATTGTATTTATCCTGATAGTACTGATGATCATCCGCTAAATTGGACCAACGATTAACCACTTCTTTGCTCAAAACAAGCAGCAATTGATAACGGTTGGTTATTTGGGTGGTCAATGTCTTTAGACGATCTGCACCACAATTGTTGAGTAAAGCATGGGCTGCATCACCAAAGGCATCAATCTCCTTTTCTTTTTGTAAAATCAATTCCCGTTGTATCTTGTACTTCTCCAGCTGTTCCAGCTTCTCATGCAACGTAGATTTTAGTTGCTGTTCGCGGAAAACGGCCTCCGCCTGACGACACCATTTGGTTAGTTCTTCCAGCACTTGCTCGAACTTATTCCACTGAGCCAAAACATCTTGTTGCTTTCCTTCTATACCCTCGATATCATCAAAGTGACTCTTTAGAGTAGTTTCCAGTTCATCGATTTCCTTTTCCAAGACCTCCGTGCCCTTTTCGGAAGTGGTGGGCTTTACCTGTTCATACTGCTTACGAATGTCGCTAATGAGTTTCAAAGCTTGCGGCTTATTCTGGGCCAATTGTCCAAGAGTTTCGATCTTGCGCTTAATATCTGCCTTTTCGCCATAAGCATCATCACATTCCAGCAGTTTGGCTTTCTCATTGGAGATCCAGGTTTTGGCCGAGCTTAATGCATTGTTCAAGTCGTTGTGCTTCTGTACGCATTCCTCTAGATTGTTGAGAATCTCATCAGATTTCTGTACTATATTTTGGAACAACTGCTTAATGGACTGTAGATAGACATTCAGCGAGTTGTCTTTGATTTGATCTACCAAAATCTGAGCCTTATCACAAACATTATCCACCAAAACATTGTGGGTGGTGATCTCTTGATGGAGTAGCTTGTGGTTCTGTAGTTGAGCTCGTTTCTCTTGAAGGGTGGTCTTGAGTTCGGTATGACTTTGCAGGGCCTTGTCCACATCCTTCAGCCATTTGGTTAGTTGATCCTGAGCAATGCTAAACTCATTGAACTGTAAGAGACACTGATCAATCTTTTGGCTGGCCGAGTTCAAGTCATCTGTGTAGTTATCCCATAGGGTACGCAATGATCGTAGTTGTTGACGTATGATCTCACGTCCCTCGGGGCTGGTATGACCATATAGCTTTTCACCACGATCGATGAGACCCTCAAAGAGTGTGGAGTCGGTAATACGTTTGTCGGACATTTCACGCAATTTATGCTGTTGATCTTGTAAAACACTCTGATCACCCACTATTTCGTTTGATTTGAACAATTCATTTGCGGCTGTTTGTAGACTTTGCTTAAACAATTCGTAATCCGTGTCGAAACTTTCGTGATCCTTTACATAGTTAGAGTATTTGGCCAAGGATTCTTTGCACAAATTTTTCAAAGTCTGATAACGTGTATTTAGACGTGATAGTTTCAGATTCAAGTCAGTTTCACCCTCTATTTCGCGACCTTGTTCCATGAGCTGATTGATGGCCAAACCACGCGAATCTATCTCCTTTGTCAAGTCTTGAAGCTGCTTGAGATGAGCATTCTTGGCCTCTGCAGTGCTTTTAAGATTCTGATTCTTGACCACTGCCTCCACCTGTTTCATCCATTTATCGAGTTCTTCTATGATCGAATCAAATTCATCCCATTTCGAGCATAGTTGCTTGAGTTTAACCAACGAATCCTCACACAAAGTCATAAAGTCTAACCAGGCGTTCTGAGGTTCTTCGAAACCTTTCAGTAAAGCAGGATGACCGCTGGGATGGGTTTGTGTAAGCACAGTCTGTAAGAGTTGATGACAGGTTTCAAATATGGCATCACCCTCCGGTTTATGCTGTAGCAGATTCTCCACCACTATGAGTTTTTCTTCGGCGCCCTCCTTTTCAAATGTGGTTTCATTCAGAATATCAATGGCCTCTGATTTGATAGTGTTTAGCCAGTCTTGCGCCTTTTCCAAGACCTGATCATACGCCTCATGCTTAACCACCTGATTGCCCACGGTTTGTAGGCGTTCATTTAACTTCTGGGAAAGCGTGTTGTATTCCTGCAGGGACTCATCTGTCTTTCGCTCGGATTCATCATCACACAGGTTTACAGCCTTATCATGCAGCTGCTTGAGAGCATTCTTATGTAAAGTGATCTCCTGTAGTTGCGTTTTATAATTCTGTAAGGCCGCCTTCTTGGTGGCCAAAGTGGGATAGAGTTCGTCACCGGCTGTGATCTTAGCCTTGGATTCATTAAGATAGTGTGAGACCTGAGTGTAGCTTTCTTCGATGGAAGTCTTTTGAATGAGTACCCCTTCAACTTGTTGCATCAAAGCATTGGCCTCATCTCTTAGGTAATCATACTTCTCCCTCATTTGACGCAGATCGGCACGTATACGTTCACGATTTTCAGGTGAGACGACGGGATAAAGACCTTCACCGATATCCACGGCATTATTAAGCAACAACTGGCCATTGTCAAAGGTCTTAAGATAGTTTTTAATAGTCTGCAGCTGCTGAGCAGTAGCTGAGCTGGATCCAGGAGAGCCCATACGTGCTAGTTCCTGGAACTCTATCTTGGAATCACCCAACCATTCATTGAATTCCTTGGAGGCCTTGCTGAAATTGTTATTCGCTAATTGGGCACCACGTATTTTGTCCATGTGCTGGGCTAGACTTTTGGATACGGTTTGATAGCGTTGCACTAAATGATTGACAAATTGTCCAATACGTGCCTCCGGATTCTTTTCAATCAGTTGTTGAGAAGTTTGCTCCAGATTACTGATAATTGGTTCGTGGGCCAAAACATCTTGTTGTAGTATGGCCAGCTCCTGCAGTTTCTGGGGTACTTCGGGTAGATTCACCTGATTGCTGGTCTCGGCCTTGAGACGGCCCTCCACATCGCGTAACCAGTTGGATATCTGCTCATTGGATTGTTCGTACTGCGACCATAAATCCACATTTTCATCTAAGACTCCACGTATCTTATCGAAACTATCCTGTAATGCCTGCATATCCTGGTTAAGTAGTTGAGCATCTTGCATAAGTTCTGACAGATTCTGAGGTGTTTCGACAGCCCTTAACATGTCCAGAGACTTGAGAGTTTCGGCGTGCCTAGCCTTGCAATCGTCAATGCTTTTGCCTACTTCTTGCAATGAGGATTTCTTAACATCCAGATTGTATTTATCGCTCGTGGATTCGGGCTGACACCAGTTGACCTTCTCACGTTGAGTGGTGATCAGACGCTTTAGCATGCCCACCTTATCGGCATGGAACTTCTTGAGGAATTGCAACAAAGAACTTTCGATCTTCTTGGCATACAAGTCCACATTCTCGTAACGTTTCTGTACATTGTTAAGCTCCTTGGGTATGATGGACTCATTAAAGGTAGGATAGAGATTACGTAGTTCATCTACGTTCTGTTTGATATTATCAATCTCATTGCCACTTTGTTCCAGCTCAGCACGTATAGCACGGCACTGAAGTAAACGTTCCATTATTTTATTATTATCACCCGACATGTCATCGCATTTAATGAGTTGTTCACGTAGTTTGCTGACTTGTTCACCGGCTATTTTGGTACGCTTACGTAGCTCCTGTTCCTGTTCATTAAAGGAAGATGTAACGTTATTTAAACGTTCCGCATTAGACTCAACCTCTGCGAATTGTGCGTGAAGCAGTTGATTAAGAGCACTCAGTACTGGTATGTCTGTACCACTATTGATTTTGATCAAATCTTGAGTTTTCTCTAGAATAGTGTCTTTAAGCGCCTGATAAGAGGGTAGTTCGGTGCGATATTTACTCAAACGCATGGGTCCAAATTCAATTTCGATGGAGTTGTCGGCTGCATCGCAAAGACCCTGATTCGTTTCACTTAGCCAAGGTAGCAGATCTTTTTTAGCATCTTCTATCTGCGACCAGATCACCGCTTCTGTCTCATAAACATGAGCATTCTTGGCCGTCTGATCGTATAGAGCCTGCCAGTGTTGCTTAGCCGAGCCTACTTCTAGTGGTATCTCCTCGGGCAGAGGTTCATTGATGGAACCAAACAGTTTCGATACATTATTACCACGACGTTCCAGCTCATCCAGATTAAGTTTAGACTTGCGCAGCTGTTCCAGGGTTTTACGTGTCTTTTCCGACGCCTGATGAAGCTCGGTTTCATCACGTGGCTGTTGTGGTATAGCATGGTACAAATCTTCGGCTTTCTTAAGCTCTTTGGAGAATCTGTCCTTGGACTCGGCATATTCACTTAAAGCCTGACTGATGAGATTATATTTTTGTATGCGATCTGCAATTTCGTTTTGTAACGAGTCATAATTCTTGTCGAGTACCAACAGACTTTCCTGTATAGCTGGCATGCTGGCTATATCTTCACGCATCAACAAAGCACCCTCATCGTGTATACGGTTCTTGAGCTCTGCCTGATATTTTAAAGCCTCATTCAAAGCCACTAGATCTGCGATGATTTGATCGATATTCTGCAAAGTTGGATGACGTCTGAGTATGTCGTCTAGTTTAGCACGATTCTCCTGCAGGGCCTGACCAAAGTTATGCTCCAAAGCATGGAACTTGTCCTTACGCACCGTCATTTGCTGGATTTGCTGTTGCTGATTCTGAGAACGCAGTTTTAGATTCTCCAGTTTATTTTCCAAATCGTTGACCAATTGAGTGGCTATCAACGGACGTCGCGACAAGGCATCCCTCAGCTGTATGGCGGGATTTTCATCTATTTCCTTAGCCTGTCCCTTCCAGTAGCTTAGACCCTGACCCAGCTGATCAATTTCTTCCACCACTCGCTTGAGCTCTTCGGCAGAAGGACCTTCGGCCTTGTCCAACTGATGTTTAAGGTAATTCAGATGCGATTCCGTATCATTTTTCCAGCCCAAAAGTTCGGTCCATTTCTCTAGTGCAGTCTTCTTTTGCAACATATTGGTTTCTAGATTCTGATAGTTTACCACCAAGGCAGTATAGGCATCATTTAGGGCATTGGATTCTTCTGGCGTAGCACCCAAGGCCAACTCTTTGACCTCATCATAGATGGCATTAAAGCTGGGTTTCTTGTCCGCGTGCTCTTGGAGTAGCGCATGTATGACGTGGAGACTGGTTTCCACACGTTCCGGATTGATTTCCTCCACTTGGGTCAGCTGATTACGCAGTTGTTCCATCCAGTTGGAGAAGTTTACTAGCTTGGCATTGAAATCTTGCCGGGAAATGATGGCATCCGAGACCTCATTAATATTTCCTCGGGTAACCTCGGATAACTTGTGAAGTTTAGCCTTCATTTGATTGACACGGTCCTTGAGAGCCACAGCTCCTTCGGGTGCCAAATGTAAGCTAATCTGATCGGCATTCTGACCCAAGGTCACCAGTTTGGCCTGCTGCTGAGAGATTTCGTTGTTGAAGGACTTCAACTTTACCAGCTCCTTCTCCAGTTTATCTATATGTGGGGTACTTAGTACGGCAGGGCGCTTACCCATAACCTGATCACCCTGATTAATCCAATCCTCTAGCTTATTGGCCTCCTGGTCGAAAGACTTCCAATTGGCCACCAATTTCTCCAGTTTCACGGTCGCCTGTTTGGCATTCTCATGCACCGCCGTCCAACGGGAGTGCATGGCATCTAACTCATCGGGGGCATTGGTTTTGCATAACATTTTATGACTGATATTGGATATGCCATGGAGCTTGTCCAATTGCCCCTGGCATTGTGTTTCAAATTGTTGGGCATTTTGTTGCAATGCAACGGCTTCTTCAAGGGTGATGGGTTTAGAAACTACATTATTTACCTTGACTTCGCTTTGCTCCACGGCGGGCTTGATTTGTTGCAGACCAGCCTGGAATTGCTGCCAGTTGACAAGGTCCTCCTGCACGGCCTGGGATTGATGATCAACATTGCGATTGATGGCACTGAGAACTTCTTGAAGTTTGCTAATCTCGCCCTTGAGACGCTTCGACTCGGCGATGTTGCCCTCCTTGGGAGCCAGCTCGGAGGCATCGGCAGCTAGTAGATCCAGTTGCTTCATGCGTTCGCCTAGCATACGCTTAAAGGATTGCACTTTAACCACACGTTCCTCGGGCGTTAGGTCTTCAGACTGCAAGGCCTCGATATTCTTGGGCGCCACCTTGTTGGCCCATTCCTGGAGTTCAGCGAGACGAGTCTTGTAGTTGTTCCATTTGGCACTGTAGTCTTCCAGATAGCCCACACGATCTTTGACATGCTCCATGGTATTAAAGAACATCTTCTCCACCTCGGTCACCTCCTTCTCCAGTATGGGGCGTTTATCGGCAGCCGCCAGAGGAGCCAATTCGGATTTCAGAGCATGCAACTTGGGCAACAGTTGGTGTGAAGCCTGCTGCAGTTGCACATTCAAGTCCCTCTTGGACTTTAGATCTTGACTCACATTCTTGGGATCGGTTTGGAGTGGTGTCAAAGCTCTCAGCTCCGTTTCCGCTGTCTGCAGCATGGAGAAAATATCGTTCTTTTGATCCACAAACTCACTCCACACTGCCTGGGTACCCTTCAGGGCCTGCAGTTTATCTGATGTTTCAGTGTAAGCCTGATTCCAGCCCGTCTCTAGATTCTTGACTTCATGATTGACAAAAGCTGGTGCATGTACATCCTTGCTTAGATCACGTCCACGTTGGAGCATGGACATGATATGAGGACGCTGATGATCGAGCTGATGTATGGCATACTGTTGCTCCTCAATCAAGCGATTGACACGTTCCAAACTATCCGGGGCTGGTATATTGGCCGTCTGATCCTTGACTTTGGTTAATAGGCACACCACCTCGTGGACCTCACGACGATAGGTGTAGCATTTGGAGAAGACCTCCGTTTTGACCATGGTTATCTCAATGGTGGGTATGAGGTTCTTATAGCGTGCTATCAAATCCTCCAGTTTCTTTTGCTCCAGATTGGCCTCATCTTCGGTAGCATAGCTGAGCAGAGAGTCAAGGGTTTTGACCAGCCATTTCATGTCCTCACGTTTATTATCTGCATCTTGACAGATTTTCTGTGAATAGGAAAAAGAGTGATTAGTGATCAGACATCAACTTTTATGAGAAAAAAATAGACGCTGAATCAAAGGTTCGTCAGTGATCAATACGAGGGCTGCTATTTATATTCTGCTTCACCATAAAAAATGTTAAATGCAAGACCGAAAACCTTTCCAAATGAGGGCTGATTTCTGTACTGAACCCACCTCAGAGTTTTGTCACTGCCGTGGTCCAATAGAGGCGTTAAGCGCCAGATGAATCTGCTGGAAACTTCATTGCGCAACAGATTGCAATTGATCGCTTACTTACTTCAAGATTGTCAGAACTCAAAAATTACGATTGTGTTCCATATGGCGCATAAATTTCATTTTAATATCTTTCAAACTGTTCGAGTATTATTTGACAGATAAATTTTCATGTTCCAACATTTCATGTTTCCGGCGCTCATTGCTACGTCCCTTTAGTATTTTGAACACACAACGAAGAAGTAAAGCTCACAAACAATTGTCATCTATCATGATAATCTAAGCTCAATTTAAATTTAGTTAATCCCAACTCAAACGAAAATTGAGAGCAAATTTCGCCTTTTTTAAGAACTTTCGATTTCTACCATCCGTTTTCATAATAATCAAAATTCATTATTCAATTTTTAAAATCGACCGATTTGTTGGACCGTATGATCTACACCTCCTATTTACCTGACCGTTCGATGAACACCTTCTAATTACCCGAATTTTTAACCGTCTTTAAGACAATCTAAACTGATTATAAAATTTTGCAAATTTCGCGATGCTTTTTGAACCGATTGGCACCTCCTGTTTACCCGTCGACAATTGCCAACTATTAAATCTTCATAATAATCTAAACCAGAGGTGCCCAGAATTAGCTTTCGATTGCGTGGACCACCAATACAGACGAAGTAAATATATCTCAAGTAAAAACAACCACAAGAAATAGAAAACCGATTTTTGTTTGTGTGTGTGCTACTGCTGTCTGATGCTCCCGTAGCCAACAACAAAGCCTTCGATCGGAAAGAACGAGAAGAGAGTACACATTTGAAGTTGTTGTTGCTACAGATCAGAGCCGGCCAGCCATAGCTACCAGGAGCCGAAGTCAGTCGTGTTTTTAAGCACACGCGAGCCGAACTCATGATTGTGTGAATCGGTGAACACTGAATTGCAAGTAAAACAGCTGTAGTCTGGAGAGAGCTCTCTTGCTCACCAACACAAGCACACTTTTTGGCTTCCATTTGGCCGGCATTGCTACAGATGTTTTGCGTGACAGGCCGACGCGCCGACAACAACAAAACCTTAGCTCGGAAAGAAAGAGAGGAGAAAACGCGTATAAATTTGTTGTTGTTCTATGTACTCTTATGGCACGCGTCGCCCTTATACGCGCCGGCTATTCCTTTGCGTAAAACAACAACGAATACGCGGCTTGCGGAATGGGCTTGGGCACCCCTGATCTAAACTTATTATACAATTTTTGCGAATTTCGCGATTTTTTTTTCTTTTTGATTGTCCTATTTACCAGTCTATTAAATCTAGATGATAATCTAAACATACACATCTAAGACTGCAAATTTGATCGATTTTTCTTGATTTGCGAGTTTTTCTATTTCTATTCTGCTTTTCGGGGTGGCAGATTCCCTGCAGTTCTGCACCTCATTACTGAATTATCAGTGCTGATTCAGACCTGAGAAGTAGCAATGCTTCAATTTATGACTGATTTCAGTACTATTTACTGTTTCAGTATTACCCATGAATCTAACCCATGAGCTCAGTACAGAAATCATGCCTGAAAGATGCGAAGGTCATGACGTGGTAGGCCCTGCATGTTTTAAATTCATGAATTGAATTGAACATTGAATTCAGTACCAGCCCAAACTTTGCCATTCGAATACGGTATTAGGTCGGTCCCTTTCAAGCTCAGAAGCAAAGTTATTGAAACAAGAACGGCTTGGCTATTTGGGGCTGTAATGCCAAGTGGTTAATTATTTTACAGCTTTACAATTGCTAGAGTGGAGCTGGTGGCTACCATCGACGAGCATCACCGCCGAAAACCTAATGGCTGCGATGATCAAAATGAGTGAGCTATGGGATGCAGCCAACCGTTTTGCTGACCACGCTTAGCCCAATGTTTATATATTATATATATGACATTCCTCTTTTCAAGTTTATTTTCTTCATTTATTCAAAGATATTCTACTAGAACCGTAACGATTATGAGTTGTATTATAAAAATCTATCTTTAATGATAATTCTTTGATTTTTATTTTATTCCTCAATGATTAAGCTTGATTTTCTAATATAAAAAAGAATCATTATGACTTGAGAAAAGAAAACGCATATAAAAAGAGTCAAAAAAGGCATTTTTTGTATCTTTAAGCTCAAATTACTAAAAATTTCGACGTGATGGACCATTTCTGAAAACAGATTCGTGTTCAGCACACGAAAATCATCTAGAATTGCGGTGGTGATTCCCTTCAATATACTGGAAAAAATCTCATTTTGTTGCCTTGTGTAATCATTTACCATTGAGCAATAAAATAAAAATCAAAAACCTCTTTGCAGAAATGAATAGACTATCGAAATATAGTCATATTTTATTATACTCCATTTTTTCATACGGGCACTCCAAGTGGATGAGTTTTTTGGATGCAAAATTTACAAATAATCATTATTTACGGTCCCTGTATTCTAGACTAGAGATGCCCAAAGGCTGTGCATACACACACACCGCACTTGGCAACACACAATGCGAAATACACAAATAATTTAGTTTATATTTTAGCATGAGTGATTGGCAGACATTGGCCAAAGTGATCTTCAACGAAGACAAAGAAGCTTTATAGAGCATTAATCCTATAATCTAGGTAATTTAGGAAAATAAAAAATTAACATAATCAAAGGCAATTTAGTTTTATAAAACTGAGAGAAAAAAATTAAATGAAAAATATTCTATTTTATTAATACTTTTCGTCGGAAAAAATGTAACCAATTAATCAGTCTAAAACTGATTCACCCTTTTATGCAATGAGCCATATCGAAATGAAATGGGTTCATGGTAAAGCTTATCGGAACAAATGGTTGCGAATTCTTCGTAAAATATTGTAGGAATTTGAAAAATTACGAACAGCATAATTCCTAATCAAGGATACCATTTTTGTTCTTCAAAATGATCATTAATCAATTGATTTTAATGAATTCGCCCACAAATAACAGCTCTCGTACGATCACTTTGAAATGAAATTAGATGAAATTAGACGTAAAAGCATTTTCAATTACCACTAGCTCCCTTAGCTGCATGGAATGAGGATAATGACAAAATGTTTTAGCAGTTAGTTAATCTAAGCTCACTAGCGGTAACTCACCTGGAAAACAACCTTCTCCTTTTCAAACTCCTCCATGGTGTTAACCTCATTGACAATATTCTTAAGACTTTGATCCACGCTATTCATCCAATTGATCATCTCATTGAACTTTTGATGATATCCATGCCATTGGGCGGGTATCTGCTGTAGGGTTTGACGCATATCAGCCAATTTAGTAGACAACAGTTGCCACTGGTTCTGGGCCTGATCGTAGGCCTGATCCAGACTAATATCCCCAGGCTGTTGTTGTCTATGTGCCTGAGCCAGACGTTGCATATTCTGCAAGCATCTCTCCAAGCGTGGCACACAATCTTGTTGAAGTAGAAATTGTTGATTACGCTGAAGTATCGAGTCCACATCTTCATTGCGATTCAAAGCATGTTGCTCCAGCTGAAGTTCCTTCTCCACATCTTTCAACGACTGATAAAAGGCATTCTCATCAAGGCGGAATTCGAGTTTCAGCAAGTGCAGAGGAGCCTGCGATAAGACATTCTTCCAGCGGTTTTGTAGTTGTTCAACGGTTTGCACCACCTGAGGTTGTTCGGTAGGTGGAAGAGTTGTTAGAAGTTGCTGGGCAGACTGCACCAAATCGTTCATCCAACGATCATTCACTTGTTCAAAGAAATACTTTTGAGTTTCTATGGTGGTCTTGGACTCGATATGTTTCTCGAGAAGCATGGATTCGGCCTGGGTAAGCCACTCACTGACCACACGTTGGTTTTCCTTGAAATTACTCCAATTGTTGCCGGCGTTTCCCAGACGTTGTTCCCAGTCCTGAGCATTTTGTATGACATAGTTGAAGCGGTCGTTGAGTTGTTGCATTCGCTGCGAGGCTGGTGCGGTATCAATTTTATCATCGGCTGACACAGCTTTCAAAAGATTCTGGAACACTTTGTTTTTACTCTCCAGCATGGACCGGTAGTAGACGGTTCGCGAGAAGTAGGTCTTATGTTTGTTGAGGCAATCATTGATGGTATCGCGACCTCCTTGCAGGTTATGAGTACTCATAAGCTGTTCCGCTTCACTCAACCATTGATGTATCTCCTTTTGTCCCGCCTCAAGGGATTCTTGTTGAATTTGCAACTGATGATAGAGATGCAATTTTGCTGGTAATTGTGCGCGTATGCGTACTAAGGATTCTTTTTCCTGTTTAAGTAACTTCATCATCTTATCCACCTCGTCCCGTTTCAGATCCTGTATCAGAGATTGGAAATTTCGGCTAATGGTCTTGAACAATTCCTCATTGTCATCGATTTCACTGGCTAATTGTTGCAATTGCTCGCCATATTGCTGAATTTCTAGGCTATTACCCAAAATCTGACGTTGATCGAGTACATTTTCGGCTTTGCGTAGCCACTGGGAAAGTTGCTCTATTCCAGATTTGTATTCTTGTCGTGACCGTATGATATCGCCTGCATGCATATATTGTTTAGTATTTGCAAAAAGACGCTCGAAACGTTCGGCCAGAGATCCATGCAAATGACGCAACTGCTGGGCTATGGGTTCTTCACAAGAAGCAATCAGATAATTGCCTGCATTGGCCAGGGCTTCAAATTTATCCTTCCACAACGGTATATCCTGGAAGAATTCCAAACGTTCGTCTTCACTTTGATTTAGTTTCTGCTCGGCCAAATTCAACCACTCTTCACAATTCGGAGCCAATTGATTCCAATTACGCCAGCAACTGACCACTTCTTCTAGAGAATTCTGACAACACTTCAGCTCCATGGAGACACGCTTCCAACGCTCTTCTGTCTCGTACATAAAC
Organism: Lordiphosa magnipectinata; assembly: GCA_037044535.1. Classification (NCBI taxonomy): domain Eukaryota; kingdom Metazoa; phylum Arthropoda; class Insecta; order Diptera; family Drosophilidae; genus Lordiphosa; species Lordiphosa magnipectinata. The sequence continues at coordinate 355,286 of JBAMBO010004050.1, forward strand.
CGATCTATTTCCGTGATATCCTTGCGTAGGACATTACCCTCTCTTTTATATTCATCAACCACCTGTTGCATGTCTACAAAAGCCTTTTGGAACTCTTGGAAAATCTTATTGCGGGACACAAAGTTTTTGTATTGCTCCAGCTGCTGAGCCACCTTGTCCTCATGACCATATTTGCCTGTCCAGCCCCGCATCTTATTCTCCACCAAATTCAAGAATGCGATCAGACAGCATTTGTGCTCCAAGAATTTCAGGCGAATTCTACGCTCCGCTGCCTTGGGTCCCACCTCCTGTAAACGTCTTTCCATATTCCTCAATTGTTCCAGCGGTATTTTTTGGGCCAAAGGCGTACGCTTGGCATTCTCAAACATGGCCACAATTCTAGGTAAGTCCGCAAAGAACAGTTTATGCTCTTCCAGTTTTCGACTTATCACAGCTGCTGTCTCCTCATTCATGGCATTCGGTATTTCATTGTCCATTAATAATTTCTCGGCTTCGGCCAACCATTTGCCTACGGTTCCAAATTCACCCGGCAGTTCAGCATCCAATAGCCAGAGCCAGTACATCAATTGGTATTGCAGACGTTGCCAGAGTTCGTTGATCTCTTCCCAGGATTGACGTGAGATTTGTAGGAAACCGCTTTGGGTCTCAACCAATTGTTTTAGACGATTGTAGGCCGACAAATGGGCATCGACTTCAGAACGTGCCAAAAGATATTCACTAAAATCACGTGGAAATGAATTCATCATGACCATGGGTTGATATTCGGTGGTCTTCTCCACCAGGAAGCGACGCAATTCGTCTAGCTCTTGCTGGACATGCGACTGATCGCGTGAAGCACCCTGTAAAATGGATAAATAAACCGAAGTTAAAATAGTTTAAAAATCGCAGGTTTTAATTTTGCTAAAGGTGACCACAGATGATAAAGTTCCAACTGGTTATATGCCAGCAATAGGTCAGAGTTGTTTTGGTTCTTAAATACTACAGAAGGTACGGTCCACCTTGCAGCCTTGTATGGAACCGTGAGTTCCTTTAAATAGCTACACAGACAACCTGATATTTGACTGTACGTGGAGTTTTGAGTTCATTATTATATATGAATGGGGTGGAATTCTGGACCGATTTGTTTTTGGAATTTGAAGTATGCTTCATTATTGGGTGTAATTATATTAAGTGTGAATTGAATATTGGTTGAATAGAAAGAATCGTTTATGAAACAAGAATTATCCATACTCACAGTAAGTCAAATCTTTTTGAAAAGCGTTCATAATGTTTATGGGGTACTATTAATATGTCGGGAACTGGTAACGCTAATGTAAATAGTTAATATCTGGTAATACCAAAATAGATTTGGACTTTTTTGAGCATAAACGGTCTCAACGCATTGGTGTACTAGCGCTATTTGTGTTGTTTACAGTTAGTTGGAAAAATCATATTTCTCAATACAATTTTCTGAGCGATTCTCAAAAATGCCTTTTTTACGGCAAGGTCTTTACGCAAAATCTTACATATGCAGGTGGAACTAATGTTCAGGGATGCCTTAATCTCACGGTATGTCACATGACGATCTTAAATTATTAGTTCAAGTTGAGATAATCCACGTTTACTAAAGTTGTTATCCAACGAAAACCTTCTCTTGAAATTTCCATTTTAAGGTCAAATTGATTTTGTCAACTCACAGTAAACATCAAAACGTAGTGGGACCGTTTATGCTAAAAAATTTCAAACTTTATTTTGGTATTACCAGTTCCCGACATATTAATAGTACCCCACGTAACTTCTTTAAACTTGATTTAGACATGATCTTTTAAAAAGAAATCGGGATACATTTAAGAATTTATCTGCCTTTAGTTTCAAGGAATTAGAATATGCAAAATATTTTATGTAAGAATGGAAGTCCCTGTTTTAAAAGTAAATAGGGATTAATTTGAGACCGTTAATTTCAAAATAAAAGGTCTAAAACATATTAAAATAGTCAGGAACGTATTTAAAGTATCCCGAAACATCCTAAGATTAAGTAAATCGGAATAGGGATAGCTTTAACCCACTTTAAAACATTGGAGAAAATGTCACTAGAACCAGTTTTTGGAATCTAAAATTTAGTCACCAAAAAATTACTATCCCTAAAACAAACACCCACCTTTGGTTCGGGATACTTGTGCAAAAATTGCGCCACATATGTCATTATACTCTTCTCATCCGGTTTCGCTACATCCACATCTTCAGCGTCCAATAGTTTGGCAATACCCAATTTGCTTTCGGCCACATCGAAAGCAGTCTCCAAACGCTGACGATTGCTGGCTTTCTTTAGCTCAGCTAAATTGACCAGATTCGCTTTAATAGCATCGATAAGTGCAAGGAAAGCGACACCATCTCTCCAGCTGGCGCCGAAATCCTTCACCTCCACACCAATGTCTCTGTAAAATGTAAAATTCAAATGATTCCATAATAAGTAATTTGTGGGTTACACCACATAACACAATTTTATACTCACTTTGGCAAGGCATTTGTTACCCAGTTGAGTAGCGTTTTTTTAGCGCCTTGCTTCCATTTCTCAGCCTTAAGATCGCCATGCTTTTGATTGCCAACGCTGTCGAGTGAGCTAACCGAACCGCCAATACCATGACCCAAATATTCTAGGTTGCGGCTATTCTCCTCGATCTATATTAATAATGATAAGACAATGATTAGTAACATAAACAAAAGTATTGGAATATGGAAAACAAATTGTTAAAATGGTCAACTAAAAGATATGGGGGTGCCTCAAAAGTACTACAAAACTAAAGAGTTTGCTACGAAAAATGAAAGAAACCATATACACAATAGACAATATTCGTAGGGGCGTACGCAGAGGAGCATATTTTTACTATTCAGAAAATTTTATATTATATCTTTTTTCATTGACATTAAGTAAACAATTTTCTTGCTTTCAACCTAAATATTTTTTTGAAAATAAAAATGAATGTACAGCAAACTACACTAGAGTTACAAAAATCTTCAATTTAGCTCAAAAATTCCCAAAGAAAATTCAAAGAAAGAAAACAGTCTAAACTTCTGGCAACTGTTACTCACTATTATCTCAATTAACATTAGCAAAATATCACCGAACCGATCCGAAACCTAATGCCACAGCGCCGGCATACATAACATAAAACATAAGCCACGGCCTAGTTGCCGACTAATTATTGGATTCGTTTCTACATCGATTTTTCAAAAGAGGATAACGAGATGGCTAACTTCGTCTGTGCCGATGTCTTTATACCCTTGCAAGTGCTAGTTAAGGACGCTAACATTGAAAACAAAAAAGTTTTTCTAAGTAAAACCTATTTTCCGACCGATGGTTCCTATGGCAGCTATAAGATATAGTCATCCGACTTTGACCAACATTTGCAAATCTGTTTGAAAGCATATAATATTAATAATGGCCGAGGTTGAGGACGCTAACAACGAAAACAAAAAAGTTTTTTCCACTAAGATCCGTTTTTCGACAGATCGGTCCTAGGGCTGTTATAAGATACTTCCGACTTCGATCAGAACTTGCAAATTTGTTTGAAAGCATATCATATGAATAATTGCCGAGTTTAAGGACGCTTACATCGAAAACAAAAAAGTTTTTCTCACTACTACCCATTTTTCAACCGATGGTTAGTATAGCAGCTATAAGTTATAGTCATCCGATCCGGTCGGTTCCGACATATTTGTAGCGTGCAGTAAAAAGAAAACTCTGTGCAAAGTTTCAACTCTATAGCTTTAAAACTAACAGACAAGTTTGCGTAGAAACGGACAGACGGACGGACAAAGCTCAATCGACTCAGCTCGTCGTCATGATCAAGAATATATATATAGAGTATGGGGTCGGAAATGAATATTTCTATGCGTTGCAAACTTCTGTGCAAACTTATAACAAGGGTATAAAAAGCAATCAAAAATATTGACTCTGTTATTCTCCTCCTCTGTTGGATTTCTTTATTAATGGAGTTTCTTTTGAAGCTGTGGACCACAAGACATTATTAGAGTGCAAGCCCAACTCTTTTATTAATTTCTTCTTTGGAAAATACTACTTTAGTTTCTTGAAGTTAAAGTAACCACAATCCCCTTTCATGCCCTGCGTACGCCACTGAACTTAAGTACAACAAAATTTACATCGACCTCTTCAACCTACCTGTGGCGCATAATTTATAACTACAACTAAGTTTTTCCGCCTCTTTTTACGAAGCTTGTGTTATTAGTTTTCGTTTTTTAATTCGTATTAAATATAAATAAAGTATAGAAAAGAAGGTATAGAGAGTTAATTAAGTTCCAAGTTAGCATTTTGTGGGTGTCTGGACTTTTTGGGAGTGCACCAGAAACTGAGAGACACGTGATAAAGTGTACACAGCTAGCAACCATTTTTGTATTTGTGCAAAATTGTGCCTTGTGTATTTTTTAAATATTTTGTCTAAAATAAATCTAGTAAGCAACTCACCTGGAAGTACAATATGATCGTCCATATCAGACCCAACACAACTGGTGGTCTCCCGTCCACCAGATCTGCCGGATTAATATTGACCAATTTTATGCGTTTGCTGGCTAAAAATTGTAAGGCTGTATTGGCATTGCTAAGGAAATGTGGACGTCGCAGTACGCGGCCCTTCTCCACGGGCAAACGTTCACCGGATAGAACTTCAAGCAATGCAATAAGTTTCGTACCATCGCGTAAATCATTGATTAAATCATCAATACGAAGCGGTGGAACACGCTGAAAGAAAATGGAGAAAAAAATTAGGATTAATTTTTGCACAAGAAATAATAATGTATAAGCAAAATGGCCCACTGTAGATAAGTGCAAAAATTAACAGTTCCAACGAGGAAACATATTTTTCGAAAATGGGTATACGGAAATGAACTAGACAATTACAAAGCTTTAGAATCAGTATTTACATAATATTCAGCATTTTTATCTTCTTTATTAGTTTCAGTGTTTTATGCACCAAATTTTCAGTATTAATCGGGGATGTAAGCCGCTCTGAATTTATCAGGCATGTTCTCAATTCCACTATTTTTGGAAAAGAAATTCGATTTCGAATGAAATTTTTACTACTAAACCACCGGTCCAAGCGAGAATGATAATAGATACACAAGAAAGAAACCACAAGTCCAAGTGAAACGATCGAAAATGGAACAATCGGAAATGAGAGAGGTTGACTTTTAGGTTTCACTCTTCATTTTCGTTTGCACTGCCAAAATCTGAACACATTAAACAAACAAATATCAAATCAAATTAAGACTAGAATGCAAATTAAATTTCACAAACAATTTCTAAATTGTTCACAGCATTAAAGAAAATTCACTTTATGTTCATCTAGCATCTGTACACAGAGGGAAAAGTCCTGTTTCGAAAATAAGTTGCCTTTAACTTAATAAAAACAAGATGTTGTCAAAATTCTTGAGAACAAATGTTCCAAATGTTCCTGGAATGAGCAAAGTTGCTCTCAATCCAATAATTTTTGGTCTATACAGTTGTCTTCCTTTTTGATCTCTCTCTTGTTTTTTTTTTCAACTCAACTTTTTGTCAGCTCAACCAAGTATAAGTAGATGTGAATCTGCAACAGTGTGCAACGGCTGAATGTGCTAGCGCGTCATTCCATACGTTGTCTATAAGTGCAGAAGGTACCGGGTTCAAAAATTTTTTTGTGTTTCTGAAAGGCTTAAATGAAACAAGTCGGGTGGAAAAAGTGGGTCGTTGATGTTTGTTGTACAGCGATGTCATTGATAATATGGAATTATGGGTGGAGAAAAAAAGCATCATCATTATCCTCCATCGCTTGCAAATATTAGTTGCCGCCTCCTTCCCTTCTAATCCAATGTGGTATGTCCCGTTCCCTATTCCTCGGAAGCCCTTGAGGAATCCGCTCCACACCTGGTCCAAAAACCATTAAAATTGTTCGCCAGTCGAGTATAAAATGTTCTTGAAAAAGGAACAATATTAACTAATATCAAGTTCTTAAAAACGGAACAATATTAACTCGACTTGAATTTTTGCATCCTTAAAAACTTGTTCTTGAAGTGAGAACATTGTACTAAAAATGAGAAAAACCGATTATAAACTGTTTTTGGTAACATGTGTGCTCATCTTGAGTCCAATGTTCTTGGTTTTTTCCCTCTGTGAAATAGTGTTGGAATAAAGAATCAAATTCACACAAATTACGTACATATGTGTGTAGAACAAAAAAGCCATTCAGAAACAACAAAAACAATAAAACGAACAGTGCTACAGGAACCCACCCCTTTAAAATTCCGAAGGCAAAATAAAAAAAACCTTCCGCCATAGACCTAGAACAAGTGAACAAGAATAACTGAACAGGTGAACAACTGAACAAGTGAATAATTGAACAAGAACCAGTGAACAACTGAACAAGTGAGCAATTTGAAAGAGTTGACTCAATTGGAAAAACTTGGAGAACAAGTGAACATATTCAATGAAATGAACAACCTTTACCCAACACTACTGTGTAAGAGTAATTTGGCAATTACTTTTCATTCCACCGACCAACAAGCATTACTTTTCAAAACGAAAAACTCTTTCGTTTTGGTGTGAATGAATCTTTCGAAAAGTTGCCGTGGAAGTGAAATTGCGAACATGCCTGTATGACTTCTTGTGGTTCATGAAAGTCTTAAGGCATAGGCTTGGTTCATGAAATGCTTTATAATGGTGCTTGACGAATGCCAAACTTTTCCCATTTTCGACCTGCGATTATTAGGTCGTCGTAATCTTTGGAAGAAGTTGACTCTATTGCGGCTTATAAGGCTTAACTCTAACTTTCCTCTTAACCATTTTCCGTAACGTCTCCGAATTCATTACGGTTTTGGGTAACTTTTTTTTTGACAATGGCAATTTGTGAAATTGCCGCATCCTCATGGCCAAGCTGATTGAATTGCCGAGCTGTGTACAAGTGCCATTGTTTCCTCAGCAAACAACAGTTTTTTAACGAAACAATAAGTTTGCCTACCTATCTAACTGCCAATTTGAATTACTTAATACCTCCACCTCGTTCCTTTTTGCTGCATTATAAAAATTAAGCTTTTTATACAGTGAGCGATTTGGACCTAAAACCATAGTCAAAATTTGTGTGCAACATGAAGTCATGATTACACTTGGGGTTTTTTTTTGCTAGATCATAATATAATCAACGAAGTAAATAATTAAGTTCAAAATTCCGCTTACTTTACATAAAAATCGCTGGAATTTTAACCAAATCATGCTCAAAGTCTGCTTTTCCTTAAGCTCAAGACGCTGGTTAACACAGCCATTATTTAATGAGCAATATTAGAGTCAACAAGTACCGCCTACCGACACGTCGGCAATTACTTTGAAGTGCCTTCTGTTGCAGTTTTTAATGGTATTTTTATGACTGCTCATTAAATGTATCCACTATGCGAGAATAAGTATGTACAATAGATATGTAATGGGGTAAGTAAACAAATTTTACAGTTGGTTTGCCTTTTCTGCATAAGTTAATTTGATTAATCAATCAAATGCAACTCACGAATTCGCTTGCAAATCTCACCGCACATTAAATTAATTAAAATAGTTTAAATAGTTTTTGACATTGCGATAATTTGTCTTTGCCTCAAGACAAATTGGCCACTAGCACGAGCAGGCATTTAACTTGGAATTTACCGCAAAAAATTGCGATTACGGGCTTAGGGACCAATTGCACACAGCGGAAGTGGCACCGCCGCCCGAGCCCAGAGACCACTAGAAACAGTCACTGTAATTGAGTGCAGCATTTAATTGAGCTTTCGCTTGTGGGTAAAGAAAACTTTTCCTCAACTGTTGCGGACATGCAAAAGGATGACTCGACGGGGCGTCGCGTCGGCAAAGTTTTGTCTTTTGCCAAGTTGTTTGTGTTAATGCTACTCCAAAAAACTATGCTACACACAAAGGTGAAATCAATTTCCTATGCTTCCGTTTCTTTGGTCGTCCCTTGGCACGGCCGTACAATTTATGGTGTCAAACTTTTTGTAACAAACTTATTTTTATTTTTGTCTTTTCTGTTGTTTATTTTGGACTGGCATATGTCACTATGAATAGTCGTTGCCAGGGTACCACTTAATATTGTCTACACATGAAATTTTTTTGGGTCTTAGTGTATAGTACCTGTATGTAACCGGATGACAAATGCCATCAAATTGGATAAAACCAAGGCATTTTAAGAAGGGGTTTAATTGCAGTTGTGATACCGTTTTGTAAGTTAACTCCAGGATAATCTAATTAAAAGTGTAAGTTATAAGTTAGTGACTTGATATCTCTTTTAAGGTCAAAAAATTATGACAAATGTATTAACACAAAAGAGAACTAGTTGTCTCTACAGCTATTTCAAGAACTTTTCGGTTTTTGTCATCAACAGTCTTTGCTATCGACTCTTACACATTACGACATGAGAACATTTGCTTAGGTGGCAAAGGTTGAGTCTCTTTTGTTGTCCCTAATCTTTAGTTTTTATTGAAAAGTCAATAAGTCAATGGGCGTGTTCAGCAGAATAATTGATCCCTGATCAGGTATTAGAAAAGAATTATGCATCATATATTTTCTGCTGTTGGAGGGAGCAGTATCGCTTTAAAGTAGCGTACTATTTCTTTGATACATGTTCCTGTATGATGATACCTCAAATTGGCTATCATTATACCACATCACTCGAGTTTAGTAGAAAAATTATTGCAAATTTATATTTGTTCTGCTGAACATGGCCAATATGTTCCACTAATACAGTAAAGCTTATGAGCTTAAGATAAGGCCCCACAGGCAAATAATTTGTCCGAATATTTATGAAAATTTGGATTAATAGCCATGATATCCGATTTTTCAGAACTTAAATCTAAAACTGTAGTTTCATACGCAAGTAATTTGATCGAATTTAGCCGAAAAGTTCCCTAATTTGGCCAACATAACCAAATAATCATCGAAATTTTGTGGTCGAGGCCTGGGATCAAGACACATAAGCAGCATTTCTTCTTTTTATACTCTGTACCGAAGGTACATAGAGTATATTAAGTTTGTGCCAAAGTATGTAACAGGGAGAAGGAATCGTTTCCGACCCTGTAAAGTATATATATTCTTGATCAGCATCAACAGCCGATTCGATATAGCCATGTCCGTCTGTCCGTCCGTCCGTCTGTCCGTCCGTCCGTCTGTCTGTCTGTCCGTCCGTCCGTATGAACGAAGAGATCTCAGAGATGGTAAGAGATAGAGGTTTGACATGTATGGGGCATATATTTCTCACACTTGCAGGCAGATCAAGTTTATTTTCAATTTTTGCCACGCCCCCTCCCGCCCCCGAAATTTGGAAAAAACATCATATCTCCTACAGTTTTGAAGATATATCGATCTAGAGATACCTTGTAAACAAAATTATTTATCGATTTGCTGAAGGAATGATAAAGATCGGATGAACGATACTCAAGTTATGAGCAAACGAGAAGGCCAAACTAACTTCGTCTGTGCCGAAGTTTTTATACCCTTGCAAATGCAAATGTCACAGTTTAAGTACGCTTACATAAAAATCAAAAAATTTTGTAACTAAAACCTATTTTCCGACAGATAAACGTCTGAAAAAAGTTTTTCTCACTAAGACTCAATTTCCGACCGATCGGCCCTATGGCAGCATTAAGATATAGTCATCCGATTTCGGACCAATTTTGCGAATCTATTTGAAAGCATATAAAATAAGTCATCAGCGAGTTTAAGGACGCTAACAAAACTAAACAAAAAAATTTTTGACCAAGACTCATGTTCGACCGATCGGTCCTATTGCAACCATAAGATATAGTCACCCGATGTCGATCAACTTTTTCAAATTAGTTTGAAAGCGGTTAATATTAATAATCACCGTCCTTAAGAACGATTTACTTAAAAACAAAAAAGTTTTTTTTCACTAAGACCCATTTTCCGACCGATCGGTGCTATGGCAGCTATAAGATATAGTCATCCGATTTTGACCAAAATTTGCAAATCTGTTTGAAAGCATATAATATTATTAATGACCGAGTTTAATCACGTTAACATTAAAAACAAAAAAGTTTTTCTCACTAAAACCCATTTTTCGACCGATGGTTCCTATGGCAGCTATAAGATATAGTCATCCGATTTTGACCAAAATTTGCAAATCTGTTTGAAAGCATATAATATTATTAATGACCGAGTTTAATCACGTTAACATCAAAAACAAAAAAGTTTTTCTCACTAAAACCCATTTTTCGACCGATGGTTCCTATGGCAGCTATAAGATATAGTCATCCGATTTTGACCAAAATTTGCAAATCTGTTTGAAAGCATATAATATTATTAATGACCGAGTTTAATCACGTTAACATTGAAAACAAAAAAGTTTTTCTCACTAAAACCCATTTTTCGACCGATGGTTCCTATGGTAGCTATAAGATATAGTGATCCGATCCGGTCGGTTCCGACATATTAGCAGCGTGCAGTAAAAAGAAGACTCTGTGCAAAATTTCAGCTCGATAGCTTTAAAACTGAGAGACTAGTTTGCGTAGAAACAGACGGACAGACAGACAGACGGACAGACAGACAGACAGACAGACAGACAGACAGACGGACAGACAGACAGACGGACGGACAAAGCTCACTGAACTCAGCTCGTCCCCCTGATCAAGAATATATATAGTTTATGGGGTCGGAAATGAATATTTCTATGCGTTGCAAACTTCTGGGCAAAATTATAATACCCTTTGCAAGGGTATAAAAACGGACGGTAACCACCCCCACCACCCCACCCGTCACCACAGCATTCTATTTAACGGCAATCTTAGTGAGAGAGAGAGAGAGAGAGAGAGAGTGAAACGTACAGATGAGCGCGTATAACTCGTGAGCAAATGCGAGCTGCGCCGTTAAGGGTACAGAGTATGTTATAGTCGGGCTTGACCGACTTTCTTTCTTGTTTATTTTTATATTCTTTTAGAAAAAATTTCTTTAAATTAGGGTTTATTTTCTCAATTTTAGGGCAAAATACCCTAAATTTGTAATAAACATTTTCTAAAATCAAAAGCCCTAAAAATTAGAAAAGGCAATAAAGCAAATTCACCCTTAAATTTAGAAAAAAAAATATATTTTTCTAAATTTAAGAAAGTTTTTTCTAAAAAATTTTTTAGGGAAACTTTTCTAAAATTCAGAAAATTTTCTCTTAGAAATAGAAATTTTTTTCTAAAAATTTAAAGGTGATTTCGATTTTAGGGCGATTTTCTTAAATATAGAAAAATAATTTTCTGAGTGTGTAAGCTGGAAATATGGAGTTAGATATTTTCCGGTTTCGAAGCCAGATATGAATAAGGTATTCACTTTTTCCAACTTGTTTGTTCTGCAATTTTAACACAAATTATTATTTTAATAATGCAAAAAAGAAACTCGCATTGGCTCATCGATTAGTTTAATTGCCAGTAATAATAGTTTTTTTTATATTTAAGCGCCAAGTTCTATTTTTTGGATCGCTCTAAAGTTTGGAATTTCGAATTGGATTTTTCTGCTCTTCCGAGATTCTGCTATGTCCTAAAATCTATAGTAACAGTATTCTTATAAAATGAGTTTTACATTTAAAGTAAAGAATTAGTAAGGCTGTGGCTAATTGCCGTAAGCCACATGAAAATTTAACTTATATTTCCGAATATATTTCTATTTTTATATTCTGTACCAAAGGTACACAGAGTATGTTAAGTTTGTGTAGAAGTATGTTACAGGGAGAAGGAATCATTTCCGACAATATGAAGTATATATATTCTGAGTCAGCATCAACAGCCGAGTCGATATATATTATATATTATCAGAGATGATAATAGGAGGAAATTTTACATGTATGCGACAATTACTTCTTAAACTTGCAGGCAGATCAAGATTATTTTCAATTTTGGCCACGCCGTCTTCCGCCCCCGCAATTTGGAAAAAATGTCATATCTCTCACAGCTTTGTAGATTGATGGTTCGTAGTTTTCTAAAGATATTCAGTAATCGATTTGTCGACGGAATGATAAAGATCGGATGAACGATACTCAAGTTATGACCAAAAGAAAGTTCGCTGCCGCAGCGTCGGGCTTGACCGACTTTCTTACTTGTTCTGTAGTTTGTAATATTTGGTTTCAATTCCTCAGTTCGTATCTCAGAAAGTTCGCGAGAGCAGTCCAATTTTTCCCATTTAAGTATTGTGCTATTTGATGCTGAAATAAGCTAGTATAACTCAGGTGGATTATTACAGAGGCCAACAGACATTTTGGTCCAGCCTTCTCGTTGCAAAATCCAGTTTTGTGCAGTGATTCTAAAACTGGTCTCGGTTTTTCTCCATCAGCTCTTGTTTTCAAGATATCGCGGAAAATCCATTTTGCAGTATTTTTGGCTTTTAAAAAATTATGTAGGTTGCACCGAGCAAAAATATCTGTATTTTATGAGTTTTATGCGGCAGTATACATATTAATGGAGCCTACAACAAATCATAGGAGCAGCATCAGCAAACCCAAATGCGTCGAAATAGGCCATTGAAGAGGTATTTTCATCAAATTATTGCAAATTTTTCAAGCTTAATCGTCATGTACAAGCCATTGCGGGGGTTGGATTTTAATTACAACTACTATAGCATGTAGCCTAAAGGCTCCTCTTTTTTCACAAATTATGTTGCATTTAAATCAACTGGATGGACAAAGTTACAGCCGGTTAATCCCGGAAAAATGAATTAAAATTTATGGCAGGACAACTAAATTGATACATAAAAAGTGTATAGGAAATATTAAAAGACAACCCCCCCAATGGCTTCTACACGACGATTAAGTTTACAAAATTTGCCATAATTTGATTTTACTGTAAAATGTAAAATTGGCTCAAACAGCACCTCCAAAGGAGGGCCAGGGCCAAGCTTCTCAATCTCTTGGCGTGTGTGCTTATAATTTGTCGCACAAGAGAAAGGGACTCTACAGTTTAACACCGAATATGAATGGCAATAGTTAGAGAATTTTTGCTTTTTCATGACTAGTTACTTCACCTCTGGCGCTAGTAGCTGGTAAAGGTGAGCGGGTGTGTAAAAGCTTTTTTCTAAAGAAAGAAACAACTTTTTCTATTAGATGGTCCGAGGCGGGATCGAAAACACAACCTCCCGCACCAGCAGCCACACATACTACTGGTACGCCACAGCCGGCGGGACTGTAGCTATAGTCAAAATAGTTTCGCTCGCATAGATCAGTAGACGGTTTTCTCTTGACTGGGCTTGGACGGCGAAATAATTTCTTGACTGTTCATGAATCTTAGAAATTATATTAGTGTGCGGCCAAGAACAAAGGTCATTTAAACCAAGGCTGCAATCCTCTGAAATTCGGGGGTTCGAAACCGTTGATAAGTCAAAGATTCGGATCTCTGAACGGTTCATTTACTTATCGGACCTAAGGTTTTGGTTCTAATATTGGTTTAAAGATTCTTAGATCGTTGAGACAAAGTTTGGCCGGTGACTACACCGGCTTACAAAAGTGCCGGGGCTTTCAAATAAAGAGCATGTCTCACCTTCTATTTACAAAAAAATACGAATTTGTTTTGCCATTAAACAACTTGACCCAATGCTTTATTGTCTTTTCAAATATGATTTTAAAATGATAATGCTCCGATTCAGCACTATAAAATTATTTTTATCCGATCAATATATTGGAATAGTTACTTAAGTTCTAAACAAAAACTGACTTAAGTTAAGGAAGGAACAAATTTTTGCCACGCCCCTGCAATAAAAAATTTTGATTAACTCTTACAATTTTGAACATGTCTATCATAAATTTTAATCTCACATTTGTTTACCCAATATCTATAATCTCTGTTTTTCTCTGTGAACATAGCTTAACATAATTTTAGTATGTTAACAATAATGTAAATGTTCTGTTAATTAACATAACGGAAGTCTATTAAACTTTTCTTCCCATGAGAAACGGGTATACCTGAAATCATATTTGAAAGTATGTTCGACATCACCTGATTTGCTGACCTACCATGCCACATTACTCTTTCATTTATACCCCACTTTCACAGACAAGCGAATCCTCTCTAATTTAAGCGCTACAACATAAAGCATTTATCCTTTCACTTAAAAATAATTGCAATTTGCCATCAACATTCTCATGTAGATGCACCGGGCGCCCATAGCTCGTGTCAAGGCGTTGCCGTCAATTATGTCATAAAATAAACGTTGAATGTAGCTTTAGGAGACTATTTAAGCACACACCCACAAAAAAACACAAAAAACGAGAAGGCCAAGCTAACTTCGTCTGTACCGAAGTTTTTATACCCTTGCAAATGCTGTTTTTGAAATGTCAGAGTTTAAGAACGCTTACATAAAAATCTAAAAAATTTTTAACTAAAACCCATTTTACGACAGATAAACATCTGATTTCGACCAAATTTCTCGAATCTTTTTGAAAACATATCAAATTAACAATCGCGGAGTTTAAGAAAGATAAAATTAAAAACAGAAAACTAAGACTCACTTTCCGACCGATCGGTCTTATGGGCAACCATAAAATATAGTCACCCGATGTCGATCAACTTTTTCAAATTAGTTTGAAAGCGTTTAATATTAAGAATCACCGACTTTAAGAACGATTTACTTGAAAACAAAAAAGTTTTTTCACTAAGACCCATTTTCCGACCGATCGGTCCTATGGCAGCTATATGTTATAGTCATCCGACTTTGACCAAAATTTGCAAATCTGTTTGAAAGCATATAAAATTAATTATGGTCGAGTTTTATGACGCTAGCATTGAAAACAAAAAAGTTTTTCTAACTAAGACCCATTTTCCGACCGATGGTTCCTATGACAGCTATAAGATATGGTCATCCGATCTTGACCAAAATTTGCAAATCTGTTTAAAAGCATATAATGGTAAAATTGGCTGAGTTTAAGGCCGCTAACATTGAAAACAAAAAAGTTTTTCCCACTAAGACCCGTTTTTTGACCGATGGTTCCTATGGCAGCTATAAGATATAGTCATCCGATCCGGTTGGTTCCGACATATTAGCAGCGTGCAGTAAAAAGAAGACACTGTGCAAAATTTCAGCTCGATAGCTTTAAAACTGAGAGACTAGTTTGCGTAGAAACAGACGGACAGACAGACGGACAGACAGACGGACAGACAGACGGACAGACAGACAGACAGACAGACAGACAGACGGACGGACAAAGCTCAATCGACTCAGCTCATCGCCCTGATCAAGAATATATATCGTTTATGGGGTCGGAAATGAATATTTCTATGCGTTGCAAACTTCTGGGCAAAATTATAATACCCTTTGCAAGGGTATAAAAACCGAGTCATGCTTTTCGGGCTAGAAAGCAATAGAGCTGTCAGCCAACGGGGCATCCGAAAAGATACACAAAAAAAAAAATTGACCGTCCGACATGTGTTGAGCATGGACATGACGTCTATGGTTGCTCTCATGTTGATTTTGAAGCGTATAAATTAGTTAATAAATTTTAATCAAATTCTGTAAGCGAGTTTTTATTTTTATTTTTTTTATGTTCCAGCTGATTGAGGGAACCTTGTTCACCTTGAACTGAACACCGTATGTATGTCTGTATGTGTTGTATAACTTTTGCTTTTTGGCTGGGTTTATTTTTTTCTGCCCATTTAGTATGTTGATTTACATTATTGACAACGGGTTAGGAGCAATTGAAGATAAGAGATGGGAGCGTGACATAGCCCAGAAAGCAATAGTGTTATTGGAACGTTTAGATAAATGCTTTTAAAGAAAGTTAATCAACTTAATTGAAAAACCAGTGACTATTTGCAACACTATTGTCTACAGTCAAATTCTTAGTATAATTTAGTTTTAGAATGACGAAAATTATGAATTTCATTATTTTTAGCATAAACAATAACATAAAAAACCTAGTAAGGACTTGATTACATTCCCCAAATTCAGCCACTTGTACTATTTCCTGTTCACAAGAGAAGTCAGAAGAGATTTGGGTAGACCTTATGAAAACCTATTGGTTGAACAAAAAAATTCGAAAATATATATGTACTAAATATATCAAGCAACAATGAAACTTTGTGAAAAAAAAAAAACATCTTTTGCAATTTGTTATCTGTTGCCTCAAGCTGACACCGCAAGAAAATATTTTGCACATTTTATTCAGAAAAACTTAGAAAAATCGAATAACAAAGTTTGCAAAATAACTCTTATCAAATGGGTGTTTTTCTATCTCAAGGTATACGCCAATGTGCTCGCAAAGCCAGCAAATGCCGGCAACACTTTGTGTGTCTTATGCAATTTATTCTCAGATGGCTCAAACTAACAAATCAGGATAGGTTTCTAAATTATTTTCAAAGTAGACGATAGAGACAATTAATGAAAGGACGATTAAATATTCATGCTTTAAATGGTTTGTCTTTATGTTAAAAAGATATGTGTAGAAGAATGTATTAAATTAGGTAAGAAATGCATACTTTAAAATTTAATAGAATCAAAAAATTTCATGCATGAAACTTCTTCATAAAAAAAACAAATTTCGAAATTTCTTTAAGCTGGCAATAAAAAAGTTAATAGTTTTTAAACCATAGCTCGTAAATAACTCTCAACCCTTTTTACAGTTCGCTCTGCTCATGTCACTGACCGAAAAACCAAATATAAAAGGGGATCGGGCTTCCTGCAACCGAATGTGTTCTGTTATCGCGCTCACTGTTAAGTGGCCACACAGCACTGATCGGTCTGACAGCAACCGGAATAACAGGCCCAACTCAGTCAATTGGTCTTAAATTGCGTGCTTCTCGAAGACCAACTGTCAAAAAGTTATTTGAAATGGTTGAAGACTCAAGAGTTGCGCCAGATTTTAACATAAGCAGAGAGAGAGTCTTTGCGAGAAAGAACGAGAGAGCGCATATAGTTCGTCGCATACATTCATATCGTTAGCCGAGCCTTACACACCGATGCATACATACGAAGAAGACCTTTTGAATTCGGGAATTAGGCCAAACGGTCCCATAAAGACCTAAGAGGAAAAAAATCACAACCAAATAGAAGCAGAGAACAAAGTTTGGTAAATAACTCTTGTTTCGGTACCTCTTTTCAATGTGGTCGCACGAAAGCTGTCGTTTTCTGACAAAGGAAAACGGGGGACCAATTTTTGCGACCTCTGTTTTAAACCCCGTGGATTAAGTCTCTTAATATTTGGCAATAATTTTTCTCGGTTGACTGTAATTTATCAAGAACTAGCTAAGTTTCTTTCTTTATATTCATGATCGTACTGGCTGACAATTGCTGTTAACTTTTGAACTTGTCCAGTCTTGAATTGGCAAAGTATTAAACTCCATATCTCCAACCTACACAGCGAATTTTCAGTTTAACGCTAAAATAATTTCTGAGATATCATCATTATCATTGAATCACTTTTTTGAACCGGTTAACTCTGGTTTGGATTCGGTCTTGATCGAGTTAAAATTTTCAACCAACTTTCCAGATCACAGTATAAATAATTGTTAAGATATGGATTTCAACCGACCAGGAAAATATATAACTTCATACTTTCAATATACACACCAAGTTTAAAGTTTATACCTCAAATAGTCTCTGAGAAATGGCTGTGAACCACTTTTGAAATGATTCGAGATTCGAAATAGGTAATGAACGGCGGGACGACATAATTGCGACAGAAAGAACGACATAATTTTGATAATTTGAATTGTCGTTTCAAAACGATAAAAATTGATCGTTTTGATAAAAATTGTTTTGGTTTTTTTTCTTCCGGAATTATGTAGTTTTAGAACGCTTTTACTCGGCTTGTTTGTGCTCGCTTTGGTGTGACATACACGAAATGATCGTCAGCACATTGTGTTAGAACGTGTAAGCTCTTTTTAACACACGAGTAACAATTGAACAAGCTTTTTAAAGTTGTCGGCTATACGTACAAAAGCGAGCTTTACGGCGGCCACGGGCGAGTATCAAGCGAGTTACACACTAAAATACTCGCGGCTTACTCGCTTTGTTGTTGTGTTGGCAGGAACTCTAAAACTAAAACAAAACAGCTGTAGGCTTTATGCTGACAAAATCATACTATCTCAAAAGTTGTTGTTTTCGCATGCTTGGGTTACTCGTGTACGGTCTGTGATCGTAACAGCCCGCAACAGATCTTTGACTTCGGCAACAAGTACTCGCGGTGAATTGTAGCCGAAGCTACGCGGTGTCTTGTAGCCGAAGCAACGAGTCAACTCGTGTATTTCTACTATGCAGTACACGAGCTCGCCAATACACGGGTAGTTTTCCATTTTTTGTTTTGTGTGTGCTACATGAAAATGGTTAATGAGCTTTGAGCTTTACGTTTACTCGTACAGCATATGTAGCAAGGGTGATTGAGGGTAAGCTCGCTGCAGTTCTCTGGTACTGACATATGCACCTGTAGCATTGGGATGATACCGAAATAAAACGAGAGCGTAAGTTAAAGTCGGCTCTAACCGACTTCGATATACCCGTTACTCATGGAAACAAATGTTTAATAGCCTTCCTGTATGCCTGAGGTGGGTCAGCCGAAAAGTATGCAACATTTTTTAACTTGGCTATTTATTATCCGCCAGATATTAATAGATATTTGTCAATTACTAAATCCAACATAAATGACTCCAAATTCATCACGATAAACAGATCAGACAACAAAACTTTTGAAAACGTCGGTCAAGCCCGACTATTACATACTCTGCACCCTTAATGTCGCAGCTCGAATTTGGTCACGAGTCAAACGGCCAGTTAACACACAACGCACAACGCAGTGCGCTCTCTGAGTCTCTCTCTCTCTCTCTCTCTCTCTCTCTCTCTCTCTCTCTCTCTTACTAAGATTGCTGCTGAACGCAGTGCTTAGGTTATGGGTGGGGTGGGTGGTTGGTGTTAACTGACCGTTTTTTGCTCATAACTTGAGTATCGTTCATCCGATCTTCATCATTCCTTCAGCAAATCGATAAATAATTTTGAGTACTAGATATCTCTAGAAAGTACGAACCATCTATCATCAAGACTGTAGGAGATATGACGTTTTTTCCAAATTGCGGGGGCGTGAGGGGGCGTGGCAAAAATTGAAAATAAACTTGATCTGCGTGCAGACAATAGGAGTCTACATTTCAAATTTGGTTGCTCTAGCTCTTCTAGTCTCTGAGATCTAGGTGTTCATACAGACAGACGGACGGACGGACGGACGGACAGACGGACAGACGGACAGACGGACATGGCTATATCGAATCGGCTGTTGATGCTGATCAAGAATATATATACATTATATGGTCGGAAATGATTCCTTCTGCCTGTTACATACATTTGCACGACTTTAGTATACCCTTTTACTCTACGAGTAACGGGTATAATAAAATCAAATTAAATGTCGTTTTGAAACATAATTTCGATTCCAAATGTACTGGGAGGAATTTTATCGCTATGCCAGGTCACAGGGCTAAAAATGTTATTCAAATATCTCTTGGCCAAGAGGATCAAGGGGGAATCCTTTCAGCGCCCAAAAAATACATAAGTTGAGTTTTCTTTTGATTTTTACACCGTAAGAGAAAATTTTTGCACTACTATCGGAGGTGTTACGGAAATTTCTCTCAAGCAAATTCGAGAACAAAACCAATTCTCGGTATCCCAGAAATCTCTTTCGCTTGGTTTCAAATCTACCGTGTTTGGGAAAGAGTAAGTCTCTTCATATAAACAGTAAAATTAATTTTGGAAATGTTAACAACATTATTTTCCTTGGTTGGTTGCATCAAATCAATAAAATATTTTATTTGTTTCAATAATTGTTAAACCGACGCACTGTGGTTCAGGCGCGGGGCGCGCCAAAACCCTAATTAATTTTTTTTTGGAAAAGTTTAACTTTTTTTTAGCTAAAGCGACAGTTTAATACACAAATTAGATAGCCAAAATATTTCTTACATAGGGCTGTCATATCAACCAAAACCAACTTGCCACTCAATCTCAGCTGGCGCCATCTGTCTATGCTGTCGCCATCTATGTAACAACAAACGGGCTAAAGGTCGGTAAATTTTGCATTTTATTTTTAAAGAATATGACTAAAATTTGAATTATAATTTAAAAATGCATCATAAAATATAGAAGAATTATCAAATTTCAATTAAACATCAAATTAACTCATAACTAGAACATGGCAATTTTTTTTTTGTGACAGATGCAACCCATTATCTTGGACACAAACTGTTTAACTAGATTTTCAAACAAACAAACAACATGTGACATCGACGGATTTTTCGAGTATTTTGCCAAAATAGGAAGGATTTTCACAGTCAATCGTTTAAATCGACCGCTCTCAAAGAATGAACATTCCCTTTTTTTCGACTAGTTCTGTTTAATCACGCCTCCATCTCTGCTTGCCATTTTCATATATAGGCGCAAATTGACAAAGCTAACACAAGTTCAATAGGCAACAGTATAATTTAAATAAATTTGTTTCTATTTAGCACGTTCGTTGCAATTTGTTTTCAAGTTGCCCACAAACAAATTGCTTTGCCATTATGTTTATTAAATGACTCATTTTCATATTGCATAACCATAAAGTCAGTTCCTTTTGCAGTTTGAAATATGTCTTCAATCAGAGAGAAGCACAGGCAACAACCCACGCATGTTGCTTGCTCCTTTCCAAGTTGCGGCCTTATCGAGGTGCAGCTTGAAAAACTGGTTTCCTGGCCGGCCGGCAAAGTTGTGTATGTACGAGTGCTGCTCGTATGCACAAGAAATTTACCGGCTCATGTCTGGCCAGATTGCCGTTGGTATTAAAAGATAAGACATTAGACACAAACGAACATTGTTCGAGAGTGCATTTTAAATCAACTTCTTTTTGGGGTAAAAGTAAGTCAGTAGGCGTTTGTGTGGGTTAATGGCAATAGCAGCAGCTGACTTCAATTGAGGCCCCTGACAGAGACAGAGTCAGATCTAGAGTCATAGCCAGGCCACACATGAAACGGAACTTAATGCAGCTTTGTTGTTGGCTTTCTTTCTGTCCAGACAACTTTTGCAGGCCAACTTCAACCGAGTAGTTAAGGCCTGCTTGCCTCTCTTGCTTCTATTTTTTCTTAGCTTGGCAATTGTTAATGCGTTTGTGGAATTTCTCGCATTGGCAAATTCCATGAACGTCTTTGGGTGCGTTAAAGTTGTCTTAAAGTTATTCCTAGAAATATGTAAAGAGGTTTAAAAAGAAGAGAAGAAAATATTCTAGCTGAGATGGAAATGTAAAGAGGTTTAAAAAGAGAAGAGAAGAAAATATTCTAGCTGAGATGGACAATACAAGCTTGATTTTAAATTCACTTTAGCAAAAATGTTGCAATTGAAGACTGATCAGATTGGGTTTCTGACGACTACTTTGGAATTCCCAAGTTTTTATTCTGATTATTGACTGTGTAAATAAGCAGATGACTTGGTGTAAGCATTTAATTCTCTTTTATAGCTTTTGTGCATTTAATTTAGACATTTAAGTTGTTAATTTAAGTTAATATTAAGTGCCGGGGTTTTGTTTTAAAAAATTCCCATTAAAATGTGGGATCACATTAGCATTCTTAAATTCTTCTTAAATTTCTATTCCCTGGAAAAAAATTCACTGCTTTGAATTAACCATTCATTGGATTCAGGGTTCATCTTCATTAACAGAACTGAGCAAAAGGAGCAAACTCAAAATTTGACATCATTCGCGCACCATTACATGGTTTTGCTTACAGTTTGCAGGACAAACTGTTTTCTTTAGCAATCTCATAGCTTTGTCAATTTCAAAAATTTGTACGCATTTTACTACAATTATTCATATTTCACGCTAATCACGAATATTTTCACGGTAGAGTCACACCCTACAGAAATTTGATTCCCAAAAAACCTTCTCCTAACGTTTGATGTGGACAAAAAACCTTGCACGTTTTTGATGCAAATCAATATGCAAATCTCAATGACACAAAATGTTGTAGACGAAATTTATTTGCACACGATTGGCCAATCGATTCTCTTGGGGGTATCCACAAGATAAACTCACCTTCAATAGGTATGAATTAATCCAATTAGTGAATGTCTTCTTCTGTACACGTTCTTGCTCCTCTGCAAAAATAAGAAAAGAAGAAAAGCGTAAGACAATGAGAAAAACAATTCGTGCATTTGTAATTAATTGTTAAGTCAAGTGCAGCGAAAGATATAAAAGGTATGACGCTATAAACAAGATATCAGGTTAAAGACAAACGATAAGATACAAAACATTTCCTCGAACAAGTTTGAATACCAGTTTTATTTTGCTTTTCTTTACGTAGATGCCGCTAATGATTGTAGCTAATGTTTGCTTTAATTGAATTATCAGTTAAGTCGGTATATGAATTGAACCATAAAATGACATCATGTTTGCCGAAATGTAGGGAGAGATTTTATCGCTACTTTCTGGGCGCTTTCTACATGCAATTTTTAGCTTTGAGATCGAGATTTCTTCTCCTTAGTTTTGAAACTGTATTAGAATAGTGTAAATTATAAAATGTATCTACACGAACTTTCTACTCTAATGAGTGTTGGATACCAAAGGAAGTCTAGTCCGCATCTCTGGACACAATAAGAGAACGAGATAGCATAGGATTTAAGATTTATCCTTCGAAAAACTTTTGCGAAAGTAAAAATGGGAGCATGGCTGAAAAATTTGTTTTCTATTTCTCTAGTCTGCTTAATTTTTTTTTTTATTTTGTAGATTGATCTTTAGGTTGAGCAAAAATGGATAACTAGGACATTGAAACATTGGACATTGGATTGTCCGCCGCTATACCGCACTGGAGTCGGTAGATTCGGTTTAAAGAGTGTATAGGCGCTCGTTTGGCGGTGATCCTCCGAGCAGATGGACCATAATGAATGTAAACAATTTTTCAGAGCATGAGGAAGTCGCAAATAGACCTTTTCATCGAAACACTTCAATTCGGACGGAGAAAACTTTCGCTGCTGCCGTACAAAACAATCCAAGAGTTTCGACAAGGAGTTTATCTACTCCAATGGGTATCAGCAGACAGTCATTGCAAACAATTATGCACAAAGATTTGAACTTATTCCCTTATAAAATACAAACTGGACGCAGCAGACTTGCCGAATCGCTTGGAATTTTGCCAGATGATGATTTAAATGGTGGAAAAGGATGAAAAGATGTTGAACTGTCTTTTTATGTCTGACGAGACCCGTTTTGATCTAATCGGCAGTCGAATAACCCAACCCACAGATACTCCATGAGATGGAATTGCATCCACTTCGCTCCACAGTGTGGTGTGCAGTTTAATCACGCTGCATTTTCTTCGAAAAAAAACGGGCACACCGTTATGGTGACCGTTACTTGAGCATGTTGAGAGTAAAGTAAAGTAAAATTAGTATCATTTTTTTGTTTTGTATCAATATAAACCTAGAGAGCATCAAATTGATTTTTTGGGTATTAATTTGATACTTAGAATATTAATTTGATATGCAAAAGTATGAATAGCAAACTAAAAAAACTTTCAATGTCAACGAATGTTGATTTGAAAATGCGAAAAGTCATGCTTTTGTGAAACGAAGCATGCCGAATGTCGCAGCTTGCATTGCCTTGACGTGTCACATTTAGTGTTTTGAGCTCACAAATAACCCTCAACATATTTTCAGTGCCATAAGCCCACTGACAAAACAGAAAAAAGACAAAGCACACTTGGTCTCTCACTGAGCAAAACACTTATTATCTCTCCTCATGTCTTTTCCGTTTCGTATTTATGGTTGATCAAAACAAACGAGACTTTCTGCCACTAACAACTGAGAGAGAAGCTTGTGTCATCGAAAAGTGTAGGCGTGCATTTCATTTGATAGGTTAATAATAATCATAAATTTCTCCATACTCTACATATGTACAAAGATCGTTGACTGAGACACACACACACACGCACAGGCATCCCAGTCACAACCACGTTCACATTTGTAGAAGACACTTTGGAAGTCGGCTCTCGGTAAAACGGTCAGTGAAAGACATGAGTAAAATAGAAACGAAAAAAGCGCTCTTTGGTTGAGCGAAAACAGCTATTGAGCAAAACAGAATTGAAAGCTCTTTTCGTTGTATCTGTAACCGAACAGTTTTTTGGAGACACGCTGAAAGTGTTAACAGTATTTTGCGAGCTCTAGTGCAAACACATCAGTACTTAATTAAAAGTAAATGCTATGGAAGAAACTTTCCCAGACGACGTGCTGAAGTTAAATAAGGGATTTAATATAGAGGACGAACTTCCATATTTACAAAGTAAATTTAAGCAGCTCACCATACATCTAAATGTTGTTGTCGTTTTTGGAAGCATATATAAATAACAAATGTAACTCTTTAGGCAGATCCTGCTGTTGCTGTTTCTACGCTTTGCAAGATGACTCCCAATGCAAGAGGTTCGACACGAAGACTGTTGCAGAAGAGGTGGTTTTTTCGCGTTGTTTATGGGTCCCAGCATGAGGCACATTCATACTGTGACTTCTGACAACATCTGCGTGGACATGGAGCATACAGATTAAGAGAACAATGTTCTCCATAGTGAGTCGTGAGTGTCCACGCCTGACGATTTTGTTTCATTAGTGTTAATAAAATTCATTTTGTAAGATTTCAAAATCAAGTAAAAAGTTTTTAAAATGTTATGTTTTTATATTATTGGCAGTTTGTAAAGACCTGAATCTATACTACATATAACAAACTTTATAAATAAAAATACTAAATTGATAAAAGCTAGTATCAAAATGATACTAAAGCTTGACAATAGCAAATTGATAAGATCTGATACTCAAAATGAATACAAAAAAATATCAACCTAACACAAGTTAGTATCAATTTGATAACCCCGAAATATAATTGAAATACTTTGAAAATATCAACTTTATACTTGGAGTATTACAGAGAATTTGATACTCAATAGTTTCAAATTGATGACTAAATAGTGTCATTTTGATGATTTCTTATTTTTTTTTTTTATATTCGCCGAATAAGAATTCTTTTCAACTGTATGGTTTCAACAAGATGGTTCAACTCCTCACATAGCCCAGCCTGCTGTGACAGAAATGCGAAAAAAATTTCCCAATAAGCTGATTTCAAGAAACTCCACACTCCGTTGGCCCCCAGGTCGCCTGATCTTACTGCACCTGACTTTTTCTTGCAACAGGAAGTCTACAAATCAAAACCGATCAATTTGGATGGTCTTAAGCAATTCATTCGAGCAACAATTGGAGGCAGTAAAGAAGAACTTTTTGATAAGATGACGCACATGCGTCAATGAGCTGTGAGGGTATTTAAATTTAATTATTTTTAAAACTAATTGAGCTAAATTTAATAAAATTGAATGAGTTTAAAAATTAATAGAAAAATTTGAATTCCATATACTAAAAAAAAGTTCTTAATTTATCAATATTCATCAGCCACCCTGCGTCACTTGAATACTCTACCCAAGAATATAGGAGGGTATGTTAATCTCTTTGAGGCATATCAAGAATAGACAGTTAATAAAAAACACTAAGATAATTATTTTACGCAAATTTAACGTCATTCACATTTGCATCACATGAAATTTGCATCAAATTAAACTAGTTTTCTTTATTTATTTTTCCGTCTTAAATTATGCAGACAAAAAAAACAAATATAAAATCTTTAAGATGAATTGCCTAGCTGGTTGAGTCTACATTTGCTTAAAGTTTTTTTTAAAGCATAAAAAACCCACTGAGAAACTCAGTTCAATTTATATAAAAAAAAGTTTTTTTAACCCTTTGCATATGTCAGAAACGCCCACAATTTGGTAAACATTTCGCTTTTTGAATTGCCAAACAAAATATTTACTCATTTTTTGTTTTATAATTTTTTGGTTTAATTGCATCAATTTAATTTCTGAACACACACAAAAAATAATAAACAATGTGTTAAACAAAATTCAGCTATTTGTAAACAATTAACAAAAGAACAAAATACATATTAAGCAGAGTCATTATGGCAAAGTGCAGCCGAAAAAAAAGCAACAACAGCCGCAGCTAGCAGCTGTCTGTCCATTCCACAAAGACATGGGCATGGCCCAGTGCGTGGTCTCCTTTTGGGTTCGCTGTATCTGGCATTACGCCAAACGCATGCCAAGAATATGGAAAACCGAAAATAGATTTCCCCTAATAAATAACAAATTTTTTAAAATGGAAAATTTCTACAGTTAGACAAGTAGAATGCGTGGAATAAGAATTATTACATAAAATAAATAATGCACCTCGTATACAAATGTCAAATTGTATTTACTATTAACAATTTTATAATAAACTCAATTAGATATTGTTTGCATTTTCTAGAAATTAATTTTTGTACATTTAACTTTACGCTCGTGTGACGCAATTTTCGGTTTCGGCACATTTGACAAAAGATTATTTATATAGAATTTTAAAGTAGTTCAAGGTTGCGCAATTTGCCAAAGTCTGAAAGTCATATAAATATATATAATATGTATACATACGAAATACATTTGTGTGCTTTGAAATCTCTTAAATGTAAATTATAATTATATCAATGCTGTCTTGTACAAATTAGACAAACTTTCGCAATTTAATGAACTTGGTACAAGGTAAAGTGTCAACTTTTATGTCCCCTTAATGGCTTGTAAGAATTTTTATTTATACAAAGTCATTTCATAAACGAACCCAAATAGTTTTCAATGTACCGTGGCGTATAATAAATGATGAATATTCTTGATATTAAAATTTTATGATTTCAGTGTAAAATTGTCAGCATTTCATCAAAACTTTTCGTGTCTAACTGGGCGAAATATATGACTGAATGAAAGCAATCTTAATTGAACATGAACAAACACATAAAGAAATCTAGTAAAAGAATAACTCTGGGATGCCAATTGCTAGGGAATTAAGACAGGTTCGGTTCAGTGGTTTATGGAGGTATAAAACCACCGGTTGGGTTTAAAGCACGGTTTGTGGTTCAAACCACTGAACAAAAGCAGAATCAAAATTAAAAATGATGAAGCGACGACTACTGCTGCTGGTCGCTTTTTCTCAATAATCATTTTGTGCTGCTGCCTTCCACTGCGGCTTCTGTTTTTCTCAAAAGCAGATGCAAAATCAAAAGCATACGAACTTGGACTTATTGCAGTTTTTTAAACACTAAATCAAACCATTATGACTTATTAGTTAATAATAAGAGAAAAGTTTGAGCACAGAATAAGAGAACTAAGTGTACAGCGCTTAACAAAGTCTTTTTTTTATCCCAACTATCTTCTTTTCGGGTAAAACGACATTAATTTTGCTTTGACCAAATATAAGTTTTCTCCATAAGTGCATGCATAACAACTCAGAATTTGAAAATACAAAATTTGTAAAATTTTTAACGCCTCAAGCATAAATTAAGCTAAACAAAACTAATACCACATTTAGTATAAACCAGTTAAAAACTAGTTGACAATAATGTTTGGGCTATATTTTAGTCTTGAAATTGCCAAAAATAAGTTTCTACTATTTTCGTCACATGGGCGCCGCGCCGGTGTTGATTGTTGATTAGTTAACATTCCCTTTTTTGTAGTCAGCCATAAATCATTTGTATTTTTAATTTAGTTTGCCATTTTCGTAGCCAACGCAATTTTCTAATCAGCAAATATTTTTGCTAATTGTTGCAAAGATAAGAATGAAATGCGAAGTGACCAAAAAAGTGATAGTACAAGCTCGAGGGTTGATCAATAAGTACAGGAGTTTGACGGCAGGGTGTTGTTTCTGAGAGATGTTAACTTTACCATCGTAGGCTGTTTAATTGGGTATGTTTTTAAGAGGTTTTTCTGTCTAACATGAATCGCATTTATGTTTGTTATGTATTTGGCTACCTTTCTAGCGTTACGTCATCACAACAAGAAGATGACTGTAATATTACTCGTCTATTTTTGCTTTTATTGCTTTTTACACTTGACAACTGATGAACTCAAAAGATGATTGTAAGGAGAGGCAGTTGGCAAACATGCAGTCTTTAGCGAAAAGCCTACTGAAGATAGAACCAGGAGGTTCTTGAAGCAGTACTATATAGGCAACCAGCTCCTTTTGGTGTTCAATGCATAAGTTGACAGTTGTAAACAAACGCAACTTTTTGGACCTCGAGCCAGTTAAACTCGGTAAATATTTTCGCATTTATTGATAACAAAGAATAAGCCCCATATCGGTCAATAAATGCAAATAAGATATTGCTTGACGAGTTTAAGTGTGGTCGTTCATGCGTTTTTGATGAGAATAGCCCAGTATGCCCGGAAGAAGTGTTCACCGAAAAGTCTTCAAAAAAGATCATGATCGAATGGCTAAAGTAAGTAAGGGTATCAGACATGAAATTTTTGAACCTGTCTAAGCGAAATCGCAATAAACTTAAGCGAAGACTCGTTACCGTTAATAAAATCAGAAATTTTTTACAAGACAGAGACAGCATTAAAGTATTAGATTAGAAAGTAAGATATGTTCCACCATGATATCGCACAAAAGCAATGATCGTTAGCACATTGGCTCAATAGAATCATATCGTTAATGGTTCAGGTTCAGGCTTAAATCCTATTCACATTGGGCTTCACCCATCCACCATTCATGTGCCGTGACGAAATTTTCTCATCCATTTCCACATTCACGGTGTTCTACTACATTTTCAGCCGATAGTTTTCAGATGCACCACCAAAAATATGTCATTCACTGTGAAAAAATTGTAATTCACAGTGAACATGTAAGCAACGATTGACAAAAAGCAATAAGAACGAGAGCGTAAGTTGAAGTCGGCTCTAACCGACTTCGATATACCCGTTACTCATGGAATACAAATGTTTAATAGCCTTCCTGTATGCCTGAGGTGGGTCAGCCGAAAAGTATGCAACATTTTTTAACTCGTTCTCTCTCTCTCTCTCTCTCTCTCTCACTAAGATTGCTGCTGAACGCAATGCTTAGGTTATGAGTGGGGTGGGTGGTGGGTGTTAACTGATCGTTTTTTGCTCATAACTTGAGTATCGTTCATCCGATCTTTATCATTCCTTCAGCAAATCGATAAATAATTTTAAGTACTAGATATCTCTAGAAAGTACGAACCATCTATCATCAAAACTGTAGGAGATATGACGTTTTTTCCAAATTGCGGGGGCGTGAGGGGGCGTGGCAAAAATTGAAAATAAACTTGATCTGCGTGCAGACAATAGGAGTCTACATTTCAAATTTGGTTGCTCTAGCTCTTCTAGTCTCTGAGATCTAGGTGTTCATACAGACAGACGGACAGACGGACATGGCTATATCGACTCGGCTGTTGATGCTGATCAAGAATATATATACTTTATATGGTCGGAAATGATTCCTTCTGCCTGATCCTGATCAAAAAGTACAAGTAAGTATTTTAGTCTACGAATAAGTTTCAAATATTTACTTATTAATTTAACATTTTGCTGAATAAAAAAAATGAAGTGGTTCCAAGCGCTGGGCCTCCATGTACATGGCTCCACCATGAGAAGCTGCACTCGATCTTGAGGTGCTTTCGAGATAATCTGAGAGAAAACACTGTGGACAATGCTAGAAAGTTGAATAAAATATTTTGATTATTTCCAATCAATTAAGAGATGGACCATGATATGACTAGCTACAGGTCGACCTCAATTATATCCACCAGTGCGATATTTAGCTGAAAATAAAATGAATTAAAAATACAATTGGACTTAATGTTTTTATTGGCTTCTGTTGACACAATTATTATATGCTATAGCAGATCTGATCTGCACGGACTAAAATCTGCAGAAGTATTCCCGGACTTCACCTGAAGCGATATTCCGACTTTCGCACGATTTTAGTAGCACTTGGAACTAGAGAGCCAAGCAAACATTTCCTCGTCGTCGAAATCTTCGATTGGCTCATTTGAATGCAGCGCCACCATAATTTTTTTATAACAATTGGTATTGTTTTTGCGCTACAGATACAAAAATTGCCAATTTATTCATAATTTCTTACATATTTGCACAACTTTTCTTTCTTTGTTTGCAAACTGAGCACATGCATCAGCTGATTGCTAAGGGCCCGCTCAAACATGCAGCTAAAGTTTAAACTGACGGCTGACCATGATACTTTGGTACGTCGGCAAAGCCGAAATAGACAAACATGCTTGATTGATTTCGCAAAGCTGAACTTACAACTGAATTTTAAAGATCAATCTAGTGCTTGTTGCGCACACTAGCATACACGGAGCGTGGTTATTATTCCAGATCAGCCTTAAGTTCTGCCGGCAGTTCATCTTTCAGACGCATGTGTGCGCGCGACCTTATAGATGGTGGATGTTGAAGGTTTGTTGTGAGCATCTTTCAAAAATTCCATTCGTTCCCCAAAGATGTGCTCAGTGTGAAAACCATATAGCTCTGCCAGCTACTTGAGTCCAAATAAAATTTGATTTTTCTTTTCGCATACAAAATCATAGCAAAAGAAAACAACACCGCTGTCTTTTTTGTGCCGCTTTTAATCTGCTCGAGATAATTGTGCGGAAAGACAAAATTAGCTACGAACCGAAGTATGGATCTACAGCAGTGGAGTCCAAAAGCCTATCCCATGGGATAGGAACTCATAATTCGGACGGCGTCGCAGTAGACGAACGTATAGAGAGAGAGAATATGTCTGTTCTATAACACAGCCGGCCAGCCATAGCTACCAGGAGCTGAAGTCAGTCGTGTATTTACGCAAGCGCGAGCCGAACTCATGATTGTGTGAATCGGTGAACACTGAATTGCTAGCAAAACGGCTGTAGTCTGGAGAGAGCTCTCTTGCTCAACTTTTTTGTCCTCTCCATTTGGCCGGCACTGTTTTATAAATAGCACGCTCGGCGGTTTGCTCTCTTACAATGCGGGTGTTCGGCTCTTTGTTCTCTCACGAGACTTTTGTTCGTTTACTTGTTGCTCATGTTGAAATGTCAACATGTTTACTTCGTGATTCGCTACTAAGCACACAAGCGCAATTTTTAATTGTGTGAGTTTGGACACCACTGATCTACAGTTACCAGAAAATAATACTACTTTCGTAGTTCTCGGTTTGTAAAGAAGAGAGAGAATTGTGCCCACCGTTGAAGCTTAATTGTGGCGAATTTTAAGCAAGAGTGATCGAGAGTCATCGAGCTTACTTTCATTATATATAAGTAGATAACTCAAAACAGTTCAAGTCCCTAACAAATAAACCATTAATTTGTACAAAGGAAATTGCCACCCACATACTTTTACATTTTATGCGAAGCATTTCCTTTGGCAAGCCACAACATGTGTTTAATATCGCCCGAGTGCAGTTTTCCCTGCCTTAGCCCATACATACAATTCTTTTTCTCCCATTTCAAACACAAACAAAAGTTCGACGGCTGCGTTTTTTATTTTTGTTTATGCAAATGTTCAAATACACGCAGCACAAGGAACATTTACAATTTTGATGTTTTTGGGGGAAACCCAAACAATTAGATATGCATGAAAGTAAATAAACTATTTTTACGGCACACACTTTTTGTTTTCTTCTATTTTTATGGTGTAACTAGGCCAACACTCATTACCATTTAACTGACTGACTTTTAACAATTGTAATTCAAAAAGGAATTGTTTTCCACCTTTTTTTAACGTATTTTTCACGCATAATATAATTGTAAAATGCAGTTTCATACATCATAATTTCTTAAACGTTTTTCCAAAGAACTCGGTTTTTTATGTATAAAATGTTTTCGCTCGTTAGAGAAATATATAAACATAAATAATAACCAACAGGCCGGCAGCATCATTAAAACCATCATCATCATCATCATTAACTTACTGACTGACTGATTCATTGAAAGAAAACCGCTTGTTTACGTTTTTTTTTGGTCAGAATTTTAAACATTCCCAGCTTTTTTCTAGTAATTATTTATTGAAATTGAAATTTACCAAAACGAAACCCTAAAGTCATTCAACTTGAACGCTTGCTTCTGACCTGGTTTTGTTTGGTTAATTGTTCCTTGGCATTGGTTACGCATTGTGAGGCTCGATCGTGTGTAAAAATTTAAAATTTGTGTTTGTTAAGCTTTTCCCTTTTAGTTTGTTTCTTTGTTAATATTGGCGAGCAAATGTTTAACAATTATAATTATCTTTGACTTTAATTGTAGCCTGCTGGCTTGTCACGCACTTCTGGCCTATTTTGTGGTCTAGTGTAAGTTAAGGCGAGCCAAAACTTACATAGTAAACAGAACATACACTTGTTTTCCGGTCACGTAAGCTATGTTAAGCTGGTGCTATCCAGAAATATGTCTTTACGTGTAACAAAAAGAACGAAGGAAAAGCCATTCGTCTTCTTCTCAAGAAACAGTTAGTATGAAGAGCAGAGAAAATGTTCGACTGTTTAGCCCATTTTTTTAATGCTGTTCTACTGGAATTTGAAGTAAATGCACCTTCCAAAGTGGATTGCCTTTCAAAATTTAAAAATATGGTAACACTCAAGCGTTAGCAAACAAAACTTACATTAGCATTGTAATATTTGACGTTTTTAATGGTATCGGAACGTGTTGTCATAAGTGTGATGTTTCTGATGATTTCAGTGACTTGAATAATTTATTTCGGCTCTAAAATAAATTTACTTAGGATTTTTTTAAGTCCATTAACTGAACAGCAGTGAGCTGATCAACCACTTCCTTTTTGGACAGTACACATTTTCGGCTTATTTTCCAAAATCCAAAGTGGATTTCCTGGTGTCATCAAAATTTTTTTATTATATGAGTCAAAGTTCACTACGCTATATGCTAAAAAAAGTGCAAAATTTTCAGGAATCTTTACAGCTTTGCATGTATCGTCTCTTCATCACAAAATATATAGGCAAAAAGTGTTCTTTGGGTCTCTTTTCAACTATACTATAGATAGAAACCGGACAGGTTAAAGGGATACAATGATAAAGACGTTAACGAACATACTCGTATACACGGCAAAGAGTTCTCGAGGTGCCATTCTGTGGTATGGTAACTCTCTCTTCATTAAATAAGTTTGTTTTTTAGTAAATATTAAAGTAAGTTTTTACGAACCAAAACGAAATTAGATCAAAACGAAACCGATTAGTACTTGGGGTACTATTTATATTTCAGGAATAGCAAATACCAAGCATTTTTAAATGAAAATGACTTTATTACAGCGTTGGTCAACGAGAGCGAGGCCAAAAAGTGAGAGTGTATTGGTGTGCGAAAATAAAGCGCCGTGAACCAACTTCGATCTGACCGCATCGAAGGGCATAGAAAAACTAACATAGAAGCACACTTTGAAACGCCGCTCTTTTTTGAGTGATGTTAACGCCATTGTGACAAGGAGATACTTCAATAGTGACAACAAAATCTGTTACTCAAAATTATTGTCGACATAGGAAAACACGGTGGTTAGAGGGAGATGGACATAGTCAAAAAAAAAACTCAGAGAGTCAAAAAATAACTCAAAGAGCCAAAATGACAGCGAACAGCTGACAAATGTCTGAGTGAAAAGTTGTCGACGCAGCAAAGTGTGCTTCTATGTTAGTTTTTCTATGCGAAGGGTAGCCAGCAACTAAAGGCTTGTTTACTCTCTTGGCCTCAGCTTCGGCATGCGTTCGGCTCGTGTACGTGTAAATAGCGAAATGTCTTCGGCCCCTAGGGTACCGGTATTTTTTTTCAAAATATTCTCAATAAAACTTTATGTACTTTTGTCATCGCTCAAACCTATTTTCGAAGCACTTTTTTTACTCCGATTGAGGCACCTCCAAAACATGGGTTTTAAACTCATCAACAGCTTGGCACGGCGTAGAGAAACGCTCACCACGCAGTTTATTATTGATGTTTGTGTCGCTTGTGTGACGTGATGCCTGAGAGCTAGCATTGTCATGATGGAGAATGAGTCGTTTTCGACGGTTGGTTTTGCGAATTACTCCGAAGACTTCCGTCAAACAAATGGTCGTGTACCATTCAGAATTTACCGTCCTACGTCGTTCAAGCGGAACAGTGGCCACATTACCCATTCGGCCGAAGAAACAGGAGACCATTTGCTTCGATGTGCTTCGTGTGCGAACAGCTTTAGTGGGATTTGGCTCGTCTTGGAACACCCACACGGTCGATTGCTGTTTTGTTTCCGGCTCATACGCAGATATCCATGATTCGTCACCTGTGACAATCTTATAAACGTTTTTTGAAGCACCACGATGGTTTTTTTTGAGCATTTCTTTGCACCAATCCATACGAGCCATTTCTTGAGCGATTGCCAAATTATGCGGAATCCAACGCGAACAAACCTTTTTTACGGCAAGGAGTTCATTCAAAATCTTACAAGTGCTGGTGGAACTAAGGTTTATGAATGCCTAAATCTCACGGTATCACATAACGATCTTGCATTATCAGTTCACGCACAGCATCGATATTTTCTGGCAAAATAACCTATTTTGGACGAGCTTCACGGAAATCGTCGCTGAGCGAACTACTACTACGATTGATTTCACTACACCAGCGATATACAGTGGTTTTTGATGGTGCTTTATCGCCATACTGAGTTCATCGACACACTCTTGTTGAGAAAGTTGTGAAAAATAATCCAACGAAAACCTTCTCTCCATTTTAAAGCCAAATGAATTTTTTTCCAACTCACTGTAAACAACACAAACAGCGCTAGTACGTCAAAACGTCGTAAGACTGCTTATGCTAAAAAATGTCAAACTTTATTATGGTACTACCAGATTTTAACCATTGACATTGGTGTTACCATTTCCTGCACTATAAATCTTATACCAAGTATATAAATCAATTTCAATATTGTAAGAATTTTGAATAGTCCATATTGACGTTTTTGACTATAAATTTGTGTGGACTTAATTTCTTTGCTTATTGCAATCCAACTTCAACCCACAGTTCAAATTTAGAATTACTTCCATAATTTTCAGACATCAATCTGTAATTCATCATGACTAAGTGATGTTCGGATAATAAATAACGTACATATTGGTCAACTGACTTACATGCCATGCTGTTAACGCTCTGTAAATACTCTGTTAATTGATATACGTAAATGCTATTAAATTCCTTGCTCCCTAAGTAAAAGGTACCTTGAACGAAAGCTCTCGTGTAAATTTGTTAATTGTTAAAAATTTCCCTGATCTAATTTTTAAACCAACTGCTTTAACTACTCCGGAAAAGAAAAATAAACCATTTGCTTTGGTTAGTCACACAATGTGACAATTAGAAAAAGTTTGCGTGCATTTTTTGGGGCTTGTCAACGTCAACGTTCTCTGCTGTCAATAAGTTAGATGTTGCGTGTTTAGAGCAATTTTATTTTCACTTTGATAAATTTGCTTTCAAAAGACTGACAAAAAATATAAAAAAAATATAGAAGAATATGCAAACAATATGCTCAGTGATTGAATGTATGTTTAAAGAACGAGGCAATGTATATATTTATTAAAAACTACTAAAGGTACGAAGTGTGTCTCATGATGTCAATTATTGACATAATTGATTACATACAGTAGACAAATTATTGATTATTGAAGCTTGTCAATCCATCTATTCTCCAATTAATTAAACTAATGCCCTTTTAATGGTGTTTTTTTCTGTGATATTCAAAATATCGGTTACGGTGTCAACATTGAATTAATACAATAAAGCCACATTTCAAAACCAAACAGAATTCGGTTAGACTTTCGTCATTTGAATATGATCATGATTTATGCGCTGACAGACATATTCAATGCAAATCACAATGAAAACGAAAACACAAACAACAAACGTTATCTCGTTAGATCCGACTGTCCATGCGTCTCTAATCCACACAAACGGAACAATCCCATCTCAGAACAATCAGCAGCCGTACAACTGAGATCATCATTGAATTATTTATTCATTTATTGTTGTTTGTTTGTTGTTTCTTACTGTCAGTGTCAATATTTATAGTGTACGTACATTAAGCGGCTTTTAATTGATGCTTAAAATGCGGTTGACAGAGAGAAGTTTGGCGCCCCGCATTGTGTTATTGAAATTCAAGTTGAGTTTTTGGTAAATTAAGAAGCAAACCAAGTGCTCTTCAAGTACACGTACAGTGTTTGCACACCGTTGGAGATGATTTTTGTATTCGCCAGAAATAACTTAACCTATAAATATAATTACATATTTGTATGATGATGATCATGTAGCCCACTTTTTGAATACTTCAAACGACCTGAAGACACCCACATTAAAGAAGACTGATAGAAAATCTGGCAGCTGTTGAGCATGTGGGATAGAACTTTGCTAAAGCAGCAATCGAATCTTAGAGATGAGCGCGTGGGGCGATGATTCACAGTTTAAACTAAAGTACACTAAATACTGCACTGAAGTAGAGGGTATTCTCTTTATATTAAAAAATTTACTAGTTAGCAATGTTGCTAGAAATTAATTTCTGCTCGAATATAGGACGAGCCATTTTCACATTCGCAAAAGTTTTGCGATTTCAAAACGGTTTTTGTACCAAATTTGGACTCAAAATATAAAAATTTTAGCGAAAGTGAAAATGGTAGCATGGTTGAAGGTTACTAAAATTCAGTTAACGAAGCTTTTTGAAGGCTTACTTCAACATGGAAGTGCCATAAGATGAATTTTTTAAATAAATTTGGTTCTGCATAAAAAGAATCACTACAAATTGATGGGGTCGATAAAACTGTGCAACACTAAAAAGTTGATCAAGTCGGGAGCAAAAAATTTTGAAAGAGTATGATGGTAGTACAAAAACCTTCGCTGGGTTTGGAATGGTTAGTTGCCGTTTTCTTTTTATTGTTCACAGCTTAAATAATTTTTGAGAAATTTTAAATGTCTAACACTTACAGTGCAGACCTGTTTACCATATCACAGCCTAAATAATGAGCTCGTAAAAACAACTTAATAATACCAACCTACAGTCTGAATTTCAAGTTCATAGCTTAAATTCCTTATGAGATATCGCGCTCTGAACCAATTTTAAATCGGTTCGATTCCGGTAGGGATTCAGTTCTGAAACTATAACTTCTGAGGTATGACTGTGAAACACTTTTTAACCGGTTCAATACCGTTTCGATTTTGGTCCTGATCCAGTAAAATGTCCAACTCCATATTGCCAACCTACAGACCAGATATCAAGTTCATCACTTAAATGACTTCTGAGATCGCTTTTAAACAATTCACAGACTTAAGATATAGCCTATGACGATTTCCTGATCAGCATGAACATACTGTTAAAATTGGAAAAATTGTTAAGATTGGTACAGCGGTTTAGACGTCTATAAGGAACAAACTGCCGTATTTTTTTTACTGTACTTTAAAGTTTTCATCTTCTCATTGGGATTTGCAACTCAACTTCTCGTAGGCTATTTCGAAAATCGTTTTGATTTGGCTTACAAAATATTTCTAAGTAGCAAGTCAAAAAAGGCACATCTTTATACTCAAAATTCCAAAAATGTCTTAAAATCATCATGTTTTCCCCTTATTTTGTACTGTTTTCAACTTTGTCTTGAAAACTGTAATGAATTTGAATAAGCAATGCAGGACAAAAACGTAGCTTTGACTTAAATAAACAAACGATTGAAACATACCAACTTCATTCGATTGGTCCTTCATATAGTTACGGGCCCCTAAGCTTGTAGAATTGTAACCAAAACTTGAAAAATTACAATTTTTGGTACCAATTGGCTGACACAGTCAAAAATTTCGATTGTTTTGTATTAAATCAATAAAATAGTAAAAAAAAAACATAACTTTATAGCTATAATACAAAATATTTAATTTTTTATACTTTTTTTATCGGAAATATTCGTTTTTTCGAGTTTTTATGACAGTGATAAGTACATGCTTGTGGACCTATAACTATATTAAAGAGTAATTAAATTAAGTTGGTTCGTTCTAAAGGTTTGTTTATTTTGGCAGAGCCTCAACTGTGTACAGTATTACTTGTCCAAATTTTTAACGGGTTTCAAAATGAAGTTGGAAAACTTAAAAAAAGTGGTCAAAACTTGATTTTTATGGGCAACTTTTGTAATTTTGAATAAAAAGTAATTTTTTGAATTGCTGTTAAGAAATTTTTTGTAGGCCAAGCCAAGAGCAAAAACTTTGCTAAAGATATAAAAGCAAAAT
The DNA here is from genome assembly GCA_037044535.1 of Lordiphosa magnipectinata. NCBI lineage: Eukaryota > Metazoa > Arthropoda > Insecta > Diptera > Drosophilidae > Lordiphosa > Lordiphosa magnipectinata. The sequence continues at coordinate 393,379 of JBAMBO010004050.1, forward strand.
TCAAAATAGTTTACGATATATGGAATCGTAGATCCTACTCTTAAGCTTAAAAGACAGAGTTTTTATACTACCGTCACACCCTTTCACAATTTTTTTGTCTCGACGCGATCAACTTTTTTGAGTTCAAAAATGTGTCACAGTGTAATCGAAGGACTATAGTGGAATTTCTCTTGCATCTTGCCAAGTAAGTTTTAGATACTTCTAAACAATTGAATCACAAAAATATGGTAAACCAATATTTTCTATGCTGTCTGCTCACCGAAATAACACGCACAAATTTAACAGACTCGCTCACTCTCTCGACAGAACACTGGAATTTGTTAATAATAATAAGCCACTTGGGAATACAATTCGTGCCCAAATTATGTTTCAATGGTTATATAGCGGTTATTACTAATAAAGCTATGAGAGTTCTTGGCTTCATCAAACGATGGTCTAAATGACCCCTATGTCACCCAACAACTATACGTTTCTCTGGTCAGGCCTATTCTTGAGTATGGATCATGTGTCTGATCAACTAGAATCTGTACAAAACCAATTCTTACTTTTCGCTCTGCGTGGCTTAAATTGGGATCACAATAGGCATCTACCATTATACGAGCAGACTACACAGACTACGCTTATTGGACCTTACTTTCCTGAACAATCGAAGGATCTACCTTAGTGCACGGGTAACGAGAAATTATGTCCAGATCTATTTGCCTCACGAACTATTCTCATCATGAACCCTTTCGTAATCTCTGTCTAAATTACAACAAGTACTATCATCTGTTCTCAGTAAACTCCCCATTGTTGTAGATGTAAGGAATAGTCTATAGTCTAATCTTAGTTCATAATTGTAAATAGTTTGACTGAACTTTGTAAAATTTTAAAAAACAATAAATAAAAATAAATAAAAAATAAAAATAGTTCTCGATTCATTCGCAAAAGACACTTTCGGCAGATTTTGCACAGCAAAGTGTCTTATGAAAACAAATGCACACAAAGAGCGAAAAAACTCTCGTTGATTGAGAGATGTCATTTCGTTTCCCTTTTTCATCGTGTCCGAGTGTGACTGTTTTTTGTCTGACAGCCTGTAAAAATGGACCATCTTGGGAATATTGTATTTTACTCGATATGTAGCATTTTCTTATACAAATATTACATTTATTGTAAATCTTCTAAATGGTTCAATACCAAGCTTAAAAAGCTTAAAAAATTGTTAAACCGACAAACCAATGTATAGATACCACATTTTTTATAACAAAAATTCTGCTTTTGTGATCATCAAAGTGTCTTCATTTTCACTTTGTAGTTTTTGCTTCAGGGCAGTCTTTTGAAGTCTTTTTATGGTAGCTTCGTCTTCTACTTGTTCTTCTTCGACGTATGTTTTTGCGGTTTCTCAAAAATCAACAAATAATGAAAAGTTTTTTGAATTTGTTTTTGGTATTTTTTGGTGCTCAATCATTTATTTGGTTATCTTTTAGTTAAGTGAATGGTATTAATAACTTAAATAAACTTATATATAAGTACAAATATGGCCATGACGCCATACACTTGACTATGAATATGCATGTGAACATATCTATTTACATACAACATTTTCAAGTAGCTGTGATATACATATATTATTTATGACATGTTGCGGGTGTACAACCTGTTGAACCCAATGAAGCGTTAAGTAATTCCATTTCAAAGACTCTTTGGAGCATATTGGCTACAAGCAATTTATGCATTATTTGCTTATTTGTTTATCAACTTTGACGCCGCGGGTGACAACAACAATAGCAAGTGTTGAGATCTTTTTGATACACCTCAATGGTTTTTAACGAATAAAATTTAAACAGGTGATATAATAATTATATAAGAATTTTTAAAAGAAATTTTATGAATAACATATTGAAAGCTAAAAACTATTATTGTTAATGAAAACGATTGATTGTCATGCATATCTTTCTCAAGCGTCAAGTGTAGCCAATAAAAAAAACCCAGCCAGACACTTAATTGGTTGTTGTGCTTAACATAATAACTGAAGCCTAGGAGGTCACATAATAGACATAGACCAGGGGTTGATTTGAAGTCTTTTGGCTGCCAATAAATTGTTGTCGAAATGCAAAAAGAGGTAACAAACGAACCGCTGCTTGCCAACACGAACGCACTGTTGTACACAGTGTGAGTATATAAATAATATACAAAAATTCAACCAAGTAGAAGTTCAGGGAACGGGCTCGACCAACCGACCGACTTCTGCCTGTGCTAAACAAGTTGAAGTTGAAACGACAAATCGTCGTCGCTGTCGTCTAACGACGAATGAGGCGCAGCAGCAGCAGTAAATGATGTCATTTCGGCAAGTTTTTGTATTTGTTGTTGTATCGATTGTAATAATTAATTTAGAAAATAAATGTCGTTGTGAGTTTGCCCACTGACCACCCAAAGTGCCGCCAACTGACCTTGACATTCTATTGTCAACTGCCAATAGCCAGCCTGCTCAATAACCAGCTCCGTTATCTTCGGATTATTTATCTTTGGGAGATATAGCTATGAAGAAACACTATTATGAAGATAGTACAGAATATACATACAACGCGAAGCAAAAGTTACCAAATGGCTTAAAAGTAATCACCCTTTTGGGAAAATTCTTTAATTTAAGGAAGACGAGGGAAAATTCAAACTCTGTTTTGAGTAAAGCGATTTATGGCTGATTTCTTCTTTACAAATGTCAAAACTGAATGATGATTATCAAACAGTTGAGTTTTATATATGGTGAGTATATTTTCGAGGGCTGAACCAAAAAACCAAAGCATCTTAAAGACACCTTAAAAAATAATTTCAAAACTTTAGGAATAATATTCTGGATTGATGGAAATCGTTCAGCGGTCCAAGAAACCGAAACCGAATAATTTTTTTCAAAATCATTCGTACTCAAATTCGTTCTCCTTGTTAGTCGTATTTTGTTCACTTCAGTCGACGCATTGTGGTCCAGAATCGTTTTGCCTTGGACAAAATTCTGTATCTTTTGAACCGCTCAAAATTTTGAATTCATTTTTTCTTTGTTTAATTAAAAATTGTTCAAGTGGTTATATAAATAAGGGTTTATTGAAACAGACTTAGTAGATTCGAAAAATATGATTCCTTTCAAGCACCTGTAAGCCATATTAATAAAGCTAGGGTGCTGATTATTCGCCAGAATCTATATAATGTAATGCTCAGCTGTTTTTTCAAAACTACAATTTAATCGCTCAAGGTTTAGGTACATTTTTTACATTATTAAAATTTTTCACACCTGGTGTTATCTTTATTGCACCTGAAATCCACAAAAATTAGTGTAGGGTTTTATCAAACTTATTATTTTAGATGTTTCCAAAGCTCTACCAAGTTTCGAGCCAATCGGACATTTAGATACAGCTCCCATACAAAAAAAATATTTTTTCATAATTTTTATAGAAAAATTCGAATTTTTTCCAAATATATTTGAAAATCATTATTTTTATTTTTGTAAATTATGTTTTAAATTATTTTTTTAAGTTGTTTCCATATTTCTACCAAGTTAAAAGCCAATCGGACATTATTTAGATATAGCTATAGTGTCGGCTAATGATATTTTCCTTAAAGGGAGGGGACATATTAGACGGTAAAATGAAGCAATACATTTTTTGAAGACTTTTGAAGACAACTTTTGCCAGCCTCGGAAATTTTGAAAATAGGTGTAAAATATGTATCTGCGGCAAATGGAATTGGTCACAAGCCACAACTTCGCTTTTGAAATGTTATATATTTATAAAAAGAGAAATAGTACACCTATCCAACCAAATTTTAACAACTTAAAAATGCTCACTATAGCCGAAGATATGATAAGACAAACTTAATTAATAAACCAAAATTTATGCATTTTTCGGATTGGGAACAATTGACTAAGTTTGGGCGGCTGTAACATTTATATTCGTAAACATATCAAAGCCATATTTTGGCTTCCTTAATTTGTGTATTTAAAATGTCGATTTATCTAAAAAAATTTTCAACTTTTCAACAAAAATGAAATTAGGGTGTTGTCCAAGGCTTCTGGACCACTCTGCGACGGTCAGCGAGGCTACAAAACTGCCCAGAACCGAACTCTTCAAAATCTGTTTAATCAGACTTTTCTAATACATAAACAAAACTGAATTTCTGAGGCGAAATTGTAGAAAAATTTTTTAAACTGACTTTGAAATACCTTCTTTAAAAACTTAAGAAGAAAGAAAGTCGGTCAAGCCCAACAATAACATACTCTGTACCCCCAAAGTTTGTATATATCTGATCAATTTAAGTTGGAAGCCACACATAGTGGCAAAAAAGCCATAAAGTGTCTGAACCATCGCCGTTGCGGCCGGTGCTACCCAACATAATTGTTTGTTTCCATTATAAATCGGCTATCGTTAATCCTATCTTTATTATTCCTTCGGCAAATCGATAAATAATCTTGATTACCAAATATGTCTAAAAGGTACGAACCATCTATCTACAAAACTGTGGGAGATATGACTTTTTTTCCAAATTGCGGCGACGGGAGGGGGCGTGGCAAAAATTGAAAATAAATTTGATCTGCCTGCAAGTATAAGAAGTATATTTCCCATGCATGTCAAACCTCTATCTCTTACCGTCTCTGAGATACAGACGGACAGACAGACAGACGCCCACTGTGCTACGGTTCGATGCTATATATAGGTAAAAAAAAAAACAGTTCCCAAAGTAAGCCCGGCCAAGCTTGAAGTCGGGATCGAATCTTTTGCAAAATTACTTCAAAACTGGCCCAACTGAAAGAACACAATTTTTTAAAATTAATTATGCAGAAATATTCGCTATATCTTGTAAAGTTTTCATATTGGTATCTTTTATACTCTTCGAGTGAGATGAGAATATGTCGTTATATCATTTTACAGGTTCATTTTCATATTTCAACAAGAGCGACATATATCAGTAGGGATGCAGAAGATTTACTACACTCAAAAAACAACTCTCCTTTTTTTTACTTTACTGGGATTTGAACTCGGGACCTCTCACAAATGCTGTACACAAGGACGGAAACCATAGTTAAAAAAGTACGCAGTTGAGCGAGGCCTGGGATCAAGTCACCGTAGCAGCATTTTTTCTTTGTATATTCTTTTAGAAAAACTTTCTTAAAATTATGGTTTATTTTCTTAATTTTAGGGCAAAATACCCTAAATTTGTAACAAATATTTTTTAAAATCATAGTCGAAATTACCCTAAAAATTAGAAAAGTCAATAAAGCAAATTCACCATAAAATTTATCCAAAAAAAATTGATTTCTAAATTTTAGAAAGTTATTTTTAAAAAATTTATTTTTAGGGCAACTTTTCTAAAATGCACAAATAATTTTCTAAAAAATATAAATTTTTTTTAAATATTAGGACGATTCTAGGACGATTTTCTTAAATATAGAAAAATAATTTTCTGAGTGTAGATTACTAAAAGAATTATTTTCGCTGGGTTAAATCTATTGAGAAATCGTTTATTTTGAGTTTTAACAGTCGTTAAGTAAGTGCAATAGATGAATAGACCAACGCATGTTATAATTAAGTCTAACATCTCAAGATGCAGCATAGTCACTAAGACATAACATTTAGTTTTTTAACGTGACACCTGGATATTATTGTGCTTCAGTTTTAATTCTGCAAAACTAAAGGCATATAATTCGATCCGATCCGATCGTTTCTATGGTTTAATTTTGCTTTGGAACGCTTACTTCGAAAATCGAGTTCAAGAAACTTGTAAATGGATACGTTAAGATATGAGTTTTATTAAATTTTTTACTTGATTCTCGATTTCAGATTTCTAGGGTAATGAACAAAGCACAAATAAAAATTATTAGCCCACAACAAGGAAAGTTGGTGGTCTGTATAGCTATTTGAACTACCTACTAGGATTCAACAAAATAGTTTATGCATTATTTACCTCGTTTCTCCTTGATATGACTATCGTATTGGGAATTGCTGCGTGCGAAATTGATCGACGCCATTGTGGATTGGAATTCCTGGTATTCGTTTTCGTTGCTGCGGCTACTTTGCGGTACTTGAGTCTGATAATCCTGACGCAGACTCTTGCTGAAAGTGCCAATGCCGCTGAGGGCGTGCGGAGTGTGTGGAGTGTGAGGTGTGCTGGGCGAGGCTGTCGAGGGTGTGGTGGAGCGCGTGGGTGACGGTATAATCACAAGACTGCTGGCCGAAACACCCTCCGTATCGGAATCGTTATCAATAATATCGACGTCGGTCTCTTGGCCGAGATGTACTTGCGAGGCGGTAAACGAAATTTGGCCGGTACCGGCGTTAGATTTGCGCGACGTGGACGTGGACGAGGATGATTTCGTGGTGGTGGTGGTTATCGTTTTGTGGCTTACAATTTTCCGGGATTCTTCCGTTGAAGAACCGCGCAATTGGCACGTTGCTGGTGAACTGATTGTTTGCGGTTGCTCCTTCGTGCCAATTGGTGTGGAGGTAAGTAGCATTGTCTTCGTTACCAATTCCCGGGGACGTTCACGTGGTTGTTGTGGCGTTGACGTTGTTGTCGTCTCGTTGCCACCCATTTGCAGTGTTGTTTGTTGGTATAAACGCCGGCGAGGGTTGCTACCCACTGTAATGTCAATGTTGGCACTCGATGTTGCCATGACTTCGTCCTGACCACCAAATTGTCGTATACGTGAGCGTACCGTTGAGTTATCAGTCTCATCGCGTAGCTCCTCTAGTTCAGGTTCGTCCTCCAGTTTGATGAGTATACGCCGGCCGCCCGCTGTCATATCCACACTTCGTGGTGGCGTAACACTCGATCTCTCACTGGAGTAGCTAGAACGTGACCAAGAGGGTGAATCTCTGGGCGAAACATAACCCTCGCCATGACGATAGATCTTCTCCTCGGCATAGTTACCATCGCTGGTCATGGAGGAGGTAATAATAGTGCGTACTCCATCTGCGGCTGGTACCTCTCGTACTGTACGTTCGCCGTCCAGAAAACGCTCTAGTTCTACTTGTCGGGCTACATCCTTTTTCACGGTACGCCTAGTGGTACGCAAGGTGACATTAAAAGGCGACAGTTGTTCCTCCACATTACCCATCTCAGCTCCCGGACTCATTCTACTGGTCGTTTTTAAGGTGACATTGAAGGGACTAGCGGTTTCCTCGCTCTTAACCTCCACACGGTATGCTGTTTGGCTTGGTGGTGTTGATGGGGGAGTGGTATGGCGTAGGTGCACCTGCTGGAAGGCTAATTTGGCAGCCTCCGCTTCGGCCAACCCGCGTTGCCTCTCCTGACGCAAACGTCGCTCAATCTCATGTACATCAATATCAAAAGGATTTTCGGCATCGTAGTCTTCATCATGACGCAGTTCATCTGCACTTTGCTCGGCCGCACGTTTACTGGCCGAACCATCGGACCAGACCTTCTCATATTGTGCCACCTTTTGTCGCAAACGCTGAGCAGGCGCCGGCGAGGACTCCACCTCAACTACCTGCTCCTGCTCTTCCAGATTGCTGCTTGAAGTGGTCAAGGAAGTTGTAATGGTTTTCATATAAGTACGCGTCACAGTGGAGGTCTCCAGCTGTTTAGTCTCTGACTGGTGCTGCAGTTCCTCAACATTTTCCGTTGTGGATTTCTGCTCATGCGCACGTCGCCGACGAACAGCTGGTACTGGAGGTGCGTCACCTCCGCCGGCATCATCTATGGTTGGATCCTTATGCCTGCCTGGATCTGTGCTATCGGCCATGATAGCACTGACTTTGTAATGGGATTCTTGTTAGAAGAAATTGTCATTTGATTTTATTTGCTTTTGTTGGCTTTGCCAAGCCTTTTTTTTCGTCCTGTTTTCCTTAGTTGCGCCGCAAAAGGCAAAATTGATTTTTCTCACGCAACCAACCGAATTTTCCACTAAACCACCCTTAGATGGCCTTCACTTTAGCGGCTTTAATTTGCTTAAAAAAGCTCACACATTATTTTTTAATTTGCTCAACACATGAGTTTTATGGTATACACCACCACAACACATCACATCGAGATTGTCTCGCTTAATTCACACGCCCAATTTGAATTAGTTTAAAGATTCCACTTTACTCCGCTCAGTTTATTTTTGTTTGTTTAATACTTCATGTATTTGCCTTCATCGGGCAGGCAAAAGATTTCACATTATAGCCGCCGCGCTTCAATTTTATTTCCAATCCGTTGTGGTAGAAAGCCGGTTCGATACTGAATCGCTGTCGTGCTACGTCCAATGTGCTACGCCTTGTCCAGAGTGTATGGTAGTAATCATCGGAGTAAAGCTCAAGTTTCAAGAGTCTGCGGTGTGTCTGTGCTGGTATTTTGGGTAAGGCCAGAGAGCAATTGAGAGCAGCTTTTGAAAGCAAATGCTGTGGGTTTTTGAAGAGCGCGAACAAGAGCGATAAAGCGGCTCTCTTATAAATGTTATTTACGCATTTTGATGAATGTTTTGTAGTGGCGCTGCCTCTGAACGGGCAACGTGTTGTGAAGGTGGTCAGTGGCGCCGTTAACCGGCTTTTGTCAGAGGGGGTAGTTGGGGGTAGTAAAAATAGCTCGATAAAACTTGAAATTGGATTTAACCCAAATTTTGCAAAAGAAGTATATTGGCACTTCTTTTATGTCGAAAGTGACCGACGTACACATGAAAAATTAAAAAAACTCAAAATAAAACGAATTTTCTATTCGATTTTTACTTTATAATATAGCTCCTAGCAAGCCCTTTAGTGCTAAAGTAGGAAGCGTTTCGAACGTGACGAAAACAGAAGTGGTTTTCGGGCGCACTATATAAAGACAAAGTTTAGCGAAACCTGACACAATATTTAAGCCCAAATAGTTGTAATGTCTTATGAATGAAAAGTTGTTTGAAATGTATTTTGTTTGACTTAAAAATCTTACATACTTTTTTCTTTAAATAAATTTGTATCTCTTTCGATACGTGACATGTCGAACGTGACATTTATTTTCCGTTTACATTTCCCAGTATGAATCAAGTGGTAGAATGTTGTGCATATATTTATGTAATTTAACCTTATTTAATAACAATCTATATGCCTGACATCGTTCGGGTCCTTAGAGTTCTGTTCATATGTTTCTTTTACAATATTTAAAAAAATGTTCGATTTCGGCTGAAAGTAACTTACCACCAGGGCTGCAAACCCAACCTTACCAACGGTTAAGGTTCGAAAATTTGAGGTTCAAGGTTTTTGGGCTTTGGTTTTGGCTCGATCCTTGGTTCGTTGCACGTTTTACCCAATATATTCAAAATTACAATACAATAGGTATACACCTGAAGCATAAATGCATACATTGTAATACTGTAAGATGTAGATTATAATTGCTAGTGTATAAATATTCAGTCCGATTGATTATGCTTTCTCGTATGCACTTTAATTAGTCTTTCACTCACAAAATTGAGCATCGATTGGTGTTTATTCGCCACACTTGGACCTTTTTTTTACAATGATTTGATCAATAATGCCTTTATGTCTTCTTTGGAAGATGCCGCATTAAATTTGCTGCATGCACATTCTGACTTATCAGTGCTTACATTGTATGTATATTTCGTGAATATTAAATATGTCGTCATTGATTAACACCTTCTCAGTCAAAATTTCTCAAACGAAATGAAATGCGCGTTTTTTTTTTGTTCTGACTTGTGTGTATTCTGTTTCGATTCTTCTTTGCGCCCAATTTTTGGTGAGTGTCTAGTGTTGCCAGTTTTGCTATTTTTCCCACCAACTATCGACTGTTAAAAATTCTACAACTTAACAGAGATTAGTTTAAAATAACTAAACAATGTCAAATAATTAGCTAAAATTGCAGGCTTCGGCAAAACTGAATAGATTCCGGCTTTCCAGCTTACAAAATAGCTATATCTGGTGGGAAAAATAGCTGAATTGGCAACGCTGCGTGTGGCACACACTTCTGTTTGTATTCGGCTGACATGTTTCTGCAGTAACATGCACCGGGCTGGTTAAATTGACGAGAAAAACTTTTTTGTTTGCAATGGTAGCTTTTCCAGTTATGAATATTATCAGTTTAAACACAATTTTGGGAAGGTCAAAATCTGAAGAATATTTCGTATAGCTACCATATAACAAACTGGAAAGCAAATGGTCAAAGTAATGGCGCCATCTATTGCTGAGTTTGGAAAATAACAGCTAAGAATGTTCGACGAAAATCATATAAAGCCTTAATTTAATAAATTATACAAGCTACAAGGGTATATAAATTTCGGTCGAGCCGAAGTTAGCTTTCCTCTATTTTTTTTTTTTTTAATTGCTTACTTTGAACTCTGTGCTCTGTTCGGCGCACTTACTTCTTCGTTTTGCGACACACTGATAATCAAGATTGCACATCACATTCATTCACCACAACAAACGAACTAGATACATCAATTTTTTTTGTCATCGATTTGTGCAGGTGAACACACAAAAAAAATAATAATTTAAAAATAATTTAGCATACATACATATATAAAATTTTACCCCCCTTTCTAAGGCCGTCCCTGACACTGTGCGACCGTCAAAATAGAGCCGAAACGCAAAAAAGCTTCGTTTTATGAGGTGGTAAAAAGTTGAATGATAAACGCGCCGCAACTTTACGCTCACACTCATTTTCATTCTCAAAGAGAATACAATTTTCTTTCTCTCGTTTTTGTCTCTTCTGCATGAATGGATGACATTTACCTTTACTTCTTATTGCAATCCCTCAAGCTCTTTTGGTTTGGTTCTTGTTGTTCCTTTACACCTTTCGGCATGTGTGTGACATCATAAGCGTGAGAAAATAAGCATTAACTATTACATTTGTTATTGGGTGGTGGAATACGGGTGCAAATACCGCTTGGAAAGTACATACTTACATTGGCTCAATTGTGCAACCTTTCAGAGGGGTTACTTTTCACTGTATGTAGGTCAGTGCATGGGTAAAGCTCAAGTAACAGCTTCCAATTAATGAAAATCATTCATGAAAGCGAAACGAAGTGCGTACAAATGTTTGTTGTGTACTTACATAATCGCTTTGGTCTGTGTTTTGTTTTTTTTTTTTCCTTTTTGAAAACAAGTTTTTGTGCTATTTTTGGAACTAAGCATAATGACGTCACGCTTTGGTGAATGCAATGCGTTTTGTTATTTGTTTGTTGTCAATGTAAGAAGTTGGCCTTAATATATAAAGTTGCACTGGAACTGGGTAAAGCAATTTGCTTGAAAATTCTAATATGCATAAAGGTCACCGAGAGTGGTAATTAAAAATTATTTATGATTTTTGTTCAACGTTATCAATCGAAACGATCGAAACTAGCGGATTTGAACTATATCCGAAATATTCTTGGTTTTTTGAAAAAAATCTACTTCAAATTTTGAAAACTGCAAAATTTACAAAAAGGTTCGGTCCCAAAGCTTGAACCCCTTAAAACGATTAAGGGGCGATTCATTTTCTAAAAGCTTTGAACCCAGCTTTGAATACAGAATGGGCACACTTTTGCTCCGAGACTTATTTTTCGGCAACTGGCGCCTCCTAGACGCATAAACAATTGCCTGGCTTCGAATTGAGTTACAACCAGGGCTACAAACCGGTTCGGATTTGAACCGCTCCTGAGTAGGAGACTCTGGGATTTTTTGGAAGTCCGACCAATCCTGAACTTGAGCCGGAGAAAAAGATGTAAACAAAAGGGTTCGGTTCAAAAATTATAAAAAATTTGCTAGCTGCTATAATCGTTTGTTTTGCCATTTTCCAATATATCTTAATGCAGAAATGCTCCGTAAAAAATTTTTCCTATAAATAATGGGCAATCGCCTTATTTTTAAATTTTCCCTGGTATTTAGAGAAATTTTTCTTATAATCAGAAAAAGTTTTCTAGAACTTCGAAAAATATGCCATAAACAAGATTTATAAAAAACTTAAATATAACAAACATAACATAACATAAAAAAATATGAGAAATTTTTTTGATAATTAGGGCGAAATTTTCTAATGTCACTTTCTTAAAACTAGTTCAAAATTTACCTTTAATTTTAAAGTAAAATATTCCATAAAATAACTATTATTGAGCTCGAATATTATATTCAAATATGTATGAAATGTTTAAGGTTTTTTCAATAACCATAATTTTTTTTTGAGTTAGCAAAAACAAAATTATTCCTGAACCGCGGTTCGAACCTGAAACTAGGTTCAGCGACCGTTTGAACCGGCTCCGTGAACCCTAACCCCAAAAGATTCACGGTTTCGAACCCCGGACTGAACCCCTACAAGCGCCAGCGCTACAAGTGCAATTGCATCGCTTCGAAGTGCGTAACAGCTGGTCGCACAAGCAGACGGTGCAACGAGTGCAGTATGTGCTTCAAGGATTGTTTTTCCAGTTGTTATTCCTGGACTGCCACTACTAAAATGAGTTGTGGAGACTGTAAAGTCTTAGGGCTGTTGGGCCGTGGGCTGCGGAGGTTTAGACTCGGGTGGTGTGCATACATTGGGAAGATGGCATTCCAGCCATAACAACGGGAGAAGCATACCAAAAAAGATTCTCCGCCACAAGTGATGCAGCTGCCGGTATCGAAGTGCTTTTTATTGGCCAGATTCCATAAAAATGGTTGCTACTCTCCCACTTCGATCAGCTAAACTTATTTATTCACCTCGCAGCTCTCCAAATAATTGTAGTTTTGTTTTTTAGTCTTGTTCGCTCTTGTTTTTTCATAGCGTGCTCAATTCTTAAAGGTATTTTGACAATTATTAAACAAGTTTCAAAATTTCAAGATCCCCTTCTACAATTTATCAGCTGTTGTCGAAAAATCGAGTTGGCAGGGCCATGCTCATTTTCATAGCGAATTGTTGGTTGCTTAGTTCTTGCTCTGACAATGAGCTCTGACAATTTTCAAGAGCGGATTATCAGTAATAGATGGGCTCTAACCAATTTGTTAGCGACTCAGTACCAAGCTTTATAAGGAAATCGAAAAATTATGTTGGGTAGCACCGGCGCAACGCAACACACTCTCTGCCTTCCTTGCAACTTTGTGGCGGACATATACACACTTTGGAGAGTACAGAGAATATTATAGTCGGGCTTGACCGACTTTTTTAATTGTTTTTTATGAAAGTAAGGAAGGTCATACCAAATATACCAATCATTTTGATATTCTTTTCCATTATCGAAGGATTCATTACATTGACGTCTTCGGCTACCATTATTGTTATACAAGATGCCTAGTTTAGCTTAAGATGGGAAAATTTACTTTAATCTGATAATTTTGTATATAAAATATCGCTTGGCATCAACTTAATAATATTACAATCAGGAGGATTCATCGGACTGCAGGTTCATCCTGAAATTTTTTGTTTCCGAAAGCATTAAACGTTTTCAGCTCTTAGACTATAATTACACGGTCCATACCGATCTCGGACTATGGTTGATACCTTTTGTCGACTATTTTTCTGGAAATCTATCCTTTAAAACTATGATGACGGTAAAAATATGGATTTCAATTTCAAAAAGATTTATAAAAAAAGATTTCAAATCAGACCGAACCTTTTCCAAATAATAGAGGTCCAGTTCGAGTTCAGATTAAGGAAGACATTAATTTAACAGATTCGCTTCATGATGCGTTTCATGGCGTCCAATAAAACCGATTCGAGCTGGTTCCGTTTCGGTGTCGAGACTTGCTTTACAAATCATACTAATTTATTTTTGTAACAATTTTCAGAAATGAACTCTAGGTGCACGGTTCCCACAAGATATGCCATAAGGTCATCCCAAATCATATCTGGAGGACACTGATCCATAAAAATAAGATCATATCAAGGAATTTTATCTTTTGTTACTGTTAGCAAACGAACTAATTTGTTCAGAGACCTGACCAACAGTTCAAATTTGTTACCTGTAAGGTTTTGTGTTACCGCATTTTCCAAACACAAACTTCAAATACGACATCAGCATTAAACAGTTTGACGTTCTAAACGGTAAAATGGCTCGGAAATTTTCTTTAAAATTGTGCTCTTTCTATTCTTACTATGACTTAAGAACTGCAACGTTCAATTGATTAAGTTGACAATCCAATCATATCACTAACATAAACACATGTAGACACCCCTAAACATTTTACATTTCCACATGATTTATTGTATTGTTAAACAAATTTTAATTGTTGTCTGTCCAAAAATATCCCGCCCACTTAAAATACACTTTAAACTAGTCATGTAAAATCCTATTAAAAACAAGCACTCATCTATTTATGTACTTGAATATATATATATAAAACGAAAACAAAAGATAGATGCGTTTATCACAAAGTAAACAATAGTGTGGCTGTAACAGCTGGCCCAAAAACAACAAAAACTCTTGAAAGACTTCATATGTTTCAGTTTTATAGCACAATTTTTGTTTACGAGCTGCTGCTGCTGTATGCAAGCCACTGTAGAATTGTAAAATGGTAAGTGGCAATCACTTGACAGGGGTAAAACGCACTTGTAATTTGGATAATGGGATATGAAAGAAAACACTAAAATTATTACAAGATTAAACAATTTGAGAATCGTTTTAAAACACAAACAAAACATTGATCTTAAAAGGTTTGGCAAAAATATTTTTTGATTTTCAGAATATTCGCAAAATTAATAATCACTCTGTAAAACATTGAATAGAAGCAGAAATCAAGCAACAATTTGTAGTGAATTACACTGAGATCAGGCAAAGCCTGCTGATGATTGATGATTGAAGTCAACCAGCCTCATCTGTGGTGTGTGTGTGTCTTTTTTTGAAAAAGTTATGAACATAAGCCTGCTAAAAGTTTTATTATTACTGCATTAATAACTTTTTCCAGTTACCCATCTATAATTTTTCTAGTCATAGATCTTCAATACCTTATATCAATCTTCCTGCACTCAATATGGCTTTTGAGCAAACATTTTCTTCAACATAAACAAATATTTCCGCTTTCAACGATTTCCAATATTTCTTTTACACCCAAAAATAAATTCGCTGTTATTCTATTTATTTCACACCTAGCCATAAAGTTGCTTAATTTAATGGCGATTTTTTTTTTTTGTGATTGTTCTTTTTTGTTGCATTTTTTCAAATATTGACTTTAGTGCTAAAAGCGTTTCTATATAAACAGCCATTCATCTAATTTCAAAGGCAAATGCATATACATACATCAATTAAAACAACTCACGTAGTCAATTAAAGAAATATATCGATGCCTTTAAAAGCGAGTGGGGCGACCAACAGAAATATTTGCACAGAAATTAAGCTATGTAAACTATCAAGAATAAAAACTACATATTTGCCGTAAATATTTTGTCCACACATAAGCGAAAAGGCAATTAAAAGTCGGTTTGAGAACTGTCAACATTTGATTTGTTTGAATTGCGGTATTTGCATATGTCTAGATATATCCACATCATCATCATCATCATAGGCAGCCGTGTCCATGCCCAATTTCTACGTGCGAAAAATGTTAAAATTAGTTTTCTGAATTCTTTATTTATAACCAAGTACATATATTTCATATGTTTCCCATTTGCTGAGGGGGCGGCAACGTTGTACCATAAATTTTAGGAAAAGAAAGAAATCGAAATTATCAAAATGTTTCCTAAATATTTAAGGTAATTTCTTTTTTCAAATTGAATAAAGAGGAAGACTTTATAAATGTGCAGAATAAGTAATTAAAGAATTATGTGGATTACGTTTATTATACGTTTAACAAGACAGATGAATTTTATAAAATTAATAGACAAAACATCAATATCTATGCAAGTTTCGGTTGGATTATTTTTTGTCTTTAGTATTTCAAAACACACATACAATCGAGTATATCACGACAATGTTGCCGTGATGCAAAAGCGTATTAATGGGATCCCGAACCGCAAGAGCATCCGCGGAAACGAAATGTCGGATAGTCTAGTAAAAGGATTTTGTCAGGTTACCCTTAGAGGAAAAACAACGCGCATACATATTTCTACAAGCTCTTGATATCGAACTAGAAAGTGTACCACGAGCTAAAGTTAGATTAACACTACCCCTTTATTTAAAAGCCGGAATTAAAACCGCAACAAATATCGGTTTCGGTTACGGTTACGTTCATTAAAATCAAATTGGTTCGGTTATTTTTTTTTAAATCGGTCCGGTTGCGATTCGGTTACAAGATAATCGTTTCGGTTACCGGTTTCAAACCGGTTAAAAATAAATGTTAAACTCGTTTGCATTGTTGTCAGTTGTTCTGGTGTATATTTGATCTCTTTTATTTGCATAACGGCTTAAAATGGAAACAACAGCATTCTTCTAATTTTCGAAAGTGTGACAATCAAACATTTCCTTCAAAGCCAAGGGTTTTCAAATAGACTTTCCCTTTGAAAATGTACTGAATATTGAATCTTGAATCAAAAAACATGAATCTTTTAGGTCCAAAAACTTATAGTTATTAATCCATTAAAGCTGTGATTCATTAAAAGATTTTTTTCCCAAATTCTTTTTTCAGATACCACGCGATACTGGGGTCATTGGCCGTATTCACCAGCACAAATCGAAGAGACTCCCGAACTACCGATTCATACACAAAAATGCACTGTTTGGTTTAGTTTATGGGCTGCTGGAATCATCGGTCCGTATTTCTTTAAAAATAAGGCCGGATAGAACAACACCGTCAATGGCGAGCGCAACCGCACCATGATGAATGTCATTTTTTGTTACCTGAAATTGAAGCAGTTGGTGTCGGCGACATTTGGTTTCAGCAAGACGGTGCTACGGCACACACAGCTCACGATACATTGGCTTTATTGAGATATCATTTCGGTGAGCAGCATATTTTGCGTTCCGGGTCTGTCAACTGGCCGCCTATGTCATGCGATATCACACCACTGGACCTTTTACTTTGAGGTTACTTGAAGTCAAAGCTACTACGGGCTCAGTAGGGAGTTCAAGAGCAGAGTTTTCTCTCGAAGAACAAAAATTGCGCTATACAAGTCGCTCATTATCCCAGTCTTGCAATACGGCGCAGAAGCATGGACATTGACAACAGCCGCGGATTCATGGTCCTTTAAAAGTTGGTGACGGATTTCGCATTCGATTGAATCGCGAACTGTGTGAACTCTATGGGGACACCAGTCTGGTCAAGCGCATTAAACAACAGCGGCTGCGCTGAATAGGACATGTCACCCGGATGGATAAAGAAGCTCGAGTAAAAAAGCCGTAAAAATCGAAGCCGGCTGACTTTGGAGAAAGAGGGGACTCCCACCACTTAGATGGAAAGATCAGGTGCGGACAGACATTTCCAACCTTGGTGTGAACTGGTGCCAGCTCGCACGAAGCAGAAGCGACCGGAGGGCATTTATAGCAGAGGCCGAGACCGTCAAGCGGTTGTGATGCACATATCGTGCCAAGAAAGAAGAAGAAGAGAAGATGTATAAAATGGTTCAATAGTTTTCAATAGTAGAGTAAAAGCCGAAATTATATGTTATGATCAAGGCAACAAAAGTATAATATTTTATTACCATAATTTAGTCATCATTAGTCATCAGAAGCGGTCCGGTTGGGGTTCAGGTTCGAAATGGTGTATATTAAGAAGATTCGGTTCATGTTCCGGTCCTTATAAAACTTAAGCCGAATCGGTTCTGCGGGGTTCATTTATGGCTTCGGCTACCCACATAACGGTTTAAATTCTTGCTCAGAATTTCATTTCAAATACACTAATTCATACAAAATAAAGAAAATACAACATTTTTGTATCAAAATATTATTGTTTGTTTAAGTGAATACAGAGCTTAAATAGCAAAATTGTATTTTCTTACTCGATTGTTATTTTTCAAAATAAAACAACGAAAATAAACCTACAAACAGCAAAATAAATACATATACGTATTTACCGAAAATCCCAGAGAAACCAAACAGAACTCTATATTTAATCACTTGACTGAATCGCTCTGTGTGACAAGACAAGTTCGAAGTAGAGCAAAAACGTATACAAATTCTCAGCTAAATTTGAAAATAGCCCAAAATGCAGGGCGAGAAAAGGGAACCAAAAATAGTCTCGTATCCCTTACGACAATTTGAAAACAAAAATAAACTAAGAACAAGAACAAAATGCACTAAACTTTTAACTTAACAAGACAATTGGGCGATTGGGAAACAAGGCAACTGCAATTTATAAATAACAATCTGAAGCCATTTCCACAGTGACATCAGCTAGACCCAACACTAACATCATCATGAAAAGGCATTTTCACAAACGCTTGTGCTTTTGTCTAGAAACAACTTTTGGAAATGGTCAGACAAGTTCAATAGTATAAAAAAGTGATCTCATTGCCTGTTTTCAGTGCATGAAACAAAAAGTTTTTTTTAGAATCAAGTCTATTGGACGAAGTGTGATGCGGTATAATTAATTAAAATTGACCTGTGCCAACACAATTGGAGTGAAAAGGAAATTGTTTTCAATTTCATTGAATTTTAAATCAAAGCTGAAGATTTTACCTTGCAAGATAATTTGAAAATATATCCAGTTGATGAACAATAGAGACACTTATAAGTGGTATTTCTGAAAGTTATTTAGTTTTGATTTAGATTTCGTTGAACAGCTGCTAAATACAAAATGTTCAGTGTGTCCAGAAATAGTGAGGAAGTAAGGTCATACCTATAGATTTAACAAAATCAGCTTTCATGCTGATTTAGATTTGATTTGGATTTACTTTATAGTGTGACCGTTCGCTTCGAATAAGATTACGCAGCGCGCTTAGTTAGCTGTGACTTTAACATGGACCATGTTGCAAGTTTCTGCATTCCAAGTTTTAATAATTAAATAATTATTTATTTAATGCATTCTTTTTGAAGGGAAGAAAGACCAGTCACCTAAGATTGACGGAGTTAAAAGTGGGATTCCATATCTGCTCAGTAATCCTAGAATGTTGTACGTTACAAATTCTTCTATTACCTGTCCAAAAAGTTTTTAAATGATTTTTAGGAGATGAAGTCACCAGTATTAAATCGAATCGGACAATGTTGCAACCAACTTCATTTTGAAGTCTTATCAGTAGGATTTCTTTTTCAGTATGTGTCGTTTCGCTGAAGTGTAAACAATATAGTTTTTTTTTGCACCGAATATGTCAACTTTAGTGCCAACAAAACAGAGTTTGCGTTAAAGTTTTCTTTTCTGCTTTCATTTGAAAAAAAAAATGCAGTTGAAAGAGATCGAGATGCTTACGGGTAACATGCTCCAAGCGCAAAAAATCATACGAGCCGCCCGGCTATACGCCAAAGCCGAATATTCACTGTAGCAACGTCGTGCTCTGTATTTGAAGGGACCAATTGGGCGCGGTGTACTATGCGCTGCTTAATAAGGTGAAACCATCACAGGGCAACTCTACCGAACTCAATTGATGCGTTTGAGCCGAGCATTGAAGCAAAAACGGCCAGAATATGAGCAAATGGACGACAAGGTAATATTGCAACTTGACAACGCTCGGCCACATGCTGCTCCGCCATATAACCCAGACATGGCCCCTTCCGACTATTATGTGTTTTCGTCGATAACGCATGATCTTGAGGATCAGCACTTTTTCAACTCCGAAAACTCCAATATTGGATCGATTCGTGGATCGCATTGAAAGACGAATCGTTTTTTCAAGATTCTAATTCTTATTTTCGAGAACAATACTTTTAAAAATGAATTTCTCACGAATTTTTCACAATAAACTTTACAAATAAAAAAAAAACACAATTTTATCCTGCCTCTTGCTCTTAAGATCTGCTAAGGTATACTACAATTCACAATTAACAAATACAGAATTAATTGAATTAACATTTGTTAAATTGCGTACTACACGTAAAACTACATATTCTGCCAACAAACTGTTATTTAGAAAAAAGTATTCACACTTTCTTTCGGCATGTTTGGCTTTTGCTACACCTCCCACCCGACGCACAAGCGAAGGTTCGCTTCAAGCGAAAGTTTCGCGAAGAACATTATTCTTATTTTGTTTAGTCTTAGCGAAACTCTTTGTGAGTTCCCTTTTATCTTGTTTCTCTCTGCAGCATGTAGAAAATGACGCCGCGTTGCCGTCGTTTGCTGGACTTTGACTTTACATTTTCAGTATGTATTTGAGGCCCTTTTACTTAGGCCGGCGTTGTTGTTGTTGGCTTAGCAAACTGCCGAGCGTCAATCAATTAATCGGTAAACAATTATTGTTTTATGTAGTTTAAAGGTTCATGATTGTATTGTCTTAAGTGTTATTGTGTAGTTGTTAATTGATTTAGTGTTGAAATTATTTCAAACAAAAGAAGGCAACTGCTTTTTATTTGCAAAGCAAAGCATTTTCATTAAGAAAACAAAATGCGTGTAAGCAGCTGCAATGGGAGTCAAGGCGATGAATTTAAATAAATATTATTTAAAAAAATTTATAATTAATTCTAATTTTATTAAAAAAATAAACTAGGTACGAGTGAAAATGAAACTCGTATAACTTTCGTCTCAACATTCGCGCGCGAGTTTGCCTGCCACAAACTGAGCGACACAAGTATCATAAACAAATGTCTGGCGAATTCGTAAAAGGTTTTGTTCAATTTTCACTCTCTTTAAGTTTCGCTCGCGAATTCGCGCGCGAACTTTTGGTCGGGTGGGCTGTTTGGTCACACTGACAGCTGTAAACGAAATCTAAATCAAATCTAAATTGAATTAGTTCTTTTATTTTCATTAACAATATAGTGCCGAGTTACTTAGCCATGGCCCCTGGTGGCCGAACATACTCGCCAATTCATACTAGTGTTGAGTAAAGGTTGTTCATTTTACTGAACATGTTAACTTTTCTTTTTTTCGAAGTGAGTCAACTCACTCAAATTGCTCAGTTGTTCGATTGTTCAGTAGGTAATTTGCTCAGTTGTTCATTTGATCAGCTCCTTACTTGCTCACCAACTAAGCCCAAGGCATGGTGACAACTAGCAGTCATTCGAACAAATTGTAATCCTTTGTTGTTTTTATTATTTCTCAGCAAAAACAATTGAACAACTCAAACTGAACAACTCACTTTGAACAACTGATTGAGCAAGAACAACTGTTAGAGAGAGAGTCACCTTTTCGCGCTGTCTTCTTGGGGAACCCTAATATATGTAGTTGCTTCCAGTCTCCTCGGATAAATCAACAGAGGCGTCTTATCTAAGTCTCTGCTAGAGAGTACAGAGGTACATATTTATTTTTTAAATAAAGTGTTTGTGTTCCGTTTTATCGTTCCTACTTCTGCACAATTAGGATTAAGCTAAATTGATAACTCTCGTCGATATCCGATTGACGATAAGAAAGTTACAAGAAAAAGACGTGTTTTGTGCAACCCTCGAAAACCTTTCCTTTCCCCCAAGTTTGATTTTGCGCAGCCGCAACCCCTACAGCCCATACCACACTTACCAACCCCAAGACGTCGACGACAAGCCACCTTTCTACATTTTCATGGTCTTCTCGAACCGGATAAGACCAGACGACTGAAGTCTCCCCAAAACCACCAACAAGCACGGGTGGATTTGTCAAAGACACGAAAGGAAAAAAAGTTAAGTACACATTTCTTGTCCGAGGCAGCCAATGTTCAGCTAATGTCCAACTGTGAACTGCCAATTCGATCCTCGGTCAGCCAACACTTGCCTCCATATTGTTTTCCGGCATACATATGTACATTACAGTTGGGTTAAATATACATACATATGTATGTACATTTGCAATTCATTTCATCATATATCCTCCTGTGCAATTGTTCATAGACATATGTATGCTTGTACATATACACCCAGCGCCACAAAAAAAGCCGCAGTCTAAATATTCACATACTTGTATGTTTTCTTGCTTGGGGTTTCTATAAATGTTTTCCGAATTGCCCAATTATTTTTTTAACTGATTAATGGAATATTTTTAAAAAAAAGTGCATAGCAATTTTTATTTTATGAATGTTAGTTTTTTAGAAAAAGGTTTTTTTCCAGACCCATATTAATTTTGGTGACTTTTCATAATTATGACAACTTTAAGAAAAAAAATTATAATAATTATAATAGTGCATATACTCAACAAATAATGATTTTTTTCCAAAAGTATACTTAATTTGCTATAATCTAATATTTATTTTGTATCAAATTAATGTTAATTTTTTTTTTTTAATTTAAATTAGTACTTTGTAGTACCCCCTTTTGCTTAAATTACACATTTTACCCTATTGGGCATCGAATTGTACAAAGCGCTTAAATATTCCTCAGTGATATCCTCGAACCATTCTTTTTCTATCACATCCTTCAATTCTACCATGGTTTTAGGCTTCCTTTTTTTTATTTTCGCAGCCATAAGGGCCCAGACATTCTCTATTGGGTTGAGGTCAGGGCTGTTTCCGGGCCAATTTAGGGACAATTAGGGCCAAGGAAAAAAAAAATTTGACTGATTCCGAATGGTCACGAGTCCTATTCTCGGATCAGTCCAAATTCAATCTCATTGGACCCGATGGCTCTTGCAAGGTGCGCCGTAGAAGGGGCGAACGATATTTGGAAAATTGCTGTGTGGGAACCGTTAAGCATTCACCATACATTATGATATGGGGATGCATATCTAAATATAAAACTGTATCAATTTTAATGATTCAGGGTATGGTGAACGCGGAAAAATATAAAGATATAATTTTAAATGGAGTTCAATGCTAGAGGCAATAAGTGAGAAAGAAGAAGATCCTAATTTTCAAGATGATTCTGCACCTTGCCATCGGGCTCGATCTGTAAGTAATTCAGTGAGCTTTTGTTATTAAAACAACTTAATCAATTAATTTTGTCCTTCTTCTTAACGAAGATAACAATTTTGAATTGGGTATTAAGTCCCTAAATTGGTCCGGAAACAGCCCTGACCTCAACCCAATAGAGAATGTCTGGGCCCTAATGGCTGCGAAAATAAAAAAAGGAAGCCTAAAACCATGGTAGAATTAAAGGATGTGAGAGAAAAAGTATGGTTCGAGGATATCACTGAGGAATATTTAAGCGCTTTGTACAATTCGATGCCCAATAGGGTAAAATGTGTAATTTAAGCAAAAGGGGGTACTACAAAGTACTAATTTAAATTAAAAAAAAAAATTAACATTAATTTGATACAAAATAAATATTAGATTATAGCAAATTAAGTATACTTTTGGAAAAAAATCATTATTTGTTGAGTATATGCACTATTATAATTATTATAATTTTTTTTCTTAAAGTTGTCATAATTATGAAAAGTCACCAAAATTAATATGGGTCTGGAAAAAAACCTTTTTCTAAAAAACTAACATTCATAAAATAAAAATTGCTATGCACTTTTTTTTAAAAATATTCCATTAATCAGTTAAAAAAATAATTGGGCAATTCGGAAAACATTTATAGAAACCCCAAGCAAGAAAACATACAAGTATGTGAATATTTAGACTGCGGCTTTTTTTGTGGCGCTGGGTGTATGTACTGCATGAACATACATAGTGCACCCCCAAAAATAAATACACACACCCGCAACTGGCTCCAATTCATATCCAACAATCTTCAACTTGGTTGCCAATCTTCCAATTCCTGCAGACATTTTTCAAAACAAATAAACGATTTAACAACATTTACATACATGTATAAACGTTGTACACACAGACACACACTCTAACTAGGCAGCAAGCAAAGCTGCACATATGTACTTATGTACTCGCAATTACACAGACACCTTTCTCCAAGTCCTATGTGACCTCCGTGAGTCTCCAATTTGGTTGCCATTGTGGTTAAAATAAAAGAATAACTAAAGTAAACAAACATTTGTTAGTATTACATACACTTGCATACACATACTTATCGATAAGTACAGTGTTATCGATCTGCATTGGATTGTGGCCCTCTGCACCACTTTTATAATCTGCGTCAATTACAAATTTTCGCAAATTCCATATTCCATTTCTTTCAACAAGAAAATGAATTAAAAAAGATCGACTCATTTACATTACAAGCAACAGAGAAATTCTATTGAATTGAATTAACAAAATTTGATATATTCTGCAACGCCAATCAACAAATTTGATCAGGTCAAATTGGTAATACACTCGTCAAGTCCAATAATTGTGTTTTCAATTATATACTTCTCCCTTTATAGATCGCTCTTATACCAGCTCCTTCGTGAGCCTACACAAGCACAATCCAGCAAGAAGCAAAGCTCCGAAGTTCCATCTTCGTTAAAGCTCCAATCAGCGAACATCAAGATATCAATTTCCAGATCCAAGATATTATCAAGAGTGCATTAACGATGTCGCTGAGTCATTTTATTGCACTCTCCGATAGGCTGAGCCAGTTTGCGGCCAGAATTTCGGATCCTACATCTGTTGACGTGTCCGTATACGCGCTTCAGGTACGGCGGGATCATTTTAAGAACATCTGGGACAAGATCGAGCTGGAGTACGAGAAGTGCTCACTGTCTCTTTGTGAAGGTGGTAAAAGTGACGACATTGCTGCGCTTCAGTCAAAGTATGATTTCTGTCACTTCGTATACGAGAGAGTTGCGGCACAGGTCCATGATCAAATCGAGCAGGCCTCAGCTCAACGTGGGCAACTTTCGGCATACAGAGACTGTAATTTGGAAGAACATTCTGAGAATAAGCGGTTGCTAGTGAATAGCCAAATGAAAATCCTATTAAACCTTAAAAACGTGCAGTTCGAATCAAGGTCTGCTCTATATGAACTCCATAGCACGATTCAAAGGTGCTTGAGCGGACTCAAACATTCCAATGTAAAAATCAACCACTGGGACTGTCTACTGGTCTTTCTTTGTTCGTCCAAATTGCCAAGGCTTACACTGTCTTTATGGGAACAGTCTTTGACGAGAAAAACGGAAATTCCTTCATGGGAGCAAATGGATAAGTTCCTTAGCGATCGATGTCGCGTCTTAGAGTCCATTGAAATCATAACGTCATGTCCAAGCTCTCAAAATCAATCCAAATCAAGGAAGATTCCTCCAGCCATTCAAATGGCACCCAAAACTTTAAAAGCAAATAAAAAAACCTGCAAACTGTGTGCTAAGGAGAATCATCCAATACGCTTATGTCCCAACTTTCTCCACTTGCCTGTCAATGAAAGAACGGATTTCATCCGAAAGCTAAAGTTATGCCTTAACTGTTTTGCAAGAAGGCATCAACTACAAGAGTGTACAAGTGTGCACAATTGCAATACGTGCCAGGGTCGCCACCACACGCTACTCCATCGTGGTGATACACCTCTTTAGAGCCCTCCAAAACAATTCTTTCCAAAGTTTATAATTCCCAGCCAAAAGATCCGAACTTCAATCTTACTATATCCAGTTCCACTCCCATCTATGATAAAAAAAAAACTTAATGACTAATCCATTCCGTCTTTTATGTTCCCAGAGAACCCTTGCTAGATCCAAGTTGGCCCCCCAGAAAAGCAATAGCAACGAGCCAGCCAATGAAAGCAGATGTTCTCGAGGTATAAAGTCCTACCGCTGCCGAGTCTGCAGAGGCATCCATCAGCTCAAGAAGAACAAACGACTCCTCCGGTTGGGCGCAGAGAAACAGTTACGCTTGGCGCATCAAAATTCGAGAAGCTGATGCAGAAGTGGTCATAATTGTAGCCTTCCCGTTCAGAAACAGGCTCAACTTTTACTAGTTCTGCGGAAATGGCCCAACCTGAACCTCCACTCCAGTCTCCATCATTGACCACACTGTTTCAGCACCTCAACCCTCAAGTGTTGCCAACTGCCACAGTCATTAACGCATCAATCGCAAAGGCATTCCTTCTGGCTCCTGCCGAGTATCCGAAATGCCGTCCCACAATGAAGTTGTACAATGAAGTACCCTGACCAAACAAAAATTATTATCTCACTCAAAAAAAATACCTTTAAAAACCAAACTCATACCTGAATACATGCACACAAAAATATATATATGAACAAAGATTCATCAATTCATTTGGCATTCGATGGGTTTGCTCTATTGGCGATTGCAATTTGCGCAATTGCCAAAAAGACCACAAAAAAAAAAAACAAACAAATTTATATTCAGTTTCCATTTTGGCCGCTCAACACAACATTATGTCATTGCCTAGGTATAGGACTATTATAAAAATAGCAAAAATAATGTCAGCAAATAGACAAAACAACCCACCGACCGAAAGGTGAATAAGAACCAACCAATTGTGCCATAGTCTACTTTCGGATGGTGATGCTTGCCTTCTTGCTTTCTAAGAACGATGATGGACGTGGGCGTCTGGGTCAAGTTCAGTTTACATTTACAAATCAAAGTTCAATGCTTTGCCAAGATACAAAAAAAAAAACAATCAAATATGTAACACTTTTGGTTTGTTTGTTAACATAAGAAAAAATTGACTGTCAGCTGTCCCGAATTTCTAGAGATTCTCGAGGACGCCAACACTGAGTCATCAGATGCAGCATTTCACCACTGAAAGAAATTTTGTGATTGGAATTTGGCGAAACGGATGGAAAGTTTTTAAATGTTATATATGCTATATATCGCTCACATACTTCAAGATTGGCATAAGTCAATAAATTAAATTGTGTGAAAAACGCGTTAAAATTTCTTAATGGATTTAAAAGAAAATAGTTCTTTTAATTTCAAGTGAATCTAGTAAAATATTATTAATTTGAAGATATGATATTTTAATTAAAATACGAAGGATCTTTGCGAAATTTCGACTGCAGGTCAACATGCGTTCTTGCATTAACATTTTCATGAATTGAATTGAATCTATAAAAGAAACAGCGACATATTCTCATCTCACATGGAAAGTAAAAAAAGATGTATATGAAAATTTTACACAATACAGAACACGATACAGCTAATATTTCTGCATTACTAAGTTAAAAATCTTATTTTTCTTCTTGAAGTAAGTGAGCGATATATAAAACAAAGTCATGTATGTTACACATCCTATATCTCAAGAACGGTTAGACGGATGTTTAAGATCTTTGATATGTTGCATTTAAAAACTCGCAAAAATTGGCAAAATTTTATAATAATTTAAGATTACACAGGCCAACAAAATAACTACCTTCGAGAGGTGCAGTCCTTATTTAAAATTATGATTTGTTTATGTTCACTGATTCCAAATCTGGTTTCGGTTTAGCTCCATCAGCTCTTGTTTCCAAGATATGGCGGAAAAACGAAAATGCTGAGTTTTTGGTACTCTAGGATTAATGGAGACCACACTAGGTATAAATATCTGGATTTATGAGCTATTTTCGACAGAGCACATATTTATGCGTCTTTAAAAAATCAAAGGCACTATATAAGTACAGCAGAAAGTGTCCTAATTGGCCTGTAAGGTCAGATTACTCTCGATTTATGGTATTATTTTCCAAATAATTTATCTCATTTAAACTAGCGGGGTTATTGGAAAACTAGATTCAGACTGAAAATTTCTATGGGAACTGTGAAAAGGCTACTTAATTCAAAATAGAATTTATTATATACATGTAAACAAATAACAATTTATGCTAAATCTAGTAGCCTCTTTACAGTTCCTATACAGATTTAGAGTGACAATCTAGTTTTCCTACCATAAATTGAAATATGTTTTTTCGGTTTAAACAGGCTATAGCTCTGCCAAACAAGCTGATATAAATGCAAAAAAATTCTCATAATTAGAGCATTTGTTGGTGGATATGCCTAGGTTGTTCCGATAGAAATTCGATAACAACACTAGCTCCTCTTAGCTCCTCTTGGGTGTTTTATTTTGAAAAAATTTGCCATAAAACTAGAATTGTCTGACTTTAGAGTCGAATTTAGACACTTTCTGCTATACTTATATAGCGCCTTTGTTTTTCTTAAAGATGCAAATAGCTCATAAATCCAGATATTTATGGCAAATGTGTGGCAACCATAAATCCTGGAGTGCTAAAAATTTAACAAATTCGTTTTTCAACTATATTTTGGAAACACGAGCTAATAGAACAAAGCTCAAATGATGCAGTTTTGCTCAGTGCAATCTATGAACATAATCAGATCGAAATAGGCGAAAACACTGTTGGGCTGTGTTATCATCAAGATTTAAGAGTTTCCAATTTTCGACGTAGTCCAAAAAAAATCACGAAATTTGCAAAATCGTATAATAAGTTTAATTTATCATGAAAATTGAATAGTTGACAATTTTCGACGGGTAAATAGGAGGTGTAGGCCTCCTTTTTTTTATCATGAGTTTAGATTGTCATGAAGACGTGTACGTGTATATGAAGGTCGAGGGATCCCTTCGAAGGGTCCAAAAAATCTCGAAATTACAAAGTTCGTATATAAGTTTGGATCGTCATAAAAACGGTTAGTAGACGGGTAAACATACGAGTAAATAGACGGCTAAATAGGAGGATTAGATCATATGGTCCAAAAACTCGCAAAAATTAGCTAAATTTTATTATGAGTTTAGATTATCGTGAAGATTTAATAGTTGGCAATTGTCGATGCACAGAAAAAAAATAAAATCCATATCAATTTGATATGCGCTGGTTAATTTCACATTTGGTCAAATATCATTTTTTTCATATCATTTCTTAACTATAATGTTTCATATTAACCATAAATAATATCAATTTGTCAAATGATATTAAGAAAGGTCATAAGGATATCTATTTAATTTTCGAAACCTTCACAAGGGAAGAGGAATGTATAGAAAATGCGAAAAAGGAAAGAGACAAATAGTCTTTCACATGGAAACGTCAAGCAACGTAATGAAATATATAAGTAGGCTCTCAGCCATGCGACCACACGCATGCCCGATAGCTCAGTGAGATAAGATGTCATGTCTATTTGTAACGTGCAAATGGTCCCGAGTTTGATCCCTAGTCAAGGCAGGATCAAATAATTACAAGTTCGTTCTATTTCTGTTTCTATAAAACAATAAATAATAGTACTTAGGTCAAAAATAAATCGTGCCATTTTCAATTCCTTTTTTTCTATTATAAAATATCAATTTGATCTTAAAAATATTATTTTGAAATAGTCGAAAATTTCACTTTGATATTTTCGGACAGGTCAATGTCGTGTCAAAAAACAGTCGAACAGTCAAAAAAATCTCGAAATTTTTAAAATTTTATGAGTAGGTGTGAATCAAACGGTTAAAAAAATCGCGAGGCTTAACAAATTGTATAATGAGATTTGATTTTGAGTTTTGATTGATGAATACGGGTAAATATAATAGACGGATGCTATCCGTCAATAATAAATATCGAATTTTCTTAAAAATGGCGAAAATTACTGGTAAATAGATCGAAAGGTTCACAACATCGCGAAATTTTATAAATTATATATTGAATTTTATAAAATTGAGTTTAGATTATCATGAAGATTTGACAAATGAGAATTGTAATGTAAGGTTCACTTCTTCGTTTTCTGTTTAAAATTCTAAAGGGGGTGTTCACATAAATTAAATTTCGTCGTTTTCGTCCCCGGAGAAAAATAATTTTCATAATAGCAAACTGAGAGATGGAATTTCTGGAGTTCTTAGGGGCTTGGTCTTAGCACAAAGAGAATATTTTTATGAAATCTTAGAGTTTAAATTGCTCGTCACTCACCTTGTAGCTGCAATATCGTCATTTGATATTCGGCTAGCTTCTCATCGATGTAGTCCTGCGATTGATTCGCTATAATTTCGGCTGTCGATGGACCAAATTCCTCTTCATCATCATAAATCACATAAGATTTAGGTTGCGGAGGCTCCAACGGTACGCCTACGAAATCGACGTGATCCTGTCCGTGTTGTCTCGGTTGCGGTGGGATAGCTGGTGGTGCTTGCTGCATATATTGTGGCGGCGGTGCCGGCTGTGGATATTGATGGGATTGTTGCGAGAGCGGTGTCTGTCGATTGCTGTACATAAAGTCCGAGCTTGGTGTTTGGCAGACAATGGGCGATGGTGTGGGTGATAGCTGAAAGGAGCTGGTAGGTGCTCCATAAGAGTTCTGATGCTGCAATGGCGCTGGTCGAAAAGGCCGTGGAGCTGGAGACACGCCACCGTAGTAGGGTCCAGGTTGATACGGTGCCGGGGATTGATTGCCACCAGGCCATTGTGGACGCGGATGTGGCATCTGATTGCTGCCACGTTGACCACGCATTTGGTGCTGAGCCAGCGGTGCCGGCGACATGGCATGCCTTGGTCCAGAAATAATGGGCGGTGGACTCGGAGCCGTTGTCCATGGCGAGGGTGGACGATACAGAAAGGAAGAGGGCGATGGTGAGGCGGGATTATGCGCACGTGGATTCCAACCACGCGGCCCCTGGCCATACGGCGGCTGCCCGGACATTATTTAAACACACACACACACACAGCTTGTTTTTAGACGGAGATTTTTGATATTCTTTTTGGATGGGATGGGTTCAATAAAAGACTTTGGCACAAGGTATGCAATTTTTCTATTTTTTGTTGAATTAATTTAACATATTACACTGTGGAAAATCAATGGATAGTAATTTGGTAAGAAAGATCGATATAGTAACTTTATTTTATATGTTAAAACATTGGAAGAGTAGCGAAAATTTCAATATTCATACAGTGATCCTAAAACATTCCGCTTTTTTGTACTGTGCATTGAAAAACTTTTCACAACAATTAATCATCATTTGCTCATTAGCCAAAACGATCACCTGAACGTCCAACCCAATTATGTCAATTGAGAGGAAAACCGAAATAAATCATGACCTATTCAAAACCATAATACAATTTCACCAGCCACAGCCACTTTACGCACAAATTCGAATCTATTTTCAAGCGGAAGTGGCATAAACATTCATTTCGCTGTCTTTATTTTTCCGTTCCTTCTTTAAATATGGCGCTGACGCCATCGACAATAATGCTTGGCTGCTTTCAAGTTCCAAAATGTTTGCAAGCGTTGAAAACATTTATTTGCTTTAAGTGTCTCATATATATTTGAAGAAATATATTTTTTAGTGGCAGATAATTTACAATGCATAAAAAAATATTAACATAGGGAGAGAGAGCAGGATTGCTTGCGATTAGCTGCTGTCAAAATTTTGAAGGTCTCCGTAGGAGATGAGATATGATATACGATTTGTTGGGGATTTTTACTAGACGGAATATGCGAAAAAAAAATAGGAGGGAAAACAAAAACCTTCATGATTTTGACATTGTTGAAAAAGCATTAAAAGTCTGTGCACTTTAAGCGAATATACTAAAAAACAAAACATGTTTCTTAGTTTCCTACTTATACTAATACACTGCAAGAAATTTGTCGATAAGTGTAAATTGTGCAATAATTTTTCACAACTTAGATGAGTAAAATGTTTTGATTGACAAGGTGGGAAAAGAGCTGTTAAGTAGAATTACCATTACCATTTAAATTTTTAGGCTGTTACAAATTTTAAAAACTACACAGAAGTAAGAGCGCTGCAGTCGAGTGGCCCGACGCCCAAATACCCTGTACAATTGAGACACGCGTACAAACACACACACGCGCGCGCGTCACTGACTCACACGCCCTAGCTGCCTGCAATAGGCACAGTGCTTCCCGCGCCCTCACAAGCTAAATTGTTTCGTGTATAACTTTGGTGTTTTTGCTCGGATCTTATTGTGCTTTTCAGCATATATAAGTCTTATGATAATACATATTAGGCCACGAGGTTTCAACAAACTTGACAAACAAACTTGATCTGTCGACGGTTTACACCTATGCCAATACATGCAAAAATTTCTGTCTCTATCACTTATAATCTCTGAGATCGATGCGCTCATACAGACAAACGGATAAGGCTAAATCGACTCGGCTGTTAATGCTGATGAAGAAAATATATACTTAAAGAGTCGGAAATGGTTCCTTCTCCCTGTTACATACTTTTGCACAAACTTCATGATCCCCTTTTACCTATTTTCAATGGGAACATGGTATAAAAATAAAGGAAATCTAACTTCGGCTCGACCGAAGTTTATATACCCTTGTAGCTTGATGGCGCCACTACTTTGAGCATTTGCCTTCCAGTTATATGGCAGCTATATGATATATTCATCCAATTTTGACCGAACTACCCAAAATTGTGTGGAAACTGATAATATTCACAACTGAAAGGTATAAAGCCGCTACCATTGAAAACAAAAAAGTTTTTCTCACTAGAACTACTTTTTCGACCGATAGTTCCTATGGCAGCTATATGCTATAGTCATCCGATTTGGATCAAACTTGGTAGAATTGTGTAGTAGCATATAATATTGATTAGTGACAAGTTTGGGAGCGATAGCATTGAAAACAAAAAAGTTTTTTTACTTAGACTTTTTCTCAGGCATATCTTTTGTATGGCAGCTATACTATATAGTTGTCCGATTTTCATAAAACTTGGTAGAATTATGTAAAAGCATAGAAAGCTTCGAAATACGAGGATTGGGGACGTTTGCGTAAGACAAAAAGTTTTTTTCACTAAAACTACTTTTTCGACCGATGGTTCCTATGGCAGCTATATGATATAGTCATCCGATCCGGGCGATTCCGACAAATGTGCTGCGTAGGCTTCGTGCAAAGTTTGGTTGAGATAGCTTCAAAACTGACGGAGGAGATAGCATAGAAACAGACGGACATGGCTATATCAACTCAGCTCGTCATGCTGATCAAGAATATATATATTATACTTTGTGCGGTCGGAGATGCTTCCTTCTATGCGTTACAAACATCTGGACCATTTTAATATACCCTCTACAAGGGTATAAAAAGGATATTTGTTGATGATTCATTGGATGATTTTGATATCAATTTTGGACTGAATAGTTTTAATATTGAAAAAAAGAATTTAAAAAAATCCATTTAATGTTAAATAGCTCTTAGATTTTCATCCGAAGGAGCTGAAATTTGGAACTATCAAAGTATAAAAGGATCTTAATGGAAAAAGTCTCTGACCACATAAATTATATGTATTCTTGATCAGCATGTCGAGCTGAGTCGATTGAGCTTTGTCCGTCAGTCTGTCTGTTTCTACACGAAGAAGTCCCTCAGTTTTGAAGCTACTGAACTGAAATTTTGCACAGACTCTTCTTTTGACTACTTTTTGTAGCTGCCATATGAACTATTGGTCTGAAAATGGATTTTATTGGGAAAAACTTTTTTGTTTTCAATGTAAGCGTTCTTAAACTCGGCCATTATTATTAATATTATATATGTTTCAAAACTAATCTGCGAAATTTGGTCGAAATTGCTTACCCTTGGAGCAATCTATTTTAAGTGTACTAAAACTTCGGCACAAACGAAGTTAGCATTGCTTTCTCGTTTTAATTACTCAAAAATCGTAACGACAATGGTAATTTCAATTTACAGTCAATGACGGCCGAAATATGGGATCATATCCAAGTGGATAAAAGTGATTTTCCTGTTTTGTTAAATGATCGTCTTTTTGGCTCTGCACCAAGTCTTTTTCCTTTAAATAAATATCAATACTTTAAGTTAAGTTAAGTGTGATTTAAAGTAAATTGATTTTAAAATTCTACACAGAAGAGCTAAAATCAAGTCCATAAAAATTGTTTTGATCTCGACCTTGGGATTGAAATTTCAAGTTCGAGTCGTACTAGATTCACTTCAGTCAAGCACGAAACGACTGGAACAATCCTAAAAGGCTTGGATCAATCCAAAAACGCTAATTTTAAGAACGGATTCTACTTGAAAATCAAATGATCCTGGCTCGAGATTTAAGTAAGTACGAAATTCTACTGTCAAAGCTAAAGAGCGAAAACAAACTGAGAGCAAGTTCGGAACTGAGAATGAAAAGCTCTCTCAGGCTAATTGGGTACGCACACATATACAAATTTTTCTGTCAGCACAGCAGTTATTGGTGGTGCGGGTTTTTTGCGCTAACCGTTGCCTTGGAATTCCCTACCAGTTATAGCACTTCCAGCATGAGAAGTTAGCTGCTGAATTGCAGATGATGGGTCAAGTCTATTGAAGAGACTTCAATAGCGGACCAGCCTCCATTGTAATGTTGATTGTGTCCTGTTTTTACAGTTGTATGCAAACTAATGACCTCAAGCCGGCTAGAGCTTGCTGGTTTGATAATCAAAAAGGTCGTTAAAAAGGTGGACATGGAGTTCTTGTGAGTTGCTTTTTTGGGGTCTAAATGAGTTTCAACATCGTGCTAAAGTCAATCTCAATCATTTTTCGGATTGGATGGAGTTCGAGTATCGAGCTCAATTTGACCTCGGGTACACTTGCACCAAGCTGACTTCGAGATCAAATTAAGTATGAATATCGAGCTTAAATCAATATTGGACCATCTTTCTTGGATCCGACTGAGGGATCAAATCGAGCTCGAATAACAAGATAAAATCAATCCAGTGTGAGCTAAAGTCGCAATCAAGACAAGAATTCCGGGATTGAAAATTCCATACACAAATCAATCCTTCTCGTACTTGGTTTGAGAAAATCCGGGCTTGACCGACTTCTGACATCGTTTGGGGTCGATTTCAGCCCGGATATCTCGGATTGTTTTTTCTGTATAAAGTTACTTTATGGGATCGCAAACGCTTCCTAATAAGCGTTATAAACATCTAGACAAAATTATTTAAACTATAAAACGTTGATGTTGTTGCGGCGCCTTTCCATTAGATAATGGTGCCCACCGTTTTTCTAGAGTAGTTAAATGCCTGATTTCATTTTCACTAAGCATGAATTTTTACCAAATACTTCTCTTTACTAATCATTCGTTTCAACTCTTTTTATCAAGAACCATTCTCTTCCAATTCCAATGTTTCACATAGTCAATGTTAACTGTACGAAATTTCACTATATAAGATTTAATTTTGGCACAAATTTCCACAATATTTTTCAATTTGTCATCAGTTTTGGCATTTTATTAGGTTTTCCAGTTCGACACAAGGAATTTGCACAGTGTAGGCGTTGTGTTTTAGATCAGATCACAGAGTTTCGCCCCACCCCACTTTAAATAGCGCACGTCCCGCGCGCACAGCGGTAGCATCAGCATCATCATCATGCAGACTTTTCACTTTTGTGGCGGCGATGGCAGTGGTGAGTGCGCCGGGGCTTTCTCGAATTATTCAAAAATAGAAATGAACTCAGTTCGTTAAACTTTTGCTCGAAGGAAAGATGATGCAGCATGCTTCACTTTGTACCCCATCCTCTGGGATTTTCCAAAATATTAATTGTTGGAAGTTTTAGAACCAAATTGGATGGCACACGATTTGTCAAATGGAAAACGTGGTTTTCCACGTTTTTCGAGCACACGACGACGATTACATAATCCGTGAAAATTTTTGGCACAAAATTGAAATCTTAATTTATATTTTAAATTGAGAACCAACCATATTTTATTAAGATAATTTTGAATTGACTTGAAGTTAGAATTCTATAACTGAACAATTCCAATTTCAATTTATATATATAACTTGATATATATGTGTATATATATATATATATGTATAGATAGCTATGGCAGAAGACTGTGAAAAACTTTGTAGAGGAAAAACCGAGAACAACACTCGACGAGCACGAAACACTAACTGAATGGCCAGGAGACAGAAAATTTTCATTGCGTCTGCGGCTGATCTTGGGGGAAATTTGTTGGGTGCGCACGACGCACTCATCGTACTTTTCCCCCAACATCTCCACTCAAGTTCTCCGACCGTTGCCGGTAAAAGACTTTTCTTTGTGCGGCGCATGCTCCAGGGGAAGAATTTCGCTCTTCTCGCTGTTTTGTTTATATTCTTCACATTCTAAATAAAATGTGGCGACAAAACAAAATGTGCTAAAACTAGCAATTGAAACGAACAGATGAGAAGAACTAGAATAAGCAATACGAAAAACATAATCGACGGCGTGCGATTGGGAAAACAATTCTCTTGGGTGTTTTCTGGTGAGGTCTTAAATTAATAGAGAGGGAAAATCGTTGTATGTATCGAAACAAATTTTGAAGTGTGAATCGTTGAGATACGCCTAATGCGGCGTTAAATTGTTTATCAAAATTGTATAAACTTTTGAAAATATACTATCTAGCTAATCTCGCATGAAGTTCTGTCGCTTGAAGGTTAAAACTGAGTTTCTGTATTTTGTTTGAGCAATTTTTCGTCGACTTAGACTGAAATTTGGAAAAGTTCCGTGCGATCCAAGAAAAAAAAGCCAAAGTGATTGTAATTATATGAAATACTGTGACGAAAGGAATTTTCTGTCGTTCTGAGTACTGGGCTTAAACGTTGGTAATTTGCAGTCGAATTTAAAAAGTTGAATAGATGGTGACAAATATACCTACGGTTATAGTACTTTCCACATTCTAAAGTACTTTTCATACGGAAATTCACATTCTAAGGCACTTTTCATACGGAAAACCACATTCTAAAGTACTTTTCATACGCAAATCGACATTCTAAACTACTTTTCATACGGGAATCCACATTCTAAAGTACTTTTTATGCGGAAATCTACATTCTAAAGTAATTTTCATACGCAAATCCACATTCTAAACTACTTTTCATACGGAAATCCACATTCTAATGAACTTTTCATACGGAAGTCCACATTCTAAACTACTTTTCATACGGAAATCCACATTCTAACAGTATCTTTTCGTTCATACGGAAATACGCACATTGCTATAACGATACAGTTGTTCATACGGAAATCCACATTCTAAAGCACTTTTGCCTTCAGCAATGTGCCTACATTCGTAAAGATACTTTTCAATACTGAACTTTTCATTCTCAAGCAGTAACTTTATCAATACGAAAGAGAATCCATATTCTAAATTCTGCGTGTGTGTGCCATACGGGAATCCAGCGATTCTAAGGCGAGCTTTTCACTACGGATAATCCACATTCTAAACTACTTTCTCATATGCCAGAAATCACACATTAGCATATAACTACTTGTTGCAGGTACTGGACAATCCAACATTCTAAAGTACTTTTGCATACGGAAATCCACATTCTAAGAGCACGTTTATGCATTCGCAATTCCACATTCTAAAGTACTTTTCGAGTACGTACCACTTTTGCATTCTAAAGTACTTTTCATACGGGCAATCCACATTCTAAACTGCTTTTCATACGGGATGTATCCACATTCTAAAGTACTGTTATCATACGCAAATCCACATTCTAAAGTACTTTTCATACGGAAGTCCACATTCTAAACTACTGTAGATTTAGTACGGACACTATACCACAAAGTATCTAAACTGACTTTTCATATTGGAGGTGAGATCCACGATTCTAAAGATACTTTCTCATACCCGCCGGACATCCTAGCATTCCCTAAACTGCATTTTCATACTTGGGACATCCACATTCTAAAGTACTTTTCATACGCAAATCGCACAGTTCTAATAGTCGACTTTTCATACGGAAAGAAGTCTACATTCTAAACTGCTTATTCATACGGTGAATCCACTAATTCTA
This sequence comes from Lordiphosa magnipectinata, assembly GCA_037044535.1. NCBI lineage: Eukaryota > Metazoa > Arthropoda > Insecta > Diptera > Drosophilidae > Lordiphosa > Lordiphosa magnipectinata. The sequence continues at coordinate 430,716 of JBAMBO010004050.1, forward strand.
CAAGTACTTTTCATACGGAACATCTGCCACAATTGGCTAAACTATCTTCTTACACCTGTCATCGGAATATGCCACTATCCTGAAAGTTTCGAACTGAATTCTTGTCTTTTGGATTCGGAGAGTACATTATTGTAAAAATACCGGACTTAAGGAAACCCACAAGCCGCTAAAAGCTTTTTTGGATGGACCTAGGATAAGACTTGGCGAAGGTAGATAGGACATGCTTTCAAGCTAAAACATAGAAAGAAAGTTCGGTCAAGCCCGAGTATAACATACTATGTACCCCCAAAAGTTGTGTGTGACGACCACAGAACGTGGTTGTTTTTTACTTGGACTTGAACTCGGGCCCTCTCACAAATGCTGAACACACGGCCGGACGCCTTAGCCCACTCGACTATTAGCTTTAAGCAAGACGTAGCGTCAAATCCATAGTTAAGAAAGTAAGCAATTGGTCGAGGCCTGGGATCAAGTCACAGTAGGAACATTTTTTCATTTATTTTTTTATATATATATACAAATAAATACACTTGGCCCTCGCTTAACACGGGGGTTACGTTCCAAGAAAACTTCGTGTTAAGTGAAATCGTGTTAAACGAAACATGGATTCATTACAAATTAAGAGGTTACGTTCATGAAATTCAAAATTGGCAAAAAAAAAATTTTTATTGTTCAAATTTGGTCTGTTTCTGTTAAAGTTTCATACATTTGTTCAAACTAAACCAAAAGTTAATATGTATATGCCTTAAATATATGAATAGCATTCATATTTTCAAAATTAAAAGTTGGTGTTAAATTAAAAAAGTTACTTCATATAATTAATTAACAGGTTAAACTTTCCAAAAACTTAAAAATGTTAATAAGTAAGAAGATCATATGTTTCTATACATATCAAATTTTAAATGCATTTGGTGGCATTTATGGCATGTTTTCTTTTTTGGTGGCTCCTTATCAAAAAATAAGTCATTTTCGATTGTTTGGTGGCTTTTAAAGCTTCTTTATAGCACTCCTTACAAGGCAAAAGTATTTTTTCCAACTCTCTCTTTAACTTAAGTCGTCGTTCTTTGACCGGATCTGAATTTAATAAGCACGATTCCAAGCTGCTAGCATATGCGAATCCTTCTTGGAGCCTTTATATCGTTAAACTAATCGGATCGGTTCCCTCAGAGCTGCTGTCTGTCATCTGATTTCGAATTGTTTGCTTCATTCTCAGCAATCTCAAGCAATGATTCGTCATTAATTCCTTCATCTTCAAACAACTCTTGCACATCATCAAATGACATGTCGTCGAAACGATCTTTTTGTGCCTTAAAGCCGGGAGCTACTTTTTCATTCTTTGATAAAAAAAAGTTAGATTTGGCACATTTTCCAGTTTCATCAGCATTGAAAACTTGGTCAAGCTAGAATTCCTCTTCTTCAATGAACCCCTGAATTTTTTCTGGGTATGTGGTAGCAGCTCCATCATCATTTGATGCAATCAATGGATAACCGTTTTTTAAATTTCTCGAACCATCCATTATTAGCAACGAAATTTATGCTTTAAGAGGGCTCTCCATTTTGCTTGAGCAGTTCATAAATCCTGAGTGCCTTTTCCTGAATGATCCGCTGGCTTAAAGGGATCTTTTTTCATAGCTATCCAAATGCTAAGTGTTCTTTCCATTTTCTCCAAAATAGGTGCACGTGCTCTACTAGTAAATTTTGTAGATATAGATAACCCAATCCTTCCTGCACGTCGTATTTCAGTTTTATTTTTTTTTTTGATAGTGCGCACTGTTGCCTCATTCAAGTCAAGGCTTCTTGCAATTTGTATTTTTGTTTCTATAGAAATGACTTTTCGTTTTAAAGGAGCTCTGTTCTTTCTTTCTGCCATTGTAAAAGCTGAAATTTATATATTTTGTTTATTAACTTTTTGATTTAATCAAGCTGTACCAGCTTTTTACTTACCACAAAGTCTTTGATTTTTTATTTACGGGTCTGCAAAGCTCCAGATTTTTTCACCTACTAGAACACTCTTACATCTGACAGCTCAAATGTGGGATTTCGCTTTTTCTACAAGCACCCCATGCGTATGATACAAGCACAAAGGCAAAATCGCATTAATTGGCAGCAAAAAAAAATATCGATATTTTGCAATCGTGTAAGAACGAGGTTTTCAGCGTGTTAAAAGGGGGAAGGGAGCAAATTTGTATCCGTGTAAGACCGAGTTCGTGCTAAAAGAGTCCGTGTTAAGCGAGGGCCAAGTGTACAAATATATTCTTTTAGAAAAACTTTCTTAAAATAAGGGGTTTATTTTCTTTATTTTGGGGCAAAATCCCTAAATTTCTAAAAGCAAAGGAAAAATTACCATAAAAATGAGAAAAGACAATAAATTCACCTAAGAATTTAGAAAACAAACATATTTTTCTAAATTTTAGTTTCTAGAAAGTTTTTTCTAAAAAATTTAATTTTAGGGCAACTTTTCTAAAATGCACAAAAATGTTTCTTAAATACAGAAATTTTTCTCTAAATTTTAGGGCGATTTCAAATCCAGGGCGATTTTCTTAAATATAGAAAAATAATTTTTCGAATCTTCTAGTTTGCTATTATCTACACATAAGAGATAATAGTGACCGGTTGTGGTGAAGTTTTGTACAACCGATCACCTACACCAGTTAGTGGCTCTAGCTGAAAGGTAAGTAACCATGAAAATGCTTATCAAACATTGCCGTTTGGTCCAACTTTTCTTGTGGGAAAATTGGAAGCACACAAGCCAAGAGATTGAGAGAAGCTCTGCTGTAAAGTTAATTATTTTCTATACCTGTACCGTATTCTAGTTATCATCTTTCCTCAGTCCCAATAACATAATTATCCGCCACGAATGTGCAAATCACTGTCACAACATTAAGCTTTTTGCCGCTAAAATGCTAGATTTAGTACCGATATATTGTCGAAGAGCCATGTGTCAGCAATAGGAAGGGGGAGTAGGTTTATAGTTCAGAGAGTTAAGTTTACGGAGAAGTTTAATCCTCCTGGGTGGAAAATTGACTACGCCCATGGGTTGTGTATGGCCAATGTGAGCGCCATATAGAATTTAAGAAGGCCTGTTCTTCTTTTAAATCAGCAGCTGTTCTTTGTTTACTCTAATGCGACCGTATTCAACATGCATCAGAAGACATTTACATATCAATGTGTTTGAATGTTTGCCAGCGGAATAAGGGCTTAGTATACTTTAAGTTTGAATGTTTCTGAAATTATATTTTTTTTTTATTTGCAAAGTATGTATAACTTTAGCTCTATTCATTTTCTTTGAGGAACTGGAAAGCTTTTCGAATAAGTTGGTCAGCTGCGCAGGCTAGGAACTCGAAAAAGACCGTTACCAAGAAAAATTTATTTAAACTCTTACCTCTGAAATTTTAATTTTTTTTCAAATATATTACAAAATTACTTTTTAAAAGATCAGAAAAACAAGCTAAAGAGGATAATAGCCTTGTTCTTCCACTTCCACTCACTTTTTAAAAATAATTCCGCCTCAATTCTGAAACATTTTAATTTTCGTGTTCTGAATTCCACGTGAAATTGCAAAGAAATCTTTGTGTTGGTTATAAAGATTTATACTCAACCATAGACCCTGAGCTAGCCAGATGTAACTTTGACTAAAATCTTAGGTATTTATAAAATTGATTACTAAAAGTCTGTCGGTGATATTTCAAGATGCCCGAAAATCCCAAATTGACCAAAGAATGATGATTTTTTTAATGTTGTAGCTAGCTTATGATTTTAAATGCCAAATTTGCAACTTACTTTTCATTTCACCAGCCAAAGGGCAAAGGTTGAAGTTGATTCCGTAAAACTATTTCGTTTTACTTTTACCAAAACCCGAATCAATTCCATTTTCGAAAAAAAATTTTCGATGTGGAATTGGTGCCAAATCGCACGACTATCAGCCATGCTCCTACTTTCGCTTTCGCAAAAAATTTGCGATTTGAAACCGGTTTTTCGACCAAATTTGGTCTTTAAATCGCAAAACTTCTGCAAAAGTGAAAATGGGAGCATGGCTGTATTAAACTAAACTGAACGAGGGCCGAACTATTTTCACTTTCGACAAAGTTTTGTCGAACTTGGCTGTGGTACATGCTGTTGTGTGTAAAATGTGAAATGGTTAATGTCAATAAAAAAAATGTCTTTTTTATTGTTGATGAACCAAAACGGCCTAAAAAAACCCGCAAGTAAGGTAAAAACTCACATGAAATTTTGATTTATTTTAAATTTCGTTTTTAATAAAATGGAAAAATTAAATTATCATCAATAATGATTTTTAAACTAACCGCCGATATGAAATCTATCGTCTATCGGGCCAAATGTATCGCTTACTATCGCTATTGACTACTCGATATATTACAGCGTTGCCACTTGCTTGCATTTTGAAGCACTTGGCGACCCTGTCTGTCAAACAGCTGTTTTGTTGAAATATCAAAAAAAATTGTATAAAAATGGCCAGCCAACAATTGGTAAACAATTTAACTAAAATTGGACGCTGTGGCCAGAACTGGTTAAGACCACTCGCCCATATCCGCAACTCCAGCACGCGCAGCGACATTGACAAAGTCACACACACTGGCCAGGTGCGGTAGAGTCTCAAACAAAACTCAATTGGTCCTCCGATTACGCAAACATTTGTTTTTCTATTCGAATTAAATTTCTTGGTTTGTAGGTCTTTGACAAGGATGACTACCGCAATGTGCGTTTCACCAATGCCAAACGTTATGTGAACGAGAATTGGGGCATCAAAATGATTGACGAAATGCCCCCCATTGAAAGCACGGAGCGAGTGGTCCACTGTGATGGCGGCGATGGCCCACTGGGACATCCCAAAGTGTATATCAATTTGGTAAGCGAGCATTGAAAAGTATGCCTCGAATTCAATTGACACTCTCTTTTATATAGGATAAACCCGGCAATCACATCTGTGGCTATTGTGGCCTGCGATTTGTTAAAAAGGAAGGACACCATCATTAGCATTGCACGGAGGTGCTAACAGAAAACCTGTCACTGTTGTTGCTATAGTTTAAATTGTCAGCTAAATAAAAATTATAACTGGAAAGGCAATTTTATACCAATGGAATTTGAGGACATGGACTTAGGTATAAATTGAATTAGATTGTGATCCAGATGAAGCAATGATTTAGCTTAATACACGAGTTGCCCGGCATCTTCTTAAATTGATCGACAATTTTTGTAGACGTTGGTCTACACTTCGTTAACTGTTGAGGTAATCCCTAATCTGAATATAAACGTGTTCCAAAATTTCCATCCGCTGATGAGAGAATTTGGTTATTCTCAAAACAGCGATCGTTGTACGGACATCCCAATTGCTATTCGAAAATGTTGTAAATAATATCTGTTGATTCGTGTTGTTTAAATAGAATTATACTCAACCATAGATCTTGAGCCAGCCAGATGTAAACTTTGACTAAAATCAAAACAGGTCACTAAACCCCATATACAAAACAGGAAAACTATTTATGCTCGTAAAATGCATAAAATACGAACCTCGGGTCTAATTAGGTCTTCCCTCAGAATGCTTTTTTAATAATGACGACCCTTCCTAAAATGGGAGATCTGCTCCTGCCATTATTTTTCCGTCTCAATGATTTTAAAACAGTCCGACTCATATCGACCAAATAGTCTGCGGTCAACCTTCTCCAAAATATTGAAAAGAATATTTCCTGATGGAAGCTTTTGTGATCCACAGATACTGTTCTGCCATCATTTGATCACATATGGCATAATGGCCTGATTTTCAAGCTGAAGTTCCTTCTCCCTGCAGATCAATATCTGCAGGCGAATTGGTTACGTTGAGGAGCGTGGAATCTGGCATGTCCAGCTGTTTCTGGCTGACTTTGATCCTTGGGCAAACCATGTAAACATAGCCGCACATTCGCTGTGAAATACGGTAAATTTTGTTATGTGCGACTTCAATAATCAAGAGTCCCATACTCAGATTATCCGGACCTAGATATGGACCGTCGCTTGACCTGTAAAGCCTATGCAATTATGCCATCTTGGATCTGGGAGATGCCGCTATAGGATACCACTATTAAGAAGCTAGAAACTGCTTCAGCCTAGTTGCCTAGAGCATCGTCGAAGCTCCCTGGTATGTGAGTGAAACAACTATTTATACTGAAGTGGGTCAATTTTTTTTCTCGACCAAGCGGTTGTCAAAATCGTAATCTACGACGAATTCTAAGAAGGTCTGCCCAAGAACCATGGGTCTAAAATCAAAATCGAGCTTCCCGTTTTTCACGAGAAACTTTTCGTATTATAAATTTTTTATTAAAATATGCTAAAATTTTATTGAATCTTCTAAGAAACTTGACAAAAGTGATTATGTTTGGGCTTGTTTGTAAAAATAGAACGCTACGATCTTTGAAAATCCGACCACGAGGAAAATGGAAAATGCCCGCAAAATTCTGCATGCTATAAACTATTTTTCATCCGATTTGCTTGAAAATCGTTTTGTAAGGATAGAATGCCAAATAATTTTGTGATTGTTGGAAAATCCGCTCCCAGCAAGTGAAATTGCCCTGAAAATTCTGCATGAAAAACAGCTATTTTACATCCGATTGGCTTGAAACTCAGTTTGTAAAAATAGAATTCGAATTCATTTTCTGAAGTTGGAAAATGCGGCCATGGGGTGTGAAAATGCCCGGAAAATTTTGGATGCAAAAACTGTTTTCCCCCAGTTGACTTGAAACTCGCATTGTAAGGAAAGAATGTGAAATAATTTGTGATTTTAGTTTTCGGTGTTGGAAAGTCCGCCTCTAGGGTGAACTATTTTTCATCCGAATGAATTGGAACTCGGTTCGCGAAAAAAATTTGTAATGTGATTTCCCGATATTGAAAAATTCACGCCGAGCGGTGGGAAATGGGTTGCAGGGGTGGGTTCAATGTCAAACAGATATTTTTAGTCCTTTCGGTATGAAATTCGGTTTGTAAGCTTTATTCCTCTAAGCCAAAGTACTGCGCAGACTATCAGGAGCGCCCTGGTACATATGCCCGAGAGGGCTGGAACAGGAACTAAATGTCCCAATGATAGGCGACGTAATTGGTAATGGTAAACAATCGGCGGATTCCATTGAGAGACTCAGAGGACACTGAAATCGATTAGCAAGGCAACTACTTTGCAAAAGAAGGATAAATGGTGAGCCAGAAGAAGTCTTTTGAGAATCTTCCCTTGGCAACTTCCAAGACTACGTATCTGAACCTGCCATAACGCCTAACATCTAACACTAATGTAACACCTATCCAAACATAAATTGTACCATATAGTTTGTTGTTAGGGGAATAGCGCACTGCGACCAATACTGATCTATTGTGCCCCCATACTTAGTTTACAACTCTACTAGCAGCCCTATTTTCTGTACGAATGTCAGGATTTTCGTGGGTTCTAGGTTACTTATCTTGTTGGGGGGTAAGCGGTGTTCCCCAAATCTGCTGAATCTGCGCCTCGCCAGAGCATCGCAGTGGGCTAGTATATGTTCTGAGGACTCCTTCTCTTCACAGTATCTACATAGTTGGGTGTTTACTATTCCCAGCTTGTACAGGTGACCCTGCAGCCTGCAGTGGCCTTCGTAGAGCCCTGTCAGTCCTGGGGGCATTCATTCCTTGTTGGATGAATTTCTGGAACCTTTTCAGGTTGTGGTGCACTATTAATGCTTTTGCTTGTCTCATGCCACTGGTGTTTACCCAGGAGGCTGCTCTAAGCGTATTCTCTTCCTTTCTAAGGAGCTCCCTAATGCTGTGTTGACCTATGCCAAAGTAGGGTTCTGGTCTTACCATTGCAGTGGCTGCACCCTTGCGTGCCAGTTCGTCAGCCATTTCGTTTCCGAGGATGTTTTTGTGTCCCGGTATCCAGCATAGGGACAGGTTGTTCCTGCTACCTAGTTGGTCCAATTTGTTCTTTGTCTCTAAGACTAGCTTAGAGGTGAACTTGTTGCTGCTAAGCGCATTGAGCTCTGCTTGGCTATCCGAAAGTATAGCAATTTCTCTATTATGGTAGTTTTTTCCCATATTGAGGTCTGCGCAACGGGAGATAGCACATACTTCGGCTTGAAATATGCTAGCAAATTCTCCCATTGACTCAATCCTTTTCGTTCCAGGTCCTGCTACCCCAAGTCCAGCTCCTTGGGGTGTCAAAGACCCGTCTATGTACCACTGAATTGTGTGTGGTTGCATTTTATGTGTCTCTTCTAGTGAGAACCAATCTCTCTTATTGCTTTTGTGTAGAGTGAAGTTCCCGTCTATTCCGTATATTCTTGATCAGCATGACGAGCTGAGTTGATATAGCCATGTCCGTCTGTCCGTCTGTTTCTATGCTATCTCCTCCGTCAGTTTTAAAGATATCTTAACCTAACTTTGCCCGAAGCCTTTTGGTACAAATACGCTGCACATTTGTCGGAATCGGCCGGATCGGATGACTATATCATATAGCTGCCATAGGAACCATCTGTCGAAAAAGTAGTTTTAGTGAGAAAAAAAATTTTGTCTTCAACGCAAACGTCCCCAACCCTCGTATTTCTAAATTTTCTATGCTTTTACATAATTCCAAAATGTTTTATGAAAATCGGACAACTATATAGTATAGCTGCCATACAAAAGAAATGTCTGAGAAAAAGTCTAAGTAGGAAAAACATTTTTGTTTTCAATGCTATCGCTTCCAAACTTGTCACTAATCAATATTATATGCTACTACACACTTCTACCAAGTTTGATCCAAATCGGATGAGTATAGCATACAGTTGCCATAGGAACTATCGGTCGAAAAAGTGGTTCTAGTGAGAAAAACTTTTTTGTTTTCAATGGTAGCGTCTTTATACCTTCCAGTTGTGAATATTATCAGTTTCCACACAATTTTGGGGAGTTTGGTCAAAATCAGATGAATATATCGTATAGCTGCCATATAACAAACTGGGAAGCAAATGCTCAAAGTATTGGCGCCATCAAGGTATATAAACTTCGGTCGAGCCGAAGCTAGCTTTCCTCTATTTTTTTATATGGAGTTTTTGATTTCTCGGGTATTTCGCGGATATCTTAGTACCAAACCGTAATAGCAAATATTGAAAAAAAGCGCCTTTCTTTATGCGCAGTGCAAAGGACACAAATTCACTCTCAATTTTTGGATTATTGGAATTTGGAATTTGACATGGAGGAACTTAAAACTCTTGCCAGCACTAAATATTGTGACACTGGCAGCAAAATTACAATTGATCATGTATGTATGTTTTACTTATATTAGCCGGGAAAGTGTTACCTCTAGGATGACGAGTCCCATATTCGGATTCTACGGTGAAATACCTTGACTTGACTCTGGACAGCAGACACTGTTGCAGTCGTCGCGGTCTTTCGTTGCGCTGAAAAAACGTTTCTAAAACTAACGTACCACTCTTGAGAAGCTAGAGTTTGGTCTAAGCCGAGTCATCCAGAGAATCCAACCGAATAGTTAGTCCACTCAAATACTGATCTTCCAGTGGAACGAAAGCCGCCTCATCAATATCAATAATAATGCTACACGCTGCTGAAACCCCTTAAATTGACAGCTCAGCCACAGAATCTGTAAGGGGTGTTAGTCTGGATCTTACAGGCTTTTGCCCATTCCCGCAGAATGCTCAAGTCGCCCCAAATAGGTCGTCATGTCAGAAATAAAAATCAAATCCATCACAACACACCCGAGGTCAAGAAAGAAAGACTTCTCCGGGTGAAAAAGGTCATGGTGACAGAGATGAGAACGCTCAGTTTTCGCTCCTTCGACTTTTTTTTTGTTTGGATCAAATAAAGTCTCCTTTTAGCTTGATCAATTTAGTCCAAATTAGAATTATTTAGACTAAATTGATCAAGCTAAAAGGAGTAGTCCAACGTTTGTCCAGTACATTGTACGTTGGACTAAAATGATCAAGCTAAAAGGAGACTATATAGTAAGCCATGTTTTCAGTTCCAGTTCCTTCAAGTTTTTGTTATATAAGACACATTCGCAAAACCTTTACGGAAGTGACCAAGTGTACTACAATATAACTTTTTTGTTAAACTTTTCATTTAAAACATTTCAATTAAATAAAAATATATTTATTAAAACTATCGATAATTAAATATTTTTATTTGTAAAACAAAATCGTTGGAATAGAGCTCATTTACATTTATAGCTGGATTATATCTAGCAAAATGTTTGGCTCAATTTTAAAATACTTCCAAGTTTATAGACTTATTCGAAATCTACATTTGCATTCATAGTTAAGGCTTTCTTGGCACGTCGTTTATATTTTTTGGCCGTATCGGCACACTTAGTCGTAATTGTGGCTCTTACATCACGCTCTTTGCCTCCTGTACGATTACGTACACAAATCACGATATCGTCCACCTTTTGTTGATCCAACTGGAGCTTGGCTGGCCGCTCTCTGCCATAGAAAGCCGGAGACGGTTTTCCCGTCAAAGTGTGAGTGGCCAATTCATCGCTGGTAAAGACGGCGGACAGCAGACAGCGAGTGGCCACTGGAGCATTGGTCCAAAAAACATGACCATATTGATGCGCAGTAATTTGTGTGCCATTTGGTCCCAGGACATAGACGGCAGTGCCATCCTTCTGTAGCAGGCGCTGCGGATATTTGATGAGCTGAGCGGGCAGATGAGATTCATTAGATTCATTCATTCGCGGTCGCTTCGCTGGTGGAGGTGCATCTGGAGGTGCATCATAACGTTGGTTGAGCGTCTTAAGCATGGTGGTCAAGCGACCCAAGAGTTGGCTATAATTGTCCTGGCTTTTTTGTATTTTAGTTACTTGATCTCTGAAGGAAGGCTCAACAGGTGGCAACGGCTCCAGGGGCAGGTGACGATTTGTTGACTTACTTAATGTGGAGGCCACCGCAACCAAAGTTGCATTGACTATGCGCCGGTGCGTAGATACTGGAGCCGCTGCTGGAACAACTGGTGTCACATTTTCTTCCTTGATTTTCAAATTAATCAGCGGCGGCTTCTGGGGCAATTGCAGTTGAAGTTGTCCCAGTGGACGGCGTATTACAATTTGCTTTCGCATAAGCCTCTGCTGTGCTGCCACTTCGTAGTTGATGTAATTTTCAATATCCATTTCCTCGCGCTTCATGATGGGACGTGTTAGCAGTCGATAATAGTAGGGTACAAAATTCGGTGCAAATTGACTGAGATATTGATGATAAGGATGTAGATACGCCTGCGGCTGTGTCTTTGGGTAAACTGGCATGCAAATGCCCACAGCCTGGCTATTTGTAAGCAGGTCTTCTCGCTCGTTTGCCCAGAAATGGTGGAAATTGCCAGCCATTGTGAATTTGGTTCGACTTCAGGTAGCAGGCTTACTGGCAGCTGCAAATATTTTGTTTTTGGGGTTTTATGGCGAATATTTTAAGGTTTTACTTGCTTTTATGATCTTGGATTAACGGTTATTCCGTCTTTTGCATTTACAGTTTTACCTGCGAGTTTGACAGGGTTGCCAACTCGCGGACAATTGGAGGAGAGAACTTTAAGGTCCATTTACACTTAGTAACTGTTTTTAAGAGTGTGATTTGATTTGCAAATCATTTATTTACTAATAGTTAGAAAAATAATCAAAATTATATTCATTTATTGTACGTAATGAAAATTAAATTAAAATTTAACTAACTAGTTCACAAAAAAAAGACCCATTTCTACTGAAACTATTTTTAAGTGTAGTTTGAATTGGTGATCTCAAAAATTGATTTCAAAAGTTTTTTCATGGAAACGAAAACGTAAAAAATTAAATATGAATTTTTTCCATATTTTCGGTAGGTGCACTTACATTTTAAGCCATATGGGCATTTCCACAGAAAAGTCCACCGAAACCAAAATTTAAAAGTACTTAAAAACACTATTTTTATCATTTTTTCATGGGGAAATAATTAAAATGAGCTAATATTAGCTAATTTTAAATATATTCATAACCCATTTCGAGATTTTTGAATGCAAAGTCGCGCAATCGCCATTTTTCTCATTTGGATACGTTTTGTTGACATAAAAAGGCCTTTAGATTGCATTGATTTTTGGTCTCTAAACTATTTCTAAGGGTACAAAGAGTTAAAAAATAATGCAGAAGACTCCATAAGAAACTAAATGATTGCAATTATCTGTAAGTTTCTGCTTTATATTATAACAAAAACAACATAAATATAATGAGGAAATTTAAGTAACGTAACGTCACGTTAGATACTTATGCAAATAAAAAAAAATTGGGTAAACATTTTTAAATAAGATCACCTGGAAAATAAACATGTATTATTTCAAATCATACTAAAAACTTTATACAAAAACTTTATGCCCGATTCGCAGAATTTTGCATGTTTCTAAAACAAGTCAAAACCCACTTCCGTTTTATGTAACATAACGCCAGCATATATGTTTGCTTATATCTTTAACTCCTTATGATCGATTGATGCCATTGTTTTTGCTGATTATGGTGCTACTTAATTGCTACCCAAATATAGAACAATCTTTTTAAAAATTCAAGATTTTCATATTTTTTAGAAAGATTTTTTCGTACGAACGTAACGTCACGTCAGTTTGGAAATGCCCATATCTCAATTCATAATTGTCAGATGGTGTCAAGCAAGATATAAATCTAAAGGTAATTAAATTGTCATTTTTCAAATCGGTTTAGAAGTTTGAATACAATGATTTTTTGCCCGAAAATGCGATAAATTTCATTTTTAATCGCCTAGGAAAAATATAAAAAAAAAGAAAGCAGAGCTAACTGCCAAAGTTTTAATACACTTAAAAAAGAAAAAGGTTAGCGATATCGACCAAATTCCAACCCAAAACCAATTCTCGGTGTCCCAGAAATTCCTATCGGTTGGTTCCAAATCTCTAGTGTTTTGTTAGGAGATTTAGCAAAATTCACCACTCAAATAATTTTGACAATCAAAAATGATTTTGGAAACTTAAACATTATTTTTCTGGATAGGTTGCATCAAATGAATAAATTATTTCATTAGTTTAAACATTGTAAGTAAGCAAAAGTCTTTCCTTAAAATTTTCAATTTTGGTTTTACATTACGGTAAAGCCTATATGACACGACATTAATTGACCGTATAAGAGAGAGACAGCCATATGATGTTAATAATGTGCATTCATATAGATTCAATGCAGAGATGGGCGCGTCGCAACGTTCCAATGCACACGAGGCAGCGTGTGCATAGGACCTCTGCCGCGGCCGACTGCACGAGATGGGCGCGTCGCAACGTTCCAATGCACACGAGGAGGCAGCGTGTGCATAGGACCTCTGCCGCGGCCGACTGCACAAAATCACACGTACACATACGCATTAGAAATAGTAGGCTACGCATACGCACACTACGCATCAGACAAAAACTGAGTATGCGTAGTAAGTAGACGCAAAAGTTGCAATACGCATACGTACGCTGAAGCACTATGAAAAGTACGCACTAAATACGTACTCAAACTGAGCAGTAGGCATTTTCAAAATGCTTCGTTTATACGTAATTCGAAATTTCTATAGGAAATCCAAGTTACTTTGTTAAATTTTTTTGGTTTTACTTAGCAATATACTTAGTTAGTTAGTTTATCTTGTTATGAGTTAATTTTAGCCAAAACTTATCCTTGGTATTTGCGTGAACAGTAATCTGGACAATATGTTATTTCTATTATTATTGTTATTAGTTTTATATGGGCAACTTCCTTGTGACCAACTCTACTTTCGTACTCGTTTTTGGTTTAAAATATAAAAAACATGTTTTTGTCTTTCAAAGAGGTACGTTCAGCTTATGCATAGCGTTTAGTGAGATTGAAGTGTACTCAGTTTTATAGAACACGAATGCGGCGCACGCATATTGTGCTTGTATGCGTGTGAAAAGTGTGACGATATGTGTGCATGCCCATCTCTGCTTTAACATGACGAAATTAGAGTTCCATCGTGTGGGACAGTGGCTTTTTCAAGTTGTTTGTAAACTGTGCTATAGACTGGCCTTTTTGAAATACTTTACTAGTTTTTTTTACAATTTTCAATAATTTTTACTAGCTCTGTTGTGGACTCTACTCTGAGCCATTGATTCGCGAAAACTTTGCCAGACCTTTTTTTATGTTGCTTGGCCCGGCGGTCCGTCACAAATTGAATTTTATCAAGGCTCAAATTACCAAATTGGGATAAAATACTAGTCAATTTGCTTAATATGTTTTGTCCACTTGGACTAGGTTATGGAGCTCGCAATTTTTTTGAAAGTGGATCGTAGCGCACAAAAAATTTCGTTTTACATAGTTGTCTGTCCATAAATCCGTAGTGATTGAAACATCGCCATTTTCAATAATTTCCCGAAGCTTTGAAGCAATTTCAGTTTTTTTTTGAAAAGCCATCGCATTAATATGACGAAAAAGTGTTGTAGACTTGGGGAGCAAGTCCTCAGCCTTAACTTGCCCTTCATATTTCGCTCCAATTGTTATAAAAATTGAAATCATGTCTATAAATCCAGCGCCCTCGACAGCAGAGAACGGGCGGCAGTCCTTGATAACCCATTGAGACCCATTTTATCTTCTGCTGAAGCAGGCCTGGCCTCATCTGCTGATGCACATTTATGACGATGCAGGTTGGATGTTCTTTTGCCATCAAATTTAAAAGTATGCTTGCATTGACGGCAACATAAGTATCCTTCCAAATGAGATCCATTATCTTTGCGCACCTCTGCAAACACATCCCACACTGAACTTCTGCCCCTGCGTTTGTCTAGCAGTACATATGTACCATTTGCGATTTTGTCCATAATCTGGTTTTGGGTTTCCATTCTAAAAACAAAAATTATCTATCTTTGTCCTATTTTAAGATATGGGCATTTCTTACTTTTCTACGCCTTTAAATTATGCAAATAATGCAAACCAATTGTTAGACTCCGTTCCAGATACCAACTTAAATCATTCTTAACAAGATTATTGAATTTTTTCGGCTTTTCTAAGTTTTAATTAAAAAGTGCGTATACGCATTAGATTTGCGTATACGCACAGAAGTTAAGCGTCAAATTGTAGTTAATGAAGATTATGGAGGAGAAGGAGGAAACAGATGAGGTAAACGGGCAAAACTTTGGAGAGCACATAAACCTATTGTTTAAGATAAAAAATAAATAAATAAATAAAGAAATACAATCAAATAAAGAATATTAAATAATAAATAAGATGTTACTCTGCTAGATGCTGAATATCAATTGAATTGTGTATATGGGTGGGTACATGTTATAGGAGTATTTGTGTTGACAGCAAACTCGTCGCATGCTGCTTATTAGGTTGCTACATACTTATTTTGCTTTCGGGCTGCTTAGTTTTCTACTTTCTGTTAAAGCCCGATCGACTTTTCAGAAGAAGGCCCTTATTCACTTTGATCAGTCTTCTCATGGCCCGAGTCTGCACTCCAGTCTGCCGAATCTTCCGATGTTACATTGGTATGTGAAAACGGAACTGATTTCAACAAAAACCCTTTATCCGGACACATAGAAGTTGGTACTGGTGCAACTAGCAACCTTCTTAAGATGGCAAATATTCCGGGTAAATTTTTGTTGTTGATTAAAATATTGTTTATCGTTGGTCGCTTGGTTGTTTAATATTGAATTTTCAATTTGAATTTCACCCAATTAATAGCAGAAATTGAAGTAGTTTAACATTCGCTTGCCATAAGAAAGTCCTAAAGAAATCTTATCATTAGATTAATACTCAAATTATGTATCTACTTTGCTCGGTGATTCATTTCGGAAAATGTAAAATATTAAATGACTCATGTCTCTGCTTAATCCTTTGGGATAATGTATTAGATAAAAGTAAGCTGTTGATAGACTTGTCATTAGCATAAAATGCAAATCTGATTTCTAGAGTAAAAATTTTATAATCTCGAAACAAGATGCATGTAGGTACTTACTTGCTATTGTCTGGATCATTAGTAAAAGACTATATCTAATGAATCATACCTTAAGACAGCATTCTACCGATAAGTTATCACTAGGATTTCCATGTCGAGCGCCAAAAAAAAAGTAACGCTTTCTTTGACGTTAAATGTCAAAATGAGAAATATTGCGCTATCGCGGCAGTGAAACCGAAAATTTTCAAACAGAAATTAAGCGTAGTGTGCGTATGCCTCAAATATTAAAACGTAGTGTGCGTACTTTTGAAGTATACGTCAGCGTAGTTGAAATACGCATTCGCACTATGAAGTATACGTATACGTACTTTTGAAAAACGCGTATTGAAGTACGCATACGTTTTTTGACTGGATACGCATTGAAGCATTGACGCATTGACGCATTTGAAGCTATACGTATGCGTATACGTTTATGGTACGTTTTGCAGTTCTCTGATATAGGCTTAACTAGAAATTATTACGAATTTTTACCGCATTAGGGAAAAGAAAATATAAACGAGAAGGCCAAGCTAACTTCGTCTGTGCCGAAGTTTTTATACCCTTGCAAATGCTGTTTTTGAAATGTCAGAGTTTAAGAACGCTTACATAAAAACGTAAAAAATTTTTAACTAAAACCCATTTTCCGACAGATAAACATCTGATTTCGACCAAATTTTGCGAATCTTTTTGAAAACATATCAAATTAACAATCGCGGAGAATAAGAAAGATAAAATTGAAAACAGAAAAGATTTTCTCACTAAGACTCATTTTCCGACCGATCGGTCCTATGGCAACCATAAGATATAGTCACCCGATGTCGATCAACTTTTTCAAATTAGTTTGAAAGGGGTTAGTATTAAGAATCACCGACTTTAAGAACGATTTACTTGAAAACAAAAAAAGTTTTTTCACTAAGACCCATTTTCCGACCGATCGGTCCTATGGCAGCTATGAGTTATAGTCATCCGATTTTGAGCAAAATTTGCAAATCTGTTTGAATACATATAATATTAATAATGGCCGAGTTTTATGACGCTAGCATTGAAAACAAAAAAGTTTTTTTTACTAAGACCCATTTTCCGACCGATGGTTCCTATGACAGCTATAAGATATAGTCATCCGATCTTGACCAAAATTTGCAAATCTGTTTGAAAGCATATAACATTGGCAATGGCAGAGTTTAAGGCCGCTAACATTGAAAACAAAAAAGTTTTTCTCACTAAGACCCATTTTTCGACCGATGGTTCCTATGGCAGCTATAAGATATCGTCATCCGATCCGGTCGGTTCCGACATATTAGCAGCGTGCAGTAAAAAGAAGACTCTGTGCAAAATTTCAGCTCGATAGCTTTAAAACTGAGAGACTAGTTTGCGTAGAAACAGACGGACAGACAGACGGACAGACAGACGGACAGACAGACGGACAGACGGACAGACAGACAGACAGACAGACGGACAGACAGACAGACAGACAGACAGACGGACGGACAAAGCTCAATCGACTCAGCTCGTCGCCCTGATCAAGAATATATATAGTTTATGGGGTCGGAAATGAATATTTCTATGCGTTGCAAACTTCTGGGCAAAATTATAATACCCTTTGCAAGGGTATAAAAATAAAAAAATTTCATATAAAGGACGTTCAGTCTAATGTTCATATATGTGTCAGTGGAACTAGGCTAAGCGATTAGCAAAAGTTCAAATTTAACCACAATAAATATTCTTAATATATGCTCGATCCGTAACGCTTTTAAAGAGGAGCTCGTTTTCGGTCTCTCTACCGCCACCGCTTGACTCGACTCTTTCTATGGCCGCTCTTTCCACCCTCTTTTATGAGTTCGGTACCTCGCCGTTGTGCCATTTCTATTCGTCCGAAGGTAAAAGCCCTCCTCGATGGCCATGGCCTAGTTTCCCTTGGGAAGTGGGTGCGAAAGGGACTGCACCAGTTGCATCTCTTTTTTGCATCTCCTATTTTCCCCTCTACGATCTTCAATCTTCCACGGTTCCTTAGACATACGCCAGGGCGTACCTACCATGAGTTACCAACCCGCTTCAATTTAACTTTTTGAAGCTTGGCGCCTCGCTCCGTGCCCATCGAGCTATCGATAGCTATCGATAAGCTATCGATAACCATGGATACGATAAGTTACGATAATTTTAGTTTTCTCCCTTTACTGCTAGAGGGCACCTTTTTTGTTTTTTTGCATCCATAGAGGGCGCTTGAAGTTTGCAATTTGCTTTCCTTCGTCAAATATCCAAGACACAAACCAAACACAAACAGCAGCATAATTTGCATAGTTTCAAAAAAAACTTGTAACTTTTTATTTAAACAATTGGGGCTCGTTTTGTCTATATGATTGTTATTCAGCTCCTTCTGTTGGGCCGCAAACATAATCAGCGGACTGCCCGCCTCCGAGTACTCCCCCGCCATATCGAGCTTTATTTTGATAGGCCAACTGCTGGTCCAGGGGCCATGGTGAAGGTGTTGCTGCTGCTGCAGGTGTTGCGCCGTTGCAGCTACTGCTGGCCGTCGACAAGGTGGAAATGTCGTAGGTCATACGTTTATTTGTCGGGTTACCGATGACTATCGATACAATAAATTACGATAATTTTAATTGTTAACCTTGTACCGCTAGAGGGCACCTGTTTTGTATTTTGCATCCATAGAGGACGCTTGAAGTTTGCTTACTTTCGTCAAATATCCAAGACACAAACCAAACCCAAACACCAGCATTATTTGCATAATTTCAAAAAACTTGTAACTTTTTATTTAAACAGTTGGGGCGCGTTTTGTTTTTCCATCGTTCTCATACAATTTTCGTGTCATTTTATGTACAAAAAAAATGCCAATGCTTTAAATCTAATAATAATAATAGTAATAATAATTAATAATTAATAATATTAGGTAAAATAAAGTTGCCAATTCGATTTGTTTCTTTTGTACAAAATACATTTTTACACACATTTAGAAGATACACAAGTATAGGTACATATACATATATTTACAGCTAGACACTTTGTAAGACATAGTTTAGGGCAGGGGGGGAGGGTGACCCCCGCTTTAGGGTTTTTACACGTTTTGTTCTCTAGGAAGATGTATGGAAACAGGATTAGGGTTCCTCTGCCGCGGCAGCAGTGGGAAGGCCGGGAAATAGCTTGGAGACGAGCGTCTTCTTTAGCTCTAAAATGGGTTTGGAGTCTTCCTCCTCCTCCGTTCGTGCGGCGGCGGCGGACTCTTGGTTCAGGGTCACGGGTGAAGCTGATTGCGTGGGCGTGTGCGAGGAAGTGGGCGTGTGCGAGGAGGAGGAACCCGAAACGCTGGAAGTGGCCGAACTGCGTGGCGTGGTCACTGACTGAAAAGGTGGCTGTTGTTGTTGTGGCTGCTGGTTCTGGTGCTGCTGCTGCTGTTGCTGTTGCTGCTGCTGCTGTTGGGTGACCTTGCCCATAAAGGTGCGTATCTCCTCGAAATAGGACTCCTCCGTGGGATTCTCACAGAACCGGCGTATACAGTGCATCCGATCGCTGACCCCGCTCAACGCACTCAATGACACCGCATCCGATTCGTGCTTCTTCAGGTGCCGGTCCAGATTCGTTTGCTGGCCAAAGCAGCGCTCGCAGATCTCGCACTTGAAGGGTCGCTCTTTGTTGTGTATGTTGCGCACATGACGCTGCAAATTCGATGAGATGCTAAAGGAACGTTCGCAATACTTGCATTTGTAGGGTTGTTCACCCGTGTGGGTGCGCAGGTGGCGCGTCAGATTGGCCGAACGGGGAAACACTTTGCCGCAGAATTTGCAGGTGTAGCGGTCCTTGTTCCGCTGCGGCAAGGTGGAACCGGAGCCCGTTGCTGCCACAGTGGCTGGCGGTGCACCAGCTGCACCAGCTCCGCCTCGGGGTTTGGTGGCCTTTCGACGATTTTGAAACTCCTGCAGTTGAGTTGTATTCGGTTTGGCAGTGTGGGAGGGATTGGGCAATTCCAGTTGCAATTGCTCATTGGGCGGCGGCCAGGTAAGTTCGCATTTCTTCAGAGGATGCCGAAAGGGGTACTCCCCTCCGCCGCCGCCACCTAAGGGACTGGCCGACGTGCCCGCTGTGGCAGTGGTGGCCGCAAACACATTTCGATATTGCAGCGGCAACGATTTGGTCATGGCCTCCAGTAGGGTGGGATGCACCGTGGGTACTGGAGCGGGAACTGGACTACTACCGGCCGTCACACCCTCTCGCAAGGCTCTCAACATTTTGCGACTCATGTCGAAGCCCAAATCGGCCAGCGAGGCGGCTATGTGATTGTTATTCAGCTCCTTTTCCTTCTGCTGGGCCGCAAACATAATCAAATTGCTATTCTCATCCTCCAGCGGACTGCCCGGCCCCGCCTCCTCCTCCGCCATATCGGGCTTTCTTTTATGGGCCAACCGCAGGTCCAGGGGCTGATCAAAGCTGCACCTTCTCTTGGCCTTGTTGCCATGGTGAAGGTGTTGCTGCTGCTGCTGCTGCAGGTGACGTGCCGCTGCTGCTGTGGTAATGTGGCCGCTGCTGCTACTGCTGGCCGTCGACGAGGTGGTGGAGGCTGCAGACAAATCATAAGGTACATGTGATATATACGATGTGGGTATTAATCCTAAGGCAGGGTAAACGCAGCCCTGTTTCGGGCTAGGAAGCATCTTTCTTGGTGAGTGGTCTTTCTCTCTCATAACTGTTGCTCGTGCTCTGTAGCCAAGAGTTGTCGTTGTGGCCCTTTCGCTCGCTGTTGGGTGTAGAAGTTGAATGAACTTAATGCTGCCTTCTGGATTTCGAATAGTTGTAGACAGGATTTATATACCTGAAAATGAGAGAACAAAAGAACAAAATTCGATATTAGTATGGAGCATAGCTGTTAAATTTTGATTACGATTAGTAATCAATTAGATTATATATTATAAAGACTTGTAATGATTATATAATCCTCTAGTTCAAAATACATATATATAATATATTACTAATTGATTACAATCAGAAATAATCAAAAATAATCGGCATTATTGACAATTACCAAAAAATAATCAAAAAAATTATTCGACTACCCACCCGACAAATCAACGTATGTAATCAGACCTACGACATAGTTTCTCTTAACAACGAAATCCGTATTTCTTAAGAAAAGAGATATCAGAGATCAAGAGATCATTGAGATTGATACATTTAGAAAGAAAAAGTTCGCTCGGTGTCCAAGCTATGCGGGTAATACTTTTCTGCCCGACATGCACATATTTTCGGCGATGTCAGTTTTAATTTTCCAGCTGCGCTTTGTTGGAGCTCTGGCACAGCCTTCTTTAAGCTCTTCTAATTGCTGGCCTACAGACGTGGGAAACGCGAGCTGGTGGAGAATCATTTGGCTGGCATTGAGAATGAGCGCTGGCGCCAATTCTTAGCCTCCTTGATATATGTTTTACTATTCGATGAGGGAAGAGTAGGCAGCTGAGAAAATGCATTCGGCCAGGTGATGGTCTCTTTTAATCATTACTGTGGTCACCTCCTGCATACGTGGATTGACACAGTCGAATTCCAAAATGGCCGCCCAAGTTGTCCAAGTATACAAGTATAAGACTATATTGGATCGCATTTTGCCTATATTGTGAGAACTTTAAGGGCTTTACAAATCTTCATCTAAGTTTCTCTTTCTCTCTCTGTCTTAAACTGAATCTGGCCCAAAAATCTGCCGTCAAGGTGCAACACTTACTGCTTACTGCTAACCATAGTTTAGAATATACCACGCAGCAAAGTCAGTGTCTTTCCCGATTATATACTGCCCTGTATCACGGATTTGGCCAGTGAACTAAGTGCGGTCATTGTGCGTGAGGCGATTGCCCGGAATATTGCCGCTTTGGCGAAGACAGCGGTTTACTTTCTGGAGGAGACACAGCGCAGTGCTCCGAGACAGATGCCCACACCACGCTATGAAGAGCAAATGAATGCTTTGCATGACGCTCAGTTTGCTGACCGATGCACCACACATTGTCAAGCAAACCCTAATGGAGTCGGGCCTTCTTTGTCCAGTTTTATTATACCCTTGCAAAGGGTATTATAATTTTGCCCAGAAGTTTGCAACGCATAGAAATATTCATTTCCGACCCCATAAACTATATATATTCTTGATCAGGGCGACGAGCTGAGTCGATTGAGCTTTGTCCGTCCGTCTGTCTGTCTGTCTGTCTGTCCGTCTGTCTGTCCGTCTGTCTGTCCGTCTGTCTGTCCGTCTGTCTGTCCGTCTGTTTCTACGCAAACTAGTCTCTCAGTTTTAAAGCTATCGAGCTGAAATTTTGCACAGAGTCTTCTTTTTACTGCACGCTGCTAATATGTCGGAACCGACCGGATCGGATGACTATATCTTATAGCTGCCATAGGAACCATCGGTCAAAAAATGGGTCTTAGTGGGAAAAACTTTTTTGTTCTTAATGTTAGCGTTCCCAAACACGGTCATTATTAATATTATATGTTTGCAAAGAGATTTGCAAACTTTGGTCAATATCGGATGACCATATCTTATAGCTGCCATAGGACCGATCGGTCGGAAAATGGGTCTTACTGAGAAAAACTTTTTTGGTTTCACTGTTAGCGTCCTCAAACTCGTCCCTTAATAATATTATATGCTTTCAAACAGATTTGCAAACTTTGGTCAAAATCGGATGACTATATCTTATAGCTTCCATAGGACCGATCGGTCGGAAAATGGGTCTTAGTGAAAAAAAAAATATTTTTTTTCAAGTAAATCGTTCTTAAGGTCGGTGATTATTAATATTAAACGCTTTCAAACTAATTTGAAAAATTTGGTCGAAATCAGATGACTATATCTTCAGGCTGCCATAGGACCGATCGGTCGGAAAATGAGTCTTAGTGAGATAAACTTTTTTGTTTTAAATTTTGTCGTTCTTAAACTTGGCGATTGTTAATTTGATATGTGTTCAAAAAGATTCGCGAAATGTGGTCGAAATCAGACGTTCATCTGACGGAAAATGGATTTTAGTTACAAAAGTTTTTGATTTTTATCTAAGCGTTCTAAACTCTGTCATTTCAAAAACAGCTTTTGCAAGGGTATAAAAACTTCGGCACAGACGAAGTTAGCTTGGCCTTCTCGTTTTTTTTATCAAAGGTGTTAAGTTAAATAAGTAAGCTATGCCAATATTCCGCAGACTTCAACCAGTTCTTAGATGCTCCTGCTAGAAGAGTTAGCAAAGATTGTTATTGGCTGTAACTATTATTTCCAGTTATTTTTGTGCCAAAATTGCGATACAATTTAATAAAACTGAATTCATATAAATAAAGAAACAAAACTAACAAAAAGTACAAATTTTCAAATGGGAAACAAAATGGAATGAAACAAAACATTCTTATCAATTACCGCGAAAGTTAACGTTTACAACACGTTTTCGAATCCGTTCTCCACAATTTCTCGATAGCGAAAACGTATTGGAAACGATTCAGTTTTCGATCCGTTTTCGCTATCGAGAAAGTGTCGAGAACGAATTCGAAAACGTGTATCGAGAACTTACGTTTTGCTGCCACAAACTGAGCGACAGGTAATACTTTTTCGGACCGAAAACGGAACACATCCTCGATAGTTTTGTTAGAGAAAACTTCGAGAAAATAGCGGAAACGGTGGGTACCTTTAAAGATTATTTTTGATTATTTTGGAAAAAGTACATAGCCAGATTTGTGGCCCCCAATGCTATTAATTTTTTAATGAGTAGATGGCCCGAAAAAGACTTGTGATCGAAATGACAAAAATCGCTGTTAAAAATGCATGGTTGGTACTAGAAGTATAAAAATCGCTAAATGTCTTTCTGTTGATGTCCTTTAAAACTGTATACTTTAAAAATTAATAGCATTGGGCGTCACAAATCTGGCTATGATTTGATTATTTTTGATTTTATTTTGGTAATTGTCAATAATCCCGATTACTTTTTATTATCTCTGATTGTAATCAATTAGTAATTGTGTGAAACTGAAAATAGACGTAATTGTAATCATTATTTTGACTTTAAAAAAAAATTGTCAAATATCTAATCATTACGATTAGTAATCATTATTTAACAGCTATGGTATAGAGTTTGAACAAACTGTAATTAGTGAAACAGCAGAAGAGCTGAATAATAAAGAGCAGCTCTCTCAGTAAAATTCAACTTTCAATGATTTTTTCCAATCCTTAAACCACTAAGTAACGGTTTGCTTTGGGTTTTTAGTGTCCCATTTACCGTACCACTGTTTTACACCATTAAAGTTCCCAAGCCTTTATTCGCCAGATTGGCAAATAAAAGCGAAATTAGCAAGTGGTTGAAGGGTGAAACCAACAAGTCTGCTGATGAGAGAATTGTGGTTAATTCTTGAAACGGCTGCTGTCCAGACTTACCATTGCTCTTTCAAAATATTGTAATTAATCTCTGTTAAATTGTGTTGATTATATTGAATTAAAATTAACCATTGTCCTTGAGTCAGCTAAAAGCAAAACTTTGACTAAAGCTGATACATTTTAAGTTTGTTTGTGCAGCGATTCGGGCTCAGCTTCGAAAAAACCTGAAGATTCTGACTCCAGAGCTGTTTGCAGACTACATATTAAGTATTATTGTAGTCTTCTTAACTCATTGTGTAAATTTTGTTAGATTTTAGTTCTAAAATCAAAAAATTTTGGAAGTTTTGAACTTTTTAAGCCACTTTTTTATATATTTATATATATATTGTAGAGGCTATATTAAAATTGTCCAGATGTTTGTAACGCATAAAAGGAAGCATCTCCGACCACACAAAGTATATATATTCTTGATCAGCATGACGAGCTGAGTTGATATAGTCATGTCCGTCTGTCCGTCTGTTTCTATGCTATCTCCTCCGTCAGTTTTAAAGCTATCTTAACCAAACTTTGCACGAAGTCTTTTGGTACAAATACGCTGCACATTCGTCGGAACCGGCCAGATCAGATGACTATAGCATATAGCTGCCATAGGAACCATCGGTCGAAAATGTTGTTTTAGTGAGATCAACTTTTTTGTCTTCAACGCAAACGTCCCCGAACCTTGTACTTACAAGTTTTCTATGCTTTCACATAATTCCACCAAGTTTGATAGGACAACTATATAGTACATCAGCCATAGAAATTAGGTGTAGAAAATGTATATAGGAGGCCTTGTCAAAAATGTGTACATTTGGCCGAATGTACATGTTTGTGTCAGTGGAATCAGGCTACTAATTTATAAAAATCATACAAGCTACAAGGGTATATAAACTTCGGTCGAGCCGAAGTTAGCTTCCCTCTATATTTTTTTTTTGTTTTTAGCAATTATTTTTTGCAAATTTAATCGGTCCTCATATTCTGGCAACACCGCCATTTTTGTTCCTTATAGAACGCTGAACCAATTTTAACAATTTTACCAATTTCAACAGTATGTTCATGCCGATCAGGTTATATCTCGAGTCTGTAAACCAGTTCGAAAGCGGCTAAAAACGGTTAAAAAGTGGTTCAGAGCTATATCTCAGAAGACATTCGCACGCAAACAAGTGTTTACTGACACCCGAAGCAGAATATCTGGAGGCTTCTTACAATCCTTAACAAACCACTATTGGTAAAGAGCAACAGATAGAAAAAATTTGTCACTTGATATTCTTTTCTAAGCAGAATCCTATACAGAAAGGCTCATACTCAGATAAGATACAAATTAAGTTCTACACAATACTTCACGTGAAAAGAACACTTTTGAACAGCTTTGAAATGAAATGTGCCTAACTAAATTTGTATCATATTTGAGATGTAAATGTATTTTCAAGTTGAAACTTTAAACCAACTGAGTGTTTTAAATCTAAAAGTTATCCTATTAAGAAGATAAGACATAACGGCCACTAGAAATGGTGGTCTTAGGGCTTAATACCGGAACCGGAACCCATACAAATATTTTTTTGAGAACCGAAAACCATTTACCGTTATTAATGGAACCGATAGCACCGGAACGAACCCGAAACGTTGTACCGGTACAGTTTCGGTTTTTTTTACCTTTGCAGAGCGCATCGTAGTTTGGTCACGAGTTGGAGATCAACCTACAGGATGCTAAAATATTTGCTGGCGGAAGACATCTTCAAAATTTGCTCCAGTTTTTCGGCTGCAGAGAACGACATTCTTCTGCAGCGGAATGTGTGGGACTCAGTTCGCCAAATAATACGCATACTAGAACCAGCGGAGGTTGCCACAACTAAACTTCAAACCGAAAATCTAGTTTTGGGTGATTTTTATTCCATTTGGATACACAGCAAATTGGAAATATCCAAAAATTCGTCCTATCTAGCGAAAAAATTTGTTCATAGAAAAACGAGGGTCCACGAGATATAACGTAACGCTTAGCTACTGAGCAAAAAATCCTTGTATCAATCTTTTACAAAATATTTATGCACAAATTTCGTCGGTTGCTGATCAATCACTGCTTAATGATGAATGCAGTTCTAATACTAGTTCATCTGAAAGCGCCGACAAAGTTAAGGCAAATATGATATTGCATGAAAGGAAACTTGGTGATAAAAACACTTCAATTGTGTCAATTGTGTGTTGTGGATTCTATTAAGACTTTTCTAGCACTTAAACGTGTTCGAAACCATGAAAACATTCTTAACTGGTGCTCCTCCAAAAAGTTCCCAGAATTGTATGAAATTTCAAAAGTCGTGCTTTCTGTTCCAGTTACAAAGGTAAGCGTGGAAAGCCTATTCTCTGGCGTAATTTATAATGAATCCGCTAAGAAGATGTTTGGACTCAACCACATTGAATGCAATTATGTTACTGCTAGCAAATCACAAGAATGCTGAACGTATAAAATTCAAAGTTTAATTCGAAAACTAATAGTATTTAATATAATATGTATGTGGGGTTTTAGTGACCTGTTTTTGATTTTAGTCAATTTTACAACTGGCTAGCTCAAGGTCTTTTTGGTTGATTATAAGCCTTTTTATAACCAACACAAACAAACAGATATTAATTACA
The DNA here is from genome assembly GCA_037044535.1 of Lordiphosa magnipectinata. NCBI lineage: Eukaryota > Metazoa > Arthropoda > Insecta > Diptera > Drosophilidae > Lordiphosa > Lordiphosa magnipectinata. Next base: position 457,608 of record JBAMBO010004050.1, read on the forward strand.
ACATTTTGGAATAGCAATTGGGTATGTCCGTACAACGATCGCTGTTTCGAGAATAACCAAATTCTCTCATCAGCGGACTTGTTTTGCTGTTCACACTTCAAACAAACATCCAGTTAGTACTTAAACTCTGACTTAATTGAAAACCGAAATAGAACCTTTAACCGAAACATCCATTTCGGTACGTACCGGAACCGGTACCGGAACCGACATTCGTTTCGGGATTAAGCCCTGGTTAGTATGAATAGAAGGAAGAGATTAAAAATATAGTAGATGTTGATATTAGAAACCCAAGTTCAAATCGTCCTTTACTTTAGGGTTAATGCAGGTTAGATAACTGTTCAGCTGCCTGCTTTTACCCGAACGTAATTAATCTCTGTAGGGACTTTTCGATCTGGTCTATAGTGTGGTCAGTAGGGAAAGATTTCTGCCTGTGAAATAATGTGCCAGCACAGGCAAATAGCCTTCCTTCAATCCGGTATTCCGCGGATCAATGTTTTCACATTCATTAATGGCTCAGTGACAAAAGGACTGTACATTTACTTATTAAATTCAAATATACGTTTCATTTCAATGGCATAATGCACCAAGAAAAACAACTGAAGAAGATCAAAAAATAACTGGAAAGTAAATATTTCCAAAGATATTGCTATAAGTGTGCACAAAGTTTCTACATTTATTAATACAAATTTATCTACACATTAAGCAACAATTAACAATTAAAAAGAAAGTTCCCAGCTAGGTAAATATTTATTCTACAGTGGTGTCCAAATTGTTAGCTTCAGCAACGCATAAACTAATCCACACTCTGGTCTATTCAATCAATCTCATCACACAACAAATTCTCAAGATTTATCGAAAAATCAAATTCTGTAACCATTTTTTTTCAACATTAAATCAAAAGGCCGCAAATGCGGCTAATTAACTTTTTGGCAACAACCGCAGCAGCAGCAGCAGCAACAACAACAAAAGGCAATTTGTTGTCGCCACATCTCGCTAAATGCTGCAATGGGACGTCGACAACGACGACGACGACAGCAACCCACGAAAATGTCTCATGAAAAATTCTGTTCTAGATAGCAGAAACAGCTCCATAGATCAACTCGCCCACTTGGCGTGTTGTTGCTGGAGTTGAAGTTGGCAAATATTTTACTTTGTACTTGGTTCACATGACATGATGATGGGCCTGACGCGCCATCTGCCAAGAGTTAACTTCGTTTTCTAACTGCAACCTACGCAGGCTTATGGGTTGCTTTGCACGCACCTTTAAGCGTTTGTTGGTTGGTCGGATTCGACCTCCATGAGATGCCACTGTCACCCCTCTGCAGCCACATGGTATACGTATACATGTGTGTGTGCTTAGATGTTTTTCGTCTATTTGTCTTACATAATCGTCATTCTAGATACCGTTAACAATTTTTCAAGTATTTTTCCGTCCCCAAAAATAACAGACAATAGAACAATTGTTTAAACTTTTGTGTCGCTGACGCTTTTGGCATTGCGCCAAAAAAAAAGAGAGGAAAAGATGTTGGTAACAAAAATTAGAAAAAGATGTCTTATATTTACTTCAGGTTTTTAATGCGTCCATTAACTTTAGGGTAAACCCACAAACTTTTCAATTATTCCTATTGTTTTTTATTTAGGAGATTAGCAACTAGGCAATAAGTTTAAAATAATGATAATAAATTTGGTAAGAGAAAAATGTCAATTTATATCAAGAAATTTAATTTAAATAATAATAAAGTGCGTTTCTTGAGAGGCGACAAGAGACCTTCGTTTTTGCGGCTTTTACTACATGAGTTCGAACTTCTTTTACATCAGTCTCTGGAGCATTTTTTACATTTCGGAGACTCCTGCCCAAATAAACAAAAAAAACAATGCTCAAAATTCACACCAAAAATTTGGAATTCGGCGAAAATTTCCAGCCTAATAGGCCAATCATACTGAGCACATCACGAGTTACAATGCTTAATAACTATTTGCAATGCCAGCAATTTAAAATTTGTGAATTGTCAAATTATTAAGTCGGTCAGTGTCTGGTAGGAACATGCTCAAGCATTACAAACTTTGGCAGGTCAGCTGTTTATGATTCACTAGCTCACATTACGCGTTCTTGCCAGGTGAACTTATCTAAAACTAATTAATTTCAGGAATGGAAGCCGGTACTGCACCAAACTATACCAAACCCCCAATAAGTTCCTGCAAGCCGAAAAATTAAATGAATTTTTGAAATATTCAATGGTAGTGATAGTGGAAATAATAAATTCTTGCTTTCGGAGGTACTTTCTAGTTCAGTTTGTACCGTTTCTATATTGTTTACCAAGCTATCCGACAATTCGTTTCTGCATTCTGCTGGGAATCCGATTGAAAATAACTGCCGGTCTGTCTTTTTGTCTGTCCACATAACCGCTCAGATTTCATAGATGGTAAGAGTTGCAGTATCTAAGCGTATGGGACATATACTTTTTATAATTGCAAGCAGATCAATCTCACTAAGCCTCCCCCGCAATTTAGAATAATCGATATATCTACCACAGTCTTCTTCATACCTTTTAGACATATTTAGTGAACACATTCAATCACTATCTTCTAAAATAGACAAATCTCGTGTCACGGTGTTAGTGAACGCATTCCTCCGAAAGGGCTCTACTGATTTGTATGAAATTTGTTTTGTATATTTGGTAGAATAGATAGTAAAGTATATTTGAAACCGTTAATTGTCAAAGAAATCGCGAAATTTTAAAAAAATTTTATGAGTTTAGATGAGCGGTGGGCAGCAAAAATAATGGATAGGGTACAACAACATTTTTTTTTATCGATGGCTTTGGATCAGCGAATAATTGGTGTAAAATCTGTTGCGTTGTTTGTTAAGAGAAATAACGAGCTGGGTTGCGCAGGTAAGACGTGCTATGCGGTTGCCCACCGCTGCACAGTGGTTTCTACCATAGGCCAAAAATAAAAAATGCAAAGTGAGAATTTTGGCTTCAAACGTGTTTTCACTATCTCGCAAAAGAATGAGCTTCTTAATTGTATAGTTGATTTTGTTTAATTACAACCGTACTCTATAAGAATGCCTTCCAAAGAAAGAGCATGAAATATATTGGTTCTTACTGTGGTAGATTTTTAAAATTTAAGTGAATTTTAAAACAATTAAATCCACATTGTCTAACTAATATTAAAGAAACTTAACTGAATAGTAAAAAGAAAGGTACTAAGTTTATTTTTTTAATAAATTAAAGGTTTGTAATTGGTTGAGTTCTTTTATAAAATTGATGTTTTGTCGGTATTATTTTTTTGTGTGCCAGCTAAAGTAATGGTTACGATCCCCTCTGATTCCCCCAATGAAACTTATTTGATAAAATTGGTCAACCTTTTAAGATTCTAAAACTTTAAAGTTTAGCTGCCGGAAAGTGCCGGAAGTTGTGTTATACCGAAAAGCCTATAGTGTGCTTGTTTTTTTGCTATTTGTTTCCGTGGTGCAACTGTTCCATTCCTGATCTCTGTTGTTATTGTGTTTGATTCTTTTTGGAGTGTTCCACCAAAGCACAATTCAATTCGACTAAAATCTGTATTTGATTTACTGGATTATCTTTCAAATCTGAGATTTCAGTGATATATAGTTTGTTTAATTATGAAATCGTTTTTTTTTTGAGGATTTATTAATTAATTAAGTTTAGAATATCACAAAGATTTAATAATTAGCAATTGTCGACGGGTAAATAGAAGGTTTAGGCCATTCGGTCCAAACATCGCGAAATTCGCCAAGTTTTATCATGAGTTTATTTAGAATATCGTGAAGATTTAATAGTTAACAATTGTCGACGGGTAAATAGGAGGTTTAGGCCATTCGGTGCAAAAAAAATCCCGAAATTTGCAAAATTTCAAAAAGAGTTTAGATCAGCGCAGGTCATGCGTTGGCTCCAGAGGTCAAAGACATTTCGCTATTTTCACATACACGAGCCGAATGCATGCCAAAGCTGAGGTTAAGAGACTAAACAGCTCTTCAGTCGCTGGCTAGCGTTTGATGCGGTCAGGTCGAAACTAGTTGACTACGCTTTATTTTCGCACACCAATACAACCACTTTTTGGCCTCGCTCTTGTTGATCAACCCTGGTTTAGATTCTCTTAAAGACAGCCAAATACTCGGGTAAATAAAAATTGTAGATCGATTGAAGATCGATTGTAAAGTATGCTTCACTTCTTTGTCGCCGCGACAGCTAGTATCTTTATAACAGATAGACGAGGAAGAATTGGATATTGGGAGTTGCAGTGCGAAAAGCTTTCTCAGTACAATCTGCGATAACTTAAGGAAACTTATTTGCAAAATTTCAAATTCCTAAGTCTAATGGTTTAAGCTGTGGTTGGTTGATAATTTGGGACCCATCTTTCACAACATGTTTATAGATGATGCTAGATGTTAGATGTGTTCACTGCGATTAGCCTATAAGGTGTGCCTCCCTAAATTTGAAACAAGAAAGAAAGTCGGTCAAGCCCGACTATAACATACTCTGTACCCTTACACTCGCATTTGCTCAGGAGTCAAAAGGCCAGTTAACACCCCGCGCACAACGCGGTGCGCGCTCTAAGTCTCTCTCTCTCTTTGTCTCTCGCACTAAGATTGCCTGTGTTGAACGGTTAGGGTATGTTGCTGTGGTTATTGGTGGGAGGGTGGGTGGGGTTATGTGGCCGTTTTTTGCCCATAACTTGAGTATCGTTCATCCGATCTTTATCATCAGCAAATCGATAAATAATTTTGTTTACAAGGTATCTCTAGAAGGAACGAACGATCTATCTCCAAAACTGTAGGAGATATGAAGTTTTTTTCAAATTGCGGGGGCGGGAGGGGGCGTGGCAAAAATTGAAAATAAACTTGATCTGCCTGCAAGTATGAGAATTATATGTCCCATACATGTCAAACCTCTATCTCTTACCATCTCTGAGATCTCTTCGTTCATACGGACGGACAGACAGACAGACGGACAGACGGACATGGCTATATCGACTCGGCTGTTGATGCTGATCAAGAATATATATACTTTATAGGGTCGGAAATGATTCCTTCTCCCTGTTACATACTTTTGCACAAACTTAATATACTCTTTGTACCTTCGGTACAGAGTATAAAAAATTATTTGTTAATATTATTCCTAAAATATAAGCCAAGTTTTTCTTAGCCAGAAGGTAAGAAACCTTGGAAATATGAAAATGATTTGTAAAAACTAGTTTTTTTACTCTGTACCTCTAAGATGATACGGTTTATAAATAGAATAAATATACGCTCAAACGAGTAATGCTTGAAAAACTGAAATAATACTGCACATTGTCTGGCATAGAAGGTAATAAAACGAAGTCGGAGATCTTGGAGGAGGCACACAGGTGAAGGTAGTACAGGAGTCCAGATAAGTTGGAGTTGTCTTGAGACCAACAATGAGTTTCAAAAAACATGTAGCAGCAAGAAATAGAGAAGCGAAGTTGAGTAAAAACTCAGTGTGGGCAAATTTTCTAAAGAAGGGAACCCCAAACTTAGCTGCAAAATAAAATGTTCAACGCTTTCAGCAGAACGGTGCAGTGTTATGCAGCTCAAGTAAGGGAATGGAAAATTAGCGACGAGGCAGACCAATTGTAATGATACTCTTTATTAAGAAAGTGCTCCTTTGGAGCACGAAAAAGCAGGCTAAGAGATGGGGAGTGTCTGCAAATAAATGGAAGAACGCTAGAGAAAGTGCGGTCCTACAAACATTTAGGCGTGTTCAATAATATGAATTTCTCAGATCATATAAATGGGAAACATGGAGAAGCTAAAATTGCTATAAACGCTACATAGAGGACATTGCTGAGAAGAGACTACGTGAAGCCAAGTTGCAAATATAAGGTGTTCCAGGCACCTGTAAGTAGCATCATGTGTTATGCTGCTGAAATTTGGGGATTTCTTAGATTCGGCGATGTTGAACACTTCCTGACGTTTTCTATCAAAATAGTTTTCAAGCTACCGCAGAATACGCCAAATTTTATTTATATAGAATCCGGCCTTCCAACTCTGCAACTGCATTTCAACTATGTAGCCAAGGACTTGAACACGCCGGAGAAAAAACTGCCTAAGCAAATAATGAGTCAACTGCTTCTTGGGAAGTTTCGAGCAACTGCGGGCTTAACTTTGATTGGAATCATATACTAGAATGGTGTCTTACACAAGCTGAAGAAAAGTTGAAAAATTAGCTTACAAAAAACCAATGAAAATTTTATATCAAATATGCTTTGATATGAGCAAATATAACAATAATTGACTAGAAATCGACAGATTTTCAAATTAAATTGTAGATTTCAATTTGTTATGACCAAGTTGGCTTTGTTTTTGAGGTTTTGTTGTAGTAACTAAATATTTTCATTCGTTTATCAAACTTTGTACGAGCAATATCAAAATTTTTAGTATACTTTTCTCTCCTTGTGTAAGTAAGTTATTTACATATCAAGTTCATTTAAACTTTATTCATTTACTTGCGGTTAATTTTCAGCAAAATATACCAGGATGCCAGGATAACTCGATGGCTGGATGGCCAACAGTACTAGACACTTTTTAAACCTATATCTACTTCTTAAGTAAGTGTTCATGAGTTAATCAATCACATATTTCTATCTTTCCATTAACTTTATTTCTATTATTTCCAGTGCACATTTAGTAAACTTTGAGTTGAATAACAGGTACCAGGAAACTCGGATTGCTGTATTCGAATGCTGCCCACAGAATGCGAACTCGACTTGACTTATGTTGTTTGTGTAGTTAGACCGATTAAATACGACTGAATAAATTGTAAAAATATTTTAGATTCCCATTCAGTTCATATTTAATGTCTCCGAGGAGGACTTTTTTAGTTTAAGTGATGTGAATACGGAATAAGGAGACGATTACGTGGATGGAAACTATTTATTCAAATTGAACAAATCAATTGAACAAATGATTTTCCAGCTTCTTCGAAAACATGCTTCGGGTGCAAAAGCGGCACAAGAAAATCTGCGTATATGCCTCAAAAGTTTTTTGGGTTTACTTAGTTAAACTGGGGACCGCCTCTGCTTACCTACTTAGTTGCCCAGTTAAATGCGGCCTGAGAATCTACGATTTATGTCAAACTTTACCAGCACAAACTAATATTGCATTAGCAATATTTCTAAGGTGAGGTGCGAAATGATTGCATTAAACTTTAGGCCAAAATATCGGCGACAAATTATAAACGAAGATTTTGAAGTTTTTTTTTATTTTGTTCTATTTTGTTTTCTTTATTTTTTCTAAAACAGTCTATAGAGCCGTCTTTACTGACGGAAGATGCACTGTCTCGTGACGAACGGGGAAGGTGGGTGGAGTAGTCAAATTATAGGCGACTCTCAGACGTACCTATATTTATAAGTGTTTAAATAATACTACATAGCATCAACTGACGGTTTTAAGTAAACCATTGTTGTATAACACTTACAGTTATTATTATTGTAAAGCCAGCTATAATCTGTAATCACTAGTAGTAGTAGTATGATTTATATTATATTTTAACATTTTTTTTGGAGTAGATGAACATTTAGAACTAATTCAGAAATTTAACAATTTCAAAAATTGAAATAGACAATACAGGCTGTGGCAGTTAGCCGTTAGGGTAACAAATGTGACTCCATGCTTTCCTGGTTTCCAGATCACATATCACCGTAGTCCATAAGGAAGCCTCTGCGATATTGCAGGCTCTCCCGCAAGTAGGAAGTAAGGGAGCGCCAATTGCTTCCGTTCAGCAGTGCGTGTGATTCCTGGCGCGACAGGGCTGATTTTCCAAAGTGCAGAATCCTGAGTTCGTTCAGTAAGGGGCACCGGGCAAGAAAGTGTTCAGTGTCCTCCCTCTCTCCGGTATTGCAGAGTGTGCATTGGCTGGGCGTGGTACTGTACGGGGTATAGTTTAAACTCATTAGTCCGGTTTTTGCTCGGAAAATAACCGATATGGCTGCGGATTCTACGTCATCTTGAAAGCAATTCCTAGTCGAAAGGTTGTATTGCAGTTGTCTGTAGGTAAAGCGGGACTGACTAACTCGAGCTTCTGCTTCGAAACTGGCTCTCTCTCTGGTGTCAATACTGTGTCAAAATCGTTCAGATTGCAACTGATGTTGTGTTCCAGTGCCATGGTGGGAAGTCCTGTTTCTAAATGTATCGCATAGTTGGGGGAGTACTAGGGTAGGTGGAACAAACGTTTGACAAAAAAACGAAGGAGCTTTTCTACGTCTTCAAATTGATCAACGCCCCACACTTGAGCAGAATATCACATTATTGCTCTTCAAGTGGCTAAAAATTCTTTTTCTAAGCAGCTCTTTCCATGTCGAATTTATGGCAATTTAAGAGTCTCTGAGTTTTTCTGTAAGGTGCTTATGAAACGTCATGCGTGGGGTTAGAGTCACTCCCAGGTATCGATATTCGTTCACCACTTCAAGATTCATTCCGTTTATTTTCCATGCATCTGCTGTAACTCTGCGTCCTCTACTATCTCGAATTATCTTAACTTTTGATTTTGCGCAGTTGACTTGTAGGCTCCACTTTTGGCAATATTCATATAAGGCGTCTATCATTTGTTGCATTACTGTAGGGCTCTCGGCTAGTAACACCATGTCTTCGGCGTACACTAACACTTTTATGTGCTCTAATCTGTAATCAATATGTTGTCAATATTTTATCTTTACACAATAAAAACAACATACTACTACTACTACTACTACTTTATTAAGAGGATACTTAAGCTGCAAGACTGTACGCCGAATTCTATATTATCAGTAGAGACGGGACTTAAAAATGGGCACATTTACAGCTTAACTCTTCATCTTAAATATGTGGCACGATCACTATTTGAGTATGAGGAATACTCGACTCCGCTATATTCTAGCTAAGCAAATGATGCGCAATAACTTCTCAATGTACTAAAAGAAGATAGCCACCGGCTGAAGGAATGATAAAGATCGGATGAACGATACTCAAGTTATAAGCAAACGAGAGCGTAAGTTAAAGTCCGCTCTAACCGACTTCGATATAACCGTTACTCATGAAAAGAAATGTTTAATAGCCTTCCTGTGTGCCTGAGGTGGGACAGCCAAAAAGTATGCAACATTTTTTAGCTCGGCTTTTTATCATCCGATCTTTATGAAAATTTCAGGGCTTATAGATATTGCGAATTTAAATGTAAGTTTTAAATTTGAATCGATATCTTAAAAATTGTGGGAGTTAATCAACATTTATTGTGAGGGCGGGGGTGGTCGTGGCCAAAATTTGAAATAAACTTGATTTGCGTACAGACAATAGGAGTCTACATTTCAAATTTGGTTGCTCTAGCTCTTCTAGTCTCTGAGATCTCGCTGTTCATACAGACAGACGGATGGACGGACAGACGGACATGGCTATATCGACTCGGCTGTTGATGCTGATCAAGAACATATATACTTAATATGGTCGAAAATGATTCCTTCTGGCTGTTACATACATTTGCACGACTTTAGTATACCATTTTTTGCACGCGTAGTCGTGTCTGCTTGGACACACCGCCACCGCCTCTAATTCCACCTCCACATGCACCACCTCCGACCATTATGGCCTGCTGCTTCTTGCGCAAATTGGACAAAATTGATGTGGTGGAGGCACGCAGCGAGGGTGGCAGATCACCATTGTCGTCCATCTGAGCACCGTCTCCGGACAGCCGTGGGATTTTTGACATGTCCGGTGGCGCAGCTGGCACTGGAGTGGTTATTGTGGGACTCGATGTCGTCGATTAAAGGGTATAAAAACGGTTAGTTAACAATCCCCCCCTCCCCTGACTTTCTCACTTGTTTTGCATGAAAATTCTTCATAGTTCGTGATCTATTGATTGATGGATCACCTTAATCCCCCCTCTCCCTGTTTACGCCGCAGTTGTCATCCAATCTTACGTTATAACCAAATGGCAAGCAACATTGCGATTGTCAAGACTCTTCAAGAAGACTTTTAGAGTCACTACAGTACTGCCTAAACATAAGTTCCTCGTTTTATGAATCCACCAAACCCGTAGCTTGCTCATCTTAACTACACGTACGAGCCCCTGACTTCCATCACAAATATTCAAATAATGGATTACTTGTTGTTAGCGAAGGAAGAGGGTTTGTTAATGTTTCGTGTGGTTAATTATATAAATGCGGTTCCCCATCCTAGCCTTTCAACTTGTTTGATAGAAGCGGAAAAAATTGTAAATGTAATTAAACATTACGGACGAACAAACCTTATTAAGGAGAGCTCACCAAGACGGTTTTAGAATCGTTAAATATTCATCTTTTCTTTATGCCTTAACCGTTTTTTTTTGATTATATTGCAAAAATCGTTGAAAATAAAGAAAATGTATGTTGATTTCAAACACGATTTCCCATTTGAGTAACTTACGAACGGCACCTGAATCAACCACTATTTCTTTGACCAAAACGTTTTTCCATGATTTGAAAGTACTCTTCAAGCGCTACGTACCACTATGTTTGGGTGAAGGATTCATCGCTTAGATGGCTCAAAAATATGCTTACGAATGTAACGTACCCAACGCAGGAAATACCCATATACTTTTGAATGGAAAATAGGAAACAAATAGGAAAATAGCCATCCAATTAGTTACATGCTCTTAACTCTTCCCTTTGATGTTTTCTACCATTTGTGGATTGCTTTGGTATCGCTTGGAACACTTGAGCGTACTGATCGTTGTACTTTTATTTAAGTTTTCGATCTCTTACTTTTACTATTCTGACAACACTTGTGATCATTCTTAGAGTTTAGTCAACAGGAGAATTATGACGTAGATGGGAATTCCCCATTATAAACACCTCTAAAGCTGGAACAGATGTGGGTATTCAAGATGTTTGGGGTGCGTTGACTTAGTCGATCGTTTTTGACAAAAATAAAGTTCTTTGGACATTTCAAAATTTGCAACTTGTACCTGAATCACTTAACTTAGTCATATCACCTTTGTTTCTTCGCTTGGCTCCCATGTGTTTTAAAATTTGTTGCAAACGTGCCAAAGCGGTTGACAATTATAGCCAACGCTAAGGCTGGACGCCACTGCATCATCATCATCATCAACAACGCTGCTAAAAACGGATGCCTAAAGAAGATGATGGTGAAGTGAAAAAAAAAACCAATTAAAGACTAACAAAGTTTAAGCGAACCGACACAACCAGAGCAATGAAGCAAACAGTTCAAAAAACGGACGGTGAAGGTACAAAATACAAATCCAGCGACAACATCGTTGAGCGTCGTCGCATGTTGCAAAGAAAAGTGAAATCAAAGTTGTAAAACCGCGAAAAACGCAGTCAGGCAGACAGACAGACAGACACATAACAGCAACAACGATCGCTCCAGATTGGAAAATGTCCAGTGGAAGATTGTTGACAATGTGACCAAGCACTGAAGCTGTGACTGAAGGCATAATCTTCACGAAGTGGAGAGTGGACGATGGGCGACCATGGTTATGGCAGAGTAAAATTGCAAAGTTGCAAATTAACTTTGTCATGTTTTAAATGATCCCAAAGCGTCTCCCGTGCAAACCCATCATCATCATCATCATTGACAGGCCAAAGTGGTAGCAGCAGCGGCAGCGGCAGCGGCAGCTGCATAATTATCATTGTAATCATCATAATCATTGGCTTTGGTCTCGCTTGAGTGTCGTCGCTGAGGAGCATAATCAACCGCAACTAAACCAAAAGCCAAAGCCGGCTTTGGCGACACACAATGAAAAACGAGAGTAAAAATCTCCAAAGCAAGCCGCGCACTGAAATGGAAAATTAAACCTTGTTACATCAGTTTCGCAACAGCGGCAACTATGCGGCGACTGCAGCTAACTGGCAGGATCCCCACTTCCAAGTCTTTGCTCTCAAACGAGGCAGCAGCAACCTGATACCAAAATCGTCACAACAAACTTCCAACTTGCAACAACGACAACAAACAACACGCACACACTCACTCGCACATTTTCACATACTCGTAAACCAAAAGAGATCTCCAGTCAAGCTCAAGTCTAGGATAGTTAATGAAAATTAAGCACGGGTAAGATAAACACTCGAAATCATTCATTTTTGGTTAATGAACCAAAGACAAAGTACGATTAGCCTTAGCCAGTGATATTTTCACATGTGCCATAGAGTTTGCAAATTTGTTTGTATTGATTAGTTGGAAAGTCGAATTGGGCTCAAACCAAGGAAAAAGCAAGTAGCTAAGTTCGATATTTAAAAATCTGAGAAAAAAATCTTGCTTGATATAACATTTGCACTATAAATTACTACTTATAGTTTTTATTACTAATGCAAATTTAAGATTGATTCGTGCTTAAAGTTCATGAACAAAACAATCTGAATTCAGTCACGGTTATATGTACCAAATATGTGTGTCAGCAAGAGGAGTCTAAAGAGTCTGTACTGGTGTGAACAACTGGAGCTAGCCACTGGCGTGCACTACTTGCAGCGGCAAGACCTTTAATAGAGTGCTCATTATCATTTAAAGATGGATATGAGCATTATTACTGATGTTTCAGATTAAAATTCCTAAATGTACAAATATTTTTATTAGGTCTGAAAAATCGAAATAAACCATTGACAATTGTTTAAAAATTGTAAATTCGAGCAGTTCGGACCACTTTTAAAGCATCAGACAAAGTCCAACCACATTGTCGTCTTCTGAAAGCGATATTTACAAAGTCATAAAATATGAGAATTGTTTGTATGATGTGTATCTTTTTAGTCAAGTATCTTAGAAAAGCAGGAGCTATAATTATTAAGTTTACGCTCACACACACTGCACACTGGGACAGAATGAAAAACTGACCGAGGTACCCAAAGTCGAGCATTGATTGTTGCGATACCAGTACGGAGGCTCATTTTTGACCATTTTTAGCAGATGCGTGCTATGTGAAGGCTAAGTTTCTGGTGCCTGGTGTATGAACGCACAGATCTCAGATATGGTAAGAGATAGAGTTTTGACATGTATGGGACATATACTTCCTATACTGGCAGGCAGATCAAGTTTATTTTCAATTTTTGATACGCCCTATATTAAGTAATTGAGATTATAAATCGATTTGCCGAAGAAATGATAAAGATCGTATGAACGATACTCAGGTTATGAGCAAAAGAAAGTTACTTCCCCCACCCTTTAGTTACTAGGTTTTATAAGTAACTAACTTTATTGAATATCACATAAGCTAACAATTATCGTCAAGTCGAACGGAGCGATGCCGGCGCGTGCCGCGCGTGCCCGAAGCCGAGCCAGAAACTGAGCGCCAGGGATGGCGCGTGTCTTGTCGTTCTGCTATCGCGTTAGGGATGGTGTGACCAGAGGTGGCCAGGGCTGCCACAACCCTGGCAGTAGTGGCGTCATCTATTGGTCAGTTTTGAAAATCCCTCATTATTCAATGCAAGTTATATCGTCATCTATTGTTCAGCAGCGCTGCTTTCAGCTCCTACTGCAGCTACAGAGTCGGGCTTGACCGAATCTCTTGCTTTTTATACCCTTGCAAAGAGTATTATAATTTTGCCCAGAAGTTTGCAACGCAAAGAAATATTCATTTCCGATCCCATAAACTATATATATATTCTTGATCAGGGCGACGAGCTGAGTCGATTGAGCTTTGTCCGTCCGTCTGTCTGTCCGTTTGTCTGTCCGTCTGTCTGTCTGTCCGTCTGTCTGTTTCTACGCAAACTAGTCTCTCAGTTTCAAAGCTATCGAGCTGAAATTTTGCACAGAGTCTTCTTTTTACTGCATGCTGCTAATATATCGGAACCGACCGGATCGGATGTCTATATCTTATAGCTGCCATAGGAACCATCGGTCAAAAAATGGGTCTTAGTGAGAAAAACTTTTTTGTTTTCAATGTTAGCGGCCTTAAACTAGGCCATTATTAATATTATAGGCTTTCAGACAGATTTGCAAATTTTGGTCAAGATCGGATGACTATATCTTATAGCTGCCCTAGGACCGATCGGTCGGAAAATGGGTCTTACTGAGAAAAACTTTTTTGTTTACAATGTGTGCGTCCAGAAACTTGTCCATTAATAATATTATATGCTTTCAAACAGATTTGCAAACTTTGGTCAAAATCGGATGACTATAACATATAGCTGCAATAGGACCGATCGATCGGAAAATGGGTCTTAGTGAAAAAAACTTTTTTGATTTCAAGTAAATCGTTCTTAAAGCCGGTGATTCTTAATATTAAACGCTTTCAAACTAATTTGAAAAAGTTGATCGACATCGGGTGACTATATCTTATGGTTGCCATAGGACCGATCGGTCGAAAATAGTTCTTAGTAAAAAATTTTTGTTGTTTTTAATGTTAGCGTCCTTAAACTCACTGATTACTAATTCTATATGCTTTCAAATATATTCGCAAAATTTGGTTGGAATCGGATGACTATATCTTCCGACCGATCGGTCGGAAAATGAGTCGTAGGGAGAAAAACTTTTCTGTTCTAAATTTTATCCTTCTTAAACTCGGCGATTGTTAATTTGATATGTTTTCAAAAAGATTCCGCGAAATTTGGTCGAAGTCAGATGTTTATCTGTCGGAAAATGGATTTTAGTAAAAAAATTTTTTGATTTTTATGTAAGCGTTCTTAAACTTTGACATTTCAAAAACAGCATTTGCAAGGGTATTAAAACTTCGGCACAGACGAAGTTAGTTTGGACTTCTCGTTTTAGATGTACTCATATATATATTCCGTTTTAGTCATTAATTTTGTATGCGAGCTACATCTAAAAATTTACCAATCTTAACAAAAGTTGGCCAGAATGTTAGGCTTTACTTAAAATAAACGTTTACTTAAATAAGCGTGTGAAATGAAATCAGAGTACCCAAGAACTGCTTTTAACCCTTCTAAAGTCAAAAACAACTACGTTATTAAATTCTGCCGGTCAGTTTTCGATTCTGTCCCAGTATTAAGCCCCGTACTCAGAACGACAGAAAATTTTTTTCGTCACAGTATTTCATATAATTAGAAACACCTTGGCTTTGCTTTGATGCTCATGTGCTGTTAGAAAGTGTTTCTATTTATGTGAAATACTGTGACGAAAGGAATTTTGAGTCGCACGAGTAGCGCGGGTATAATTGGCACTCGGTATTCGAAGTACAAATGTCCCATGAGTATTTTAAACACAGCATACATTTTTTGCAGTCATTTGCAGTCACTCGAGTGTGAAAAATATCAAGTACGAAGGCAGTACACTTGCAGTGCCAGTGCACTAGTGCAGATCTCTGGTACATAGCATTCAACCATATGCTGGTTCCATTCCCGATTACGTGTGCGAGCACGAAAATCAGTTTCGTGTGGTTTTATTCGGTTCGGTTCAGAGCTGGTTTGCATCCCTGCCAGAGTTCAGTTGAGAGTTAAAAGGACAACGATTCAGTACCGAATTGTATTGCAGGAAAATTGTTAATGTTTATTTTTTAAGCATTAATAGCAGGGCGTTACATTATATTCTAAGGACTTACCACATTTCACGATTAATCGCTTTTTGATATTTTATTCAACCTAAAATAAAATTCACTACTTTCTATCTAACAGTTATTGTGTAGATTTTCGGAACTTTAGCATGTTCATTGCTGATTTGCAAAATATAGAAAATCAGAAGAAAATAACCCTCGTAAACCTCTGAGAAGGAACGAAAACCGCTGTACGGGTTGTCCCTAAGACCAAGTGTCTTAAGTAAAAAGTAAAATTGGCTCAAACAGCACCTCCAGGAGGGCCAGGGCCAAGCTTTTCTCAATCTCTGGTGTCCATGTGTTTTAGGTCTCTTTTAATTTTTACACCGAATCAGTCCAAATTTCTAATCAGGTTCTTTCAAGGGCTGAATCAAGTAATTGTCACTGTTAATAGGCCCAGAAGTGTTTTTTTAAGCGGTGGTCGAACGAATTTGATGATCCTCATACGAAACTTTTTCTAAAACGGAATATTCGACCTATCAATTGTATCTGTTCAAAAGCTCTACGTGGTTTGAGCTGGAATTTTAAGGTTGTTTAGAATTCTGTAAATTAACTCTGCCTCCTTAACCCAGTGTTATAATTGGGATAATCTTAATAACAATGGTGAAATCGCCGTATCCGACTTGAGTAGCCTATTAAATCACATTAATCTCTTATTCCATTCTGAACCGTTTGCATGAACCGTTTCGTGTGCTCTAATAAGCTCTAATCGAGGTTATAAGCTCGGAAAATTCGCTTTCTTTTTAAATAAACCAATATTTTTTACGTCGGGAGGTGGACTGCTATTTCGTTTGCTCTTAAAGGGTTAAGTCGGAGTTGTGAATGATTCCACAAATAGTGATACTATGCACATAGATCAAATGCGGTAAGTGGCAGCACATCAACAAGAGCAACTTTTTGCGGCAGCTGTTGATGCTTTGCCAAACAGGCAACCAGCTTGGATGCGTTTGGGGAGTCAGTTGATGATGCTGCCGCTGCTGCAGTGCAATCTGTACCACTTTTTCCTTCACTGGACACCACAACAAGTGCCACAACAGTAGTTGCCGTTTACAGTTGCCACAGTGTAAACACATCTCCCAAATCACGTCTTGCTGGAGCGTTGTTGCTGTTTGCTTGCGTTACATATCTCGTCGTCTAGATTGGCTGGACGGCCGTCAAGTGAAATAAAAAGTGAGAGTGACATCGGAAATTGTTTCAATTTTCCCAAACGAAACCAACAAACTAACAAACTGCCAGCCGAGTTGCCGCAATCGCCGCAACTGCCATCGTCGTCATCATCACCAGGCGGCAAAAAGAGATCCCCTTAGTGTTCGGTCGTTCATTCGGTCGGTCGTTGGTCGCTGAATGAATGAATGTCGAAAATTGTATTGAAAACAATTTTTCTACGTATGCCAGCAAGTGCTTTCCAAATGCTCCTAAAAGCGAATCGTTAGGTAGACCAGTTGCCAGCCTCGCCGCTGGCTGCACTGCATCCTGTTGTTTGTTATAGTTTCCCAAGTTTTATTTCTTATTTTATCTTTATATAACTAGCACAGCACCAGCTCCAGCTCCTCAACTCCGACTAAATGCTCAGCCTGAATAATTGAAATTTTTTTTTGGTTTATTTTTTTTATTTTACTTTTTTAAGGTGCAAAATTGGTTTAGTTACAGTCTTGTGTTTTGCTTTGGAGTTGAGCAATTTTTTTGGAGTATTTTTGTATGTCCCTCGGTATCAGACTGATGCTGATCATTTGTGAATAATGACAGACCCATAAATAAGACTCAACTTTTCGGAATCTGATGTGGATGTTATTCAGCGAGCAAGTGGTTGGAGTGCGCGAAAAGTACAACTCAATTGGCCATCTTGATACGTGATCACTGATTTCGAAGTTAACTTAAGGATGTCCAAATTAAATTTAATTGTGGCATAAACTCCCAGACACTTGGATAATGTTGGCCAAGCCACTAGCTCTTAGCATCTACCTACAATAGAAACTTGTTTCGTTTTTCTGCGATTCGCAGTAGCCTTAAAGGTAATTGAGCCGTCACCATAAAATTGTTGTATAAAATAAAGTTTTTCTTATTATTTCATCATTTGTCATAAAACTTAAAGTGCTGTTGCATGGTTGGAGTTTGGCTGAGTTTAAAAAAATTAAGAAGTTTCACGATATAACAGCTTGCGCTCCTTTTTCAAGTTTTAAAGGACCTTTACATGGGTCAAGGTGATCTACCAAAAGGATAGAAAATCAGGTTAATTTCAAGTCCCTGCCTCCCCTGCATATCTCATATCTTACTTCTTTTATAAGTCGAGATGCGAAAAGCTAGATGCAGTTTATTGCTTTTAGCCCTAAATATGGTTTTTTTGTTTAAATTTATAAAGTAGGCAAGAAATATTATCCATCTCAAATTCTTATCTAAAATTAGCATGAATTTTGTGCTCAGTATGGAAACTGGTTTTCTTGAGCGTTCTAATTTAAGGATATTTGTCATTTACCGAGCATTAATCCTAAGTTGCTTTCTGGACTGCGAGGGTAAAGCTGTATTTACATTTGACTCAGTTTAATGTGAGTGGGTTCTCACAAAACTCATTTGAGATCTCAGACAGCCAATTTTTAATATTTTTAGAACATTTTTTGAGCTTCTCCGATTGACTATTACTAGAATAGCTATACCTAGAAGCAACATCCCATAAAAACAATTTTGTATGGCAGGTTCTGTTGGTGGAACTCGTATTTCGCAGCCTCGAGCCGACGCATTAATGTGATGACACAAGCAGATACGAAGCTTTGTCCCCGCATCATGCAAAACCATCACGAAATTCAAAATTGTTTGTTCCTTACTATTACGCTCTTTGAGCAACTCTTATAGAAACTTATGTGAGATATCGGAAAACTGTAAGTACAGCTTAAATAAGTTTTGCCTGGACTTTGAGAGCGACCGAGTTTAATATTGAAAATAAAAAACAAATTCTTGCTAATTTATTGCAAAAACTCAGTATAATAATAATTAAATAAACAAATAGAAATTGTTAGTTATTGTTGTTGTAATATATTTTCGTAACTTGTTAAAATTGTTTACTTATTTTACGGATTCCTTGAAAACATTACTTTTACTAGATTTTAAAAAATTTTCAAAATATTTATTAAGGTTTGACAATTAAAGCAGAAACACTACAAATATCGCGTTTATTTTCCATCCAGTATCTTGGAAGTTGTTGTGACTGTGTCTGACTGCAATCAACCTTTTTGTGATGACTTCAGAAGCCAGAAATAAAGACTTCGGAAAATATAGGGAATATTTTTCGAGAAAAATTAACAGGTTTTCGTCCAATAAGGACATTTGAAATATGTTTCTTATAAGCTCAAATCCAATCATTCCCAGCAAGCGGAAACTGACGAAAAAATAATTGGTTTGTTTACCAACAGAGGTTAAGACTATTTTAAAGCCTTGAAGCAGGATAACAGCGAGTCTGACAGCATTTCTGATACCAGCGATTATTCTGGCTACGACGAATAAACAAATTGTTTTTGTGTTTTTTCTCGTTTCTTCGCCCTCCTTTAGTACTTACAATTGCCATCCATCAAATCTTCATGACAATCTAAACTCTTCAGTGGACCTTTCGATCTTCACCATCATAATAATCTAAACTGATACGAAAATTGAATAATTTTCGACATTTGTTAAGAGCTCCGATGGTTACCATCCGTCTATTACCCGTCGCCATAATAATCCAAACTCATTCTAAGATATGGGCATTTCCACAGAAAAGTCCACCGAGACCAAAAAATGAAAAGTACTTAAAAACACTATTTTTTTATCATTTTTTCATGGGGAAATAATCAAAATTAACTAATATGAGCCAATTTTAAATATATTCATAACCCATTTCGAGATTTTCGAATGCAAAGTCGCGCAAACGCCATTTTTCCCATTTGTATACGTTTTGTTGTCATAAAAATGCCTTTAGATTGCACTGATTTTTGGTCTCTAAACTATTTCTAAGGGTACAAAGGGTGAAAAATAGTGCAGAAGACACCAAAAGAAACTATATGATTGCATCTAACTGTAAGTTTTTGCTTTATATTATAACAAAAACAACATAAATATAATGAGGAAATTAAAGTAACGTAACATCAGGTAACGTCACGTCAGATACTTATGCAAATAAAAAAAAATTGGGCAAACATTTTTAAATAAGATAACTTGGAAAATAAACTTGTATTGTTTCAAATTATACCATCTTTGCCCAATTCGCAGAATTTTAGATTTTTCTAAATCAAGTCAAAACCCACTTCCGTTTTATGTAACATCACGCCAGCATATAAGTTTGCTTAATTCTTTAACTCCTTATGATCGATTGATATCATTCTTTTTGCTGATTATAGTGCTACTTAATCAAACCTTACTTACTTACCTTACCTTACTTAGTGCAACCCAAATATAGAACAATCTTTTTAAAAATTCAAGTTTTTCAAATTTTTTAAAAAGATTTTATCGTACGAGCGTAACGTCACGTCAGTTTGGAAATGCCCATATTTAAAATTTCGTGTTTGATTTGACCGTTTTGATTTACACCTCCTATTTACCCCTCTATTTTCCAGTTTATTAACCCGTATGTTTACTCTTCTATGTAACGGTCTATTTAACCGTAGTTATGGCAATCATAAATGAATTGTACAAATTTTGTGATTTTTCGAACCGTTCGATGTACACCTTCTATTTACTCGAATAAACGTAAATATGACAATCTAAACTTATTATAAAATTTTACAAATTTCGCAATTTTTTTGGACCGATTTACCCGTCGACAACTGCCAACAAATAAATCTTGATGAAAATCTAAGCTAAGTATAACATTATAACAATTTAGCCAGCCATTCTTGAGATATAAGTGGTGTAACACACAAGACTTTGTTTTATATGTACAACTACTATTTAGATTGAAGATAATAATATATTTTACATTTTTCATTTGCCACATTTTATTACATATGCAAGTGCCACACATCAAACTTAGTTGAATTATATCCATAAGCGAAGTTTTATTAAAAATATGACCGATTATTATTCCTATGCCAGCTATAAGATATATTTTTTATATATGTATGAAGTAGTCGGATTTGGATAAAATTTGGTCAGAAATTTTGTTTACATTTGTAGTGAGCATGTAAAAGATATCTTCAGGAAAAAATCAAGTTTTTTATACTAAAACCTAAATACGAGTTTCGATCGATCGTTGCTATGGCAGCTATAAAATGTAGCACCCGATTTTACTCTAACTTTGCCAGATCGTTTACAATGAAATTAAACTAACATCGGGTGAGTTGAGATGGGATATATTTCAAAACAAACATGTGTTTCATACTAAAAGTACTTTTTGGTGCACTTATTCATCTTCTAGCAATAATTCTTTATTTATATAAACATACGGGCAAAAAGCAATTAAGAAATTCGATCAAGCCCGACTGTAAAATACTCTGTACCTGCGAGAGTGTATGCTCAATATGAATTTTGCTGCTGCAATAGCAGCAGAAAGCAGCGCTGCTCATAGCTTGACTATCGTTCATCCGATCTTTACCAAATGCTAAATAATGCTGATTATTAAATATGTGTAAAAGGTACGAACCATCTATCAATAACCGTGTAGGAGATTTGACGATTTTTCCAAATTGCAGGGCGGCAGGAGTCAAAAATTTATAATAACTTTCTGCCTGCAAGTACACTCAGAGAAAAAATAGAGAATTTCGCTCTTGAATCAAGAGCATTCGTTCTCAAAAGTACGGTGAGAGTGAAAATTCTTGATCCAAGAGCGAAATTCTTGATTCAAGAGTGAATTTTTGATCCCGACATTCCTGATTCAAGAGTTTCAGCTCTTGATCCAAGTATGAATAATTATTGATTCAAGAGTTTCAGTACTTGACCCAAGAACGAATAGTTCTCAAAATAAAAAAATTCAAAAGAATATTTGGGGTGGGGGGTGTGGTAGAGACACTACCGACCCGACCCGACCGACGTTGTCCGTCTCCCAACCCCCTCCCCACGCACCATTATCAACCAAACCAACCCCAACCACCACCACCCACCACCCACCAAACTTTGTTTTAAACTGTGATTGATTTTGAGATAACCCCACATAGATATTTTTTTTTTTTTTTTGTTTACTCTTCTGGGACTTGAACACGGTACCTCGAAAGACTGAAACACACACACACAGGCGTCGGGCAGCTTAACGAGCTCAGCTAACTTCCCTAAGAAAGAAGACGCGACGAAATCACACTTATAAATAAACGCAGTTGCCTTTATAACACAACAACAAACTGCGCATGCGCTCTCACTCTCTGCGCTCTCATTCTCTCAACGACCAACTGCGCATGCGCCCTCACTCTCTGCGAGAGCGACTCCAACGCTACTCTCTCAAAGTTAAGTTGCCCTCACCCCCCTTGCCTATAAAAAACAAAATTGAGCGAAATTCTTGAAAATTCAAGAGCGACTAATTTTTTTTTTCAAGAGCGTTCGTACTCAAATTATTCGTTCTAGTTTTTTCTTAGTGTATAAGGAGTTTATGTCTGTTCAAATTGGAACATGATATTCAACTCTGCCCACACGTAGTGTACATCTCATATTTAGATAACTCAGCCTATGCCATAAACGTGTCACTTTTTGTAATAGCATTAAATATTAATAGCGGCAGTGACAAGGATCAAATCAGCCGAGACATCATCCGTTGGAAAGAACTTGACATGTATTGTGTGAAAAACCACCCTTGTGACCAATGCAGATCATTTATATACACGTATGTGTCTTTACCGGACATCGTTAGCTTAGAGTAGAGCTAAGGAAGAAATTTAGAAATAAAAGCAAGATCGCTCGCCAGAGTGAGTCAATACAAATTCAAACTTACAACCGTGCTCATTAAAGGTGTATAATTCTATACAATGACGAACCTGTATCTCTTACCAACTCTGAGATCTGTTTGTTCATAAACTGTCTTTAAATTTGCCCTGTTATTTTCTACCTATTTCTTCTGCCACTTTCTAAAATTAGGTCTAAATTTTCCTTTGATTTAATAGTAAATATACCACAAAAAATAAGTATTTTAATTTATTAAAATCAGGTTCAACCCTAAAAATCCTTGCAATTTCTTAAAAAACAACAATGAAAGATTCGTTATGTAATCCGCTGATTGATGTTACAAATTCAAGAACAATTTCATGCTATTAGGAACCACTGTTTTCTAGGTTTAAAAAAAATTCAAGATTTCCAAATTGGTTTTCTTATATTTAAAGTGAATTTCCATAGGACGGATTTTATAGGCGAATTTTGTCATTTCTTTTTATGAGCGTACGGACAGACGAATATGGCTTTATCGACTTGATAATGCTGTTGATAATGATCAAGAATATATATACTTTATAGGGTAAGACATGTTTGACTTTCGTTTACTCACGATACACGCACGGATTACGGATGCTCGGATGCGTACGAAACTCTGCGATTGCTCGCGATCAGGTCGTGACTCGTCTTGAGACACCGTGACACGTTCAAATTTAAGTCACGGTTGCACCTCTACTACAGAGTAGTACAGAGTATTAAAAGAAGACTTTGTTCAATAACAGCTCCTCTGAATTAATCGACTCTTTTTGGGTCAAATACCCCAATGTGTGTGGGTTAGTAGAACTGAAGATATTATGCAATATACTAAAAAAGTATCATTACTATTTTTTATTAGCAGCTAACGTGGTATTCAAATTAAGCGTTTATTGAGGATGACTAAAGAGAATTGACAAATCCACCGTATGTATCTTTCCTTTCTTTCCATTGCTGTTATTTTCGATGGTCTTTCGTCTGCCAACTCTAATACCACCCAAGATGGACTAATTGAAAGGCAAGCTCCTTTGGCCATCTGTTGTCCCGCATCCAAATCCGTGTATCACCCACCAACTTAACCCAGAGTGAATGGCGAAATTTGAAAGTACATAGAAAACAGACACACATATGTTCATACATTTAGGTAAATGACAATTATAGCGGCGCCATGAAATGGCACTCATCGCCGTATGGCAGCTATCAAAAGTATTCAAATATTTAATTGAAAAAATACAAAATCAAAAAAGAAAAACACAAAAATAATTCACATTTCACGACTTCATCACACAGAGAGCTGCAGCAGCTAAGCAGTTCACAAATCAGGCAAAAAAAAAACTACTCCGTTTGATTGCCTAAACGTTTCAACAGCTCAGCATTTTTGATGCAATTAATTAGATTTTTATTTCTTCATTGAGCGAATCGAGAGCCTCTTAATATGTGCAGGTGTATGCGTGTGTGTGTGTTTGTGTGTGTGTGTGTTGGTGGAAGCTACCCATTTGATTTCGATTTATTACCACACACTCCAGCAAATGATACAATTATTTATATGCAAGACGTCAGCCGGAGGAGATCGAAGCGACAGGCAGGCGAGAGCCAGTTAAGCTTGTTCTAGTTGAAAGCGATAGCCAAGCCTGGTTTTGTTTTTTTTTGGTCTCGATCTCGACTACCTCCTGGCCTGGCGGCCAGTTTTGTCGCCAGATCTCATATATATAAACTCTATTAAAAATAACGAAATAGAAGCAACTCAGTCGAGAGAGCAAAAAAAAAAAAAAAGAAACCATATCAACATTCACATCATAAGTAAACCAGTTTGCACCTGAGAGAGGAAGAAGAAAGTTGTCTTGGCCATTTTGGTGTGTTTGTGCAGTGCCTGGCCAAGACTTTTTTCTCTACTTACTTACATATAGACAATATATAAGTTTATTGCAATTTATATATATGAATTTGAAGGAGCCCCGACTAGCGGGCGTTGAACAATGGCCAAAAACTAACTGTAACATGGCAGGCAACGAGCATTTTTTTTCAGTTTTTGTTTTGGTCATAAGCATGAAATATTGCGCACATCCAAGTGTCCCCCTCCATGTCCAAAATGTCCGCTGCAGGCCGCCTAATTATATTGCCTCGTTGGAGTTGGAACCTCCAACCTATCATTGCCTGACACATGCTACCGTTCGAACACGTGCGGCCTAACTAACAAAAACAACAGCACAACAAAAAAAAAACGGCAGGAGTATAACTGTTGAATGGTGGGTCGACGATTTGAATACCCATGAAAATTTGTACATTTACAATAATATCAGAAAAATGTTATTGGTTATATATGCCACGAAATGTATTTCTTTAATTTAAGGCATCAAATTACAAAGTGCAACGCACACACAGAGTCGAACTCAATTGCAAAAAGTGAGAGTTCAGATTTCTTTTGAAACCATTTGTTGTTCAGAAGTCAGTTTAATTAACAGGAATTTTAAATGTGACTTTTCTGTCACCGAAAACCGGCTGATCCGAACCGATTTGAACCCGAAATTCCAACTTTTAAACTGTGAACCGTACCTTAGACTAAACTTAAGTTAAGAAATTGCTGAACCTGTTCCGAACCTAATGTTTCGGTTCGGCTTAACAAAATTAAAGACATTCTGAAATCTAGCAAATTTGTCGTAATCTCTACTTTTAGATTCTAGTTTTATTTAATGTTATAACTTTTCTAAAAAGCAGGGACCGTAACTGTTATAACTTAGAACTAACTAAGAATTACAAAAAAGATATTGGTCAGCTGTTCGCTGTCATCTTGGCTCTCTGAACTATTTTTGTGATTTTGTTACTATTTTTGTTCCGTCTTCCATTAACCACCGTGTTTTTCTATGTCGACAATAATTTTGAGTAAAGTAGCTTGTTGTCACAATGAAGTATCTCTTTGTCACAATGGAGTTAACATCACTCAAAAAAAGAGAGCCGTTTCAAATTGTGTTTCTATAATAAAATTTTCTTTGGTAGCGATCAGCTGTTTCTTGTCCCGTATCTATCCCCCTGAAGACGGACGCCGATTTGGGCTCGAAGTATATTGGGAAACATAAGAAAGAATCCACCGTTTATCATTTCTTGGATGGGACGGATGAACTCGAGCCGGCGTAACCAAACATTTGTTTCAGAACAGGTCGCTAAAATTAACACATTTAGGGTATTCACTTTGTTGTGCACTTAGGCACTTGGGCAAAAGTGTAAGCATTTCACACAACAATTTACTCTGAACAAATTGTACACAGCTTGCTCGACCCAGCCCCTGACTCGGAAAAGTCGGGCACTTGTGCTCGAACTTATTTTGAAAAGAATGTGTGATCAAACATATGTATATGCACATTATATGGAGAAAGCGCAAACTTCAACCATGGATGTCTCCCAAATCATATCTTCACGGAAAATCATTATAAATCGCGGTCCATTGAGGATTCTTTGTTTTTGTATCTCTTGACATTCGAATAACATCTCAGCCAAAGGTTCATTCGGGGCCCATCGAGGAATATTTATACCCTTGCAAAGGGTATAATAATTTTGCCCAGAAGTTTTCAACGCATAGAAATATTCATTTCCGACCCCATAAACTATATATATTCTTGATCAGGGCGACGAGCTGAGTCGATTGAGCTTTGTCCGTCCGTCTGTCTGTATGTTTCTACGCAAATTAGTCTCTCAGTTTTAAAGCTATCGAGCTGAAATTTTGCACAGAGTCTTCTTTTTACTGCACGCTGCTAATATGTCGGAACCGACCGGATCGGATGACTATATCTTATAGCTGCCATATGAACCATCGGTCAAAAAATGGGTCTTAGTGACAAAAACTTGTTTGTTTTCAATGTTAGCGGCCTTAATTAATATTATATGCTTTAAAACAGATTTGCGAATTTTGGTCAAGATCGGATGACCATATCTTATAGCTGTCATAGGAACCATCTGTCGGAAAACGGGTCTTAGTAAGAAATACTTTTTTGTTTTCAATGCTAGCGACATAAAACACCGCCATATTTAATATTATATGCTCTAAAACAGATTTGCAAATTTTGGTCCAAATCTATGACTATAACATATAGCTGCCATAGGACCGATCGATTGGAAAATGGGTCTTAGTAAAAAAAACTTTTTTGATTGCAAGTAAATCGTTCTTAAAGCCGGTGATTCTTAATATTAAACGCTTTCAAACTAATTTGAAAAAGTTGATCGACATCGGGTGACTATATCTTATGGTTGTCATAGGACCGATCGGTCGGAAAATGAGTCTTAGTGAGAAAAAACTCTTCTGTTTTAAATTTTATCTTTCTTAAGCTCCGCGATTGTTAATTTGATATGTTTTCAAAAAGATTCGCGAAATTTGGTCGAAATCAGATGTTTATCTGTCGGAAAATGGGTTTTAGTTAAAATTTTTTTACATTTTCATGTAAGCGTTCTTAAACTCACATTTCAGAAACGTGGCCTGGCCTTCTCGATTTTTTTTGGAATATACTATACCAAAAAGCAAAAAATTCTAGACATGGGGCAAAAATAGTTAGGTAAAGTTGCTGACTGGTTCAACGTGGAGAAACTATCGCGATCCTGGCTTCCTGAGCCTTAAGTCGGCTTGCTTAACCTCGTTGGTGACCCCCGGTCACAAAGTGATGCATCCGCAAATCTGCTGGATAACGTGAAGAGTCGGACTCGGTACCTACCACCTTCAAAAAAAACTCCGCCAATGACAACTGCTACAACAATTAATTAAAACATCAAAAATCTTCGTTAAAGTGTGGTGAACACCGGTGAAATGGACAAAACCCGCAGGCGTTGCGATTCCTTGACTTTCTTAATCAATTTAAGCAATATTTCAAATTACTTCTCAGACACGCGTATAGAGGCAGTCGACATCGTCCATTAAGTCATCTAAAAAGTCGTCCATTGCTTAATCAAGCTGGTCTGGTGGACATACATCTGCAAAAGTCGACAACTTCCAAACGTGCAGATTATTAATAGCAGAATACGCACCTTCAATAATTTCAGCTTTACTATTCAATTCGCTTGCTTTCTATTCCAAAAGAATATTCCTAGCGGTTATAGATGGAATTTCTATTTAAATAATTTTTTTTCTTAACAAATCTCAAAAACATAGCAGTCCCGCCTGCTCAAAAGTCAAACGTAATTGTGCACAAACGTGCCAGGGGCTGCTCACAATACTAGTCAGGCGAACTTGCCTAAGTGCCTATGTGCACAACAAAGTGAATACCCTATTTGAAAGATAGCAGTTAAATACATTTTTTTGGGAAAAATTGTAAGCCAAATTTATTGTTTTAGTGGACTTGCCATTAAAAATAATGAAGTCATTGAGGTAATTATTTTTAATAGTCATTTTGATGTTTTCCATAACTGTTAATTTCGGTCCCTGTTAAAAAGACGTTTAAATATATAACGGATCGTTTATGAGATCCTTGACTCCACGTTCAGAAGATGACGAAAGTTACCTCAGCTATTTTGATGGTCACCAAAATGTTTCAAATAATAAAGCGATTACTGACCTCATAAGATGGTACTAATAGAGAACATTTTAATGATGTTGTCTTATCAATGTCAACAGCTTAAAGCTATCGCGCTAACTGTCTTATCAGTACCATCGAATGAAGTCTCAGTTGATAAAGCCTTAAAACTTGTGTTGTCTGATCAAAAGTAAAAAAAAATCTCAATATTATTTTAAATATTAATCACATAAAATGCATTTCATTTAAATTCGGGTCAAACTTAAGCCGAACCAAGACTCGAATCAAAACATTCTCCCCAAAACCTCTAATCTAAACTTTCCGAACTTCAACCATAGGCAAATTTTAAATCGAACCCGCGAATCGCAACTCTGAAAAAATTTATTGGGATATGTAAATTTATGAAATATGTATTTTAATATCTAAAGTTTTTATTTTTAGCTTTTTTTAAGAGGTGCGATAGGGTGAAGTGTTATATCTTGAGTAAATCACCAAAGACTTTCACTTACCTAAAGATAAAAAAGCCAAAAATCGGACATTCACATTTTACAATTATAAACAAGGCTGCAAGCCACTGCAATTTTGGAGAGTCCGTTGCAAAGTTTAAGGTACGGCTCTCGTACCGCTTTCTTTATTTAGCGAACCTAAGGGTTTGGTTCAAAGCTTGGTTCATGTATCCTTAGAGCGTTGAGACATTTTTGAATGAAAAATAAAATTGGTTGAGAAGAAAGCTATTTTAAACGTTATTCAATGATCCATTCGGGTAGGATCTCATTCGTTATAGTATTATATTATAGTTCATACGTTCTCTACAACGCCGTATATTCTATTTACACTGGCCGCAGCTTAAAAAAATGCTTGTACACACCCGGTCATCTTCACCAGCTACTGGCGCCAGCTGTGAAGTAACTAGCCATAAAAAAGAGAAAATTCTCTAACTATTGCCGTTCGGGTTCTTCGTTAAACTGTAGGTCCCCTTCTCGTGTGCGAAAATTAAAGGCACACACGCCAAGAGATTGAGAGAAGTTTGAGCCAATTTTACATATTTTTACATTTTGCAGCTTTGAAAAAACTGTCAAAGTCGAAGCTACGATATTTTTTTCCATAAGAAATACATAGGCTAGGTGGTCGTTAGTATCTTTCACGCCTCACCTTCTATGAACACAAATATAAGGATTTGCTTTGCAAAAAAACAACATCAATTATGTTTCATTCCCTTCTTGAAGTCGAAATATGCAAGTTGTAGATATGATTTCGAAATGATGACGGTCCGATTCCGATATTGTGATAGTTGATAGAAAAACTGACAAAAGTTATTCGGCGAACCAACCTTTTTTCCAAGTGGAGGGGGACCGGTTCGGAAACTTATCAAGTTAGAAGGTTCGGTTCTGAGTTCGGTTCGGTGGACCCAAAAACCCGACCCGGTTCGGTTCAAGACCGGTTTGCAGAAATGATTAATGATAATTATTTGGCGGAATATTTAGTGCCCATGTAAAAAAAGCACATTTTTTTATAATTAAAAACTCAAATACGAACTTTGAATAATTTCAAGTGAAGTTTAAACCTTAAATATATTTCCGACTCAAAACCGGTTTTGCAAAAGTTCGATCCAGTTCACATGTGGAAGCTGGTTCCAAAGCGATTGAAACTAGATCAGAAGTATTTCAATATTAAATATAAACTATCTTATAATGGTAACTAAAATTTGATTAAATTCTGTGGAAGAAAAATCAAAACAAATTTAACAACTAGTTTTTATAAGAAATATTTAAAGAACGCTTTTAGAAATACTTAAACTAAGTGTGCATTAATTTCTTTAAAGGATCTAAATACTTGAAAAATTACTTAAATACGCAAAGTTTTTTAAGTTAGTAAAAAATGGATAGCAAAATATGTTTTCAATAGTTTTGTTTACATTAAATCAGAGATGGGCATGCACACATATCGTCACACTTTTCACACGCATACAAGCACAATTTGCGTGCGCCGCATTCGTGTTCTATAAATAGCTTTCAATGCTTATAGCGTACGTGTGATTTTGTGCAGTCGGCCGCGGCAGAGGTCATATGCACACGCTGCCTCGTGTGCATTGGAACGTTGCGACGCGCCCATCTCTGCATTAAATACTTCGTGTGCTTGCGCCTTAAAGCAGGCAATGCAAAGTTTGGAACTTTTCTTTATTCGGCAGCACAACTCCCAACCACTTTTGGCATATTATTCGCCTATTGATCGAGAAAAAATCTTTTAAAATATTTAATAATTCAATTCAAGACTTTTTGGAACATTTTTAAGCCACAACTAAAGTATGCATTCCGTAGGTTTACATTTAAAGGACAACCCAACACGCGTCCGACAGCCTGAAAATACCCATCTCTAAAAACTATACCAACGGATGGCAGCAAACAACACACATTGCGCCAACAATCAGCGTACAAATTCCGATCTGGCTTAAAGTGAAAGTGCTCCAAATGCTGACGCGCTGGCCACAGCAGCATCCGCGGATGCGGCCAAGTGCTTTGACTCCTCCTCAACAGCAGAGCAAAGTCATCCCATTGCATTTGCGCACTTGCTGACAAGTTGTTTTTTTCCGTTGCACCCCATGCCATGCCACGCCTTCCTTTTCTCGCCCGTGTTCACATTGCAGAATAATTGCCTTGACTGGCTACCAACTGTTTCCAAGTTGGTTAGATATAAACATGGCTGGGAGGGGAGAAGCGGGGAGTTTTATTAGCGTGCTGGCAATTACAATTGACGGCTTTGCACATGTTTCCAATGTTGGTAAATTACCTGAAGAGCATCAAGAGAGCTGTACGCAATATACATAAATGGGATTTCCTTCCGGTCGACACTAAAAAGGAGATTGCTAACTAGTGTTTCACTTCGAAGTGTGAGATCAAATACCAAAGGATGCAATTGCAATTAGTTAATGTAATTACATACAGAAAGCTATGATATTTAAGGCAAGAGCAAAAAGAATTACACTTTTGGAATCATTTTTATTCCATTAGGCATTTAATGAATTCATACAAAGGATCGCTTCATCTTATATCAAAAATAAAGAGTCGACAGGGACTGATTCACTAAATCTTTAAATTATATGATGCAATTTCTAAGCTAATAGAAAAATATCTTTGTTTTATGTTTTGTAATAGTCATCCCACTTCGCTTTTCCCCACAAAAAAACACTCATAAGTCAACTATTCATTTCACCAACTCATCATCTTCCCCAAAAACCCATCTTAATTCAGCTCAGCCAAAACTCCACCTCTTTTACACCTCCGCACTTTACTACAGCCTACCAAATACCGCAAATGAGGCACTTTCATGTCAACCCACCATTTAACCCACACAAAACTCATAATATGGGCAAATTCTTTCAAATTGCCCACAAACTAGCCCACTTTACTTTGGTTTTGACAATGGAGCCGGCCGCTGGCATCAAAGTGATCTTTCACAGGCAAGTGGAAGTGGAGTACGAGTAATACCACCTGCTCTACGTTACGAATGGGTTCCCATATATCAACGCATACTAAACAATATGCCAAAGCTAAATTGCGATACAATTATAAAAGGCCGAGACATTTTTCGTATCAAAAATGCGAGCAAAAAGCGAAAAAAAAATACAAAATCTACAATTTCACACACATGCGGGGAGTACGAGTTTAAGATTCAATGCGATGATTACATATTATTTGTTGTTGTTGTTGTTGTTGTCTGCAGAGTTTTATGGTCCAAGGTTAAAAGCTTCGACTTGAAAACTGAAGAAAAACGAAAGAAAAAAAATAAAACTGAAAAACTTTGCGACTTTTGTGTCGCTTTTGTGGCGGTACAACTTCATTTGATTTGCAGTGAATATTAAAGCAATTTGTGGGATTATTTCCTATTGTAATCAACGGTTGTGTTTACTCATCAGAGTGAACCGGCAAGGGACTGCTACACTGATGAAAACAATATGTTACTTACAAATGATCTGCTTCATATGAGAATCGATACAAATATTATTATTAAAAACAAAAACTGAAGTGCTCAGACTAAATTATATGCCACATAGAACGACGGAAAGCCGAAGCACCCTATGCAACATGGATGAAAGAGAAGATGTAGGGAAATGCTTGACCTAATAGGCGTGTCCAATTGGCCCTCTTTAATCTCATATCTCAGGGGGACACCAAATATGGACAGGAATTTATAGGGGATATTGAAACAGGAGTGAAAACTTTATTTGTAGAGAATTTCATAATGTTTAATGTTAATTAATGAATATTCTGTAAACTCAACTAATGTATTATATTGTTTATTTTTGAATAATTGTAAATGTCAATCTATGTAGTTAATTTCCTGCGAGTGGTCCTTTAAAGCACCATTACCGGTGGACGATTTGATATCTCGGGACGACCGGGGAAGTCAAGTGTAGTAACGGGAAATGGGGTGTTGAGGACCACTTAAGGGAAGTATGGGCTGACGGCTCTAATTGCCATGCCCAAAAGCATACCATTACACTAGGCAACAAGGTCCAGTATATTGAAAGGTTGGTGTTGACTCTAGATGATTTTTTTGTGCTTAACACGAATCTGTTTTCAGAAATGGTCCATCCCGTCGAGATTTTTAGTAGTTTAAGCTTAAAGTTGCCTATTTTGATCCTTTTCAGACTCGTTTTGTGGGGAACCTATATTTTTGTTTTGACTCTCTTTGATATTATCGGAAAGTACTCCTTAACTTTGACATAAACTATCGCAAACATTTCTACGATTTTTTCAATGAAAATATACCATTTTTAGTAATTGTATGCGTTTTTAGGCACATACAATTTTGGTGTACCTTTTACCTAGGTCTTAATTTTCATTTACCTCGGCAATAGGTAGGGTACTAGGCACTTTTTGTACGTGACTTTTTTTTCGCGCTTAAGTATTGTTATAAATTGTTGTATTGATTTTCGGATTGTGAAATGTTTGCATTGTGAAATTTGTGCATAAATTTTATCAGCATTGTCTCGTAAAATTTGGACTTTATTATTGTTAACAATGACTGATCATTCACTAAATAATAAAGGGAATACAAATTTTCCGCTGATCTTGAATGGAACATTTTTCAACCCGGAAAATGTCAACTTTGTGTAAACAAAACTATTAAGTTTGATTTAAAATCTTCTGGAAATTTACACAAACATTTGAAGGTGAGGTGCTACACATTTGTGCACAAAAATTTGAATACTTACAAACATACACATATTTATGTACATATGATCTTTTTGTCGATACATACATACTTATATGCATAAATTTGTTTGTTTTCCAGTCTTTAGCAGCAGTTCCTTGCGAACTTGTTACTTGTTGTTGTTAAATTACTCTTCCTGCGAATATATGAAAGCCAAAGCATATAGTGTTTCCAATAACTTAACTAAGGAATCAGCAGGAGATTTATTCAAGTATACTAGTATCTTGAATTCCAACCATTACTAAATTCATTATAACAAATGTAACTAAGTTATTTTATTACAGCCAAATGAACGCATTTGCGATTACATTATAGCCGAGATGCTGCCACTCTCTGCCATGATAAAAAGATAAGTTTGAGGGACCTATTTCTGGCTTTAACTGGACGTCCGGTAAAAATTCCCTGTTCAAAAAGATTAGATTAGAGGAAGGCGGACAATATTTTTGAAAATACTAATTTTGTCTGTACGACTGCCGATATCTTGAGTTGCAATAATAAAAGGGACTTTGGTGTAAACGGCCACTATTTGGATAGCAATCTAAATCGTTATTCTCTCGTGCTCATGAGGTAATTGCTGCTGTATTGACTGAAGTTCATAACAAATTCGGACTTAGAGATAGTCAAAAATGTGGAACAGTTACAATTAACGCATCCAACTTTTGTTTTCGTATGATTTTAATAATCATTACTAATAAAAATGGATGAAACATGCTTTTAAATTTAAAAGTACCTTTTTTGAACCTTTTCCTAGGTACTGGAAATTCCGGATATCTTTTACCTTACCTAGGTATATTCTTTGACGTTTACCTTTCCAAACACTAAAAGAATGCAATGGATGTTGTTGAAAAATTTCATTGCAATTCTATACAAATTGCTAGCCTGTTGTACTGTTTTAGCAAGGCATAGCTTTGGGCAGTAGACAATTTTGTTATTTTATTATAGGTATTCAAAATGGTATATCTTTGCTAAAAATAATCGTAAAATTCTTCGGTATAGTTTATTTTATAGTTAAGAAATAGTAATTTACGATAGTATCAAAAAAGTCAAAGCTCATGCATAGGTTCCCCACAAAACGCGTCAAAAAAGGGTCAAAAAAGATATTTTTGCAACTTTAAGCTCACACTACTAAAAATCTCGGCGTGATGAACCTTTTATGAAAACAGATTCGTGTTAAGCACACGAAAATCATCAAGAACTACCACCAACCCTTCAATATACTGGAATTTGTTGCCTAGTGTTATTTATATGTATTATCCAAATATTTAAGAGTCTGCCATCTACTGTGCACATGCATCTTCAATTTCTGGTTAAAAGAAAGGTGTAAGAAAACTATTCCCGGAAAATGCTTGTTTTTCGAGGCATCGCGGATCATAAATGTTAGGGTAACAGTAGTGTCCACTTATCAAGTGTTCATTTCTCACTTCCATCCACTGTCAATGTCACAGCTTAACTTGTCAAGTTGCCGTGCTTAAGGCTTTCTTTTCCATTTACATTCAGAGTAAGAGTGTAACTTGAAAAAGGCGATCGCGCAAACCAAAACCGTATGTGTGAATACTTAAAACATATTAAAACATATATATTGGTTTCGGTACTGATAACCGGTTATGTTATTAAGAAAAATGTTTTTTCGGTTACGGTTTTGGTTACAATTTTTAAAGTGCTTTTTAGCGGTTAAAGGTTACGGTTTCGGTTACGGTTTTAATCTCTGGTATTAAGTATTAAAAGTTATTCGGCTTGTATTTATCAACTATGTTGCTTTGTTAATTTGGATTTTTTTTTGAGTGTACCTGCTCCGCTTCTGTGTCTCTTGAGTGTGTCATTTTTGGACAACTCATTTATTTTCAAGTACAAACCTCGAGGTGGAGCTGAAGATGACGTATAAATATTTTCTATTCATCTAGTAAGCGTGAAAATTGCTCCAGTTTCAACTGATAGAAGTTACGCACTTAAATTTTAATCAATCGATCAGAATTGCTGATGTCAATGATGCGTTGCTCTTCCCTTGATGCTATCGCCTTGGTGTGGATTTTCAGTTGTTGTTTTTTACACCTTTTTAATTGTGAGCACACAATTAATTAAAGCTCTCATTGCATTCAAGGTTATCTTTGGTTTGAAGCGCTCTGTATTTTGTTGTTGTTTAGTTGGTTAATTTACAGCTTTAAATTAGTGTAGTTTACTTTCAAAACACTTTACTTTTGCTTTCAAAATACGCGTACGTGGTTTTTGTTATTGCTGCTGCTGCTGTTATAAATGGGTGGGGCAATCATTAAGTTGTTTAAGTAGATTTTCAGTTTTGTTATGGTTTTGGGTCTTTTGGGGAGGGGTACACTAAGTGATGGAGAGTGTCTAATTGATGAATGGATTGAGGAAGAGAATTAAATAGAATGGAAGGTTTCAAAATAGCTGCAAAAACGGAGGAGGATGATGTGGATGCTGCTGATAATGATTTGCACAAGATCAATCAAGGTGTGGCATCTGGAATGTCTGATCTCCAGATTGTGCAATCGATTAGTTGTCTTTAATTAAGCTTAAGTAGAATTCTAAAATAAGTATAATTGTACAAAGTCATGGTAAGGTGCTCGAAGGCCAAGTTAGTTAGCTGTAAATGCAACATAAAAATCAAAGGACCACCAGCCAAGCTTCTCTCGATCTTTTGGCGCTTCTATATTTCGCACAAGAGAGAGGAACCTACAGTTTAACGCCGAATAAGAGCGGAAAATTTTGAGGACCTTTTTCTTGGCTAGTTACTTCACACCTGGAGCTCATAGCTGTTGAAGGTGACCGGTTGTTTTTTGTTAGATGTTTCAAAACCTCTACATCTGGCACAGTAGGCACACTTGCTACCCCCAACACCACAACCGGCCACCGGTCAAGGAAACTTTGATATACACTTCACATCACTTGAGTAGGTTCAGCAACAGGCTGAATTATTGGTATTTCTTTCCCAATCCAGTGGAAGTTAATCGTTTCCTTCAATGTGGGAGAGAAAACTAACTGCCAAAAGTAACGGTTAATTTCTAAGTTTGCTTTGAATTTATTCTTTTTGAAATGCATAGAATTTTCTTTTGTCAATTGAATACGTTCATGCGATTCAGTCTTAGCTATCTCCAAATTATCAGTCGGAATCGATCGGGATCGCTTAGCTCCCATTACTCATGGAAAGAAATGTTAAATACCTTTACAGTGATTCTGATCCGAAAAGTATGCAAAAATTTGAGGAATTATGGATATTGCAATTATAAATGTAAGTTTTTAATTTGAAATCGATATCTTACAAGCTGTGGGAGTTATTAAAAATTTTGTTTAGTGGGGGCGGGAGTTGGCGCTGAAATAAACTTGATCTGCGTGTAGATAATCGGAGTCTAGATATCAAATTAGGTTGCTCTACAGACGGACGGAAAGACGGACAGGGTTATTTCGACTCGGCTGTTGATGTTGATCAAGAATATATATTCATTATATGGTCAGAAATGTTTCCTTCTGCCTGTTTCATAGATTTGCACGACTTTAGTATACTTTTTTACTCTACGAGTAACGGGTATAATTAATGCAACAAACTATATTCAAGTTTTTGAATGGGCATTTCTTTTTTATACCCTTGCAGAGGGTATATAAAAAATATGGCGTGAGAGATGCGACCGACCCGACGCAACCAAGGTGGTCCTTCGGAAAAGAAGACAAACTGCGCATGCGCTCTCTCTCTCTGCGAGAGCGAGTCCAATGCTATTCTCTTAAGGATAAGTTGCCCTCACTCCCCTGCCTATAAAAAAGCAAATTGAGAACGTTTAGAACAAATTTTTGTCGATTTCAAGAGCAAAATTCTTGAAAATTCAAGAACGCCTAATTTTTTTTTCAAGAGCGTTCGTACTCAAATTATTGGTTCTAGTTTTTTCTTAGTGTAGTTTTAGTAAGAAAAAGTGTTTTGTCTTCAACGCAAACGTCCCCAAACCTCGTATTTATAAGTTTTTTTGTTTTTCAGTTTTCAATGCTATCGCTCCCAAGCTTGTTATTGATCAATATTATATGCTACCACTCAACTCTGTCATCGGATGACTAAAGCAAATAGCTGCCATAGTCGATCGAAAAAGTAGTTCTAGTGAGGAAAACTTGTTTGTTTTCAATGGTAGCGACTTAGTACTTTCCAGCTATGAATGTTATCGGTAACCACACAATTTTTGTGGAATTTTGCCAAAATCTGATGAATATATTGTATAGCTGCCATATAACAGACCGGCAAGCAAATGGTCAAAGTAGAGAGAGAAGCCATCTATTGCAGAGTTTGGAAAAAAGCTAAGCTAAGAATTTTCGACGTAAATCATTTAAAACCTTAATTAATATAAATTACACAGCACAACAGTGTTTTTGGTGAAGGCCTATTTCGATCTGATTATGTTAATATGGATTGCACTGAACAAAACTTGTTTCCAAGATATAGCGGAAAAACGAATTTGTTGAATTTTTGGCACTCCTGGATTTATGGGGGCCATATTTGACATAAATATAATAACATAATAAACATTTAAAAAAAATCAAAGGCGCTTTATAAGTATAGCAGAAAGTGTCTAAGTTGGACTCTAAAGTCAGACAATTCTAGTTTTATGGCAATTTTTCCCAATTAGTATTTCACTTTTTAATGTTGCAGAGTTACAGAAATTAACGCACCTTCAAAGGGAAATCGCTATGGCCACAGCCACCATCATCTTCCAAGAAAAATGTACACAAATTTGCAATTACTTTAAAATCTCTCATTTTATTGTTAAGCTTAGGAAAAATCACCGAAAAATTTAAGTACAAAACTTTCAAATAAATTCCCAGGCAAAAATCGCGTTGCGTTGATAGAGAGAGAAAATTAAGACATTTCATCATTTAAACTACCGAAAAATTTGTTTACAACATTAAAATGCCAATTACGGCCAGTTGGGTAGGAAATAAGTGAAATGCTGTGGATAATCTGCGAAATGATGGCCATGACTCTATATAAGTACATATGTACATATGATCGCATAGAGAGATGCTGGTACTACAAAGTCTAGCAGCCGACGGGCGCCAATTGCAATGCAGTCGTTGAAGGTGAGATGAGATGTGGTGAGTGGCGGAGCAGAGCTGATGCCCACTGGCAAACGTAATCCAAGGCAGTTAATTGCGCCTTAAACCGGAAGCGATGGCTTTGATTGCGTTACACATTTTGTGTGCTGGAATGTGCGCTGATTTTTTCAATTTCAACTTTATTTTCGTTGTGTTTGGCTGTGTGTTGTTTAGACGACGATGACTCCAATTCCCCATTTCGACTCCAACTTCAGCGATAACCGCAATCGCTTTGAAAATCTAAAAAACAAATCACTTTGGGCTATGCAGCCTCAACTCAAATGCTGCAAATCAACAAAGGCTTTATGCCTTGGCATACACTAAATCCACATTCATCAGCAGAGGAGGGGCGGGCTGAGCAGGCGACGCGTCGCGGCGAAAGATGGAACGGCCTCGCTATGAAAGTTGGGCCCGAGTTCGTCGTCGAGCAATTACCGCTGCCCGAAATACGCAAATCGATTAAATGAAAAGCACTTTTTGCCGTGAAGGAAAAGCGGGCAGAGACACACAGCTCTATTAAATGCTGTTTTATATAGATCTCAATACCCAAGCTGATGCCTCGCCCCTCCTGCGGCTTATGTAAGCTGCAATTTGCAATGCAACGACGTTGTTTTGTTTTTTATATAAATATTTTTTTTTTGTTTTAGTTTTAGTTTGCAAATGCAGCACAGGAGATGAGTTGTATTTTAATTGGAGCGACAGTCGGGGACGCGACGACAAAGTAAACCGATCTAAAATGGATCATTGAGTATGTACAAATGAAAAATGTATATCGAGAGAACTTTTGACTTTGTCGTAGAAAAAAAGGTCGGCGAAGTGATAATGTTAAGGTTTTTTATACATTGTTAGTTATCCTACATTTGGTCTAGCTTCAAACTTAAATAGTTGTACCCTGTATCCTTTACAGTAGAAACTTAAGTCATTTCTAGCACGTACAAATGTACAAAATAGCTTAGCTTGGTTTAAAAAATTTGATCTCGACCTTTGGATTGAAATTTCAAGTACGAGTCGTTCTTGATTCTACTCAAT
The DNA here is from genome assembly GCA_037044535.1 of Lordiphosa magnipectinata. Taxonomy (NCBI): domain Eukaryota; kingdom Metazoa; phylum Arthropoda; class Insecta; order Diptera; family Drosophilidae; genus Lordiphosa; species Lordiphosa magnipectinata. The sequence goes on from JBAMBO010004050.1 coordinate 496,765, forward strand.
CCAAAATTGATAATTTCAAGTACTGGAAAATCATATATTCCTAGACCGAGATTAAAGTAAGAATGGAATTCTAATGCAAAAACCAAAGACTACAGAAACCGAGAGCAAGTTTGAAACTAAACTAAGAATATCTCTCTCACTAATACAGTTAGACGAAATGGGTACACACACATACACAAATTCTTTTTCAACTTTTGAAAAAGTTGCATGATGTACTTGCATGGTTTGAATTGTAGCACTAGGAAAATAAGCTAAATAAGTCTAATATTCAAATCTTTAAAATGTCGAGCTCTAGTCAATATCGGGCATTTTTGCAGCAATGCTTTTTCGGATTCAATATAGTTGAATATCGAGCTCAGTTTCATCTCAGGTATTCTTACACCAAGTCGATTTCGAGATCAAAAAATGAAGTACAAATATCAAGATTAACTCTATATCGAATCTTCTTGAGTGAATCCAAGAATGGGATCAAGTCGAGATCGAGTAACTATCTAAAATCAATCCCGAGTGATTTTAAAATATTATAATTTCAAGCTTAAATCAAGTTCACCCGAGCGAAAGTTGGGATCAAGATAAGAGTTACGAGTCTGAAATATCCGAACTTAAGTCAATCTTTTTCGACTGATATAATATTAACAATGGCCGAGTTTAAGAGCGATAATATGGAAAACAAAATAGTTTTTCTCACTGAGACCCCATTTTCCGCCACATTATTATTATATTACTCATACGTAGGGTTGCCATTATTTTAGATATGAAACTATTATATACTAGCAGGTACCCGGCGTGCGTTGCTACGCCCACTTAAGAATTTTAAACACAAAACGAAGAAGTGAAGCTTACTTGGCAATTGCCATCTATTCAATCGTCATAATAATTTAAACTCATTAAATTTTTTTTAAATTTCGTGTATTTTTTGGTACGTTAGATCTACACCTTCTATTTATGCGTCTTCATGTCAATCTAAACTCATATAAGAATTTCGCAACTCTTAAAATTTGTTTAAACCGATTGACTGACATCTCCTATTTACCCGTCTTCAATTGCCAACTATTAAATCTTCAAGATAATCTGAACAAATCATAAAATGTTGTGTATTTCCGTTTTTTTTGGAACGCTTGATCTTGACCCGTCAAAATACCCGTCTACGTAATAGTCTAACTCACACAAAAATTTTGAAAATTTCGCAAATTTGGACCGATTCAAACACCTCGTATTTATCCGTCTACTTTGCCATACATCAAATCTTCATAATAGTCTTAGTTCATACAGAAAATTAATAAATTTCGCAATATTTTGGATTTTTCAAGCTACGCCTCTAATTTACCAACGCCTGCGCTTTCATAAATATTCAAATGAAAATTTGGCAAATTTCGAGGTTTTTATTTACACGTCTTCAGTTGCCATCTATCCAACCTTTATAATTATCTTAGGTCTTTTAAACTTTTTTGCAAATTTCGCGATTTTCTTGAACATTTAAACTTCTTCTCCTATTTGCTTGCCTGTTAACCCGTCTTTATGATAATCTAAACTCAAATGAGAATTTTTGAAATTTCGCGAAGTATTGTCGCGTAATTGGCAAACTTTCTTGATTTACCCGTGTAATCGTCTATCAAATCTTCATAATGATTTTAGCGTCTTTATTAATTTTAAACTCAAATGAGAAGTTTGGAAATTTCGCGAAGTATTGTCGCGTAATTGGCAATGTAGGTCATTTGAAAATTTTGAAAATTTCGCGATTTCTTTGACCTTTGGTTCTACACCTTCTATTTTCCAACTCCTGCTTTGCCATCTAATCATCAAGCGCTTTAATACACAAAAAAAAACAGATACATTTTATGTTGATATGAACCTTATTAAAATGAACTTTTTAAAAATAACAATTTTTCATATCATTTGGCAAGAAAATAATATCATTCTGATCCAAAATAATATCATTAACTTAAATTGATATTAAATAGTTTCAGAATGATATTAGAAATGTAATAATGATGTGTTCAAAAATATCGATTTGAAATTTTTAACATATCAATTTGATTTATTTTCATATCGAAGTAAAATTGATATGACAAATATCAAGTTTTTTCTCGGTGTATATAATTTGTTGTCAAAAAAGTCTTGCGGTATTTTTTATTGAATTTTCAATTGTTCATAAAATTGGTTATAATAATGCGATTTAAGTCAAATATGCGCCGTTTTGTTCGAGACGAGTTCCCAACGAGATGCCAACTTCATAATGCCCCTCTTATAGAAGCTCGCTTCCCTATTGGCTAAACACACACTCGGAGACGCCAATTTTCACAGGACTCTCTTGTGGCTCAACTTCCGACTACCAAGCTCGTTCGCCATGGACAGAAATAGGTGGTAATCACTTGGTGCGAGATCCGGACTATACGGTGGATGCAAAAGAACCTCCCATCCGAGCTCCCGGAGCTTCTGGCGCGTCACCAAAGATGTGTGTGGCCTGGCGTTGTCCTGATGGAAGACAATTCGGCCTCTGTTGATCAAAGATGGCCTCTTCTGCATGACTGCTGCATTCAAGCGGTCCAGTTGTTGGCAGTACAGGTCCGAATTGAGCGTTTGGCCATAGGGGAGCAGCTCATAGTGGATGATTCCCTGCCAATCCCACCAAACACACAGAAGAACCTTCCTGGCCGTCAATCCAGGCTTGGCCACCGTCTGGGCAGCTTCACCGCTTTTCGACCACGACCGTTTGCGCTTCACGTTGTCGTAAGTGACCCACTTTTCACCGCCAGTCACCATCCGCTTCAAAAACGGGTCGATTTTGTTGCGATTCAGAAGCGATTCGCATGCATCCATACGGGCAAAAATGTTTTTTTGCGTCAAGTCGTGTGGCACCCATACATCGAGCTTCTTTTTGAATCCAAGCTTCTTCAAATGGTTCATAACGGTTTGATGACTCATGCCCAGCTCTTGGCCGATGCTACGGCTGCTACTATGCCGGTCTCTTTCGATCAATTCAGCGATTTTATCGCAATTTTCGACGACAGGCCTTCCGGACCGTGGCGCATCTTCGATCACCTCTGCACCAGAACGAAAACGTTGAAACCATCGTTGTGGGGTGGAAATGGAAACTGTATCGGGTCCATAAACGGCACAAATTTTATTGGCAGCATGAGATGCATTTTTGCCTTTATCGTAGTAGTAGTGTAAAATATGCCGTATTTTCTCTTTATTTTGCTCCATGTTTGCGACGCTATAACTCACGAACGACTAAAAACAAACAACAATATATCAAACACGTATTAGCGCGTGAAAAGAGCTTTCCAAAAAGCTCTAGCGTGAACCGATGCGACGAATACAACTAGAACTACGCGCTTGCAAAGACAAGCTTGCGGAAATACCGCAAGACTTTTTTGACAACCTTATACTTTTAAAATAATTTTGCAAATTTCGTGCTTTTTTTGACCATTTAAATAAAAGTTATATAGCCTTTGTTTAACTCCAGGTTATCAACTATCTGTGTGCCTAGTTTCATCCGAATCCTTTCAGCCATTTGTGGTTATTTATAATATTAGTAAGATTACTTGGAAACAGTTGTTGATGGTTTATGGACCTTATAAGCTAATAAAATAATCATTCGACTGATCTCACATATTTTCAGTTAAGAAGCATTTTTAAATTCCAAAAGACACGTTTGAAATTATTATCCGAAATTTTTTGAATTCTTTTGATCTTTATCGCACCTTTTAAAATTCAATTACTGGATCTTAAATTTTTATTAATTTACAGCTAAATCAACATTTTAAAGTACTTGAGGTCCACCCTAATCTAGATATTTATATACCCATCATATCTTTTTGGTAAAGCCCATATCAAACTGGTCTCGAAAGTAAATTCAATTCTTGTCTTCGTCAATTTATTTCCGTTGCCCGCCTAATGATGTACAAGTACACACTTCAAGCTTCATTTACTAAGCTCTATTAACCTGTCTGCCGGGCCACCACTCACTAACCTCCAAACGTTTAATTAATGATCTATTTTTTTTTTTCTTGTTTCTGGCGCTTCTTTTACGCCCCATCTGCCACTGCCAAGACAACCATCAACTTCTATTTAAAATTAAATTAACCTGCTTAATTTACCTCCAACTCCTCCTCATCCTCTTCTCGTAGCGACTTGTGACGCGCCCCAAACATTCACTCACAAGTGGAAACACAAAATCGAAAGGCGCTACTAATCGTTTCAATGCCTATTGATAATGTTTCTGCATCAAACATTCCAAAACGCATAAATGGACAGTTTTTTTGTTTTCGAGGGGGGCGATTATTGGAAGTGACCCTTTCACCCTTCACCATGAAGGCTGCTGTGATGGCCAGCTGCTGGCTGCCACATTTAGCAAAATTCGATTTGATTTTGATCGCTCAATTAGCGTAAAAGTAACATGTCAAAGCTATTAATCACTTTCGAAAAACCAAACCAAATGACTTTAGAAGAGCCTCAAAAATGATAGTAATAATATTTTTGCTCGTGCTGTTATTTTTGTGCGTGAATTTAGGCGTAACCAAAAAATTATATAATTTATTTTTTCTTTTGATTGCTAAATTAAAAAGTATCGTGTACATACATATGTATGTGTATGTATGGACAACTCTATTTTGCGTTCAGGTCTTAATGTGGCTGCCGAAATTGCTGCGTCATTACTCGAACTTCAATTTCATTCATCAATTACAATACACAAGAAGAAAAAAAATAGCATCGCGAACGAGATGGAAGCCTTGAATCTTGCAGCGTGAATCTACTAAAAAATGTTACGATTGAAAATGGTTTATCCTGCGAGTTGGTAGATATATGGTGGCATTGAAGCAGGGCGCAATAATCACAAATCATATAATCTGTAGAGATTTTACTGTGTTATGGTTTTCAGAAGGATAAATATGTAAACGTTTTACAATCGATGAGATTTCATTCATATATACAATTCATTCACTGATGGTCTAAATGAAAACATTTTTTCATTGTCGTTCTTTCTAAGCCGGAAAAATGGAGAAAAGCTGACATAATAATGAATTAATAAGAATCAATAGAGTCTAGGAAATTGATTTAGAATCTTGCAGATAATGGACGATGAGATCAAGGTTGAATTTCAACGACCATCCATTTATTGCAACCGTTTTATCCAAAGAGGTTCGTAAAAGTTTGGATGTTGACTCAGTGGCGTAGACAGCTTTTTGCAATGGGGAAAGAAGTCTAAATTTTAGACATTTTTTTGTTTGGGTCCTTAAAGTTGTAATTTTTGTTATCTATTTCTTTTCTTTTCTTTTTTACAAAATGAAGTCAAGTTTTTGTAGATTTTTTGCTCTGTAATTCCGATTTCTAAACTCAATGTGGGAATTGATCACTTTTATCCCCCCCCTATCTACGCCACTGTATGGATTGTTTGTTTCCGAGACTACAAATTTTCCATGGACAATGACGAGACCGAGTGTGGGACGCAGTAGTAGTAGTAGACAGACAGACAGATAACTACACTTGTAGAGACAATCCGTTTGAGACGTTGTAAATAGAAAACCGTGAAAGTTTCTATTAGAAACCCGTATAAATAGTGTGTAAATAAAAGACCGAAAACCGAAAAAAGTTCGTTTACACATGAATTGGCATAATTTAAGTTCAGTACCGTTCAAAGGAAAATACATTTTATTCATATTGTCACAAATATGCATATGGGGTTTAGTGACCTGTTTTTGATTTTAGTCAAATACTTAAATTCTTATTCCTTAAAGGCCGATTTATCATCTTATAGAAAGCTCTTATGTGTCAGTTAAACTTAAAATGTACACTGATTTTATTTAATGTGACATATAATGCCTTATGGAAGATGAGAAACATGCCCTAAGTATTTATTCCAGTCAAATTTATAAATCGATGTTTTTCTAAAAATGTTGAAAAAAGTCGATCCCATGAACATCGATTTCTTGCCACCTCTAGCCCAAACAGTTTTGAACGTTTTTCAAGAGATTCAGTGAAAAAGCTCATAAAATACCGACCGAGTGAGTAAAATAAATTTTCGGAGCGAAATAATTAGCTTCATTTCAGGTTTCACCAAGAGATGGGCTCAAGCCGTGATTATCGACTCAACATGAAGAGCACCTGTTAGAAAATGTGGTTTATGTATGTCCAATTTTAGCTTTTAAAATACGAACACAATGGAAATGGATAAAGCTAGAAGGAATACGGAAATATGCAAATTGAACCTCTTCCCTTAAAGTGATATTTAAAATGCTTTACAAAGAAACGATCAAGCGACCTAAACTGATTGAAATAATGATTTTTAAATCGTGTGGGATGGCAAAATTCGTCATTTAACATTTACCAAAACTGAAGTTGAACTTTAAGTCGCATTTAAAAAATGTTCTAAAATGAAGTTTCATTGTTCCTTAGCTAATTTTTCCATATCATTTTCATCTTCTGAAGTGAAGTGAAAGTGAAGTGAAATCGAATGAATCTTGAACTCCAAAGAGACACTTTATTTATTTTCCAGGTTATATACAACTAGTTACCAGCAGTTGGTGTTAAAAAAAAAAATTTTGTACTTGAATTAAGTATAAACGGTATTAATAGAACAATGTGTTATCTCAATTAGTGCAATTTTTATCCTCAAATACTTGTCGTAGAACAGTCTGTTTCGAGATATATCCGTTTCGGGCAATAGTATCATCCAAGGCTGCAAACCGGTCCTGAACCGGTTCGGTTCGGTTCTTCCGGGTTCCAAGAACCGGACCATTAACCGAACATTTCAAATATTTGAGCCACTGAACCCGAACCGAACTCCCTGTATACTAAAAAAAGGTTCGGTTCAAACAATCATTTAAGGCAATTTCTTAAGATCTTTTCTAGTTTTTCCAATATTTTGACAGAATCGCTTGAGTTGATGATGAAAAATGTAAATGTGTAAATGTATAATGCAAAACATCGTTGTACGGACATACCCAATTGCTATTCCAAAATGTTGTAATTAATATCTGTTGACTTGTGTTGGTTATAAAGAATTATACTCAACCATAGACCTCGTGCTAGCCAGATGTAACTTTGACAAAACTGTATTTGCGATTTTGAAAAGATAGAAAAACATAAGTATAGTCGGAAAAGAGGAAAGCAAATGCATTTGGAAGATCATCTTAACAAGAATCGCCCTGATGAGTCCTTTTTAAGCTCTTTTGAAGATTAACGAGATTAAATTCATGTCCGATTTAAAGAAGACTCGGATGGATATGCTCAAAACGTGATTTATTGAAATACGACTAGAAAAAGATTCGCAAATGATTGGAAATATGACTCGAAATTGAGTCAAACTTTATGAGAAAAGAAGATTCTCGGCACACACAAACAAAAAAAAAATTGTAAGTCCGACATTTTTCGTTTTTGTAAAAATGTTTGATTTAATAATTTTTCTTGTTGATTTTACCAATTTCAACGTAAAAACAAGATAAAAGTCATTTAAGATCAACTGTGCGTCTCTTTGATTTCAAACCGCCAACAATTTTGATATTTGTTCCGCAAATTTCAATGGCGCTTTTTATATTGTCAGATGGTGGAATTCGTTCTTGAGAATTACAAGAAAGCAAACATTCGTAAATGTTTTCAATACAAGTGCATCTTATTCAATACAAGTAACCAATTTGATGCGTTACATCAGTTGCGCGGCGTGACTCAGTCGTCTAACGCGACGTTCCAACTGTGTGAAATGCCGTGAGCAGCCGTGAGTTCGAGTCCCCGCAGAGTAAGTAAAAGTTTTTTCACTTAATAAAATTTTTAATTCGTTGTTTTTCGGAATAATATAAATAATAATAATAGCAGCGCGCAAACATTTGTATTTTTTCTATATAAACAAAAATAAAAAGTGCAGACATTTTGATTTTAAATGGAAAAACTAATTGGCGAAAATCAAAGACGGAAATTGGTTGCATTTACCAACGTTTTTTTTTGTGAGTACCCTTTCTCCCCGACAAAAGTTTTATTTATGACTATTTTAATCAAACAGAGGACTCAAATGTGATCAAAAATTGGTATTGGTAAAAATGGGTAATTGGCTGGGTATATACGTAGAAGGTAAGGCTTCCCAAATTCAAAGGCACATTTGAAAGACACATCTAAGAATGACAACAATAAGGAATGTGGTCCAGTCGACTTGAAGTCTCACATACATAGCTTGGTAATCTCGCTAAATCGCTCTCCTGATCAAATATGTACATGTCTAAATTTTGACCGAATATTGAGGCAAAAATCTGTCAATCTTTGAACCCAGACTCAAACTAAAGCCTTGGGTTCGCGAACCGAACCTTAACAAAAATTTTACAGATTTGCAGCCTTGTTAAGAACTGCTTCAGAAAGATATTGTTATAGGCAAGGAGTACCCTAATGTAGTGGACAAGGAGTGCCCTATATATTATATGGCACAAATGAATGTACATACATAACCTAAGCGTAAAGCAACGAGCAAAATAAAGGACGAATTTTTATGAATTGCTGTCAAGAATTCGATGTGGATCATTGGATTATTATCGGAAAAAATATAACAAAACTCTATAGTTCTCAAATATAAACAGATTTTCTTCAATTTGGTTTACTTTGTTAGATATGTTAGATTTGGCAGCTTGAAGCTATATATATAGCATAGACTAGAGTTTGGTGATTCCAAAAATCCGGACCGTATGATGGGTTCCAAAAACTTAAGACAATATTGGAAATATGTTATAAAAGTCATGGGCGTTGAGTCGAAATTATGCAATTCGATGTTAACTTGCGTCGTGTTAACAAAATTAAGCATATCTAGTTCAAACCCATGACCCTGATCATTAAGCCTTTTTTGCATTCCCATAAAAGTTCTCTGAAACATCCTTAAGTCTCCAGGAAACCATTTCGCACGGAAACAAAAACAAGAATATAAAACCCATTGGGAATAGCAATATATATATCTCTAGTAAAGCGATCTGCGCTAATTTCCATAATACTGTGCATATTATTACTTACATGCTTAAAATCTTAGGCTGCTGCAGTTGCTGCTGCTATCTTGGTAGCATCAATTTGCCAGCCTCTTCTGCTCTAATTGCACAACTCGTTGTGGCTGCTGCTGCTGCTGCTATAAAATCCGCACGGATATCCGTTGGCCGGCAGGAAGAAATCACCATTTGAGCACCGTTTGGCTATTGCAGCGTTATTTTATATGTTTGTTTTTTTTTCTTTTATTTACGGATGTCGATAACTTGTAACTTGGCATTGGCTTTACAATGTAGATCGGGCTTTTGTTGTAGTTGTTGCTGTGAAGCGTTGTAAGTCATCATCCTGCAAACAACAAGCCGACGGCGCATGGGAAATGCCTTGAGCTTGGAGGCAGGTGAATGAGAAATGTTTGAGAAACTTTTTTTTGGCACTAAATATTAAAGTTAGGAAAGGAATTTTTGTGCAGATTTAATTTCGGTAACGATTTTTGGGTAGTTTTTGATGTTGATTTTCTTAAGATTGTTTCAAAAATTTGTTTGACAAAAATTTCACTTTTTAAATTATTTATTTTGTTGTTTTTGAAGTTTCTCAAAAACTTTTGCCTGGTGGTTTTACAGCTAGTTAAAGAGTTTGTTAAAAATATCCTTTGAATAATTCACCATTTAAGAATAGTTTTATAGCCTTAACTTTAGTTAGGAAGATGATTGTTAAAGAAATGATTTTTCGTTAGGATGTCGAAGTTTCTTTAACAGCTCTAGTGTTTTTGTTGTTGTTTGTTATTCGTTAGTTTTGTTGTGCTTTTCGAATTTGGTTTAATTTTTTTTGGAAATTTTCTTTTGTTCATATTTAATTGTACATTTTTTATTTGTATCAGGCTTTACTTTTAGCAGAAACTATTTTATTTTAAAGTGTGGTTTAGGAAGCATATTTCGAAGAATTAAGGAATTTTTTAAGGGAGTTTGTTGATAATTTATTACGATTTTAGGAAAATATTAAAAATTTTTATTTGATTTTCGTTGATTGAATTAATAAACTTTTATTTTATTGTATTTTTATTCAAGGTCTTTTCGATGAATTAATTTTTAAAGTGTCGGGATTTTTCTGGTGCTTTTTAAAGATCATTTATTTCATCATTGTAGTTTAAATTAAATTAAAAGAATAAAATTGTAGAAGAGATTTGATTAAAATTTTTATTTTGATAACACTTTGATTCTTATTCGCCTTGAATTGCTGTGTTATTGTGTGTTGCACTTTGTTTTTTAATGCCTCAAAGTCACAAATTTGTTTGTTTTTATTATGTTATATAGTTTGCAAAATAAATTTTGTCTAGTAGAAATTATTAGCATTTTTTAGAAATCGCTTTGACACGATTTTAATTCAAAAATTTTTGTTCAAAATAAGACTTTTTCAGTTTCATATATGATTTTTCTTCTTATTTTATTTTAGAAATAGTTGAAGCTTTAGACTTTGCCTTGCTTTGCTGTTGCTTAATCAGATTTATAATGCTTGATATTGATTTAGTTTATCATATTAATTAACTTTAATTGCCCCTGTTATTCTTTGTGGTTGACATCAATCTCCAATCTCTTCCCCGTCTTCTGTCTGTCTTTTTGCGTTCAACTATAATCTGTACATATTTTTATAATTTCATTATGGATTGTCCGCATGATTATTTTCTTTAGTTTTTTTAATGCCTGCCCATAATCATCGACCTGTACACATGTCGCTCAGCTTCCAGCAGCTTTAATACACTTTGCATTTACGCGCTGTCACAATTTGCATTAATTGGATTTAAGTATGTAGTTATCATTGATTTAGCACCGATATCAGTAAGTGTATATAGTCCAGCTCTGTATGCGTGTGTGTGTGTGTGTGATAGCTACTGGCTAATTAAGATTGCATTAAGGTTTCTTTAGGGATTGAGCGTTTTACGAGGCATAAATTGTGTAGAGTAAATAGAGCAAGTTTATGACATTCCATAAATGTTTAATGTTTGTTCAGTGAATTTGTTTAGAAAATTTGTTTTAGTTTACACATTATTTTTTGTATTATAAATTTGCTTCACTTTTTGTTATCCTTTTGCACTCGGGTGCGATTTGAATATTCAACCGTTATCATTACGCGCGCGCGCTCATCGCTTACGTTGTGGATACTACGGTACTGTCTCTTGTCAGTGTGTGTGTGTGTTTATGGTTGGCCGACTAGCGACAACACGACCAATAGCTTTGAGACCGTCTCACGGACTGATGATAGGCGGCAGAGTCGCTGCCTCAGCCTCAGCCTCAGAGTCAGAGCCAAAGCGTTTTCGATTTCCTAATAATAAACGCAAAATAGACGCGCAGCAGCGACGACGTCTTTTGCCTATGTATGGGTGCTCTGAATGAATACACAACGATGACTATGACTCCACACGATCCACACAAACACACGGGAGGAAGTCTAGCGCTAGCTAGCGGAGAAGCTGCAATAAATCGAAGCTAATACACTTCTTTCTTAATGTAGAGCGAACCGCACAAAGCGAACAGCGAACGAACGAGCGAACGAATGAACGAGTGCAGTGCCGAAGCCTAGACAAGTTTCGCTGCTCTCAAACGGTAAATGAGGGGCAAAACAAGATCGACGCGAGCCAAAGTAGTCTCGGCCGTCTCTGCAGTCCTGCACAGCTGCTGCTGCAGCTGCGGCTTTTACTCAATGAAAATTGTGACTGCTGCTGCAGTCGGCGCCGACGCTTCGGACAACATTCCAAAAAACGCTAAGCTTGCATCCGAAACTGGGTGGAGATCTGGAGATCTTCCGCCCCAGCCAGAGACGAGGCCAGCCGAACGCGCTGTTACGATCGTGCGCTTAGCTTCCACTTGGCTTCCACAAAAGAAAAAAAGTGAGCGTGTTGACTCATGATTCAGCAGTCGCCGCTTGGAGCTCAAGGCGGCCGGGCACATGTTTGTCCACAAAGAAGCTACACTGCAGCGTAATTAAGCGTCTTATCGGGGAGAATGGAGTTAGGAAAGTTCATCTGGTCTTTCACCGATGGCGATTAACATACGACTCGCGCTGTATGTGGTCAGCCACAGGAGAAGGGTCTCTAGTTGTCCTACTTCTAGTGTGCCGTTGGCACGAGGCTCAGGCTTCCCATGTCCACTTCATGTCTGCGGTTGGTTTGCTAGCTGCACGAAATCGATCAAATCAAAAATGACTTTGTGAAGTGACTAACTGCCTAGCTGCCAGCTGCCGCTCCATGCACCAAGCTCCATCTTCATGCTGTCTAACAGTAGCGCGCGCGACTGGAGCTCTTTGATTTTCGTTGAATGAGTTGAAGTCCAAGTCCATGGACACAACACTTCAAAATGAAAGCACATTCCCTTGTAGAAATTTTACCGTTACGCGGCAAGGTAGCTGGCAGGCAGGCAGCCAGCCAGCCAGGCAACAGGTACCCCAGGTCGTTTGTCCGTTTTTATGACGGACTCCAACTCTAGCGTCCTCCTCATCGTCATCCAACACTTGGCAGCTTTATGGCACAGATATTTGCAAATCTCGCGTTCCGTTCCGTCCTATTATTGTAGCTGTTTGTTGTGGTTGTTGTTGTTGTTATTGTAGCTGATGATCTGCCATCATATTTTGCTCTTACCCAGGAGAGAGAGCCTCGAACTCCAGTTGGAGCTAGAGCTGGTGGAGCTCGTCAAGCAGCGGCCGCGTGCCATGGCTGTTATTTATTTGAGTCAATGAGTTCACAACTATTTTTCTATTTTTTCCTTAATGGCTTTTTGTTTCTGTGTTGTGGATGTTGCAAGGAAGCGCCTTGTTGTCTTGATTGATGGTTTGATAATGCTTAAGTGGTGAGAGATTCAGTTGGTAGTTGTGGTGGTGGTAGTAGTACAACGTATTTGGAGTATTAGTCAGTGGCCGTTAATGAGTTCGAGATGATCTCTCATTAATTGGTGAATACATCTGGGTTAGTATTGGATTAGCAGAAAAATTTATTATATTTGAAAAGTGCAGCAGTGGCAATTTATTAGTTACCAAAGAAGTGTGTTGTTTGTTTAGTTTCATGATTATAGCTTGGACTTGGGATGGTATGGTGGCCTAATGAAGGCTGTTGGTTGGATCGGTGTGGCGGATCCTTCCATAAAACCGTCAAAAGATTAATTTAAGACTTGACATATCATTTAGAATAAAAATGTTTATTTATTTAACTAAGGCTCGACTTCTAATCTGTCACATATAGTAAGAAAACAAATAAAAGAGTAAATTGCGATTTTTTCTGACACATGGCAGCTACTTGGACCGTGAGAAATCGGCCCTTAGTGAAGCTAAATAATAAACTTATCACACACGAGCTACTGAACGACCCTTTGTGATTCATCGTAGTACTTGATTGAGGGGAAAATGCTCTGAAATTGTAATATTTACACTTTTAACTAAATATTTTTGCCATTAATTTTGAATTAAATATGAGTTTCGTATATTTAAAGCAGGCCTGCAAACCCAACAAATTTTTCGTAACCTCCGGTTTGCTGGTTCGAACCAAAATTTACCAACGGCAAAGGTTCAGAAATTTGAGGTTAGAGGTTTTTGGGCGTTGGTTTTGTTTCGAGCCTTGATTCGTTGTACTTTTGCCCAATATATTTAAAAAAACAATACAATAGGTATACACTTGACGACTAGATACATTGTTAGTCCGCATTTACACGGTGCAGCCAACTTCATGAAGTTTTCGTTTGTAGGGAAGAGGTGTAGGGGGGCAGTCGAAGCAGGCAAAGCTTCATGGCAATCTGTTTAATGAAGTTTTTCGATACCTCAGTAAAATTGATATTTGTGCAAAATATGTTTTGCTTATTACAGTTGTTCTAATAAACGCATAAATGTTTCGAGTATACATGTTTTATCTCTTATGCTTTGTGATGTTTTTCTATGCATAAGTTTCTTATCTGCTTTTAATCTATAGTCCCGTTAGAATTTTAAAAGAGACAAAGTCATGACTTTAATAGAAAGTTAATATTTGTGCAAAATTCTTCATTTCCATTTTTGGTGTGACACATTAATTTTCTCGCTGCAAAAAATTATTGAGTGCATTTAAATATTGTTAACTAATTGACTATAAATAGTATTGATACAAGTTTTTGAGTTTTTTTTTAATAAATTTGGACTATTTTTGGTTAAAAATGCCTCTCGCAGCCGAATTAAATGAAAAAGAAAAAACGCAAATTAACTTTGGCTGAATGTGGCATGAAAATATCAGAAATTGCCAAAAGATTAAGTCGACATCGAAATACTATCGCGAATTATTTGAAGAATCCTCAGAAATATGCCCGAAACAACAGAAGAGGGGCATTACCAAAAGTTGATGCGCGCACTAAACGGCACATAAAGGCGCTAGCAACGAATAAAAACATGAGTTGCGCTCAAATAAAGGCTGAATTGAAATTGCCAATAAGTAGGCAGAGGGTGCAACAGATTTGTCGAAAAGAGTTGCACCTCAAATATGACTCAAAGGTAAGGACACCAAAACTGTTACCCCGGCATAAGAAGGCCTTGCCAGAAGGCCGGCTTGCCTTCTATGAAAAATATAAGTTTTGGGACAACGAGTTCATGAAGGTGATTTTCAGTGATGAAAAGAAGTTTAACCTAGACGGGCCAGATGGAAATCAAAAGTACTGGCGGGACCCAAGTCATCCCAGGAAGACGAGCTATAGGCGGAACCATGGTGGTGGCTCTCTGATGGTATGGGCGGCATTTAGCTCTGCTGGAAAGTCTCCCATTTGCTTTGTGCCGGGGCGGATCAATGCGGAAATGTATACAGATCTCCTTGAAGGAGAACTTATACCATTTGCGGAGGAGTTCCATGGCGACGACTGGACATTTCAACAGGATAACGCTCCTATACACGTTGCAAGGCATACGATGTCGTTTTTCTGTTCCAATGGTATTCCCTTATTACAGTGGCCAGCAATAAGTCCGGACTTAAATCCAATTGAGGACCTTTGGGGCATCCTTTCAGCAAAGGTTTATGAGGGTGGAAGGCAGTTTGAGTCCTTGAAGGAACTAAAAGCGGCCATTGTCGAGAAATGGGCAACTATTGACGTAAACACTTTACATAACTTGGTAAATTTGATGCCCCGCCGCTTGCAATTGGTTACACAACAAAGAGGCGACTCTATTTCATATTAATAAATACATTAATGTTCATTTAATTACTTTATCTCCTTAATTTTTGTGATATTTAAGTTTTTGCACAATTATCAACTTTACATGAAGATTTCTTCAAAAAAATGTTTTCTATTAATAGAAAAAAAATATTTGAAAAACTTAGTGTGCATTAAATCTTAATATCAACTACCTACTTAAAAAAAATATTAATAAAAAATCAGCCAAGTAAAATTTTCGAAAAATATTCACAAAAACATGATGCACAAATATCAATTTTACTGAGGTATGTATATGCATAAGATGAAAAATTTGTGCCAGTTTTCTCTGATTCAATGTCTGTTTAATGTTCTGTTCCAAAGTTAAAAATAGAGGAAAGCTAACTTCGGCTCGACCGAAGTTTATATACCCTTGTAGCTTGATGGCGCCACTATTTTGAGCATTTGCTTGCCAGTTTGTTATATGGCAGCTATGTATATGATATATTCATCCGATTTTTACTGAACTCCCCAAAATTGTGTGGAAACTGATAATATTCACAGCTGGAAGGTATAAAGACGCTACTATTAAAAACAAAAAAGTTTTTCTCACTAGAACTACTTTCGACCGATAGTTCCTATGGCAGCTATATGCTATAGTAATCCGATTTGAATCAAACTTGGCAGAATTGCGTGATAGCATAAAATATGGATCAATAACAAGTTTGGGAGCGATAGCATTGAAAACAAGAAAGTTTTTCCCACTTAGACTTTTTCTCAGATATATCTTTTGTATGGCAGCTATACTATATAGTTGTCCGATTTTCATAAAACTTGGTGGAATTGTGTAAAAGCATAGAAAACTTATAAATACGAGGATTGGGGGCGATTGCATTGCAAATAAAGTTTTTCCCTCTAAAACTACTTTTTCGACCGATAGTTCCTATGGCAGCTATATGCTATAGTCATCCGATACGGCCGGTTTCGACAAATGTGCAGCGTATTTGTACTAAAAAACTTCGTGCAAGGTTTGGTTACGATAGCTTTAAAACTGACGGAGGAGATAGCATAGAAACAGACGGACAGACGGATATGGCTATATCAGCCATACAGCACGTCATGCTGATCAAGAATATATAAGATTGTCAAAAAAGTATTGCGGTATTTCCGCAAGCTTGTCTTTGCAAGCGCGTAGTTCTAGTTGTATTCGTCGCATCGGTTCACGCTAGAGCTTTTTGGAAAGCTCTTTTCACGCGCTAACACGTGTTTGATTTATTGTTGTTTGTTTTTAGTCGTTCGTGAGTTATAGCGTCGCAAACATGGAGCAAAATAAAGAGAAAATACGGCATATTTTACAGTACTACTACGATAAAGGCAAAAATGCATCTCATGCTGCCAATAAAATTTGTGCAGTTTATGGACCCGATACAGTTTCCATTTCCACCGCACAACGATGGTTTCAACGTTTTCGTTCTGGTGCAGAGGTGATCGAAGATGCGCCACGGTCCGGAAGGCCTGTCGTCGAAAATTGCGATAAAATCGCTGAATTGATCGAAAGAGACCGGCATAGTAGCAGCCGTAGCATCGGCCAAGAGCTGGGCATGAGTCATCAAACCGTTATAAACCATTTGAAGAAGCTTGGATTCAAAAAGAAGCTCGATGTATGGGTGCCACACGACTTGACGCAAAGAAACATTTTTGCCCGTATGGATGCATGCGAATCGCTTCTGAATCGCAACAAAATCGACCCGTTTTTGAAGCGGATGGTGACTGGCGATGAAAAGTGGGTCACTTACGACAACGTGAAGCGCAAACGGTCGTGGTCGAAAAGCGGTGAAGCTGCCCAGACGGTGGTGGCCAAGCCTGGATTGACGGCCAGGAAGGTTCTTCTGTGTGTTTGGTGGGATTGGCAGGGAATCATTCACTTTGAGCTGCTCCCCTATGGCCAAACGCTCAATTCGGACCTGTACTGCCAACAACTGGACCGCTTGAATGCAGCACTCATGCAGAAGAGGCCATCTTTGATCAACAGAGGCCGAATTGTCTTCCATCAGGACAACGCCAGGCCACACACATCTTTGGTGACGCGCCAGAAGCTCCGGGAGCTCGGATGGGAGGTTCTTTTGCATCCACCGTATAGTCCGGATCTCGCACCAAGTGAATACCACTTATTTCTGTCCATGGCGAACGAGCTTGGTAGTCGGAAGTTGGCAACAAGAGAGTCCTGTGAAAATTGGCTCTCAGAGTTTTTTGCCAATAGGGAAGCGAGAGACACGACCCACCCGACTCGACTCGACCGACGTGTGGTGGTCCCGTCTCGTCTACCTCTCCCCCGTCCCACTCACCATTATCAAACCACACCAACCCCAACACCACCACCCACCCACCAAACTTTGTTTTAAGTTGTGATTGATTTTGAGATAACCACATAGATATTTTTTTTTTTTTTACTTACTTTTCTGGGACTTGAACTCGGTACCTCGAAAGACTGAAACACACACAGGCGACGGGCAGTTTAACGAGCTCAGCTAACCTTCGTAAGGTAAAAGACGCGACGAAATCACACTTATAAATAAACGCAGTTGCCTTTATAACACAACAACAAACTGCGCATGCGCTCTCACTCTCTGCGCTCTCATTCTCTCAACGACCAACTGCGCATGCGCCCTCACTCTCTGCGAGAGCGACTCCAACGCTACTCTCTCAAAGTTAAGTTGCCCTCACCCCCCTTGCCTATAAAAACAAAATTGAGAACGTTTAGAACGAATTTATCTCGATTCCAAGAGCGAAATTCTTGAAAATTCAAGAGCGACTAATTTTTTTTGCAAGAGCGTTCGTACTCAAATTATTCGTTCTAGTTTTTTCTTAGTGTATAAGTCATACCGCAAGACTTTTTTGACAACGTTATATATATACTTTGTGTGGTCGGAGATGCTTCTACAAGGGTATAGAAAGATTTTTTGTGCAAATGTATGTAACCGCCAGAACAAAGCATCTCTGACCCTATAAAAGCCTATCACTTTCGCATGTGCAAAGTATATCATAGTCTGGCTTTCCGTATTGTTATATTTTTAATTGTCGACTCTGCTGTTACGTACATAGTAATATTACTTTTTTTGAACCGAACGAAAAGCTTGGGTTTGGAAAGGGTTCGGGTTTTTCTATTTTCGTCCTCGAGGTTCGGTTCAGGGATTGGTTCACAGTAAAAAAAAAGCAGGAGTTCCGGATTCGAAGGGGTTCGGTTCAAAACCGGCTTGCAGCCTGATTTAAAGTGTGTTCACTTTGATTTAAAGTTTAAATGGATTTTTTTTTATATACATTTTTTTTTATTTTCAACTATTTTGCTGTAATGATAAGACCGAACGACCAAGTTTGGTTCTGAAAAACAACGAATTACATAAATTTTGTATTTGAAACATTTTTTTTTACTTTCTGGGAGGATTCGAATTCGGGGCCCTTGGACTAAACACGCTGGTTGCTTCACGCAAAAGGCCACCCGCACACAGAAAGTGAAGCGGAGTGTGGCTTATCCGCTCTAAACATTGTTTATTTCTGCACTTGCGCTGTCAATTTTTTTTATTTCGAAACATTTCGGGGGTGCAAATAAACGCTTCAAAAAACAAATTAGTATAATAATGTTCAACCGCGAATTGTGGAAAAAACAAAACAGAAATTACACACAGAGGAAGCAATAGACAAAATAGGTTCTATACTCTGTACCAAAGGTACACCGAGTATATAAATTTTGTGCAAAAGTATGTAACAGGTAGAAGGAATCATTTGCGACCCAATAAAGTATATATATTCTTGATCAGCATCAACAGCCTAGTCGACATAGCCATGTCCGTCTTACCGTCTGTATGAACGCACAGATCTCAGATTTGGTAAGAGATGCAGGTTTGACATCTATGGGAGATATACTTCTTATACTTGCAGGCAGATCAAGCTCAACAAAGACAATCTTAGAGAGAGAGAGAAAGGAGAGAGAAAATTAGAGAGAGCGTATAACAAAAATATTGCACGATAACCGCGTGACTCCTTGGATAAGACTTTTTGTGGATTATGTCAGGTTTCGTAATATGCTCAAAAGATACTAATAATAGACATTAATGATAACGCGTGTTACTATTAATTTGTAGGCCTGTACTTCTGCTGCGTCGCGACGTGCCGCAGAAAGGGCGCCGGAGTGCCGAGTACCTGAGGGCCATAAAAATTTGCTATAGGGGGTGTTGCTTTATACTTACTACTTTTTTTCAAACAATGAATCGCCCTCTCTTGGTGTCTCTTGAATACTGATTTCATGTATTATAATATTATAATCGGGAGCAAATGCGAGCGGCGGCCTGAAGTGGTACAGAGTATATTATAGTTGGGCTTGACCGACTTTCTCACTTGTTAACTAGTTGATGTAAAATATTACCTGGTCGAATACAATATCATTTATTGAAATTTATATTTAATAATTTCATACTGATACTAAAAATCGAAAAACGTGCAGACTTTGAAATTATTTGAAGGTGACCGCCAAGATGTGGGTATATCGATGTTTTAGCCTTAAGGTATTTTTAAGACAGAGACGATGGTCATACTGTAACTAGATGGATGGAGAGTAGAACGCAGTAGTAGTATACAGACAGATGAAGCAAGACAGACGCTGTTTATATAGAATGGACGAAGTCATGATAAAGGTCATATCGGAGTAAAACAGATATAATATTTATCCATTTTTTCTCGGAATAATAATCAAAATGTAACCAAATTTTTTTGGGAATAAAAACTTAGGGAATGCTAAAACCTACTTTCTTCATTTTGCCGTTTTGAGGTAATCTCTAATGTACATCTGTGTTAGTATAAATTTTAAGAAAATCTTTTATTTAAAACTTTAAGTTTTTGCCGGCTCCAGGTCTCGCTATGTTTGTACATAACCTTAAAACAGGGACACTTTGATTTATTTATTTAATCTCAAATTGAACAAAGGCTCTTAACTGGCTACTCTATTCTCACTTAAATTATATTACAAAATTTAATGTGTAAAAGAAGAAAAGTACTCTGCTAGCAAAATTTTGATTTCCGCTTTATTAGAGTCGAATTTCAATCACTTGGTAACGGGCAAGGTGTTAAAGTTTTCAAGGGCCCTAGATATAGGTTCATTAAGGGAGTTATTGGTTCGGGAAAATGAGTTGGAAAAGGTTTTAAGATTTCAGCTTGGTACATTTAAATTTATCATGACTAACAAGGTAGGACAGTGAATGCATCCTAAAACAAGGTCGTTAAGAAAAAGTAATGACGCACTGGTTCGACTAACTTGAGAGTTCAGAGATGCAGGCGCCACTTCCATAATAAGGCGGCAAAGGATCAAAAACGTTCACGAGTTTTTGGTCCGTATGATCTTCACCTACTATTTACCCGTCGATATACCCGTCTTAGTGTCAATCTAAACCATATAAGAATTTCGCAAATGTTAAAATTTCTTTAAACCGATTGACCGACACCTCCTATTTACCCGTCTTTAATTGCCAACTTTTAAATCTTCATGATAATCTGAACTAATCATAAAATTTGATATGTATCCGGATTTTTGGACCGCTTGATCTTGACCCGTCAATTTACCTGTCTACATTACAATCTAACTCATGCGAAAGTTTTGTAAATTTCGCAACTTTTTGGACCGTTTGATTTAACCATTTACGCGTCTACGATTGCCATCTATCACATCTTAATGATTCCCAAAACTCATAAAATTTGGCAAATTTCGCGAAAAATCTAAGCTCAAATAATAATTTTGGAAATTTAGCGATTTTTTTGACAGTTTGTTCTACACTTCTTATATTTACCCGTCTACTATTGCCGTCTATTAAGTCTTCATAATATCTTTGGTTATATGAAAAATTGGCAAATTTCGCGATTCTTTTAACCGTTCGATCTACACCTCCTATTTTCCCGTCTACATTGCCATCCATAACATCTTCATAATAATGTTAGGTCATGAAAAAAAATTAACAAATTTGGACCTGTTCAATCTACGCGTCTTATTTACCAACGCCTGCGCTTTCGTAAATACTCAAATGAAAATTTTATAAATTTAGCGGGTTTTGGTCTAAGCCTCTTATATGCGCGTCTTCAATTGCCATCTATCCTACCTTCAAGTTATCTTAGGTCCTTTGAAAATTTTGCAAATTTCGCGATTCGCGATGACCATTTGATCTACTTCTCCTATTTACCTGCCGAAAGGGTATTCTTTATGATAATCTTTACTGAAATGAATTTTTGAAATTTTGCTATTTTTTTGACCATTTGTTCCACATCTCCTTTATTTACCCATGTACTCTAGCCGTCCATAAAATCTTCATAAAAATCTGAAATGAAAGCACAATTAAGAAATTTCCCAATATTCTAGAACTTTCAAAGTACACCTTTGATTTGCTCGGTCTACAACTTCCATTTAACCGTCTATATATGCCATCTATATATTCTTCATAATAATATAAGCTCAAGAACGAGAATTTTTGTAAATTTCGCAATTTTTATACATTTTTTATACAATTACATATTTTGCATTTTTAATGCATATTTTGCTTATTTGTTTGCATATTTAGCATATGCAAAATATATTGAATATACAGTTTTCAATGTTAATTGGGTTATTAAATTAGTATAAATCCAAATTTTCACCTCAATCAACCTTCATTTAAAAAAGTGCATGAAATCCGATGTCTAGTTATGACAAACTTTCTCAAACGCCTTGGAAAAATCTGTATAAATTTTCGTACATTCATATAAGCTTTCAATAAATAATAAACAACTTTTAAAACTATTATGTTCAGGCTGGACCGAAATCATCCAGAAAAAGTAAGGGTGGCATGCGATAATATTTTAATGTTTTAAAAATAAATGTGAAAGAGGTTTTGGTTCGTCTCTGTCTTAAAAACACCTTAACGCTAAAACATACATTAACGAGAGCGTAAGTTAAAGTCGGCTCTAACCGACTTCGATATACCCGTTACTCATGGAAACAAATGTTTAATAGCCTTACTGTATGCCTGAGGTGGGTCAGCCGAAAAGTATGCAACATTTTTTAACTCGTCTCTCTCTCTCTCTCTCTCTCTCTCTCTCACTAAGATTGCTGCTGAACGCAATGCTTAGGTTATGAGTGGGGTGGGTGGTGGGTGTTAACTGATCGTTTTTTGCTCATAACTTGAGTATCGTTCATCCGATCTTTATCATTCCTTCAGCAAATCGATAAATAATTTTAAGAACTAGATATCTCTAGAAAGTACGAACCATCTATCATCAAAACTGTAGGAGATATGACGTTTTTTCCAAATTGCGGGGGCGTGAGGGGGCGTGGCAAAAATTGAAAATAAACTTGATCTGCGTGCAGACAATAGGAGTCTACATTTCAAATTTGGTTGCTCTAGCTCTTCTAGTCTCTGAGATCTAGGTGTTCATACAGACGGACGGACAGACGGACAGACGGACAGACGGACAGACGGACAGACGGACAGACGGACATGGCTATATCGACTCGGCTGTTGATGCTGATCAAGAATATATATACTTTATATGGTCGGAAATGATTCCTTCTGCCTGTTACATACATTTGCACGACTTTAGTAGACCCTTTTACTCTACGAGTAACGGGTATAAAAAGAAGATTTTTGGAATCAGCACTTCGCTTGCAATCTGCTCTCTGTGTGCAGTGCATACAAAGCTGAGAGAGGCTCATCCGCTTGAAGCGGATAGGCTGTGCCCCGCTCCGCTGTCTGTGTGTGGCCCACCAATACTGGGCCTAAAATACTACTTATATTGAATCTGACTAAAAGTGTACACCTAGAATATTTAGCATATTGCATAAATCAGAATAATAAATCAATATAAAATGGGCAACTGAAATTTAATGTTCAAATATGTTTTTAGTTAAATCAATGTGCTTATTATTTCAATTTATTACAAAAGTAGCATGGTTTAATCAAATATAATTATATTAGTTTTTACTATGCGGTTTATCCCTGAGTGTTGTTTTAGTAAACCAGTTGTTTTTGACTGGCTGTGAGCGCTGTTTGCATAACTTATAAACTGGTGGTCGTGTGTTCGATCCCCGGGGTTGACTGATTAAGTCTTTATTTTTCCAGTTGCATGTTTTGTTTCATATCTTAACTGACCTCGGCTTTAGTAAAAAAAGTACAGATCCACCATTCCTTATCGGGACTCGAATCGGCATATCAAAAAAATTAAGGTGTCAAGCCTGTCCACTTATCCAAAGCCTATTGATTAAAGCACGTAACAAGTATTTGTAGTCGATACTTTGAATAATTTTATAACACTTCAATTGAATACACTTAACAATTTTACGATCGATTTGTATAAACATACCCCAGGACATCAAAAATATGGTAATTTTATTCTCATGGGTTTAGTTGTTGTGTCATAAACTTTTGAATTTTACCATTGACCATTTAACGAGGACTTGTAAATACTCTACATATTCATAGTAAATAGAAAATAATGCATAGCAAAATAAAAAAGATACTTTCTGAATTGGAAAAGACGAGGGGGAAAATTGAAAGAAATAAAACTAGGAAGACACCAGAATCAGGCCATTTGAAATTGGCAAAGGAATAATACCCTTGTTCCACTGGCACATTCTAGAGGCCATCCGCTGGATGATCTAAATGTCCTCATTCTTTCTGTGTATTTCCTCAAAAGAGATGAATGTCCATTAGGTACATCATCCGCGACGGACGATCAAGTCACTGTCATGGATGATCTAGCTAGTGTCACGTCATATAGCTATTTTCCGCTAAAAGGCTAGATTTTCTATCGAAGTTGCCAATCGTCACCAATAGACAATTGGGCGCCAATTGTTTTATTCTTTGTTTTAGAATGTTAAAATGCTGTAATATTTCTTATGTATGAGTCCCGCAAACTACCTTTATCATGCTGGGACTACCAGGAGAGCATGCTGCTTGACATGTGGATGGCGAACTTTGATTTACAATTACAGATATAACAATTCAATCAGCTGTGTTGGCCGTGAACAACATTCGTCAGTGGAACAAGGAAAATTCAATTTTCGAGAATGTAATTAAATGTTCGCCAGTGGAACAAGGGTGTAAATCGACCAAGATAATTTAAAACGGAAATACTGTCCCCTTTAGTCCAAAGCATCTGTTTTCGGTCCATTTTTTTAGATAAGGTGGGACACAATTAGGGTCTTCACGACACCCAATTGAGCCACGGAATTGTTGAGTTGAGGTATTTTGATCAATTTCAATTGCGAACAACATTTTTGTCAACATGTCTGTTGAATTGTTGTTGTGGAGGATTTGAGATCAATATCCCGAAGTTAACTTACTGGCAGAGCTGGCGTCGGTGGAACTTTGGCTCATGCTATAGCATATATAATATACTCTTGAAAACTTTCCGAGTACCTGTGCCACGCATATAAAAATCGTAGGGAAAGCAATCAGAAAAAAAAATTCTGTTTCACAAAAAAAAATACATACCACAAACTGGGACTTAAACCTAGATCTTCTTGCCTTTGAATCATAGGATTTAACCTCTACGCCATTGCCGGTAAGCTAGTGCCGGCAGCTAAATCTGTTTTATGAAATTAGGCACATAATGGGCAGCACTGTTTATAGTGTTAACCAACACTAGAAGTTCTGATTTCAACCAGAGAAAACGTTATCATTTAGTATGGGGGCAGGGCTGCTTAGTTGTGGAGTTTCATGCTAGTTTATTTTGTTTTTTGTTAAACTGTCAACAATTTGTTAGTTCAACAATTCCGTAGTTCAACTGGGTGTGGTGTAGACCCTAAATATCTTAGCAAAAATAAGGAATCGAGAATATTGGTCGTTGCCATGCTATGCTTCTGACTGATTCTGGCATTTTCATTCCTTTTTGTTTGTCATCTGAGGATCATGGTAGGGAGGGTAAGCGGTACCTATTTCCTATTCTCATATGTAATTATTCTGCATATGAGCTTCTAATGTTAATCAAACTTTGCAAGGTCATCTGTAATCCAATTTTGCATTTCTGAATTTTTGATTTCTTTATATCTTTTGTTATGTTCTGTACATAACGTACACAGAGTATATTAAGTTTTTACAAATGTATGTAACAATCTGAAGGAAGCATCTCCGAAGCATCTTCGTTCGAATGTACATCATTTTACATTAACATCCCAAACCATTTTTATATTCTGTACCGAAGGTACATAGAGTATATTAAGTTTGTGCAAAAGTATGTAACAGAGAGAAGGAATCGTTTCCGACCCCATAAAGTATATATATTCTTGATCAGCATTAACAGCCGAGTCGATATAGCCATGTCCGTCTGTCCGTCCGTCCGTCTGTCCGTCTGTCCGTCCGTCCGTCCGTATGAACGAAGAGATCTCAGAGATGGTAAGAGATAGAGGTTTGACATGTATGGGGCATATATTTGTTATACTTGCAGGCAGATCAAGTTTATTTTCAATATTTTCCACGCCCCCTCCCGCCCCCGCAATTTGGAAAAAACTTCATATCTCCTACAGTTTTGAAGATAGATCGTTCGTTCTTTCTAGAGATACCTTGCAAACAAAATTATTTATCGACTTGCTGAAGGAATGATAAAGATCGGATGAACGATACTCAAGTTTTGGGCAAAAAACGGCCAGTTAACACCACCCACCCCCCCACCAACAACCACAGCAACACACCCTAACCGTTCAACCCAGGCAATCTTAGTGCGAGAGAGAAAGAGAGAGAAATTTAGAGAGCGCACCGCGTTGTGCGCGGGGTGTTAACTGGCCGTTTGAATCCTGAGCAAATGCGAGTGTAAGGGTACAGAGTATGTTATAGTCGGGCTTGACCGACTTTCTTTCTTGTTTTTTTCCATTTTTTTGAAAATATGTTGCACTCGACCTGAACATCACGAGATTCTGCTTTATCTTTATCAAGGGCACACAGAGCATATTAAGTTTGTACAAAATTGTGTAACAGGGAGAAGGAATCATTTTCGACCCTATAACAGCAGAGTCGATATTGACAAGTCCGTCTGTCCGTCTGTCTGACTGTCCGTATGAACGAAGAGATCTTAGGGATGGTAAGAGATAGAGGATTGACATGTATGGTACATATAGGTACTTATACTTGCAGGCAGATAAAGTTAATTTTTAATTTTGGCCACGCCCTCTCTCGCCCCCGCTATTTGGAAAAAACGACATATCTCTCACATGTTTGTAGATAGATGGTTAGTACTAGAGATGCGCGCATGAGCGAATTTTCTTTCACGTCACGAACGATTCACTAAATAATAATCTAGTTACGCACGATTCACGCACATAAATTTTGGAGCGTTTCGTGTCACTCACGATCAGTGTTGCCAACGCCTTTACACAAAAAAAGTACGCCTGAACCCAAAAAAACGGCAGAAAACGGAAAGATTTTTTTTTAAAATTATACAAAAACAGGACAATATATAATATATATTGTAATATATATATATATAATATATATAATATAATAAAGCCTTAATGAATATTAAAAAGTTTATAGTTGGCGACAATTCTAAATTTTTGAAATTTGAGTTTAGCCGGCTCGTGATCAAATGAAACTCACAGATGTGTATGCTGTTTCTCCGATATATTTCGGTTGCTCACCATCATCTTCAGGGACAATTATTTTACACGTCTGTACCGTCTAATGTGGAGTTTCGAATATCTTTGTTTTCGTTTAATTCATATCGAGAGTGGTATTATTAGCATCAATTTCGTGTGCATTTGATGCATTCGTTCCAATTAACCAAAGACATTTCTAGTGCCGTCTCCTGACGACAAGCTGCTGAGGTTGAAAGTGGCTGAAATGTAGTTTTGTTTACCTGTGCGAAGGGCACTGCATTTTGCATGTGTTTTTATGGTCAATCTTTGGATTTAAACTGCAATTACAGTATTTGCCGTGTCAACGGATCTGGATAATTGGCACCTCGGCACATCCAATATTTTAATTCAGGTTCTTTTAACCAAGATTCGCGAATTTCTTTCGGCATGTTGAGAAACTTTAAAGCGCAATGAACCGATATTCGATACGCCTGATTTCGATTACACACAAATAAAACAGGGCTGCATCGCTTTGAAAAATGATAATCGAAGGCGGAAAATCAACATGAAAGCGAAGCCACGTAGTTGAAATTGATAAAAAGCATTAGAACAATTAACAAAAAAACGAATAAAAGATAAAACAAACTAAAAAAAGGCCTTTTTTCCGGATAGGACAGATCTGTCCGCAATAAGGATAAATTGGCAACACTGCTCACGATTCATGCACGATTTAATGAGGCGTCTCGAATGGTCACAGACGATAAAAATGCATCTCCTTAAAAATTGCTTTTTATTCCAACACTTAAAAAATAAAACGAAATAATTAATCTTTCATTCATTATTTTAAAAATAGTTTTATGTATATATTATACTTAAAAAGCTTACTAATAATATCGCATTATGTTCGTATTCGCCTTTCTTATAGCAGCAAAAAAATGCGCTCTCTTGTTGTTGTTGTAAGGGCTGGGAAGTTTTGTATATTTGGAAATAAAGAAAGAAAAGAGAAAAGAAGAGGGTAAATAAGTTAATGTGATGTAGAGAAACTATTCTAACTATAGGAAGAAAGCTACCTCTACTGGGTGAGACCACAAATCAAGGGGAGTGAGATCAGTAGGATTTAGGGGACACTCAAAGAGGTGTTTGGTATCATGGGGACTGAGACTCAATATATTGCACGCGTCGACGAATTCTGGGTTGATGCGGGCTAAGTAGCTTTTGAGGTGCCTACTTTTCCCCGAGCGTGGGTGGTGGTCTGCCACCTAGAACAACGTTATCTTGGTATGGTGCAGTCATGGTTTAGGTGGGCCTCGCAGTGGCATCCAATGAGGTATTGCCGGGTAAGGAGTTGGTTGTGGTTTCAGACTGGAAACAACTGTCTTCTGGTGGAGATGGTCTGGATGGGTCATAATATGACAGCCCGTGGCTACACTCAGCGCAGCGTTATTTAATGACTGACGGGGCTGCATAATTCAGCATAGATCTTCCTATGGCCGTATAGGTGGTGGATGTCGTCTCCTTCTCCTTCAGCTCCTAACCTTTTTTTATTAGTTCCTCCGACTGTTTGGAGAAAGTATAAATGGAGTCAAAGGTGATGCCTAGGATTTTGGGATAGTTGGTTGTTGGTATCCTGTGACCACTGATCTAGATATCCAGTTGCGTCTTGATCTCTTTGGTCCAGGTCGTTAGGAGAGTAGCTGAGGATTTGTTGGAAGACAGGGTGAGATTTCTACTCGCAAAGTAGTTGGCCAGACATGGGAAGTACGCATTTATGATGTGAGTCTGGGGCTGCTTGCCGCGGAACTCCACTTTGGCCTGCCTACCGGAGAGGTAGTAAGTTAGCCATCTTCTAGAGGAGGGTGATCGGGCGAAAGGACGCGCCTTGCTCCGCTGGCTTCCCGGACTTTAGTATAGGAATTATTTTCCCGGTTTTCCATTTAATTGGCATAATTATATGATTATGATCAGAGACTTGACGCACAGGTTTAATATATGCGTGATGTATCTGATTGCCAGCGGTCCAGTGTGTCTCATTGCTGTTGATGTTTTTGAAGTCTTTATGGCTAGTTCCATCACTTCTACGATAAAAGATGTCGGCTGTTCATCGGCGGGGAGGCTGTGGATCTTCCTGACAATCTTGCGAATTGCCTATTGAAGGCTGCTGCACACTTTTTTGGGGTAGGTGGCGTGTTCCTATCAAACGAGATTGTTACCAGGTCTGTTTTGCGAGGATTTGTCAGCTGTTTAATTATGGTCCATAAATTCTTGGAGCCTTTGTCCAGCTCCACAAACTTCTGAATCCATTTATTCTTCCTGTCTTGGTTCACAAGCTTTGTGAGCTGTGGATTTCTGGGTTTGCGGCGTCATCCTTCCTGAAAGCGTCTCTTCTTTCGGCGAGGGGTGTTTGCCTCTAGTTCACTCACGAAACACACACGGATCACAGTTGCTCACGCACGAAACTCTGTGTTTGCTCACAACCACGTCGAGACTTCTCGTGACACACCGTGACAAGTTCAAATTTACGTCACGGGTGTACATGAACTTCGTACTTCGAGATATTTATTAACCAAGATTATTTATCGATTGGGCCGAAGAAATGATAAAGATCGGACGAGCGATCCTTAAGTTATGACCAAAAGAAAGTTCGCTGCTTTCAGCTGCTACTGCAGGTACAGAGTATATAACAGTCTGGCTTGATCGACTTTTTTACTTGTTGATTGATATATTCGTTTAAGTAGTCCAAGCCTTAAAAAGAACCAGATCTTTTAAAAATGCTGAGCTGAACCCAAAACTATAATTGAAAATGGTTGGATTTGTAAAATTATCTGAAGACTTAGCCATTCTGTGCATTTTGCTTTCATTATTTTTACTCTTACTCTTTAATTACAGTTTTCTCATAATAAAACTATTTAGCTTTACGTTTTTAACTTAAAATTTGAATGTCAACAATTCATATTTTATAAAGCCAAAAGCAAAAAGTTAAACGGCCTTATAAACGTTTAGTTTACGAGTTAAACCTTTTTACTAAACAAGCCAGCAACAGCGCTAATAATGCCAATAACAAACAAACAATTTGATAAATTTATGCACAGCTCTCAAAACAGAAAACAACAAAAAAAAACAACATTTAGGAGCTTTGACACCTCTCTCTCTCTGCCCTCATCCCCTCCCACGCTCCCTTCAACGGCAGCTGCTGCACATAATTGGCTCGACAAAGAAAAAAAACATGAAATGCTCGTAGACATTTATTTTGTGTGTGCGCAGAAGACCCGCCCGCCAGTTGAAGTTGTTGTTGTTGCTTTTGCTTTTTGTTTAAACGTTTTCAAATCGCGCAGCGAATGAAAACGAAAGAAAAAATGAAATACATCGAAAGTGAGCATATAGCCAAGTGATGCCAACGATGTTGTCGACGTATCAGAGAGCGCGAGGCGCGCTTGCCTTGTTTGCATGGCCGATCGCCATCGGAATTGGAATCGGAGTCGGACAGTGACGATCTCGTCTCGACGCCTCAACGTTTTGGGGTCGTTCCGAGTGCGATCAATTAGCAACATATGAGCTTGAGGGGAGCGCTCATTTACAAACACACTCACAGTCTCGGAATCTGTGAGGTAGCCTCGACTAGAGTTCTCGAAGCAATCTTCGGACCTAGGTTGAGAGCGATATGTGCGTAAACTAAGGTGCTGGTGGCGTTTAAGTTGTAATAAGTTTTCATTAAAAAGTGTGTGATAAAAGGGCTCAGTGTTAGGCATAGAAGAGTCAAATTTCATTATAATTTCAGAGGTTTAAGGCCATGCTATTTACCATATTAAGAGTAATAATAGAAGACAGATAGTTAGATAATAATCTAAAGGGTATAGCCGAATTTGAAGGGGAACCGGCCCCCAACGAAATTAATTTTTAAAGTATGCAGTTTTAAAGTACATCAACCGAAAGTAATTTAGCGATTTTTTTATACTTCTAGTACCAACTCTGCATTTTTAACAGCGATTTTTAGCATTTCAATCTATTCGGGCCATCTATCCATTAAAGAATTCCAATTTTTTTTGGTCAAAGCTGGCATGTATACACTCCTTTAGAATAATTTTTTAGATTTTTAATATGCAATCCGTTACCTACAAAATACCTCGAAATTTATAATACCATTTATTTGAGATTCTAGTTAAGGTTCCACTTTCGTTTTTTACATGTTCAATTGTCGTTTCTAGAAATATTAGTTAGTGTCCACGATCGACAATGAATATATTGCCAGGTTTTAGAAGCGTGCTTACTCCACTAGGATCTTCGAGAATGTTTTGTAGTATGCTAGCATCATTTAGGTTCGCCGAAAAAGGTCCCAATGTGTTAAGTATTATATATATCCATTTGTAGTTACAATTGTAAATGGCTTACATAGTGGCTTTTTTTTTGAATATAACCTTCGCTGGTACTCGTTGTTTGAACTCTTTTCATCATGGACATAAGTTCCATCAAATATCAAAGCCAACCTGTCAGCCTGCTGGCCATTAATTGTTATTACAGATTCGACTAATTCTAATATTTTGTGCTCTCTGTCTAGGCCAAGTATGGATGCAAGTACTTTGTTAGAATTACCTGTACGGATCTTAAATAGGAATGTAACAATCGCTTGGACTGGATTATGAGCTGAAAATGTGTCAACATATGTTGCAGCTCTAGAATATTTTCCCAATTCATTCCAGTAAATACACCAATCTGCTTTTCCAATAGACCATACTCTCCAATTTTATGAAAAGTCGCCTTCTCGTTTTGAATGGACATACCGCTTAAAAGTTGACACAAGTCGTCGACCCAAATGTCACTCGATAAAGATTGCACTCTGAGGCGGTCCAAGTCATCTGCAAACAAACGCTTTCTGATAATGCGCTCCAAACAGCAACGAATTCCATTTGGTATGAAAATTTGTTTTTTGCAAAACGCAACTTGACGTGCTTCAAATGGTATAACTGTTAGCTTATTTGTAGAACCTCACAAAAAGCCCTTCAGTAGACCCTTTTCTTCTATAGGTTTTTGCACAAACAATGGGTCTGTCATATCGATATATTTATTCGCAGTTTCTTTACTTTAGTACTTTATATTCAGTTTCTTTCCCAAGGATTTTGAAATACGATTTGCATTCATCTTTTAAGATCTTTGGAGGCCCAGAACAGCGAAAAATATAAATATTACATTTCGAGCACTTTCGATGTTTCATTGTTGAAGACTGACGTATCAATGAGCTAAACTAATATTTCTGCTATTTGGCTCAATAATTTTTAATTAAAATAAATACATAAATTATTGTTTTAATTAATCCACCACCACAACTTTTAAAATTCTGAAAAAATTACTGAAATTGTATCTAGGAACGACAATTGAACATGTAAAAAACGAAAGTGGAACCTCAACTAGAATCTCAAATAAATGGTATTATAAATTTCGCGGAATTATTCTAGGGGAGTGTATACAAAAATTGGAATTCTTTAATGGATAGATGGCCCTGATGAAAATCGCTAAATATCTTTCGGTTGATGTTTCGGTTGCATACTTAAAAAATTAATATCGTTGGGGGCCGGTTCCCCTACAATTTCAGCTATGCCCTTTGTTTTATAATCTAATTAATGAATTTTAGGCATACCAATATCAATGAACACTATTCTGTCATATTTATTGACCAAACCCGATATTTTGGGTACACTCAGGAAAATATATTACCTAAAACTGTTGAAAATTACCAGAAATTTAAGTCCATTTTACCTAAAATGACAGCCAAGGAATATATGGACTTAATTTCAGGCCTCTATTACCTAAAGTGTTCTAGGCAATAAATTTTGTTTTTAGGTAATATATGACCTAAAATTGTAGGCAATGTATGGGCATAAAACGTCTTTTTAGGTAAGAAGAAGGCCAACATTTTAGTCAATAAATAAGCTTTTTAGGCAATACGAGACCTAGAATTTTAGGCAATGTAAGACTATAAAACGTAGTTTTTAGGTAATAAGCACCACCCCCACAGCACACACCAAAACACCACACCTCCACCACTAAATTGTTCAATTTGTTCAATTTTTTTTCCATGTCCATCCGTCCCCAGGGGCAAATTTTAAAACTTACTTAAAATATTGAAAGGATATTTCCAGAATTTTTTCAATACATATAAAATCGGTTGATTTCCCGCTAGTCAATATTATATATGCTCAGTGTCAAAGCATGTTAAATATAAAATTTTTATTTCATTCATTGCAAGTAAATTTCGCGGAAAGTTATGGCTGTCCCATCATGAAACCTTTTTCTAGAGTACTAAGAATATCCAAAGGATTATTCCAAATTTATTTGAAAAGTCTCAAAATGGCCGTATTTTCACAAACCGCGATTTAATTTTTATTCTTTAGTTTCGCCGGGTTCTTCCTCCAGTTCAACCATCGCAAATATTTTTATCACAAAGTAAAGGAAAAGCAATTTTTTTGAATTTTTTTTTAGACCCATCAAATATTAATCTATAAGGAACTTTAACAAAAAAAAAAAGAGTCGCTTTATCTTTGCATCCCACAATGGGAAAATTCTCAACAAAATATTAAAAATCGTGGAAAACTGCTGTTATAGCCTGACAAAAAATTCAAATGTTTGGAGACTATGAATAAAAAATAGTTGCCCACTTGTGAAATAATTATACTAAAGCTGCCTTTACACTTTTCATAAATCTCTAAATAGTAGGTTGTCAAACTTCTCCAAAGAGAATCTCTTATCGAATTGAACCTGTCAAATTACATCAAAAAAGCCAACATTTTCCAAATTCTTACAGTTATTTGCATTGTTATTACACTATCGTCAGAGAGTCTCTTTAGAGATGTATGACAAGTGTAAAGGCAGCTTAAGGTTAGGAAAATGGCATAATTTTAAGGCAAAGGATTCCCAAAAAAATTAGTCCTAAAACAAACTAGTTTAGGTAAAATGCCCTATATTATAGAAAATTATTGCCTGAAAATCACATTTTAGGTAATAAAATCCATTTTTATAAAATTTAATGAAAATCTTTTTTGGGTGTAAGCACAAAAAAACATTTTATTTGATTAAATCTACCCATCTTTATTATTTTGTATTTTGTTTTACTTTTTTGAACGATAAGACCATGTATGTGTGTTATTGTTGTTGCGATAAGCAAAAACAAAAATTAATATTTTCTGCATATCATTTGATTGGTTAATAATAAGAATAAATTTCCCCATACTCTGAATATGTTCAAAGATCGTTGACTGAGAAACATATACACAGGCATCCCTGTCGCAACCACGCTCACATACGCAAAAGACACTTTGGAAGTCTGCTCTCGGCAAAAGGTTCAGTGAAAGACATGAGCAAACCAGAACCAAAAAATGGCGCTCTTTGGTTGAGCGAAAAGAGCTATTGAGAAAAACAGAATTGAATGAGTCTTTTTGCAACCTCTTTTCGTTGTGTCAGTAAAACACATGTTTGTGGAGACAAGCTGAAAGAGTATCTGAAAGTTTTTTGCGAGCTCTAAAAAAGGGTAAAAGGGGATCATGAAGTTGTGCAAACGTATGTAACAGCCAGAAGGAAGCATCTCCGACCCTATAAATATATGTATTCTCTATCAGCATCAACAGTCGAGTCGATTTAGCCATGTCCGTCCGTCTGTCTGTATGAAGCGTCGATTTCAGAGGCTATAAGAGATAAAGCCACAAATTTTGGCATGTGGGTAGTTGTATTACTCCCCATCCTTAACCTTAACCGCAAAAACCTGTCAAAGCCACAATTTTTTTTTAAAGTTAGATCCTCGTGAGCCTCTCTAGAAGTGTTAAACCGATTTTAATAAACCTAACAGCCAAATGCATCAAATCCATGTTTGAAATCTATTAAAAATAATTTTTATTTTTTCGAAAACAGTTGTCGAAACTTTCAACGCGTTTTTCTCGAAATTATGTATTTCAAACTGTTTCGCAGCTTTTCTCAAGTTCTACTCAACCGATTTTGATGATGTAGAACTTAATGGACGCAGAATTAACGTGGCAATGTCCCGAACTTCGTTCATAGGAATACCATTTTTTTACCATTCTTTTTTTTTTACTGGACTGCAAAAAAATTGTTGAATTGTTACAAATTCAATTCTTTTTTCAGGATTCTGCTGCGGGCCATAAAGGCATTCATACTAACCAATTTTCCGTTTTTCGTTTGGCTTTGAGATAATGGCGACTCCTGAAAAGCTGTGAACCATCAGCCTACCATTTTTTAGAAGACACTACTTTGGTTGCCGAGAACTTTTTGAACACCCCTCGCATTCACTCATTTTTAAATTTGTATTTTTTTTCATGAATTGAGCAACCAAATACAAAAAACAGAATTACGAATCTTTCCCCGATTTCTTTTCACAAGTTTTTAAAAAACAGGTAAAATTCAGCCGCCTAGACCAGAAGAGGTCCTTAAAACAAACTATTCAGGTGTTTTTGTCAACGAGGCATTCTGAATGTCAAACTGCAAAATGTAAGATTAAAGAATAATAACCGCTTTTTGCCTTAGAACAACTTTTTTCTTATCTAAAAAAGTGCCGAATCGGTTCAAAAGCCTGCTATAATATTATCAATCATCTTGTTGGAAAAGCCCACGTTGATTTCGATTCACCAGGAGAAATCAACTGGACTCTACTGAATCCAAGTTTCTCCCTTACTGACAATTCAGTGCATAAGTTCGTTCTAATTGTCAATAAACAAGACCAAACTTTTCTTCAAAATTGTAACACGATTGCGACTGTTCTTGACTGTCAGCAAATGCGTCACTTAACTGTCTGTAATCTTTAGCATTTTGATTTTAACTGATTCTTCTTTTTGATCACCTTCACTCGTCAATTGTTCATTATCATTTCCCAGATATGGCAATCAATTAGTATCATTTTTATGACTGTTACCAATGGTAACAGTCTTCCATCATTTCGTTAGATTTATGTTTGCAAAACTGAAACAGCTATGCGCTCTCAATATTATGTAATTTTAGAATTAAATGCAATAAGCCTGAAATTTTTACTGCAAAATTAATGTTTTTGTATTAATAACTTAACCATTTTGCTGCTATGTATATCCATAACTAAACTTTTTCACAAATATTCTGTAAAAGGTATTCGAAAGTCTAATAGTCTTCCCTGTTTATTATTTTCAACGTTGATTCTAAAGGCACCTGAGTTATCTGTATCTAGATCTCTCGCTCTCTTATGTACATTTAACACTAAACATTCTACAATTGGCTCATTTAACAGTCGTTTGCTG
This sequence comes from Lordiphosa magnipectinata, assembly GCA_037044535.1. NCBI lineage: Eukaryota > Metazoa > Arthropoda > Insecta > Diptera > Drosophilidae > Lordiphosa > Lordiphosa magnipectinata. The sequence continues at coordinate 532,686 of JBAMBO010004050.1, forward strand.
CGTAGTCCCCCAGTTGAAGTTAGACTCGGGACCAGGCCACACACACCAATTGCTATTGTTGTTGTTGTTGTTGCAGTCGTCGTCGTGTTGTCGTCGTTCGTTTCTAATTATACGATAGGTGCGCTATGAGCCATGAAACGTGCGGGGTCTGACCTTCTCGTCGTCGTCGCTTAGGAGCTGCCCCGAACTGTGTCTGTGGCCAACTGCAGTCCCGGACCAGGCATGCATTTGGCTTTGGGCATGGCGTCTTGAAATAGTTTTCTGTTTTTTGTATACTCGCAGGGGATTATTAAATTTTCAGCTTTGCGAAAAGGCTTCTGTAGCAGCAGCTGTTATTAGCCTTAGTGCTGATTTCATACATATTTAATTATTGCAATTTAGGCAAAGTCGAACGCGCACAATTGGAAATATAAATGTTAGGCGTTGTGCTTATTTCCTTGAGCAAAATAGAAATAAAAATGCAAGCAAATTTCTTGGGCGGGGCCGAACACTTGGACCATATTTAGCCAGCCTTGCACATGCACTATGACTAAGTCATCTCCATTTATAATAACTAAGATAATTGATAACCATAGCAAAAGATTAAATGCTTGAACTATAATGTTAAATGCAATTACGTTCAGTATTTAAAATGTGATTTCATTGCATACTTAAAAACGGCAGCTTAAGTTTAAAACTAGCTTACAATTATTAAACAAATTATCTGTATCAATTATATTGATGGCGCTTCTATACAATTTTGTAATCTATGGGCTTTACAAATATTGGGCACACGACGCACACGAGGGGGACATACTCGTATTAGAAATTGTTGGGGTGTGTTGTCAACTGAGTCCTTTTTACTGCTTTTTGGACTTTACTGGATGGCTATCGCAGCTGCCGAAGCTGATGATTGTTCATTATAGACCAAAAACGATCTACTGACGGAAATTAAAAACTCTTATGTGTGAAAACGGTGCTTCACATAAACTCTTCAGCGACCTAAGAAGTAGACCAGCTTAATCATGCAAACGTTCATTTCTAACTAGATTGTAATTAAAGTCTTTTTTAAATTTATTTTAATGACGATAGTTTTATGGGTTCCGGAAAAGTAAATTCTTGGCATTTATTTCAACAGCGCTTGTCTTCCGTTAAAACCCAGAAACTAAAGTTGGCATTACACAGACCAAAAGGCCAAGACTTCTTTTAACCTCTTGGTGTGTGTGCTTCTTATTGGTTCGGTGCAGCATTAAGTAAAGGTAGCAAGGACGTAGCAAACTCTTGTCCGTTGAAGAAGACAATAGTTTTCTAACAATAATATTAAACGAGGACATAAAAGTGGACTCCTCGAAAAGTGATTGTTACTCTAAAATGTTTTTAAGCCTAAAATGTGCCTAAAATAAGTAAAAAAAGATTAAAAAATAAAATGAGCCCAAAAAGGTATTAAGCCGTAATCTAAATGTTCCTAAAAGAAGCCCGAAAGTTCGTAAAATGATCCCAAATTGCTTCTACACAGAAAAAATACATTCTTTGGGCAGATTTCACATCTTCTTTATATCTGTCACATAAACTTACATATAACACAATAAATTACAAGTTTATCTGACACAAAGCAGCTATCAAGGTGATGAGAAATCGATCCTAAATGTTCTTACTTCAATCCATTTTTGAGCTCACATGTTCATAAGTTAAGGAGCGAAAGCAAAAAAAGTGCGATAAGATACCATTCCTTTCGTGCTTAGTTTAAGGTCGAACCAAATTATTTTTATTTCTTTGTTTTTCAAAAGTTTTAAATAAACCAAAACTGATGCGGGTCTTCTGGAATATATAGTAACAAAGGAAAGGATCTTTCTATGAAATCGATATTTAATACCGAACCCAAATTTATCTCGAAATGGATTAAAATTATCTTGTTTTGGAAATAATTTGAGCTCTATGAGATTACCGCAGAATAAATGTAATATTTTCAGGATTACAAAAATTTTGATCAAATCAATATTTTTAAACTCGGCTCAAAAATATCCAGACTTACTCTGTGTCCATCAGCGCTTCCGATAGATCAAGACCATTGTGGATTGATATTTATACTCTGTACCACACACATCGGGTACGTTAAGTTTGTGCAAATTTAACAGGAAGAAGGAATCATTTCCGGCCAGTGGCGCAGTTAGGGGGAATAAAGGTAATCAATGGCCCCCCAACGAGTTTATAAATGGAAAAATTACGTCAAAATAGATTTAGGCACTTACATGAAAACAATTACTTCCAGGACGATATCGGTTCCTACAGGATAATGCCAATATTTAAAGCTAGAGTAGAGATGATTCATCTAAATTACCGACCACACCTGCAATATCATGCTAATGAATGTTCACAGTGCAACAAGAGGGAACGCGAGGTAATGTACTTCTTAAGAAATTGTAAAATTGTACAAGAAATTAAGAATCGGCATTGGGCTCACGGCAAAAAGCCATGCCTGCTGAGTATGCCAAAAATATACACTACTACTACTACAAATTGAGAACCATTTTAATTTTGTACATAAAATTGAGTAATTGTTGCTAAAGTTAACATATAATTTTTCCTCAGTGCTAACAACCATGATATAGCTTCTAAGAATATACAATTTGTAGCCACAAAGTCATAACTTAAATTACTGGTGATTATACGTTGTAGATACTTTTATAGTATTATAAAGATAGCTTTAAAGATAGAGATCAGAGGTTCTCCCATAGTACATTTGTAGTTGAATGGTTCTTTCCTTCTAGAGATATTCAGTCATATAGCCTTGTTTATCGAATCTGCCGAAGGAGTGATTACGGATCGGATGAAGCTTTAGTCAAGTTATGATGCAAAAGAAAGTTCGCAGCAGCAGCGCTGCTTTTACTGCCCTGCAGGTACAGAGTATTTTACAGTCGGGCTTGACCGACTTGCTCACATGTTTTTAATTGAGTGCAATGGTATTAAAACTTCACCGAAGTTTTTATAATGATCGATCAGCGGGCTTATAAACAGAGCTCAGAAAATACCACCTCTTCTCACGGCTCAAGAAAAATCGGGATTTCCGCTTGAATTCTACTGCTTAAAAACGAATTTCAGAATATTGGATGCGTCTAGAAAAAAAATCTCCGAAAAGTTTAATCACATATTTTATATTTATATATGCATATTTCGAACAGCACGTACGACTTAAGCTCTGATTGCACACATCTTATTTTTATTGAAAAACGATCTAAGTCCGCTAAAAAACATTTTGCATAAATTGCATATTTGCATAAAAAAAATGCAAAAAACCTATTCTGATTTTATGATTTTGTTGCTAATCTGTTTGAACTTATCAATGTCACCAATTCAACCTGCAATCAATTGAAATATATTTACCCGTCGATATACACTTCTTAGTGTCAATCTAAACTCATATAAGAATTTCGCAAATGTTAAAATTTCTTTAAACCAATTCACCGACACCTCCTATTTACCCGTCTTTAATTGCCAACTATTAAATCTTCTTGAAGATCTGAACTAATCATAAAATTTTGTATATATCCGGATTTTTGATCCGCTTGATCTTGACCCGTCTACATTATAATCTAACTCATGCAACCGTTGGATCTAACCATTTAGGCGTCTACAATTGCCAACTATTAAATCTAAATGATTCCCAAAACTCATAAAATTTTGCAAATTTCGCGAAAAATCTAAGCTCAAATAATAATTTTGGAAATTTAGCGGTTTTTTTGACAGTTTGGTCTACACTAATAATCTTTGGTCATATGAAAAATTGGCAAATTTCGCGACTCTTTTAACCGTTCGATCTGCACCTCCTATTTACCCGTCTACATTGCCATCCATAAAATCTTCATAATAATATTAGATCATACGAAAAATTCGCAAGTTTTGACCTGTTCAATCCACGCCTCTTATCTACCAACGCCTGCACTTTCGTAAATACTCAATTGAAAATTTGACAAATTACTCATAAATACGCGTCTTCAATTGCCATAAATCCAACCTTTATAGTTATCTTAGGTCCTTTAAAAATTTTGCAAATTTCGCGAAATTTCTTTTCTTGACCATTTGATCTACTTCTCCTATTTACCTGCCGGTTTACCCTTCTTTACGATAATCTAAACTCAAATGAGAATTTTTTTGTCCATTTGTTCCACATCTCATCTACCCGTGTACTCTAGCAGATCATAAAATCTGATATGAATGAACAATTTAGAAATTTCCCAATATTTTAGAACTTTCAAGGTACACCTTTCAGTTGCTCGGTCTACAACTTTCATTTAACCGTCTATATATGTCATCTATACATTCTTTATATTATTCTAAGCTCAAAAAGGCGATTTTTAGTAATTTCGCCATTTTTATAAATTTATTATACAATTACAAATGTATATTGCATATTTTGCATATTATTTTGCATATACAAAATATATTGAATATACAGTTTTCAATGTAAAGTGGGTTATTAAATTAGTATAAATCCAAATTTTCACCTCAATCCACCTTCACTTAAACAAGTGCATAAAATAAGATGTCTAGTTATGAGCCAAGACTTTGTTTTCTTGGTTTTTCAAAACCGATTCGCAAACTAAGCCTTGACTACAGGTTTGAACCGCCGACTAAACCTTTTTTAGGAATTTCAGAGGTTTGCAGCATTAATTTAAACAATCAAGTTAATGTGGTTGCTTAGCATTAGTTGTGTTTTTATTAAAAAGTAAAACCGCAATAAATTGAAGAAAAGGTAGCCCAATAGAAGTGGATCAGGCACTGTAGACGTCTTATTCTCTAAAATTACTAATCACTTCAATTTTTTACCACAACAGTTAATCCTATCTTAATATCAACACTGAATGTTTTTCTTTTTTGTTTGTCTCCCCAAAACAAGTAATCTGAGATATTTGTTTCTTACATCTTCGGCATTAAGCTCCCCCGTCTCGGGTCGTAACATTTCCGCATTCGAAACTATTTTTTAATAATTATTTTTTGACGCCTACACACACACACACACACACACGAACGATGACTTCAAACTTCAAAGTGGATTGGATTGGATGCTCTGCTCAAATGTCAGGCTTATTAATACCTACCTATTTGAGCCCACAAAACAACAAACTGGCAAATGTGCTTATCAACATCGCTCTCTGTTCAAGTGCTTTCCGGGGTGAGCAAGGGACTTGGATTTGTGTTGTGCATCTTTATGTGGGAGCCTAAGCCTCAATGGGATGACACGTCATTTCTGGCATAGACATCTTCGTCAAATGTGTTAAGTTGAGTCGAGTGAGAAGAAACTGAAAACTGAGAGCCGAAAACAGGTCTTCCAGTTCAACGACGAAAAAAGTGTCAATAAAATGTCATGGAAAGCCACTTAGCTGAAGCTCAAGTTGAAGCCTCACCCAAGCCTGGCACTTTAAACTTTAGCCACATCCGTTGCCGTCAAACATTTGTCAATTTTTATGGAGTTTGGTATTTTTCGTTCTCAATTATAGCTTTGATTTAAATCAGTCTACTGACCCAAAAGTTCAGCTACGGAAATTGCAAATTTAATAATTGACTAGCCGAAACAACCAAGGGGGCTTATTAATGCGATAACCTTGGCTGATTTAATTTCTTGTTGGCTAGCTGTGATTACCCAGCACCACCAGCAGTACCAGTTTCAGAGTTTCAGTTTCAGAGTCAGCAACGCCAACAAAAGGAAAATCAAAACTTGCACAATTTCAACACTAAACGACGATGGCTTTTGGCTTGCCAGTGAGTCGCATATTTAATTAAGAGATTGAAGCCCAAAATACTTAGTGTTGAACAATGGCAAGTACAAGCCGTTTACAGCACGAGTCCCATCCAGCTCAGCCTCTCCTGCACACTGAACAAAAAAGTGCTAGTATATAAGGCAAGAGCTAGCTACATTTTTAGTAGGTTTAATTAGGAGGAGACACTTCTGTGTCTATCGTTGAAATGTCAGACAGCGACTAGCTCTTTTTTGACTGGCTTTTCTAATTAACTCAACTCCTATTTTTAGACGGATAAACATGCCGCGAACTAAAGGCGTAGTTAAACCCTGTCATTAGGGATTTTTCTCCTTCAATGTCAACCTTGAGGCTTAGCGAGTTCCCCCTTTTAAAAGGGGGAGAGGCCAGCTCCCGTCTATAAATTCAGAATTCCCCAAACATCTAATTCAAAAAAATTGGAATTCTTCGAATCGGCCTTACAATTGTACTTAGATATGTCTTCAGATATTATACCACTTAACGAACCGATTTCGATCTACCAGACCACATATGAATTGCCCGTAAGCCATGAGAGTGAGAATCTACTGCCTCGCGTTGCACTCAAAGCTGTCGAGTTGAACGTATGCGGCTACATAGCGTATACGCACTGTGGCCTTAAGGTAAGAGGCGAATTGGAGGGCAGCTGGGATTGCCTACAGCTAATAATGCAGTGGCTTGATGACCAGGGGGGCGGTCGGATGCAATGGTGAAGCCATGTTTCGCCCAATGCCAGCTGCAATCAAGACCAAAATATGATGATTTTTTTCTATTGCTAGACTTGCAGTAGTTGATTAAAAATTGCAATAGCCACAATTTTTGTTTCGAGTGCAGTTTCATCTCATAAACCATAACAATCAGCTATTGAACAATAGATGACTGGGCCAAACTGACGAGCGACTGTGGCTGACTTTTCAAAGTCAAAAACGCGATTGTATCATCAGTTCGGGGAGCGCGCACAGTTGCTGACTGTGATTTTTGCAGAAGTTGCAGATAAAAATAGTCAGCGAGCCAGCCCAGCCAGCCAGTCAGCCAAACAATGAACCCAAGTCGGCAAAACAATCGAATCAATTCATTTTTCTAGGGCGTACTGTGCCACTTGAACGTTGAACTGCAGACGCCCCAATGCTGACTACTGACTTCGGTCTTCCATCCATTCCTACAACTACAGCTCCATTGTTGTGGCGGGTGGCAGCACCAGCTCTTGGTCTTGATCGTGCCACGGCACTAGTCATTTTAATTTTTCAAGATTTTTTTCTTTCGCTATTGCTATTATTTTTCATGGCGCTACTTGGCGAATATTTCGCAATCTGAACTCTATAAATTCAAGCTGTGTGTTTGGCGGGAGATTTATGGGATATGACCGAATGGGATCACAGAGGGAGAGCAAAATGGCGATGAGGGAATTAACGTACGATCGTTCTTAATGTAAGAATACAAGTGACTGAAGAACTCGAATTTTTCAATTATGTTTCAATTAGTTTAAGACAGCAAAAAGAAAAGGAAATACTTTAAATTTAATGACATGTTAGACATGGAGAACCAGCTGTGAATTGGTTTGTGATGGTAGAAAATAATCAACAAAGTTTATAGCAAACACGAAATCTACTGAAAATTCAAAGAAAATTTCTCCAAGAGTCCTGGGGTCTAAAATTAATACTTATTCCGCGCGAATCACTCCCAAATAATTATGTCAATTATATTTATTTAATATGACCTCAAAATTTAAAGTCGATTAGCGAGGGCTTTTTTAAGCCAGTGTTTTTTTTTTTTGCAAAAACTTAGAGTTTTCTGTAAATTACGTTTTTCGAAAAATAAAATCTTTAACGCCGAGTCCCAACGGCAAAGTTTAGCTATTTCATGGCGCTACACAGAGGGAGATTTGCTGCATTTAGGTGCAATTAATTCAAATTTCAAATTTGAAATGGCGCCAATTTTTTTTTTAATTAATGGCCAATACATCCCTGAGTCTAACGGTACTTAAAGCTTTTATGTGCTATCAATAATCGATCAGCAATGAGCTTTCAAACATGGCGTATGTGAAAGCCTATTAGGAAGCAGCAGAAAAGCCATAAAAAAACATAAAACATTAAAGCTGATATAATTTTTGTTTTTAATTAAAGTAAAGTGGTATGTATGCGTTTAAAAAAATTTTTGTGAGTTCGTTGAGTATGTGTTTTATTTGAATAAAGTGATGTATTTGCGAGTGCATCGATTTATGGAAAATATTTCACTTTTTAATGTTTCGTGGCTTAGAACTTGTGAGTACAGCCTGCTTCAGCTGTGATTTTTGTTTTAATTCATGTGTACGTCAACAGTGATACTAAAAAAGCAAACATTAGCTGCCTCTTACCTTCCTAAACTTGTAAAAAAAAAATTTTCAGGTGCAATGATCAAAAAATCGATTTTTACATATTATTTTGCGTTTGTGCTCAAATTAGTAAACCGATTCGAAAACAATGGTTCAGGGGATGATGGGAAATTCAAAAACCTTTCGATTGGTATCTTGTTTATCGCTTAATATAAAGTTCCTGAATTGTAATATAGGCTAAAACGTAAGTGTTTCTACCGAAAAAATTAAAAAAAACGAGAGCGTAAGTTAAAGTCGGCTCTAACCGACTTCGATATACCCGTTACTCATGGAAACAAATGTTTAATAGCCTTCCTGTATGCCTGAGGTGGGTCAGCCGAAAAGTATGCAACATTTTTTAACTCGGCTATTTATTATCCGCACAACACAGTGCGCTCTCTAAGTCTCTCTCTCTCTCTCCCTCTCTTTCTCTCTCTCTCTCTCTCTCTCTCACTAAGATTGCTGCTGAACGCAATGCTTAGGTTATGGGTGGGGTGGGTGGTGGGTGTTAACTGATCGTTTTTTGCTCATAACTTGAGTATCGTTCATCCGATCTTTATCATTCCTTCAGCAAATCGATAAATAATTTTGAGTACTAGATATCTCTAGAAAGTACGAACCATCTATCATCAAAACTGTAGGAGATATGACGTTTTTTCCAAATTGCGGGGGCGTGAGGGGGCGTGGCAAAAATTGAAAATAAACTTGATCTGCGTGCAGACAATAGGAGTCTACATTTCAAATTTGGTTGCTCTAGCTCTTCTAGTCTCTGAGATCTAGGTGTTCATACAGACAGACGGACAGACGGACATGGCTATATCGACTCGGCTGTTGATGCTGATCAAGAATATATATACTTTATATGGTCGGAAATGATTCCTTCTGCCTGTTACATACATTTGCACGACTTTAGTAGACCCTTTTACTCTACGAGTAACGGGTATAACGAGAGCGTAAGTTAAAGTCGGCTCAAACCGACTTCGATATACCCATTACTCATGGAAACATATGTTTAATAGCCTTCCTGTGTGTCTGAGGCAGGACAGCCGAAAAGTATGCAACGGGGGTGGGCGTGGCAAAAATTTGAAATAAACTTGATCTGCGTGCAGACAATAGGAGTCTACATTTCAAAATTGGTTGCTCTAGCTCTTCTAGTCTCTGAGATCTAGGTGTTCATACAGACAGACGGACAGACGGACAGACGGTCAGACGGACAGACGGACAGACGGACATGGCTATATCGACTCGGCTGTTGATACTGATCAAGAATATATATACTTTATATGGTCGGAAATGATTCCTTCTGCCTGTTACATACATTTGCACGACTTTAGTATACCCTTTTACTCTACGAGTAACGGGTATAAAAAGTTCTAGTGTTATTAAAAAATTTAAAACTACAAAAAAAATTTTAGATATTAAAAATTTATGTTTTATACGCTGTACCGTAGGTACATAGAGTATATTAAGTTTGTGCAAAAGTATGTAACAGGGAGAAGGAATCGTTTCCGACCCTATAAAGTATATATATTCTTGATCAGCATCAACAGCCGAGTCGATGTAGCCATGTCCGTCTGTCCGTCCGTCCGTATGAACGAAGAAATCTCAGAGATGGTAAGAGATAGAGGTTTGACATGTATGGGACATATATTTCTTATACTTGCAGGCAGATCAAGTTTATTTTCAATTTTTGCCACGCCCCCTCGCGCCCCCGCAATTTGGAAAAAACGGCGTATCTTCCACAGTTTTGATGATAGATGGTTCGTACCTTCTAGAGATATCTAGTCATCAAAATTATTTATCGATTGCTGAAGGAATGATAAAGATCGGATGAACGATACACAAGTTATGAGCAAAAAACGGACAGTTAACACCCCCACCCACCCCACCCATAACCTAAGCATTGCGTTCAACAGAAGCAATCTGAGAGAGAGAGAGAGAGAGAGAGACTTAGAGAGCGCACTGCGTTCTGAGTTGTGTGTTAACCAGAGCTCGCAAATAACCCTCAACACTTTTTTCAGTGCGATCAGCCCACTGACAAAACAGAAAAAAACAAAGCCGACTCGGTCTCTCACTGAGCAAAACACTTTTTTTTTCCTCCTCATGTGTTTTCTGTTGACCATTTTCGGTTGATCAAAATAAACGAGACAGACCGTCAATAACAACTGAGAGGGACACTTGTGAGCGAGCGCTCACGAAAAACTGTCTTCAAATGAGCAAAACACAAAAAGTGTCAGCAAAAAGTGTTATTTGTTTTGTTTGTGTGGTAGACGGTGTGGGCTTATGTACTGTATGTACAATGTACATAGTTAAATAAATATGGTTTTTAGGCGTTAAGCAATTACCAAAAACTAACATTTTCTGCATTTTATTTGATAGGTTCATATTAAATTTCTCCATACTCCACATATGTACAAAGATTGTTGATTGAGACAAGCACATTCACACACACACACACACAGGCATCCCAGTCACAAACACGCTTTCATTTGTAGAAGACACTTTGGAAGTCGGCTCTCGGCAAAACGGTCAGTGAAAGACATGAGCAAAACAGAAAAGAAAAATGCGCTCTGTGGTTGAGCGAAAACAGCTATTGAGCAAAACCGAATTGAAAGTGTCTTTTTTGCAACCTCTTTTCGTTGTGTCTGTAACAGAACAGTTGTAGACACGATGATAGTGTTAACAGTTTTTGCGAGCTCTGGTGTTAACTGGCCGTTTGACTCGTGAACAAATGCGAGTTGCGACATTAAGGGCGGAGAGTATGTTATAGTCGGGCTTGACCGACTTTCTTTCTTGTTTTCTAATAAAAATTTAATATTTTATTTAAAATTTTAATCCAAAAATATGTATTTTTGTTTAATTATCAAAAATATCTTACAAGTGATTTCATTCTTTTAAGTCTGAAATATGAATTAATTCCACCTAAATGTACGAAATCTCCCACTGTGCGCTAGTTACTTCACAGCTGGCGACATTAACTAGTGAAAGTGTTCGGTTGTGAAAAAGTTTTTAAAGGAAAGAAACTTTTTTATTAGATGTTCCGAGGCGGGATCGAACCCACGACCGACCTCCCGCTTAGCAGGCACACACACTACCGCTGCAACACAATCAATCGGAGCAAGAAGCTTACGTAGCAGCAAGCTGCTTCTTAGTAACTCTCTTTATAAGTAACCAAAATTCATGATAAATGAACTTCAAAGTGGGTGATGGAAAGTAGACCGCGTGAACTAAGACCGCGGTCGACGGTCTAATTGTATTCTGAATAATGAATTTAGACCGCCATCACAAAATGAAATCTTCAAAATGAATTCAGACCGCTACCACAAAATGAAATTAGACCGAGCGCACTAATTATATTTTGCAAAATGAATTTAGCCATCACAAAATGAAATAAGACCGCGCGGTCAAGTTCTTCAATGTTTGTTGTTTGAACGTATTGTGGATAGATACTTTTAAACTCATTTCCACACCCGCCGTAGACAAAACTTTTTTTTTTAAATCGCTCGATTTTTTTATAAAAAATTTTGACTGCGGTGCTTTTATACGTATAGAGAGCGCACGGTCTAACTTCATTTTGTGATGGCGATCTAAATTCATTTCACAGAATGAAATTACACCACGCGGTCTAATTTCATATTGTGATGGTGGTCTAAATTCATTTTGCATAATGCACTTAGACCGCGCGGTCTTATTTCATTTTGTGATGGCGGTCTAAATTCATTTTAAAAACTGAAATAAGGCCGCGCGGACTAATTTCATTTGATGGTCGCGGCCTAAATTCATTTTGCAGAATGAAATTAGACCGCCATGCATAATGCACCGCGGCCTACATTTACGCGGTCTAATTTCACAGAGCCCTTTAAAGTATGCAAACATAATTCGCTTGCTTTTATTTTCTTTAGATTTTTGAACGCGTTATTGCAGCGTGATACATAATTTACACCGTACATATACATAAGGTATGCGAAATAAGTCACCTTATAAATCTTATGATCTGCTGTCAGAGCTTTGCTTATCATTTTTTCAATTTCTTTTTTTTGCTTAGTTTGCTCTAAGGCAATTTCCATGCTTGCAATAACAATGTTAAGCACAAGACTCTATAAGGTGTCATTAATTTTATTAAAAAGCTCATGCGCCACGCATTACAGAACGAAATAATTGAGCTTACATTATCAGTTTTTATCTTCGTACACGTGCATTACAGGCGTAAATTTAAAGGAGACTTTTCGCCATAAGTTTTAGCCAATAAAAAAGTGATGTTTGATTCATAATCTGTAGATTTGAATCTAAAATTAACTTCAATTTTGCAGGAATGTTTCAAAGCCAATACCTCTCTAATGAAGAGCGAGCTAAAATATCGCCATATCGCGAAATGGGGATGCCTCTACAGGAATTCGCTTCCGAAATGGTGAGAAGATATTTTAAAATTCAAAAGTATTTAAAAGATTCCGAAAATCACAGAAAAAGATCTCGTTTTGGACGCTCGCCATTGCTGAAAAAACGTGATAATAGTAGAATAAAAAGAAAAGAATTAAAGAAAACCTAAGTGCAGGCCATATTTCCCACGAACTAGGTCTCCCGGTATCGAAGCGTCGGGTGCAGCCAATTTTTCGAGACCATCAATTCGATTCATATAAAAAAGGACCCTCAAATATCAATTACTTCCTAGGCACAAAGTTGCCCGTATGCACTTTGCTGAGATGCATAACTTTTAGGACTTAGAGTGGCATGGTATTATCTTTAGTGATGAAAAAAGTTTAATTTAGATGGCCAAGATGGGCTCAATAATATTATCGGGATATACGGACGCCAAAACCAGTAAGAGTGTCACGAAATTTTCAAGGAGGTTCGCTAATGGTGTGAGCTGCAGTTGGCTTTGCTGGAAAGAGTTCAATATGATTTGTAACACAGAAAAAGAACTCTGAAAGGTATGCCGAACTATTTGACAAAGTTTTTGTAATTATGAACAAGAATATTTCAGAGATTCTGGGACATTCCAACAGGACAATGCGTACCACGTTTCAAAAGCACTAAACTATTTTCTTCAGAAAAACAAATAGCGGCTTTGATGTGGCCCGCAAATGTCCAGATCTTAATTCCAATGAAAAATTTTATTAGATAATTTCCAACAAAGTCTACATGCATGGGAGGCAAGTTAACAAGGTAAAAGAAGTTAAAAAGTCTATTATTGTTGATTGGGCTATATTGGATGCATCAATTCTTCGAAACTTGGTTAATTCAATGCTAGGACGTGTATTGAAGGTTATTAATAGTAATGGAGGACATTTTTAGGTATATTAAAAAAATCACGGTGACTAAATCTTATTAAAATCGTAATATTCTGAAATTATCAGTTCACTTATTTTGTTCTGAAACTTAAAAATTTAATTTTTTTAAAAGTATTATGATTTCATTAAATCTTTTAAGAATTGGAATTAAATTGTTACTTCGTTAAGTTGAAAGAAAAAAAAAAATATTTGAACATATTTCCAGCTTTAGTATATATCAAGGATTATATGATTGTAAGGTGACTTATTTCGCATACCTTAGACTCTCAGGAGCAGGTAACAAATTATATTAGAGTTAAAGCAATAGTAAAATAAATAGAGTTGGTGTCATGGGACGCCCGCACTTTAGAAAATTTTCCCAAATTTCAGGCATTAATTAATAACTTAAAAGCTAAGCAAGATTTGGCGGTCCAGTTATCTACACCGTTGGGCTATATTTGGGAAAAGGTGGGCGTGGTAGCACTTTACCCCGTCTTAAAAAAATTGTGAAAATCTTTTTTATTTTTCTTGCTGTTTTAAATGAATATCCCAGTGCTACAAGTTACAACTTATATTTATTCCACCAGTCACATTGACATATAACGGTTATTTGGAAGCTTGATTTGACTTAGGACTAACAATTGTTTTAGCTTATTTTACGATATATATATATATATATATATTTTTTTTATTAATTGGTTTCCTTGTAAGTGAGCTTTCAAAGTTTTCTTAAATCGCTTTGTATAGTTTTTAAATGACTTGGCAATTCAGATAGTTTGGCTCTTTCGTTACTATAATTTTGTGTAAAAATATTAATATTTTAAAAACAATCCATTCCTTAAGGCTACCGTCAAAAATCGTAATATGGTCAGCGACTCGATGATTATAAATATATCTAACAATTGAATTAAAAGCTACATTTAATTTTCTCATGTCATCTACATTGGAGTGTCAGAAGATTGATGTTTATCGCGCGTGTAGTGGTACGTTTTTGAAATACGAAATCTATGTTAGAGTAGTGTCCGGTTCGAGATATTCGACACTTGCCCGTCTCTTGTCCCAATTGCCATAAATTTGAGGTGTTTTTCAGTGGTTTTACGCAATTTGTTCTGGGTTTATGTAGGATGCTGGTAGAGATAAGGCTTCCAAACTTCGATTGTAAATAACTCCACTATATATTATCTGATTGTTATGAATCAGATATACATACATTATGATAATGAGACCTAAAAAAAAATTCCAGATATCCGGAATAAATTCAATCCCAAACAGAGTCAGAAGTTGGTCAATCCCGGATTTTCTCAAACCAAGTATGAGAGGATTGACTTGAGTACGGATTTTTCAATCCCGAAATTCTTGTGTTGATTCCGATTTTAGCTCGGGAGAGCTTGACTTGAGATCTATATAAGCTTATTTCCACAAAACACGGGATTGATTTTACCTTGTTACTCGAGCTCGATTTGATCCTTTAATCAGAACCAATCAAAAAGGTTCGACACTGATTTAAGATCGATATTCGTACCTGACTTGATCTTGAAATCGTTTTAGTGCAAAAACACCCGAGATTAAATTGAGCTCTATATTCCACAATATTCAATGCAAATAGGGATTGCTGCAAAAATGCCTGAGATTGACTTGAGCTCGATATTTAAACTCATAAATAAATAATATATAAATATTTGGCTTTACAGCCCCACAGGTCCAAGCCGAGCTTCTCTTAATCTCTTAGCTTGTATGCTTGAAATTTTCACCCAAGAGAAAGGGACCTACAGCTTAACACCGAATACGAACGGCAAAGTTTGAGAAGCTTTTTCATGGCTAGTTACTTCACAGCTGGCGCCAATGGCCAATATAGCGCCAATAGCACCAGCTGGTGAAGGTGACCGGATGTGTAAAAAGCTTTTCTCCAAAAGAAAGAAAAGAACTTTTTCTTAGATAATGCGAGGCGGGATAAAACTCACGCCTGCCGCACCAGCAGGCACACAGACTAGCGCTGCACCACACCCTGCTCGAAGTTATGAGTTGTTTGCATACAACTGTAAAAACAGGACACCAGCAACACCACAATAGAGGCTGCTCAGTGTCCCGGTTCTAACTTCAATACATTTGGCCCATTGACTGCAATTCAGCAGCTACCTTTCATGTCGGAATTGCTATAACTGGAAGGAAACTCCAAGACAACAAATCTTGATACAGAGTCATAATGAATTGATTTTCAAGTGGGATCCGTTGAAATGAGCTTTTTTCGGATTGACTGCCTTAAATGACTTTAAGGATTGTTGCAATCCCTTTAAAAGTGTTTTTGAATAAATCTGCATTGATATTGGCTGGAAAGACCCTGTATATACAAAATCAGGAAAAAACCTATATCTCCTCCTGATTGTAGGAACTATGAGTTTTTCACAAATAGCCGGCATGGCATGGCGCCCCATTTGAAATTGCCCTGACAGCATACACACCTGATCATATTAATAGGTACACTCCGGAATTTTTTAATTATAGATGGTTTTTTCGTACTTTTAGTGTTGACAACTTTTTAATTTTTGGTTTTTTGTTGTTGTCAATGTCTGGCCACACTGTGACAAAGAGTTGAAAGAGGGGCTGCCCCGTATATCAAAGCTTTTCTATAAATTGCGAATCCACCACACATTTCGCCTGATCATAATAATAGATACAGTCTCCGTTTCTCACAAGTATCAAGTGAAGAAAAAAGGAAAAAATGGAGAAACATATTATGGAGCGATGAAACCAAGATTAATTTGTTTGGGAATGACTGTGAAAGGAATGTTCGACGTCCTAATGGAAAGGAATTCCATCCACAAACATGGAGGTGGCAATATAATGGGATGGGTTGCTTCTCCTGGTACGGCGTAGGTCCAATTTATCAGACTACGAACAAAATGAATGCTGAAGAGTTCCAATCCATATTGGAAACAGTTATGGTACCGTATGCTGAGGAAAATATGCCATTACGTTGGGTATTTCAGCAAGAAAATGATCCTAAACACACATCAAGGCTGTTATCTAAATTTTTCGTGGACCAAAAAGTTGACGTTCTGAAGTGGCCAAGCCAATCCCCCGACCTTAACCCCATTGAAAACTTGTGGGGAGACTTAAAAAAGAAATTGGCAAAGCATTCATTTTCAAATAAACAAAAATTATGGGAAGGTGTCCAAAAACTGTGGTATGAGACACCAGTAGAGACCTGCCAGGCTCTTATTAAAAGTATGCAAAAACGAATAGCAGTAGTGGCCAAAAATACAGGTGGATACACTGGATACTAAGTTAGGAAATACTAATTTACCTAAAAAAAGAACACAAAATGGAAATTACAATTTTTTTTCTTACCAACACATGAAGTGTACCTATTATTATGATCACACTGAAAACGTATCTGAAACACAAAATGATCTCTTTTATGTTATATTATTATTCTATTTTACAATTAAGTTTATTTTATTAAAAACAAATAGCTTAAGAACCAATGAGAACAAATATTAAGTTTGAAACAATGAATAAAACTGTTTTCTGTTACATACCTTAAAGTCAGAGTTGATGTGTGTACCTATTAATATGATCAGGTGTGTATATACAAATTCGATGCTTCGTATTCTTACCTTTTGTAGGTTGTTTATTTATACTGAGAGACAAAGATCTGTTGATGCTGATCATGCAAATATATACCAGCTTGTAGAAGAGAAGAATTTATTTATTATTTATTAATCAAATTTCGATTAGTCCCAAAATTTTCTCTGTGCATGCCAATCAAAAATAAAAATAAAAAAACACAATAATGTTCTTAGGATGTCAAAATGGCATAAATATTCTCGATTTCGATTTCGTAGTAATTCAATTAGGTCTAAATGCTGTCAACATTGGGGCACTAATAACCAACAACAACAACAGCAGCAACAGCAGCAGGCAATGGGCCACGGCCTCAGCCCCCAGCCAAGTGTCGTCTGGCCTGTGTCTGTGGCAAATGTTGCATAATATTTTATGCATGCAGAGCTCTCGCATATTGCAACATGTTGCCAAGAGATGATGATGCATAGCCTCGAGAACCGCAACGACAGCAAACGCTTTGGCGCCCCTCCCTGAAAAAATCCTGAGACGTTTGTTCGTTCGCTGGAGACTTCCAGCTGTGCGCCAGGTCTGGGCACAAAGTGTGTCGAATATTCAAGTGAAAATTTCCCGCATAGACCTCAGAGATACTATAAAGGCTTCGATTCCAGGCACAGCTCAGCTCAGCCAAGAGTGCGGCGCTTCGTTGACGCTGTGTTGGTGTTCCCTCTGCACTACCCATACATTACAAAACGTATCTGTATCTGTAACTATGCACATGGCTTTATAGGTGGGTAGCTCTGGCTTTTGGACTGGCTCTGGGTTTTAGTCTGGTATGTATTTGATTAGACTGAGGCAGCGCTGGCTGAGAGGCAAACTTGATCGCGTACGATTTGTTGTTATTTCTGTTGCTGTTGTTGTTGTTGTTGCTTTGGCTCTTTAAGTCGAACAATTACATTTTAAGCGTAGCACAACCTTGGATACCGTTATATTTTTGCAGTTGGCTGGGCGTGTGCAGAGCTGATGACAATAACCCAATCAACATTTTTAATTTAACTTTGTTCAAATTCATCAGATTAAAAGACATTTATTTTAGGTGCAAGTAAATAAACAGTTTTCCATTACGAACTCATTGAAGTTTTCTTTTTCGATAGTATTTGGGTATTTTCCTTTATCTTTTGTCACGGTCGCCATTATAAAAAACTAATGTAGTTGCTTGAGGCTGATACTTCAAGATTGGTTCAAGCTTTCGGTTTAGTTCGAAGAAATACTTATAGCTCGAGTGACGAAATTAAGTTTTTACAAGCAAAAAAACTACTAAAGCCCTGTGGTAAAGTTTGGGCATTTAAGAACGTGCCAAACAAAGAAAGCTTCATTTAAATCAGCTTCGAAGAGCTGTATGTTGCTGATCATCTAGTTGATCGGCTATTAATCTGTTGTATTTCCCCTTCTTCTCTTCTAAAATGTTCACTGGGTTGCTGTCTCATACACCGCTGGGCTAAACACGACTCAGCAATCTGCAGAAACGTCGCTGGCTGGCTACGACTTCGACAGTCGCCCAGATCGCCAGTCAGCGCAGCCGCAGACCCAGACTCTTGCTAGAGCGAGTCGACCACACCCGCACACTTCATTATTTTTATGTCGCCTGTGGTGGTACGATTTAAACGACAACGCGGCAGCCAGACTGAAGCTGGAGCCAAATTCAGAGCCAGCGACTGAGACAGGCCAGGGCACGACATTCAAGAGAACCCAAAAAGCAAGTCAAGAAATTAGACGCATTCGACGTTTTGGAACGAGCGACAAGTCAAAGTAGCAAAAAAACAGAAACAAAAACTTAAAGGCCCAGGCACGGGCAGCGGCACGTTGCTCCTTGAAGCCAAGGCGCAGGCACATCTCATGTTGATGTTACAATTGCTGGTTTTGGTTTTTTTTTTTTGCTTTTTTTTTGGGTTTTGCGATCGTGCGCCAGCTTCAAATGTGCCTAGTGGGTTTGGAAATTTGTAGCGCCCAAAACAAAACAACAACAAAGCAGCTGCAACAACAACAATTACCCACAATTACAACAATAACACAACAACGGCAGCCGAAAAATTTTCAAAAGTAAGTGAGGGCCAAGTTCTTATACCCTATCGAATTTATTCTCTATTCTTAAAATCAAAATAATTTTTTTTTTATTTTGTTACCTTAAAAATGCGTTTTGAAAGGAATAACTAGCCGGTGTCGAGTGCGCAACGGGTCATCGCTGGTCTAGAGTGGTCAATTTTCTTCTTCGTATCACCATACAATGGGCTCATGGTTTTCGGGTCGCACCCAACAAGCGAAGCTTTATCACCTGTTAAAATTTTTATTGATGTTGCCAAATCTTCCGTCTTGGAATTTTGATTGGGCAAAACGAACATGAGCCTGTTTTGAATCTCAAAATGATTAAAGCCCACCAATTTGATAGATTTTTTTAAGCGCTAAAGGCGAAACTGTACTGGAATTTGCTTATTATCACGTTGGCATTTTATTATATTCCAGCTCAATGTTGCTGAAAATGACTATTCGTATAATTTTTTAAAAAGAGCTTTAAAAACAAGTGAGAAAGTCGGTCAAGCCCGACTATAACATACTCTGTACCAGTTCATTTGCCCCCGACTATAATATTATAATACATCCAAGGAGTCACGCGATTATCGTGCAATGTTTTTATTGTACGCTCATCTCTAAGGTTCTCTCTGTCTCTCTCTCTGTCTCCCAAAGAGTGTGTTTGTTTGAATACAGCTCATAACTTGTGTATCGTTAATCCGATCTTTATCATTCCTTCAGCAAATCGATAAATTATTTTGATAACTAGATATCTCCAGAAGGAACGAACAATCTATCATCAAAACTGTGGGAGATATGACGTATAAGAAATATACATATGTCCCATACATGTCAAACCTCTATCTCTTACCATCTCTGAGATCTGTGCGTTCATACAGACGGACAGATAGACGGACAGACAGACGGACAGACGGACGGACGGACAGACGGACATGGCTATATCGACTCGGGTGTTGATGCTGATCAAGAACATATATACTTTATAGGGTCGGAAACGATTCCTTCTCCCTGTTACATTCTTTTGCACAAACTTAATATACTCTATGTACCTTCGGTACAGAGTATAAAAATGTTCCCAGACAGTTCTATGCAGGGTTACAAAAAATCAGGAGGGGTTCACTTGGGGTTCGGGTTCGAAACGGGGGATTATTTGTTTATTTGAAGACAAGCAATTGTCTGCTTGTTTATGATAGTTACATGTTTATGAAATAATGTAGAGCTACATATCTTCTGCTCCTACCAAATAAGGATAACTTTTTTACAATATGCCCCTTCTCACATCGATTGGCCGGCTTCGTGGATTTACAAATTCGGTGCAGACATAAAAGTTAAAAGATGACGGCAATTGATGTAGTGGGAGCAATTAAACGACAATATGTGATAAAGGTCGGTATAGTTATCGCACAGGACTCAGAGAGGATCATCACGGGCGTAATTTGCACACTTGCAAAGACATCGAACGAAAACGGCGGATTGATCTGCAGGGTACGTTCCAGTTCAGAAGACTTAGAAGGAGATACGAATCTACATCACCAACAACCAGCTTTTGTACTACGGTCTTTTAGAGTACCAACAGACAACTAAGGCCGTACCAAGGCCAACCAAGATGTACACAATACCACACAGAAAAAAGTAAGATCAGGTATTTCAATATCATATCAGTAATATCAATATTTGCATATCAAAGTAAAACTATTTAATATCAATATGAACCTGTAATACCACATTGATACTAAAAATATTATATTGAAATGTGAAATGATCAAAGTGATATGAAAAATGCCCTAGTGATATGATTTCAGACATCGAAATTCTGAAAGTAGAAAGTGACGCTCAGAGTTTCTCAAATCAAAGAGAGACAGCAATAGTCTATCTCGAAAAATCAAAAATAATGCTCATTGCTCTGCTGCCGCAAGCGCGAAAACGAGTGCCGGTCGTTTTTTCTTCGTGAACGTTTCGAAGTTGGCGTCGGGATTGCAGCGAACTTCTAGCTTCTTCTTGCGAATTTCGTCATTCGATCTGTGCTGGCGAGTGCGAGAGGTAATTAAAAAAAAGTGCGGTGCCTAAAAAAAATGTAAACGGTAAAACTGAATAAAATGTGAATTGCATGTGTGTGTTTTGTTGTGCTGTTCTTGTACTTGCAAATTAATAAATTGTAGAAAGGCTATTGCCTTTATTCAGTCGCTAATAGTATGTACGATTATAATACACACACTCATACATACATATTGTGCGTGTTTTGTGTCCGCGATGCGTTTTTTTTGTTCTGCCCTTCAACGTCAAACAGCACAGGAGCACACATAATGCATATGCAAACATGCGTACATGCAAATGTACATGCAAAGTATGCATGTATGTATGTATATGTGTGCTTTTTGACGTTCAAGGGCAGAACAAAAAAGAGCATGCTCAGCCTTTGCTCTCGGCAGATTTCGCACACATGCACAAAAAAACTTATGCGAGTTTAAATATATTATTTTTTATAATTTTCAGATTAAAATGGAAGACATCCAACTCTATGAGCTGATACAAAAACTAAACATTGGAAAATTGGTGTACGAAAAGTTAATTGGTAATCTTTGTTTTAAAATAATTATTTTTCTCAAAATATTAATTTTACAATTTTTCTAGAGTGTGGACCGCCTTAATTACATTTCTTCCAGCTACAAAGAGCAGATTTTTCCAGAAAGATAATTATTATAATAATTGTATTATGTACAATAAAAATATAGCTTTGATATTATAAAAATAAAGCATTGGTACTACAATAATACCCTTTTGATATTTTAAAAATATTTCTTTGATCCTAAATCCATGTCCTACGGGAATTTTGAAAATATGGCATTGATACTATAATAATATATCATTGATATTAAAGAATATCAATTTGTTGATCTGAAAAAATATCACTTTGATGTGTCCAAAATGTCAAAGTGATATATTCGGACATATCATCTGGGTATTTTTCAGATGAAGGCCGATTTGATACTACAAAATACCAGATTGATACTAAATCTCGTGATCTTTTTTTCTGTGCACCTCTGGTGAAGTAGCAATGCCACTAATCGACAATGTTGAAATAGAACCACCGGACCATCACAAAGTCTGTTTAGCCATAAAAAGGCTAAAGAATAACAAAGCAGCTGGTGCTGATGAGCTGCCCGCTGAATTGTTTAAGACTGGCGGCTAGGAGTTGGTAAGGTACATGCACCTACTCCTCTGCAGAATATGGTCCGACGAAAATTGGAGTATACTTAAGTGTAATTTGTCCACTTTTTAAAAAAGGAGACCCTGAAGTTTGCGCCAACTACAGTGGGATAAGTTTCCCTCTCATCGCATATAAGACTCTGTGGTACATAATTCGTCTAAAGCCGCTTATTAGAACACTGATTGGACCTAGTAAATCCACCACAGCACATTGGGCCCAATGGCCGATATTTTGGCCTTAAGTCGAAAATTTCACGGAAATAAAACTCATTTTAAATAATACACTATTAAACTACATAGTCTATATACAAAGAATCGAATAATATTTTCGATTGTTTGGCATCCCTGAAATTTTAATCGATTATCGAAGTCAACTGTTGAGTGAAGGAATTGTTGCAATAAAATTGGCGTCGACTATTTGATAACTTTGTGGATTTGCAGATCGTATAAATTTGCACAATAAGTTACTGCAAATAATGGATATTGAAGGCCAGGGTATGTAGAATGTATAAATGGAACCATTTTTTGATAATGTTGGATATATTTTATTAATGTGTGTTGTTTTGTGTTGTCCGTATACAGAGAAAACTTGACCAAAGTGCTCGTCTTGTATAGAGTAGAACTTATTTGGAATTCATTGGTATCAATTATAACACAGTACAACACTAAAACAAACCCGAAATGGGACCCTTAAATTATGATAAAAGGGACCTCTGTAAGCATCACCTCATACCCAGTTTTTTCAAACAAATGGGTAAATATAAAATTGGCACTCCAATTTGCGGTTTTTTGGCTCTCGAGTACCATCTCTTATGGACATGCAATAGCCCATTATAACATCATAAAAAACGATTTTAATAAAAATCTACCGTGCGCTTTTAAAGATATTAAAGAATTAAGGTTTAACTCCTTCTGGAGGTACCTTAACCAATTGTACGATTGAAGTGAATTTTTTATATTGCGTTCCCAATGACCCTGTCCACATTTGCTGAATTTTCCAGATTTTTATCTTAAGCCCTTAAAATATAAGATAAAATTGTTGTCGTTGTGTGTTGCAAGTACAAAAGTACCCATAAAACGCGAACCGTGGCTTTATTCTTTAAACAGGGTATGAGGTGATGCTTACAGAGGTTATGCCGGGTTTTTAAAAAAAAGTTGGATTTTGTCGAACTGTGTAATGTGTGTTAAAATAAACTTATAAATGTTTATTACATTATGTTAATTATGCTTTTTGCGGCCCTTGCGGTATTCTCAACTTATAGGTAAGCTTGAGTTCTCTCATGCAACGCTGCTCGACATATGGATTAACAACCAGCGAGATAATTCCGCTATAAAAAGCTGTGTTTTTGAGCAACCAGGTGACTACAAGCTGAGTAAAAAGAAAGACAAGTGTTAAGGTGAACCTGAAAAAATGTAGCCGTAATATCTGAACATTTAAGAATAGAAAAGCTAATTGGCTATCCTTGGATATGACAATTTTTCGGAAAATCCAGGAGGAAAGATACAGCGTTAAAGAAATGGGTCGTATTAAGCTAACATATAGTGAGGCAGAACAACGTTTGAAAAGAAAGTTGGCTTACGGCAGATAATAACGGAAATAGCATCAGTCTTCTTATGCATGCAGCAGCGGTTTCCGCCAAATAAACATATGAATGTGATACAGCATATGTCCTAAAGAAAACCATGCTCACTTCAAATGGACCAAGTGAAGTTAAAAATAGCTTTTTGCATCAGAAGCCATACCTCTGTCTCCTAGTAAAGCATTAGACTTTATGCTTGAAAATTTTTTGAGCAAAAAACAATATAATTCAATGCGAAATCTAAACAAAAAGCAAAATTCGGACATATATCCTAGCTTCAAAAGATTTCAGGAAGCCAAATTACAATTGAGACCTGCAGGAATAGCTGCTACTGAAACATTGGATGAAGTTTCATAGCAGTAAATAAATAAAATTGCATATCATGTATATTACATGAATGTTGTCTTTAATTTTAACTATTGTAGTATGGTTATATTGCATAACGGAATTATGGTAATATTTTTTTTTAATTTAACAATAACATTTGTAGTGGAAATCAATAAATCAAAATAACGGTACGTATGCGCAATGCATTCTTATATGGGCAGTAAGGGTAGGCGTGTCCACAATCATCCAAATTTTTTTCCATATATTATGCAATTTATAATTATCATATATATAAAGTTTCAGCTCTGCAGCATCAATATTAGACTTTATGCCAAAAAATCGGCAATTGGGCCCAATGTGCACAGACCGGATATTCACATTACGACATATACAGGAGAAGACCTATGAGAGAGATATCAAAACCTACCATATTTTTGTTGATTATAACTCCGCCTTCGACACACCGATAAGGTCAAGGTTCTTTGAAGCCCTGTCTTTGGTATACCAGCAAAGTACGTTCGACTTTGCATGATGACGTTGAGAAGCACTTTCCGAACCATTTGATACCAAAAGAGGTTCAATAGAGTTTTGACACTAGGCGCAGAGTTTTGACACTAGGCGCAGCATTGTCGAAGCTGCGAAAATCTGCAGCATGCGTTCACACCAAACCCGGAGCTTCAAAATTCAGATGGCAGCCACTACTACCTAGTGTGGTTTGAAAGTATCGCCAAAAGCACTCGGAAACGATAACCATATACGAGTTATATGGTTACACCAACGAAAGTTGTGCTGGAGCTTAAGTCTTGCGACTTTTGAGTGACAAAACAAAATTTGGCAGCTTCAACTTTGACAGTTTTTCGAAGCTGCCGCTTGTGTGAATATTAGGCAAGGTGATACGTTATCGTATGACTTCTTTAATCTGTTGATGGAGCAAATACAGCGGCAGTGCCCAAATGCCAACTGATCGGGCAGTAAGCAGGGCGTTAGGGCAGTCTAAACTGATGGGATTAGCGGTAAACGAGAACAAGACGAAGTACCTAGTATCCACGGACAAGAAGTCTACGAGTCTTGCACGATCTGTTACAATGGGAGGATTCAACTTTAAGGTTGTAGACAGGGTTCGGTATTGCTTGCTCGCGAGCAGCCTGCACTGACTATTTTTGACTCCCGCTCTGTGCAGCGAGCGGCAGTCCGGGAGCAGCGTGCAAAGTGCAATTCCGATCCCTGGTTGTAGAGGATTTGGTCTACCTCGGAACACTACTAAGAGGTCAGTAGCGATTTCAAGAGCAGAGCCTTCTCTCGAAGAACAAAAAGTAGCGCTATACAAGTCGCTCATCATCCCATTCCTGCAATACGACGCAGAAGCTTGGACATTGACAGCAGCGGATGAGCAGCGGCGATTGGCGTATTAGAGCGAAAAATTCTTCGGAGTATTTATGGACCTTTATAAGTTGACGAGGGATTCCGCATTCGAATGAATCGCGAACTGTATGAGCTTTAGAGATCTCAGAGATGGTAAGAGATAGAGGTTTGACATGTATTGGACAAAAACTTATTATACTTGCAGGCAGATCAAGTGCATTTTTAATTTATAACGCACATTACGCGTAAAACAGCGTATAACGCTTATAACACGTATAACGAGCGAGCAAATGCGTGCGACGGCATTGACTGGTACAGAGTATCTTATAGTCGGGCTTGACCGACTTTCTTGTTTGAAAGTTTGTTTTTTTTTTTTTTGCTACGGTTAAGGTTCAGGTTCAGGCGCAAAAAATTTGTCTTCTCTGGTTCAGGTTCGGTTCGGACTTCCTAAGAATCCCTTAGTATCCGACTCCGGAGCGCTTCGGCTCCGAACCGGTTTGCAGCCTTGGCTCTACGTCTTTTTAGGAGAATATATATCATTTTGAAAGCATGTGCTCTAAATCGATAATTGTTCCATTAAACTGTTGGTGTTGAATTAGAATATAACAAGTGAGAAAGTAGGTCAAGCCCGACTATAAGATACTCTGTACCAGTTAATGCTGTCGCTCTCATTTGCTCGCTCGTTATACGTGTTATAAGCGTTATACGCTGTTTTACGCCTTCTATGCGTTATACGCTGTTATACGCATTATTCGCTGTTATACGCTCATCTCTAAGTTTCTCTCTCTCTTTCCCAAAGATTGTGTTTGTTTGAATACAGCGGTGGTTGGCAGGAAGTGGAGTGGTGGGGGGTACCGGTTTACTTTTTTTGCTCATAACTTGTGTGTCATCCGATTTTTATCATTCCTTCAGCAAATCGATATAGAATTTTGATTACTGGGAGATATGACCTTTATTTCAAATTGCGGGGGCGGGGCGAAAATTGAAAATAAGCTTGATGCTGCCTGCAAGTATAATAAGTTTTTCTCCCATACATGCCAAACCTCTATCTCTTACCATTTCTGAGATCTCTTCGTTCATACGGACGGACAGACGTCCGTTAAATGTTTAAATACAAATTGCTCCAAAATGCCGCGCCATGAAACAAATCTGTGTGGAAAAAATTTTACATATAACAAAATCAAAACCGTTAGCCTGAGCGCTCTGTGTAAAAAAGAATTTGCGGTAAACATGTAAAAAAAAAATGACTCTCTTTGCTTGTGTAATAATTAAGTATTTCATTGTGTTCATTCGTGTTCCGAAATTCGCGGCCTGTTCTCGTTCCTGAGTTCGATCTATCGAAGTTCGTAAAAGTTTTGATTTCCAAGAATTGACACGAAAATTCGATTTAAATTAGTCAAAATAAGTTGTGTATTTAGCTTTCTGCTGATAGTTTAGGGCGATGGCAATGTGTTCTCCCCGAAAAATCGCTTTCCTGACGGGTAGGTCTTTTTTTTTTGCCAAATATTCCAAATACACCACGTGAGTTTGAAAGTGCCGCCTGTTATTTAAAACAAACAAAGCAGCAGTTTTTGTCAACGAGTCAAAAAGACGACGATTTGTCAATGGAAACTATAAAGTTTTAAGAAATGAAAGCGATAAGAAATGATGACAAGTGGAAATGGGCTATTAGAAATAAATTGGACGCAAAAACTTTAAACGCAAATATGATACAAAGATTAAATCATATGTAATTTTCTTTTAAATTGAAATGTATATTTAA
The DNA here is from genome assembly GCA_037044535.1 of Lordiphosa magnipectinata. Classification (NCBI taxonomy): domain Eukaryota; kingdom Metazoa; phylum Arthropoda; class Insecta; order Diptera; family Drosophilidae; genus Lordiphosa; species Lordiphosa magnipectinata. Next base: position 559,940 of record JBAMBO010004050.1, read on the forward strand.
TCGGTTTGAGACCGGTAACCGAAACGATTATTTTGTAATTTTTTGATATTGTAAATTTTCATAATTATGAGAAAATATTACATTATGAACTAAAGCTGGCAAAACTTGCAGTTGCTTGGTTCGACCCTTCTGTAAAGGGTATTGAAAAAAACAGATTTAACTTCAGACTTGAGCTGTGGTTCCTAATGCGACGATCCCCTTGTCGGTGCTGACTCTTGACTGGGCGCAGATTGGGGGAGATTTCATTGTAATTTATCTTGATGTTTAAATCAATAATAACGCCGTCAGTGTGCGTTGCTTTTAGCGACTTTTGATCGCTTTACCAAACAACCGGGTACCCAATATTGCTGCCGTCGTGGTTGCGTTGTTGCGCTTCTCTATCGATATTTTAATAGTTGTTATTATTATTATTATTGGAGATTTCAATATGCGGCCGCTTGGAGAGATTATTAAGGCACGACGACGATGACGACCACGTCGACGACTGTTTTTTTCTTCTCTTTTTTTTTTCATAATTATTGCCAAAGGCTCTGATCTGGTTTTATTCTTGTACAACAACGCGCGTCTGTAACTGTGAGTGTGCCGGCTCAGTAGGCCGTTGGGAAGACTTGCGGCAAATGTCTCGACGTGATTCTGGTCTGGTGTCTACGCCTATTCGTCTGCTGATGGTATTTTTTTTCATTTTATTTTTTTTTGTTGGCTCTGGTATTGGATTCTATTGTTCAGGCATCAGGCTGAAGAGCTGCCAGGTTGCTGTATTTAGTAGTGGGCAGAATTGTTTCGTAATTGTAAAATATGTTGTCATGCTGTAAGTTGGGTCTTGCTGTTGTTGCTGTAGCTGTTGTTGTATTTGTCGGTGCAAGGCGACAAATGTGAGTACAGTTAGCTTAGGGGCATTCATTTTATTGTGGGATGACACAGGAAATACCATCAGAATGTGAGAGAACGAAAATGAATTTGAAATTTTGCTTATGGGTTGGTTGGACTTAAATGACAAGTTGTATGGGAAACTATGAAATCTGGACGAATATTATTTCTAATCAAAAACTTCAAATATTAGTATACTAGAAGTTATAGAATTTAAACTTAACTGAATTTTTTGAATCAATGCATGAAATCAACAGTGAGTGGAAAGGTACCCAATTTTCTTACCTAGGTAAGGTACAAGGTAAATGTCAAAAAATATACCTAGGTAAGGTAAAAGGTATCTGGAATTTCCAGTACCTAGGTAAAGGTAAAGGTACAAAAAAGGTACTTTTTAATTAAAAAGCATGGTTCATCAATTTATATTAGTAATAAATATTAACTGTACAGGCTTAAATCCAAATATTAGGTTTAAAAATGCAGATTTATTTGGAATCCACTTCAATTTAAAGCAAAGGTCTTTGCCACGCTTGATGTTAAAACTCCTTTTATAACAGCATCTTTAAGTAGATCACAATATTTTAAATATTTCAAGCATTGAAGTCAGGAAAAGTCCTAAATAACAACGGGATTTGCCCTGCAAAATTTTGAAAAATAAGGATCATCTTACAGCACTGGGCCAGAGCCGAATATGCGAAAATGTCTGTAACATTATTCAATTCATTAAAAAATAAAAAATTCTTGGAAAAATAATTTCAGCATCAGCTGAACTATGCCGCTCTATTACCTTTAAATCAGACTCTTCTAAAAACTCAGGCTTCACGTGTTTCATTCAAAACAGTACACTTTAAAGTTGAAGTTGGATTCATTTTCGGTAACTGTTTAAGATTTGGATATCTCTAAGTCGGTATTTGCTCTAGCTAATGTAGTAGCAATGATTTCATGTGTGTGCGAAAATCGCACACGCTTTCACTTTCGTAAAAAATTTCCGATTTAAAACCGGTTTCCAGTACAAAATTGTTCTAAAAGTCGCAAAACTTTGCGAAAGTGAAAATGGGAGCACGGCTGATAGGCCAGCTGGGTACATCCAAACACTAGAAATCAACAATAAGTAGTGAAGGCTTCCTCAGCGACAATTTCGAGCCTATATTTAAGAGCAGCAGAGAGACAAGCTGCAAGCGTAATCCAATTTTCTCCGTTGAGTCGAGCTCTAGTTTTTTCCATTGTGAAGAACCTTTCTCCTAAATATTTGTATCGTAGTTCTGAAAGGATTGGGCATTCTGAGAGGAAATGGAAGGTATTCTCCTTGGTGCTCATGTTACAAAGCATGCACTTCTCGTCGCTAATTCGGGGTCTATAATTGAGGGGCAGCAGCTCTGATCTCGCTTGACAAATTCATCTCTAAGGCCCAATTTCTCAATGACCGGTTAGTCAAACTTACCGGCATGTTAGCCGAATGCTGTCTTTGGCGAGAACCGAGCGGCAAAGTTAACCGCTCAAATTTTAACCTGCCGGCAAGTTGCGATAGAATTATCGATATTTTTATCGATCGACAAACAGCTGTGTCCAAAATTTGTATTGATTACTTTGTCAATTGCCAAAACAAAATGTTTATAAATAAACCAATTTCTTATATCCACGAAATGGAAATGGAAGATTCAGGCGGTAAGACAAGAAGACACAGGCGCGGCGATGTGGTACTTTCTGTTCAGCAGAATAGCAGCCGCCGCATTCATGGCAAATGTTTTGACCGCCACGCCGGCATAAAGCAAAGCAGGCAAACTCACTGCCCGCCGTCTGGAAAATCGAAGGACCCACCTGGTCAATGGCACCACCAATTGCCTCATGCGATGTGGTATACCGTTAGTAATCTAACCGCTGATACGTGTGCACCATAATACAAATATTATCCACACTCACGGCCAGCACCAGGAACGGTATTACCACAATGGCCAACATGGTGGTGGCTATACCCACATAACCCAAGACGGAGCAACGAATAAATAATACGAGAGAGTACAGGGAGAGTATTTATAATTTTCCTGATCTGGATGATGTCAAATTTTATTCAACGATTCAGGTTAACAAACTCAGTATGTCAAATAATTCTTTCTAGGATTAGAGATCAAATATCTTCTCTAAGTAACAGGTAAAACCTTTACTTCAGTTGTGATTCAATTTATTATGATTTGGATTGTTAACAGGAATCGTGGATTGTTGTTGAGAGCAAACTTATGGTTGCGCTGCGCTCTTATGCAAGTGGCTTTTTCCTTATCATTGCGGGCGGTTTCTGTTGAGTCAGACTTCCTTCGGGAAACCGTGCAGTTAATCAAGATTCCCACGCTATTGCATTACTGACTGATAGATTTTTGCTAAAATTTTAGAAGTCAGTTAAATATTTTTGAAGCTTACATATCTAAAAACGTACCATCATTATCAACCACATTTTCCAATCCTGTGGCTGAGCTTGGGATCATGCCACGAATTTTTTGGAAATAGACAAGACTCCAGCGGTGCTGGGAATGCCGCCAAGTTCGAGAAGTCTCCAGCGATCGTTTTTATACCCTTGCAAAGGGTATTATAATTTTGCCCAGAAGTTTGCAACGCATAGAAATATTCATTTCCGACCCCATAAACTATATATATTCATGATCAGGGCGACGAGCTGAGTCGATTTAGCTTTGTCCGTCCGTCTGTCTGTCCGTCTGTCTGTCCGTCTGTCTGTCCGTCTGTCTGTCCGTCTGTCTGTCTGTCCGTCTGTTTCTACGCAAACTAGTCTCTCAGTTTTAAAGCTATCGAGCTGAAATTTTGCACAGAGTCTTCTATTTACTGCACGCTGCTAATATGTCGGAACCGACCGGATCGGATGACTATATCTTATAGCTGCCATAGGAACTATCGGTCGAAAAATGGGTCTTAGTGAGAAAAACTTTTTTGTTTTCAATGTTAGGTCTCTTAAATTCGGTCATTTTTAATATTTTATGCTTTCAAACAGATTTGCAAATTTTGGTCAGGATCGGATGACTATATCTTATAGCTGTCATAGGAAGCATCGGTCGGAAAATGGGTATTACTGAGAAAAACTTTTTTGTTTTCAATGTTAGCGTCCTCAAGCTCAGCTATTATTAATAATATATGCTTTCAAAGAGATTTGCAAATTTTGGTTAAAATCGGATGACTATATCTTATAGCTGCCATAGGACCGATCGGTCGGAAAATGGGTCTTAGTGAAAAAAATGTTTTTGTTTTTATGTAAATCGTTCTTAAGGTCGGTGATTAATAATATTAAACGATTTCAAACTAATTTGAAAAAGTTGATCGACATCGGGGGACTATATCTGATGGTTGCCATAGGACCGATCGGTCGAAAATGAGTCTTAGTAAACAAATTTTTTATTATTTTGTTAGCGTCCTTAAACTCGCTGATGAGTTATTTTATATGCTTTCAAATAGATTCGCTAAATTGGGTCGAAATCGGATGACTATATCTTAAGGCTGCCCTAGGGCCGATCGGTCGGAAATTGAGTCTTAGTGAGTAAAACTTTTTAGTTTTAAATTTTATCGTTCTTAAACTCGGCGATTGTTAGTTTGATATGTTTATCTGTCGGAAAATGGGTTTTAGTTACAAAAATTTTTGATTTTTATGTAAGCGTTCTTAAACTGTGACATTTGCATTTGCAAGGGTATAAAAACTTCGGCACAGACGAAGTTAGCTTGGCCTTCTCGTTTTAAATTCTCGTACTTATCCCGTAAGTCTTTCCAAGGGCGATGAACTGCGGCATGGCAGCAAACTGATCTCCAAGCCCAGGCTTTCTGCTTCCAGGTCTCCGCATCCCTCTTTTTGTTCTCCAAAATGCATTTGTTTGACTCAAAAAGTCTACAAGCAAATGTTCCTCAGCCGCAGAAAAGTTCTTCGCTCTTGGTCTTTTCGGTGTTTCACATTGATTCATCATCGCAAGAAATTTTATTTAACTATTTTGCCAAATAGTTACCAGCGACAACAATAGCATCAAAAAAGCCAAAACAAACACAGCTGTTTCGTCGACAGTGTCAGGGCACACTTTTGCAGCGATAGCAATTAAATGTTATCGGGTGAACCTGCCGGTAAGTCTCGTTGTGAAAACCAAAACACTTAACCTCTGGTAATTCCGGTCGGCAAATTTGACCTGCCGGTACCTAACCGCAACTTTTGAGAAATTGGGCCTAAAGTAATTACTTTGACCCTAGGTTTAAGTTTAGGCCTTTATACAAAAGCCGAGTTTCGCTCCTTCGAGCAGTGACCTCAAAGGATTTCCGCTGGGCTTCATCACTTCTTTCCAGTACAGTGTCGTGCGTTTTTCTCCAACCTGCTATGTCTTCTATATCGCAAATAATACTTTTTCTATACTTGAGTATAGTTCTATATAAACAACACAAATCAACAGATATTAATTACAACATTTTGGAATAGGAATTGGGTATGTCCGTACAACGATCACTGTTTCGAGAATAACCAAATTCTCTCATCAGAGGACTTGTTTTCCTGTTCACACTTCAAACAAACATACCAGAATAAAGACAGAGGAATTCCAATATTGTAAATTTGCAGCCCGAGAATTGACCATTGCAAAATAAAGTTTATCAGTTCCTTTTATACCCTTCAAAGCGTAGTATAATTTTGCCCAGAAGTTTTCAACTCATGAAAATACTCATTTCCGACCCCACAAACTATAAATATTCTTGATCATGTCGATGAGCTGAGTCGATTGAGCTACGTCCGTCTGATAGCTATCTTATAGCTGTCATAGGAACCATTGGTCAGAAAGTGGGTCTTAGTAGGAAAAACTTGTTTGTTTTCAATGCTTGCGTCCCTAAATTCGGCTATTATTAATATTAAATGCATTCAAACAGATTTGCAAATTATGGTTAAAATCGGATGACCATATCTTATAGCTGCCATAGCACTGATCGGTCGAAAAATGGGTCTTAGTCAGAAAATAGTGTGATTATTATACCCTTGCAAAGGGTATTATAATTTTGCCCAGAAGTTTGCAACGCATAGAAATATTCATTTCCGACCCCATAAACTATATATATTCTTGATCAGGGGGACGAGCTGAGTTCAGTGAGCTTTGTCCGTCCGTCTGTCTGTCTGTCCGTCTGTCTGTCTGTCTGTCTGTCTGTCTGTCTGTCTGTCCGTCTGTCTGTCTGTCCGTCTGTTTCTACGCAAACTAGTCTCTCAGTTTTAAAGCTATCGAGCTGAAATTTTGCACATAGTCTTCTTTATACTGCACGCTGCTAATATGTTGGAACCGACCGTTTCGGATGACTATATCTTATTGCTGCCATAGGAACCATCGGTCGAAAAATGGGTTTTAGTGAGAAAAACTTTTTTGTTTTCAATGTTTACGTGATTAAACTCGGTCATTAATAATATTATATGCTTTCAAACAGATTTGCAAATTTTGGTCAAAATCGGATGACTATATCTTATAGCTGCCATAGGACCGATCGGTCGGAAAATGGGTCTTAGTGAAAAAAAACTTTTTTGTTTTTAAGTAAATCGTTCTTAAGGACGGTGATTATTAATATTAAACGCTTTCAAACTAATTTGAAAAAGTTGATCGACATCGGGTGACTATATCTTATGGTTGCCATAGGACCGATCGGTCGAACATGAGTCTTGGTCAAAAATTTTTTTGTTTAGTTTTGTTAGCGTCCTTAAACTCGCTGATGACTTATTTTATATGCTTTCAAATAGATTCGCAAAATTGGTCCGAAATCGGATGACTATATCTTAATGCTGCCATAGGGCCGATCGGTCGGAAATTGAGTCTTAGTGAGAAAAACTTTTTTCAGACGTTTATCTGTCGGAAAATAGGTTTTAGTTACAAAATTTTTTGATTTTTATGTAAGCGTACTTAAACTGTGACATTTGCATTTGCAAGGGTATAAAAACTTCGGCACAGACGAAGTTAGTTTGGCCTTCTCGTTTTTGTTATATGCTTACAAACAGATCGGAGATAAGTCGTGCAAATGTATGTAACAGACAAAAGGAAACATTTTCGACCATATAAAGTATATATATTCTTGATCAGCATCAACTGCCGAGTCTAGATGTATTATTAAATATGATTATGATTATGATTGATTATGGTTAAATGTAGATTTTGTGCCGCCGCCTTAATACAAAATGTTGAATCTCAAATTTAAAACTTACATTTATATTCGCCAGATCAATAATCCCTTAAAGTTTCATCAAGATCGGATGATAAATAGCCGAGTTACAAAAATGTTGAATACTTTTCGGCTGTACCCCGCTCATGAGTAAAGGGTATATCAAAGTCGGGCAGGGCATATTTTAACTTACGCTCTCGTTGATTTTGGTCGGGCGTTGAGTGGTCGGGCGTGGCGTATCAGTCGTATGTGTGGCGGCTGGTGCGGGAGGTTGTGGGTTCGATCCCGCCTCGGACCATCTAATAAAAAAGTTTTTTCTTTCTTTAGAAAAAAGCTTTTACACACCCGATCACCTTCACCAGCTACTGGCGCCAGCTGAATAAGGTTAAAGTCGGTGGAGCTCATAAAATCTACTTTTATAGATATTAGGTGTTCCTGAAATCGATATTTCTTTTTAATTGATTCAAGAAAGATCCATAAAAAACTACTGACCAAAAGTAAAAAAAACCATTAAAAACAAGTAAGAAAGTCAGTCAAGCCCGACTTTAACATACTCTGTACTTGGAGTAGCAGCTGAAAGCAGCGCTGCTGAACAATATATGGCGCCACTACTGCCAGGGCGGGGAAAGTAACTTTCTTTTGGTCATCGCTTGAGTATCGTTTATCTGATCTTTTTCATTTCAGCGGCAAGTCGAAAAATAATCTTATTTACTCAAGTTATGAGCAAAAAAACGGCCAGTTAACACCCCAGTTGCAAGTTAACATAATCCGTTACAGAACATATTCAATTGCTGTAAATATGTTCAAATTGGACGACACATGTGGCCACATTGAAAATTGATTTCTGATATATACAGCAAAAAAAATTGATGGTCGACGGTATTATATCCGAATATCGCATATCGTCTAACAAGAAATTCGATATGTCGATATTAATGCGATATTGGCAACAGTACCGTCTGCCGAAGCATATGTTACAAAATTTTGACAGAAACTCATTGAATCAGGAACCTTTCGATGGTTAAGAGTAATCTAATCTGAGCTTAAGGTAATTGTCTAGTATATGAACTCAAAAAATTATAAAAAAAAAAAATAGAGGAAAGTTAGCTTCGGCTCGACGGAAGTTTATCTACCCTTGCAGCTTGCATAATTTATATAAATTAAGGAATTAAATTATTTTCGTCGAACATCCTTAGCTGAGTTGTTTCCCAAACTCAGCAATAGTTGGCGCCCCTACTTTGACCATTTGCTTGCTAGTTTGTTATATGGCAGCTATACGCTATAGTCATCCGATTTGGATCAAACTTTGTAGAAGTGTGAGGTAGCATATAATATTGATCAGTATCAAGTTAACGCCCGCTAGCATTGAAAACAAAAAAGTTTTTACTACTAAGACTTTTTTACAGACCTATCTTTTGTATGGCAGTTATACTATATAATTGTCCGATTTTCATGATACTTGGTGGAATTATGTGAAAGCATAGGAAACTGATAAGTACGAGGTTTAGGGGCGTTTGAATTGAAAACAAAAAAGTTGTTCTCACTAAAACGAGTTCTTCAACCCATCGTTCCTATGGCAGCTATACGCTATAGTCATCCGATCCGACCGTTTCCGACAAATGTACAGCATATTTGTACCAACTACAACATCACTAGCTGAAGTGTTATTTCTTTTTTTCTGTAAGTCTTGATTATTTTGCTGCTCTATAGATAAATGAAAGTTACTGTTAGCCCACAGTTAAGTCACTGTTAAGTCACTGTCATATCACTGTCAAGTCATTTTTTAGTCACTGCTTAGTCACTGTTAAGTCACTGTTCCCCCTTTTTCCAACTCTTTTTCCCAATCTTCCCCTTTTTCTCAGTTCTTTTTCAACATTTTACAAAACAACAACACAAAATAAGCATGACGTCATCGTCACGAGACGCTGAAATCAAATTTTACTCCTACTAAAATCTTCCGTACCGAAATTAAAGATGTTTCACATCAAAAATTCCCTTTGATAGATCGCGAATTATGAACAATTTTCATACAAAACTAACAGGGGGTCATCCATGGTTTCTTTTTAAACGAATTTTGAAATATGCAGGTTTTGTACAAAAAATAAGTACATTCTTTTCGTCAAATGTCAATTAAATGATGAAAAATAACAATCTTTGAACGACTTACTCTTAAGCTAAGTTTCCACAGTCAAATAATAGGCCAAAATAGGGAACTTTTCGGCCATATTTGACAAATAATTTGCATATGGAACAATAGTTTTAGTTTTTAGGCCTGCAAAATCTGCAATCATGGATATTTTGTCAAATTTTGATTAATCCGTGGATTCTTTTTACAACAAATATATAACAAATGTTTAAAGACTGGGAAGACAGGGAAGACTGAGTGGTCGAACAAAAGGTTGATTTACGTTAATCAAATAATTTTCGGTAACAAAGGGATTTTCATAAACACAGTCCCATGCACAAAACATAAAAAGACTCTGGCAGGATGTAAAGGGCGAAATGCCACAGAGAGTAATAATTGGAGTATTTATCCAAATTACGATTCCAAAAGCGATTCCCAAAACTACAACCCAAAACAAATAAAATAAAATTTTTTATCGAATGTTGACAATGCCTGCGCCGCACGCATTTTGAATATTTTTAAACTCGTTTAAAAGGAAACCATGGATGACGATGACCACTGCGATTTTTTTGCATGAAAGTTCTTCATAATTTGCGATCTATAGAAGGGAATTTGATTTTACAATTTTCTGAGGTTTATATGAATATGGGTTTTAGCGACATGATTTTGATTTTAATCCAATTTTGTTTAGCTGGCTCAAGGTCAACAGTCAAGAATTAACACAAATTCACAGAGATTAATTACATGGTATGTCCGTACAGCACTGTTTCGATGATATCCCAATCCTCTCATCAGCAGACTTTGTTGCTTTCACACTTCAACGACTTGCAAATTTCTTATAATGGCCATTTGGACTTGCAGTATAAACACTTTGGTATTCCAATTGTGTAAAATTCCAGCTGAAAGTGCTGTACGGAAAATGTTGTAATTAATCTCTGTTGATTATTGAACTGTAATTAAACGTTTCTGTATAGTTTTTGGATTTATTGTATTATATCCTATCCACTCTCCCTTCCAGTTCAATCACTCAATTGCTCTCTTGAGAGGTTTGGTATTGTTTTAAAGTTTGATTCAGAAGCAACCAAAACGTTCGGCCAAACAAATGTACATATATGTTCGTTGTGGGCTTGTCGTCTTATGCAATACATTAAAATTAAATCTCACCGTGGCCCCTTGCGTAACGAAATTAACGATATTTTACATTAAATTACCATTTTCTAGGCAAAAGTAATTTAAGTGCAATTCAAAATCATGAAACAATGCTCTAGGTGCAATAGCCAACTGCCAATTCATTGAAACTTGATCGCAAATATCTACTGAGGAAATATCCCTTTGGGCGGATGGATTTGCATTAAGAAAAATGATAATAAAGCTCAATATGAAAGCAGGAAAAAAAACATAATTACCGTCAGCCAACTCATGATTAGCGTGGTAAAACAAAAGAAATGTCTTCATTAGACTTTATTGCTTCAGAATAAATAGCCTAATTTAATGGTAAAATGTGTGGTCTCAAAACTTGTTAGACTCAATCAAATGAAGTAATATTATTTGCTATTTTTTGTTTACTTCCCCATCACACATTTATATCCAACTATGGTCCCATTAGCTGTCCCACTGTGCGTATGAGTTTCGTCTACAATCTTGATTCATTGCGCATACGCCTCGCATGCCACACGCCGGTCATTCGCTGTTTCGTACGTATTTCGGGGCTATAAAACGATGCAATTCCGATGTGAAGTTAGCTGCACACTCGCACACACACACACACACACACACAAGCACACATCGACACTGGAACGTTTTAGTGCCCATTAACGAGCAATTGCAATTTAAACTGGATCGCTCAGTTAGCAATTTGGAGCGTTGCTTTTATGCAACACAGCATCGGCATCGGCATCGCAGTCGCCGTCGTGGTATTTTGGACAAATGTAGATTTTTTCCACCAACGACAACCAAAGACGACGAGTTGAGGTTGAGTGGCCTGTGGGCCAGCGCCAGCGAGCATCGCATCGAACGGGCTCGTTCAACTGGACTTTACCATTGGGCCGTCCCGTCCCGAAAACAACGCCACGTATACGTACGCGGCAAGGCGTGCATGGTTCGTCCGTTGATGGTGGTGGCTTACAATGCATTTCATCAGCAGCGGCAGCAGCAGCAGCAGCAGCTGCAGCCTGGCCTGTTGCCTGTTGCCTAGCATTGGCTTAGACACACTCTTGATTTTGCGCAGCCGCCGCCGCGTTTTGCCTCTTAGATTATACGTTACGTTTCTTTGCGTTTTGCTGAGACGAGACTTAGATACAGATATGTCTGCGAATACACTGTACAAAAGTTAAATAATTTAAGAAACTGGATAAATTAATTACTATTTTTAAGGCAAAGCTTGATACAAGGGCCACCATTTATATTTCTTGCCTTAGGTCACTTGCAGCAATTGCCATATTATTTTATTAGCTCTGCCAAATTTGATCAAAATTGGACTATAGTCTACAGCTTCCATTGGCACGATCAACCAGAAAATGGGTCTTAGTGAGAAAAACTTTTAGTTTTTGATGGTAGCTTGCTCAAATTTAGAAGTGAAAAATCCGATTTAGATTTACTACTTATATTAGAAAGATCAAATGAAATTTGTATAAGCGTTTACTAATTTTTTGCATTTCCATTTGCTTACCTTCAGTTCGGCTCTGGAATTCAACTGGATGATTTGGAAGGACTTGTGGTGAGAGATAGTATTATGCCCATTCATGAATTGGAGCAATTTCGAATACTTAGTCCTGAGTGCGACACTAATAAACTCACTAATGAGGCGTAGGACCGCCGGGTTAAGCACAAACGTAGTTAGCTTTGCCTTCTCGATTATTCTTTCCTTAATCTATTCAGCTTCAATTCATTTTATTTCTTTCTTCTCGACACCTCCATAATTTTTTCTTCTTTGTATTTTACTCTATTATTTCTTCTTTCCTTCATTTCGATTTCTGAGAGTTTAAATTTTTTCTTTCTCTTTCTCTTAAAACAAGGTCTCGTATATAGCAGGGTCGGGGGTGATTCTAGATGATTTAGAATACATAGTCTCGATAATAATAAAAAATCAAAACTGTCTACTGCACAAAAGTATGCCTTGCAAAAACAGTACAACAGGCTAGTAGTTTGTATAGAATTTCAATGAAAATTTTCAACAAAACCCATTGCATACATTGGGGCAGCAACAATATATTGGGTTTTTTGTGAACTCGGATACAATTACTAAAAATGGTATATCTTCATTGAAAAAAATCGTAGAATTGTTTGGGATAGTTTATTTCAAAGTTGAGGAGTAGTTCTTTCCGATAATATTAATGAAAGTCAAAACAGAAGTATAGGTTCTCCACAAAACGCGTATAAAAAGAGTCAAATAAGGAATTGTTTGTATCTTTAAGCTCAAAAATGACTAAAAATGACGTGATGGACCATTTCAGTAAACAGATTCGTGTTCAGCACACGAAAATCAGCTAGAATCACCACCAACCCTTCAATATACTTGTTGCCTAGTGTTATGAATAACATAATTAAACTTCATAATTGCTTCACATACCTTACTTGCGAAGGGCGGCACCTAAACTGGCCCACATGCTTTACTTAATTTATTGGAACCGTTTTAATACTAACTTTTATTCAATTGATTTTCCCTCGCCACTCACTTGTGTATGTAGACACAGCTGATTACGAAAAATTAATACTTCAAAATGCACTCATCGATAGACGCATCGCATGACACGTTGTGCGTCGGGTGGCAACGCTGTGACATCGAAATGACTATTTCGCGCGTGAGCTCCAGGCTAACTATTAAACCAGCAACTAGCGTACCAAGCTTAAAGAAGGTCAAGTAAACGTAGAACGATTGTTTTCCGAATGGATGATTATTCCGGCCTGTTCAAAATTTCACTTCCACAGCAAATTACTAATAGTGGAATTGGTTCCTGTTTTCGCAACACCCAATCGACAAAGTTTGTCGTTTGTTTTGTATAAGTAATTGCCATATTACGAACTCGTACAGTTGCCGGATGTACATAAAGCATATATCAAAAAAAGTCAAAACAAAAGTATAGGTTCCCCACAAAAAGCGTCTACAAAGGGTTAAAATAGGCATTTTTTGCAACAATCTCGACGTGTGGACCATTTCTGGAAGCACATTCGTGTTCAGCGCACGCAAAATCAATGACCGCTTCATCTTTATGTTTTACAGGTAATTACCTATCCGTAACCCAGGTTTACTGCAAGCTGCAAACTATCGATAGTGACGTTATTCGATTTATTCAATAGTTTTTAGACAAATAGTCGATATTATCGATAATATCGGTTACTATACTTGCAATTAAATGAAAGAAAAACAGAGAATAACATACGTGTATTACAACAAACTCCATTTATTTAAATAAAAACATAAAAGTAGAGAACATAATAATTTAAATTGATTAACAATTTCATAAGATTAATTAATTAGAGCTTATAGATAACATGTTTTCTCGTTGTAAGTAATACAAACTTAACGATTTCTTTTCAACAATTAATGAGATATTTAGACTCCAATAGTTTTAATTTAAATGATGAAGTCTTTTCATTAATTATTGAGATCTTTTAAGTTAACATTTTTGTTAATAAATAACAGCATGTCCACATTTTTAGATTTAAAGGTAGCCCGTCTTTCACTTACAATGCTTCCAGCTTTGCTGAACATTCTTTCGGACTCTGTTGATGTGGCAGGCACACAAAGAAAACGTGTGGCACACGATTTTAAGGGGGTATCGGTTGGAAAGCACTGAAAATATATTTATATACCAGTGGTGTCCAGAATGCCCAAAGCCTATCCCATGGATAGGAACTCATAATTCTGCGTATAGAGAGAGCACGCTCGGCGGCTTGCTCAGTGTTCACCGATTCACACAATCACGAGTTCGGCTCGCGTTTGTGTAAAAACACGACTGACTTCGGCTTCTGGTAGCTATGGCTGGCCGGCTCTGCTCACGAGACATTTGTTCGTTTTGATTGTTGCTCATGTTGAAATGTTTTTGAAAACACTTCAAAAACGATGACTTCTCGATTCGCTACTACGCTTTGAACACCACTGATATATACAAAAGCATGTCATATTAACTTCCATGTACAACATTAATTAATATACTCAACTTCCAGTATTGCAATGGGTCCCTCTTTTGGGGAGAATATGCGCTCTCCAAATATTGACGCATATTGATGATGGCATCTGATCGGTTGTTCCTAGTTTTTGTTACTATATTCTGATCCACGAACTGGAACAATGCACAGTGAAAACTATTTTATGATGTTTTTGTTCTTATGAGGTCGAATTAAAAAAAAAATTGTTCCAGCCCCATATTATATTTCGCGTCAAGCACAAATCGAAACAAGCCGAAACTATACACTTTATATCCCACTCTTTCAGAACAAAAAAAAAAAATCGATAAAAAAATGCTATTTTTAAAAGCTTAGTCAAATAGTTTTCTGTCCACTTTTGATGCAAAATTAACTAAATATATCAGCACACTAATTTAAAACAAAAACATTATGGCGAATATACACACCTGATCATATTAATAGGTACACACCGGAATTTCTTAATTATAGATGGTTTTTTCGTACTTTTAGTGTTGACAACTTTTTAATTTTTGGTTTTTTGTTGTTGTCAATTTCTGGCCATACTGTGACAAAGAGTTGAAAGAGGGGCTGCCCCGTATATCAAAGCTTTTCTATAAATTGCGAGTCCACCACACATTTCGCCTGATCATAATAATAGGTACAGTCTCCGTTTCTCACAAGTATCAAGTGAATAATTTTGTAATCAGTGATCTTTTGGTATCTAAAGGTAAATTAAGTATAGCTCCTGTCAATACAGAGAATTAAATAATTATTTTTTTTTAGAAAAAATGGTTCGAAATTCTCATTGTACTAAAGAAGCAGCTCGATTTGTTCTTAGTCTGAGAAAAGAAGGCAAATCTTTACGAGCCATCGCCAAATTAATGAACAGGTCTCATAATTTTGTTAAAAATGCATTAGAAAGAAAACCAAGACAGGAAACCCGTGGAAGGCCACAAAAAACAACAGAAACCCTTGACCACTACATAGTAACTTTGAACAAAAAGGACCCATTTAAGTCATCGAAGGCTATTGCAGCCGAAATTGGGAATTCAGTTAGTGCTCCAACTATCCGAAGACGACTACAAGCTGCCAACCTACCAGGAAGAATTGCCAGAAAAGTCCCACTTATGCGCAAAAAAAAATATCACCATGAGGCAAACTTTAGCAAGGGACCACAAAGACTGGGTAGGATGCACCGGGGAGAAAAAATGGAGAAACATATTATGGAGCGATGAAACCAAGATTGATTTGTTTGGGAATGACTGTGAAAGGAATGTTCGACGCCCTAATGGAAAGGACTTCCATCCACAAACATGTAGGCGGCAATATAATGGTATGGGGTTGCTTCTC
This sequence comes from Lordiphosa magnipectinata, assembly GCA_037044535.1. Taxonomy (NCBI): domain Eukaryota; kingdom Metazoa; phylum Arthropoda; class Insecta; order Diptera; family Drosophilidae; genus Lordiphosa; species Lordiphosa magnipectinata. The sequence continues at coordinate 575,562 of JBAMBO010004050.1, forward strand.
CTGGTACGGCGTAGGTCCAATTTATCAGACTACGAACAAAATGAATGCTGAAGAGTACAAATCCATATTGGAAACAGTTATGGTACCGTATGCTGAGGAAGATATGCCATTACGTTGGGTATTTCAGCAAGATAATGATCCTAAACACACATCAAGGCTGTTATCTAAATTTTTCGAGGACCAAAAAGTTGACGTTCTGAAGTGGTCAAGCCAATCCCCCGACCTTAACCCCATTAAAAACTTGTGGGGAGACTTAAAAAAGAAATTGGCAAAGCATTCATTTTCAAATAAACAAAAATTATGGGAAGGTGTCCAAAACTGTGGTATGAGAAACCAGTAGAGACCTGCCAGGCTCTTATTAAAAGTATGCCAAAAAGAATAGCAGTAGTGGCCAAAAATAGAGGTGGATACACTGGATACTAAGTTAGGAAATACTAATTTACCTAAAAAAAAAACACAAAATGGAAATTAAAATTTTTTTTCTTACCAACACATGAAGTGTACCTATTATTATGATCACACTGAAAACGTATCTGAAACACAAAATGATCTCTTTTATGTTATATTATTTTTCTATGTTACAATTAAGTTTATTTTATTTAAAACAAATAGTTTAAGAACCAATGAGAACAAATTTTAAGTTTGAAACAATGAATAAAACTGTTTTCTGTTACCTTAAAGTCAGAGTTGATGTGTGTACCTATTAATATGATCAGGTGTGTACATTTTGATTTTCTGCTCAATCAATTAAAGTCGCACTTAGTTTCCGACATAGTCATCTACATTCTCAAGCAAACACATTTCTTATCTTTAATGTCCCGTTACTTCCGAGTTCTCAAATCTTGGTTTATTTTTTGTGCATTTTCGTAACAGTGCGACAATTCGGCATAACTTATGTAAAAATATATTTTGTCCGAAAACTTTTTTTTTGCTTTTTCATTGTCTAGATTGCTGAAACGATACACTGTGCAGTGGCTTAAACGAAGCCACCAGAGCCAACTCATTTTCCAACATTTTTGAGGCTTCCGCACAATTGCTTGTTGATCTTAACCCTTCTTTCGTAAATCGGGAGTCCAAAAGGGTTCCCAATTGAGGAAGGGTGCGCTCCTCATATACCAGAAGTCTTTTTTTTATCGCTCCAGTTAGGCATAAGCGTAACAACTGATCTGCCAAAGAATGAAAAAATGGCGGGACGCTTTACACAAAACCAACTATTCGATATATCGATAGTACTATCGATGTTTTTGCAGATCTACCTTTTACCCAAGCACTAGATTCGGTACGTACCAGAACCGAAAAATGTTAATTAAACCGTTTTGATGAATAAGAATAAGAATTTGATAGATTGGATAAAGAATTAATTTCGGACACTTTGAGCCAACAATGGATGTGTTCAGCAGAATAATTGATCCCTGAGCAGGTATCAGAAAAATATTATGGATGAAATAGATTCTGCTGAAGGAAGTGCTACATTTTGAAATGGCGGCATCACTCGAGTTCAGCAGAAGGATGAGTGCAAATTTATACTTGATCAGGGAGCAAGTACATACTTATCTGAGCTGAAAATTAAAGAGTGCTTTTGAAAAAATTTCTCCAAGGTATCTACCAACTCTTTCGCTTTGACGATGTTCACATTCCAAGAACATATTCTCAAATCTCAGTCCTTAAAAAGTTGGCGTGAGTCGTCGTCAGAGTCGCAGATTACCAAATCAAACGCTCCCATCTTATTTAACATATTTGCAATTGGAACAGTCGTCCGAATGACTAGTTCTAGTAAGAAAACATTTTTTGTTCTGTTTTTGTTAGTGTCTTTAGACTTACCAGTTATTAATATCGTCTGATTCAGCACAATTCTTACGAACTTAAAGCAAATCGGATGAATATATATTTAATAATCGATTAAAAATTTTGATGAAAGCGCGATACATAAATGTAAAACTGCTTTGGCATTCTTGATTTTCTCTCTGTGTAAGAGTGTGTATATTTTTGTGGCTAATAGCAAAATGTTGGTTATATGGCCCTGCTTCGTTAGATATAGATAGCATTCGATATTCGCAGTGCCGGCTGCAGTTTTCTACTTGTTGTTGTTGCTGCCTGGTTGGCATGCCTTCCTTGAGAGATAATCAGGCAACAGGCAGCAGCCCCATTGCTGGCCGGATGGCAGTTGCTGCCTGAGTTTACTGCTGCTGCTGCGGCTACGGCTGCGCCTAATGCAAAAATTCGATCAGCTGCATTTTGCAGATCTCGACCCATATTTCTGCTATATATATTTCTGTTGGTGGTGGCCTAAACTGGTTTTGATTTGCATACACGTTGGACGCAGGAGTGCGATGAGTGTGCTTAGTCATATTGGGCGGCCATTAGAATGCACCAAAAAAAAAAATAAATTGGAAAAAAAACCTCAAGAGCTCTGTCTGAAGTCGGCGAACAGTTGCAACAAAATAGCAGTAAAAGAATATCCATTGGACCCACCTAAACTAGTTTTAGTATTTTTTTCGGTGATTTAGAGCAGCAGAGCTCGCCACATTCGTTTCGTGTGTTGCTGTTGTTGTTGTTGTTGGGGCTTGTTGCATGTTGCAATCGATTGCGAAACGAAATGTGCGACCCACTGCGACTAATCTTCACAAGCTCTGGGCAGGCTTTTGCCTTAAAGTCGGAGCCTCAACTCTCGCCAGGCATTGTTTCCTTCAGCTTGTTTGTAATTAAGCATACGTCGTGTGGCACATGCGCCATTTCAATGGGATGCCAAACGAAACGTCAGCGTCAGGCAGCCAGCGCCCCTTGTACTCGAACACGAGCTGGAGCTCTCGTATCTAACCAGATACTTTCACAATTTGCTGCAGTTGGTCAGCAACAACAACAACAACAGCAACTGCCCAAGCATCGCCATTGTCGACAACTTCAAATTGTAACACACAAATTCTAAGGTGTGTCAAGACGGCCATTTAGATTGTGAACAAGAATTATCTGTCCGTCTCTCTGAGCTTGAGGTGTCCGCCCGGTTCGCTTGTGCTTGTGCTTGTAGTGGCTGCCGACAGGGAAGGCCAAGAATTTGTCGGCTAATAGAGAATGGCGGCGGCAATGTTTGCACTTAATGATGCCAACTTGTGTCGCCCCAACAAATAAATCAATAAAAAAATAAAACTTAACTCCACAAAACAAACATGCAAGCAAATCTAACGAATACGTGTAAAAGATTTGAACACCCTTTTGCAACCATTTATGCTGTCAAGAAACAAAATACAAGTCCGAGTTGAGGAAAATGAATTTGCTATATCATTTGAGCTTGGCTAGAGCGAAAAGATCATATAATTTTATGTATATTTAAAATGTATCATACATTTATGGTCTGTTCAAATTCAAATTGGTTGAATAGGGTAAAGTAAGGATGTGTATGTAAGCAGGCAGAGCGAAAGATTTCCGACAGCGTTACTATCGGATCAGGAAATCATTTTGCATGGTATCGAAGCGTGGTGGAGCGAGAGGGGGAGCAACAACAGCGACATTGTCGCGAAAACTCAAGCTTGTGTATATGTAAATGCTTGAGTATACAGGGTATTTTGTAGTCGTCAATTCGAATGCAGTTCTCTTACACTCAAAAAATAACTCGCCCTAAAAAGCGACATTTTCGCCCCAATTTTTTGAAAATCGCCCTAAACAAATTTTTAAGAAAATGCTTTTCTAGAAAATATATGGGGGAGAGAGACGACCAACGACCACCAAACGTGGTCAGAAAATAGACGACACTGCAGCAATGATGGGAATGCCTCCGCCAATTGCGAATTCTTTTCGCGATCGGTTTTTAAAGTCTTTTTTCCCGTAAGCCTTTCCAAGGGCGATGAACCCCAGCTTGAGAGTCAAACTGGTCTCCAAGTCTCAGCCAAGCCTAGGTCTTCTGCTTCCAGAACACCGGATCACTTTATGTGTACTCCAAAAAGCATTTCTTGCACTCTACAAGGTCCACAAGCAAATGATTCTCAGCCACAGAAAAGATTTCCCTCTTGGTATTTTTGATGCTTCACCTTGATTCATTATCGCTAGCAATTTTAATAACCTTTTTTTTTGGTAAATGATTACCAGCAACAATAATAGCATTAAAAGAACCATAACCAACACAGCTGATTCGCAGATAGCGTCTGGTCACACTATGACAACGATAGCAATTAATCGATATCGGGTGAACCTGCCGGTAAGTCTCGTAGAGAAAACCTTAGTGACATCTTTGAATACACTAGTTTACAGCCAAAAAGACCCATTTCTACTGAAATTAATTTGAAGTGTAGTTTGGATTGGTGATCTCAAAAATCGATTTCAAAATTTAAATATGTTTTTTTTTTCATTTTTTCGGTAGGTGCACTTAAATTTTAAGCCATATCTCAATTCATAATCGTCAGATGTGTCAAGCAAGATATAAATCGAAAGCTAATTGAATTGTTAATAATCGCTCAAAACACTCTTTTTAAATCGGTTAAGTAGTTAGAATACATTGATAAAAAATATTTCATAAAATCGATCTATTGCTCGAAAACGCAATAAATGTCGTTCCCAAACGCTTAGGAAAAATATTTAAAAATTCAAAACAACTATTTTTATTTTTCTACTTCAGAACCGCACTTCTACGAAGAAAATTAGATATCGATGAACAACATCTATAAACAAATACAGGAGCTGTGAGCGATTGATTGCTGGAAAAATTAATATGTTTGAGATTTCTTATAAATAAATTTTTATTTGCTTCAACCTTTGTTTTGTTCTGGAATTTTTTCTCCGATCTGACCATTCGGAAACTTCAAATATTAACCAAAGATAATAGAAAAAAAAAACACAAAACACTCAAATTGGACTATTAGTCTCTTCACTTAAATTGATCCAGCTACAATATTTATTCATAGATTTTCTTAGTCAATGCCTTATTATCTTTGTAGAAGTGCGATTCTTAGGTCAAATGAATAAAATTAATTTTTTTGGATTTTATTATATTTTTCCTAGGCGATTAAAAATTAAAATTTTTTGCATTTTCGAGCAAAAAATTAGATATTTTTGGAAATATTTTTGGTAATTGTATTCAAACTTCTAAATCGATTTGAAAACAATTCTCTACGCTATTATTGATAATTTAATCTCCTTTCGATTAATATCTTCCTTGCCACCATCTGACGATTTTGAATTGAATATGGCTTATAATGTAAGTCCAACTACCGAAAAAATGAAAAAATTCATATTTAAAAAATGTTGCCATGAAAAAATTTTTTGAAACCGATTTTTGAGATCACCAATCCAAACTACACTTAAAAACATGAAAGAAAGTCGGTCAAGCCCGACTATAACATTCTCTGCACCCTTAATGTCGCAGCTCGCATTTGGTCACGAGTCAAACGGCCAGTTAACGCTCAACGCAGGGCGCTCACTAAGTCTCTCCTCTCTCTCTCTCTCTCTCTCTCTCACTAAGATTGCTTCTGCTGAACGCAATGCTTAGGTTATGGGTGGGGTGGGTGGGGGGTGATAACTGACTGTTTTTGGCTCATAACTTGAGTATCGTTCATCCGATCTTTATTATTCCTTCAGCAAATCGATAAATAATTTTGAGATAGATATCTATCTAGATATCTATAGAAAGTACGAACCATCTATCATCAAAACTGTAGGAGATATGACGTTTTTTTCAAATTGCGGGGGCGCGAGGGGGCGTGGTAAAAATTGAAAATAAACTTGATCTGCCTGCAAGTATAAAAAATATATGTCCCATACATGTCAAACCTCTATCTCTTACCATCTCTGGGATCTCTTCGTTCATACGGACGGACGGACGGACGGACAGACAGACAGACAGACAGACAGACAGACAGACGGACAGACGGACTCACGGACATGGCTATATCGACTCGGCTGTTGATGCTGATCAAGAATATATATACTTTATAGGGTCGGAAATGATTCCTTCTCCCTGTTACATACTTTTGCACAAACTTAATATGTATACTCTATGTACCTTCGCTAAAGAGTATAATAAAAAAAGTTTAAGTAGGAATGGGTCAGTTAATATTTTTATACCCGTTACTCGTAGAGTAAAAGGGTCTACTAAAGTCGTGCAAATGTATGTAACAGGCAGAAGGAATCATTTCCGACCATATAAAGTATATATATTCTTGATCAGCATCAACAGCCGAGTCGATATAGCCATGTCCGTCTGTCCGTCTGTCCGTCTGTCCGTCTGTCCGTCCGTCTGTATGAACACCTAGATCTCAGAGACTAGAAGAGCTAGAGCAACCAAATTTGAAATGTAGACTCCTATTGTCTGCACGCAGATCAAGTTTATTTTCAATTTTTGCCACGCCCCCTCACGCCCCCGCAATTTGGAAAAAACGTCATATCTCCTACAGTTTTGATGATAGATGGTTCGTACTTTCTAGAGATATCTAGTTCTTAAAATTATTTATCGATTTGCTTAAGGAATGATAAAGATCGGATGAACGATACTCAAGTTATGAGCAAAAAACGATCAGTTAACACCCACCACCCACCCCACTCATAACCTAAGCATTGCGTTCAGCAGCAATCTTAGTGAGAGAGAGAGAGAGAGAGAGAGAGAGAGAGACGAGTTAAAAAATGTTGCATACTTTTCGGCTGACCCACCTCGGGCATACAGTAAGGCTATTAAACATTTGTTTCCATGAGTAACGGGTATATCGAAGTCGGTTAGAGCCGACTTTAACTTACGCTCTCGTTTTTTTGTAAACTTGTGATATTCATTATAGAACTTTTAGCAGGCTCCAGGTCAATAAGTTATGTTTAGGTTCATAGCTTTTTTAAAACAAGACACACGCACACCACATAGGAGGCTGGTTGACTATATAGCTATTTCATGAATCACCACGATTCAATCATCAGCAGTCTTTGCCTGTCTTCTGTGGGTTAGCAGATTCAATGTGTGTGTGTCTTGTTTTAGAAAAGTTATGAACAGACTCGAAAAAGAGACTTGACCACACAATCCTTACAAAAAGAGACAAATCTGTTAGCAATAAGATTACCACAGCAAGGCTAGCTTACGTGATTGTATAAAAGAAAACCAAAATTTAAATAAAGATTAAGATTTAGCTTCTAGAAATAAGCTTGTGTTATTCTTTAGTGTTGGGGAAATAGTGCACCGAGACCAATCCTGGTCTATTGTGCCCCCCTACTGAGTTTACAACTCTCCTAGCAGCCCTATTTCCTGTACAAAGGTCAGGATTTTCGTTGGTTCTAGGTTACTGATATTGGTTGGGTGTAAATTGTGTTTCCCAAATCTGCTGAGTTTGCGCCTCGCTAGAGCATCGCAGTGTGCTAGTATATGCTAGGAGGACTCCTCCTTCTCCTCGCAATATCTGCATAGTTGGGTGTTGGTGATTCCCAACTTGTATATGTGGCTCCGTAGTCTGCAGTGTATAGCCCTGTCAGGATCCTAAGGGCATTCTTTCCTTGTTGAATTAACTTTTTTAACCTTTTGGGGTTAGGGTCCACTGTCTCATCCCCCTCGTGTTTACCCTGGAGGGTGTCCTAAGCGTATTCTCTTTCTTTCTAAGGAGACTTTTTATGGTGTGTTGGCTTTGCCGCAGAAGGGTTCCGGGCCTACCATTGCGGTGGCTGCACCCTTGCGTGCCAATTCGTTGGCCAATTCGTTTCCAGGGATATTATTGTGTTTGTGAACAGTGATATTCCTGTCAAAGTGGTACTCTGCCACCATTTCGTCTCTGGGTTGGAGGATTATAGGGATTTCCTTCTCCAGCTTCTCAGTGCCCCTTAGGCTTACTATGTGGTTTCAATCCACTCCTTCTGCTGTTAGTCTAAGCAGTGTTGCTTTCTTCTTCAGGCAGATGGTATGGTGGAGTGGTGTTAGTTCCATCAAGACCACAAATGCGCTGTCGGACAGGTACGCATGGCTCCGGTCATGCATATACATGCCAGCCTTTGCAGTTTTGCAGGAGCTTGTCACTCGCAATAATATTTGTGTTATTTTCTCTTCACTTTCGACCTTTTCGAATTTACTTACAAAGTTTTCTCCAATGTTTTTATCAGTCTTTGATGTCATTATTCTGTATTGGTTACTTTGGAAAGTCCTATTTCTTAGAGGGGCTTAAGGTTGCTATCGAGATATAGAAAATTCTATTTTATTCTTATTTCTATATATTTTATCTTAGCCACACATAAAATGGTTTCGACTTGTACAAATCATTCCCACGCATGATGACTTCATCATAAAATTGACAAAATATTAATCTTTTGAAGGGTAAAAACCGCATCTAATTATAATTTACACGCAATGCATAAGTCGCAAAGCGACGACGACGACGACAACGGCAGCTCTATACATTTCGAACTCAATAACCCAACCGATCAGTTGGATCTGTTGCTTATAAACAAGCCATAAGCGTTTTATGATCTCCTCTCAATTAAACGAGCATCGCGCTTGATGCTGCTGTTAGGTAGACTGTCGCACCAGTTGACGAGTTGGCCAAAGTGTCGCTAGACTGCATTTATACAAAAATACGAGTACATACACATATCAGTCTGCTCTAGAGTCCCTCTTCTCCCTGCCTATCGCCGCCAATCGAACGCTGCGTTTGACGCAATTAAATTGTCACTTTTCGTTTTGTTGTGGCGATTTTTTTTTTAAGTGCACTGGTTTTTCTTGAACCACCTTGTGTTGGTGTTGTTGTTGTTGTTGCTGTTGAAGTTGTTATAGCGAAACATCGTCGTGCGATCGTCTGATCTGACTATATAAAACACTTTGCCGCCTTCCTGACTTGGATTTCTTATCGCTTGTTTTATGTGACTTTATTTATACATAATATTTGTGCAATTGGCAAATTCTTACTAATTAGTTAATTGCTTTATATATTTATTTCAATGGGAAAGGCGCGTGTTGTTTGTAAAGTTGTAACAATTTATGCAATGTTGCTGTTTAATATCTTAAATCTTGACTATGTGACTTGGAGATTTTATGAACGCCATGGGAGACGCTATTCAGTTTGCATGCACATTGAATGACACAAGTTTTTTAAAATTGCAATATAAGCATTAACTAGATGGTTATTTTCATTAGAAGTAATTTAAAGTAAAATTGTATTTAAATATGTTTAATGAAATGGTTAGAAACGGGGACTGGCAAAAGCAAATAGAAAAAACCATTACATTCGGTATTTTATGAAAACAATAAATAGTATTTTTCAAATTTCTACCGATTAGGCATGGGTCGTAAATAGCAATATTTATCGAATAAGAATTGTTGGATCGGTGTATAATTCGAGCCGTGGGCGGTTGAGGTGGAGCGGGTGGTTGGTTCGATCTCGCCTTGGAACATTTAATTGTAATTTGTACACAACCGATCATTTTTTAGTTAACTAAGAAGAGCTTCTCAACTGTGGCAACACCTTATATAAATTTAGTCGACCCGGTATACGCGAATATCATGGTGCTTGAAGGATATCGGATTTGGATTAAATTTGGCACACACATAGCTGATAACCTGCAATAAGACATACGCTGTATAAATTTTATAGAAATGGTTAAAAAAAAACAAAATTTGCAATGTCTATTGTAGACACATAAATAGAAGGCGTTGACTGAACGGTACAAAAATCGAAAACTTTGGAAAATTGTCATATGATTATCATAATGAAGAATAAATAGACGTAAAAATTAGGTGTAGTACAAACAGTGAAATTTTAAAAATTGTATAATGAGTTTAAATAATGATGAAGACTTGATAACAATTGCTTACTTGAATAAGGCGCAGATTGAATGGGCCAAAATATTGTGAAATTTACAAAATTTTATGACTAGACTATCATGATTAAGGGAGTATTCTCGTCTAGAGGGACAAGTTTTGTGCATTTTTCAAATTCAATCAAATAAAAACTACAAATCAATTCTGCAAACCGGTTCAGAACCGAACCCCTGAGAACCGGTTCGGTTCGGCGTTTTTAGTGTTCGCGAACCGGACCATGAACCAGGCGCTCTATATTTTTGACTCCTCGAACCGGACCTTTTTATCGAAAAATGAGGTTCGGTCCAATTTAATTAATTTTTCAACGATACATCCAAGGAAATATTGGAAATCTCTGGAGATTTTACAATAAACGATTGCATTTCTTATTAAGCGTGAATAATTTTTGATGTAAAGTGACACGATAAAGAATGATGATGATGATAGATTATACGGAAAGAAACCGTTTGACCATATAATGAATCAACTTGGCTTTGAACGGACGGTATAGATCACAATTACTACCAAGTGATTTATATTACGCTTGGTTTTCACGCCGAGCAACTGTTCTAAAATCTTCAGCAAATCATTGTTTATTACTATCTAAGTGCCCCGACAAACATTCTTCTACCATGATTTCAGTACCAGTATTGGCTGGAGTATTCTCAGACCCGAGATTTAATATTTTGCGTACAAAAAACAGTTGCAAAGCAACTGACTCAACGTCTGATTGTGAAGAAGAGAAGCTTATGAAACCAATAGAAAGCTATAAAAAAATATCAAATATAAAAGCTATGAATGATATAGATTTCTTTGGAAATTGTCAAACACAACATACATTACATCGACAAATGTTTTAAAATTTTGTTCATAAAAACGAACACTTAAAAAATATTGCCCTTACTATACTAGCTGCTCCAGCAACTCAGATATCAGTTGAACGAGCATTTTTAGGACTTAAGTTCGTTCTTTCTGATTTAAGAGCTACTATAGATGAATAGCTCCTGGAAGATATAACGCTTGAACTAAGCAGATCCTAAAAGTTAACGTCATGATGGATTTGATAATGACAATAACTTAAGTATTGAATATTGAATAGAAAGTCAAACTATTCTTTTTTGTTCAAGCGAACCAAGGTTCGAAGCCAAAACGTTCGATTCAGAGGGTCCAGGAGCCGGTCCGCGAACCGAACCTTGGAATTTACAATGGGTTCGAACCCCCGGACCGAACCTTCTGCAGAATATTAGAGGTTTGCAGCCTTGCTACAAATATTTTTAGCATCCATTTTTTGTTTATACGTTTATTAATATTTTAATAATTCAAAAAAAAAAAATACAAAAATTGAAATAATTACAGGTGGTAGAGTGGGAGGTAGTAAAAAAAAGGTTCCTTCATGGTTGAACCGACTTCAAACTCTTCTAAATTAGTAAAAATGTCGCTATAGCCCGAACTAGGCAACAAATATTTTAATTTAAAATATAATATACTAGCTAAAAAGGCCGAAAGAAAAGATTAAAATGTTTTCTTATTGTATTAGCTCATTGAACACTTTGTAGTAGTAGTAGAATATATAGATTTATTTATTTTATAATTTGTGTTAACCAAAAATGCACGTAGTGACTTTTGCATAAATAAATAAGTAATGGTATGCTTCTTTTCATGGCAATTAAAGCCGCCAGCGCAGCGTAGTACAATGTGCTACACAGGGCTGCAAACCGGTTTTGAACCGAACCGGTTCGAACCCGGAATTCCCGCTTTTTGTTTACTGTGAACCAAACGCTGAGCCGAACCACGAGGACGAAAAGAGATAACCCCAAACCCGTTCCGAACACAAGCTTTTGGTTTTCGATTTGTTATTTTCTCCTTTTCGAACTCCCAATGGTTATTAACATACCATATGTAAAACAGTTTAAATACGTGAAGAATCAGAGCGTGCTATTGTATGTAGTACTTCTTTACCTATTGGTGTACATATGTATACATTTATACGTAAGCGTAATTTATATTACATACACATAGACCACAATACTTCCAGTCAGAGATATTAATTTGTAATATACTATAAATTCAATGTAAACACCTATGTACACTGCCCAACAGGGCTTAATCCCGAAACGAATTTCGGTTCCGGTACGGGTTCCGGTACGTCCCGAAATGAATGTTTCGGTTATAGGTTCTATTTTGGTTTTCAACTAATTTCGGTTTTCGGTTTCGATACGGTACCCGGATTTTTATTTCGGTATATCGGTACGTACCGGTATAAGTACTTCCTTATTTTTCAATTGGAAAAATTAAATTCTGAGATAAATCTTAATCAATAATTTTAATTAACGCGAAATCCAATTGTCAGAAAATGGGAATTTGAGACTCGCAATGGGCAGTATCTTCAATTTAGAATTGTGTAAGCATTTTTCAAAATATAGCCGAGAATCTGAAAAAAAATATAGGGAATTCACTGTAATTGTTAGATAGTTTTGCACCTACCGCCATAGGAATATTAAAGAACTTTTCTTCGAAGTTGTAGCGTCTATTTTAATTGCTACATTTGACTTAAAAACAGTCGGTAGTTACATTTCACATCCTCCAATTCGCGTTTTTATTAGACGTTTGTTATGCTTATAAAAATTTTCTCCATGGTGAGTTATTCAATATAAGATGGAATCACTAAATGGCAACTAAATTTAAGCCTGAGCCTTTTGTTACATTCTCACGTGCTATTTTTGTTGGCAAATATTTCAAATCCAAATAAGGACTTAACGCCTAGGGGCTTTATGTCCGGGCCTAAGGCCCAGGAGAGTTCTGAGTTATATCTCAAAGTTGTGATCGAAATTTTTCAAATCGGCTTTATGTTCGCGTGCGTTTGTCATGTCACCATATATTATATTATATATATTATATATAATATATATATATACTATATTATAATATAGCATTCTTGTGATTTTATGAGTCCATACAACTTTTTAGGGGACTACTTATTATAAATATTCCTCCAGAGAATAGGCGTTCCACGCTAACCTGCGTAGCTGGAACGGAAAGCACGACTTTTGAAATCTCATACAATTCTGGGAACTTTGTGGAGGATTCTGACAACCAGTTGAGAATGTTTTCATGGTTTCGAACACGTTTAAGTGCCAGAAAAATCTTAATGGAATCCAGTAGCTGTTTTGCTAGAGACCGTTGTCTCTATTTATTTAATTTTAATTTTTTTATATTTCCAATTTGCAGTGTATCGAAATGGAATTAAAATCACCCAAAAAAAGATTTTCGGCTTGAAGTTTAGATGTGGCGACCTCCGCTGGTTCTAATATGCCTACAATCCAACACTAACCGGTGCAGAGGAAAGTCGTTATCTGCAGCCGCAAAACTGGGGCAAATGTTCAAAATGTCTTCCGATGCAAATATTTTAGCATCCTGTAGGTTGAGCTACAATTCGTGACCAAATCTACGATGCGCTCTGCAAAGGTAAAAAAACCGAAACTGTACCGGTACCAACGTTTCGGTTTCGTTCCGGTGCTATCGGTTGCATTAATAACGGTAAACGGTTTTCGGTTCTCAAAAAAAAATAAGTGTAGGTTCCGGTTTCGGTTCCGGTACTTGATTTGAAACGGTTTATTTCGGTTAATGGTTCCGGTACCGGTTCCGGTATTAAGCCCTGCTGCATAATGTATTGAACGTTTTATTTTTCATCTTATACATATACATATGCGCCAATCTAACCAACTCGGTGCATGCTACTGCAGAAACATGTCAGCCGAATTGTCCAGCAACAAAAGTACATACATTCATACAAACATAAGTGTGTGCCACACGCAGCGTTGCCAATTTAGCTATTTTTCCCACCAGATATAACTATTTTGTAAGCTCGAAAGCCGGAAACTATTCAGTTTTGCAGCAGCCTGCAATTCTAGCTAATTAATTGACATTGTGTAGTTATTTTAAATTACTCTCTTTTAAGTTTTAGCATCTTTATCAGTCGATATTTGGTGGGAAGAATAGCTAAATTGGCAACACTAGCCACGGGCCAAAAATTCGGCGCAAAGAAGAATCGGAACCGAAAGAGACAGAAAACACACAAGTTTTGACTGAGAAGGTGAGAGGCAATTACGACAATTGTACTATTTACGAAATTTACTTACAATGTAAGCACTGATAAATCAGAATGTCATGAATGCGACCTAAATACGACCGCCGGGCATCCAGCAAATTTAATGCGGCACCTTCAAAAGAAGACTTAAAGGCATTTTTGATCAAATCATTGTGAAATAAAGTTTCAAGTGTGGCGAATAAACACCAATCGATGCTCAATTTTTTGAGTGAAAAACTGATTAAAGTGCATACGAGAAAGCATATTCAATGTTTTGCAGAGTCGGTAAGTTTGGAAAAAATATGTCTGTACATACCTAAATTCATGCACACAAACATGGTTAGCTAAATATTTGTATGTCCATTTGCGGCATACATAACCATGTATATACATAATCTATGTATTTTAAGCGTGTGATGTACTCGTGATTCATTTGAATGACAGTAAATGAATTGCCAATAAATATAGCACAATATTTTCTGTATTATTTCAGATTGGTATTCATCCAAGTCGATTGTGTCAGTCATCTAGACTGTTCGATAATTGGCATAAATGTCAGAATTTTTTTAGAGGGCGGACTGAAGATTTATTCCATAGCAATGAAGGAATTCCATATCCAGCACACGAGCGTCAATCTCACGGCAATTATAATCGACGTCTTATAGTCTTACAATGTATTTATACGTCAGGTGTATACCTATTGTATTGTAATTTTATATATATTGGGAAAAAGGTGCAACAAACCAAGGTTCGAACCAAAACCAAATCCCAAAAAACTCGAAGCTAAAATTTCCGAACCTTAACCGTTGGCAAATTTTGGTTCCAGCCTGCAAACCGGAGGTTCCGAAAAATTGTTTACGTTTGCAGCCCTGGTGCTACATCTTCCCTTTCATTCGGCATATAATTATACCCGTTACTCGTAAAGTCGTGCAAATGTATGTAACAAGCAGAAGGACTCATTTCCGACCTTAAAAAGTATATATATTCTTGATCAGCATAAAAAGCCGAGATAGCCCTGTCCGTCTGACCGTCTGTCCGTCTGTCTGTAAGGACACATAGATCTCAGGGACTAAAAGAGCAAGAGCAACCAAATTTGAAATGTAGACTCCTATTGTCTGTACGCAGATCAAGATCGGAAAATAAATAGCGGAGTTAAAAAGTGTTGCATTTTTTTCGGCTGTCCCCCCATCAGGTACACAGGAATGGTATTAAGCATTTCTTCTCATGAGTAACGTGTATATCGAAGTCGGGCAGGGCCGACTTTAACTTACGCTCTCGTTGAGTCTGAGCACTTGAGTTCTTGCACGAAAAATAAGCGATATTGCATATGAATCCACGTCCCTAAAAGAATTTGTTTCACATAGTTCGTACTGTAGGCGTTTATATGTGCATCGTGTATCACTCTATATCAGTTCTTTTTGCCATGTCTCCCAAGTTCTACTGTCATTTGCATATGTACTTATTGTGTGGTCTACTGCCATAATTTCCCATTCATAGAAAAACTGTGATCGGTCTATCAGAAGTGATTTAACTATGATTTTTGGAAGCCGTGACGAGTCCATCAGCATAGTTTTGCTTATTGCTGTATTGGAACGGTGTTGGCAGGACCTTTTTAATGTAGAAACAAAGCGATAGCTCTACATCCTCGAATCGGCTAAGTCCTCAGACTGGGACCGCATAGCACATAATTGCCTTAGATGTGGCTAGAAACAGTTTATATTTGATGCTGTTGTTGACTTTCTTCTTCCCAAGAAAATGTTTTCAGGCGACTATTAATAGCGACTTTGCCGCCTGTCAATTTCTGTGTCAAATGTTTGTTAAATTTGTTTCTTGCATTTGTACTCATAGCAGCACCTTGTTTAGAGTCCATTCATGCACTCTGGCTTTTCGTCCTCTTCCATTCTTTACTACCATAATTTTCGACTTCTCGATTTTTATTCGAAGACTCTACGTCTGACAGTACCTACTGAGAGCATCAATCATTTGGTGCATCACCTGTGGGTTTTTCGCCAATAGCACCTTGTCGTCGGCATATATGAGAACCTTGATGCGTTTAGATCGAAACTGTACACCTCCGATATCATCCACATACAGTGCAAAGACTAGTGGACTTAACAAGCATCCCTGCTGTACACCTTAGTTCGTTTCGGACCATTCGGATAGTTGGATTCCATCCCATACTGTGGTTTTATTCAGGCAATAAAGGCTTTTTATTATGGCAAAGAATTTGGTCCAGCTTTGATTAGCTTTAGATAAAGACAGCGCCTGCCAATTGTATCGAATGCAGCTTTGAAGTCCACTAAAATAGTAAACTTTTCCTCTTTTCGCCCAGGAACGGTTTGGCAATCGACGTTTGTATTGAATCTATTTAAAATGAAAAATACGTTTTTTTGTAAAAATTTGTAAAATGATTAGCTTTATTTTCTCGTAAAGAAAGTTTCGAATTCAAAGCTGATAAAAATAAATCAACAAGTGAAAAATGTCAGATAAGAAATAAGTTGTGCGTGGTAAATGCAGTGGCAAGTATTAGAGATCGACTCATTTGGAAGCCATATACAAAATTGTATCCCCCCGTCCCGTGAATTTGTGGTCAAGCGGCACTCCGTCCCGTGCCCTTATCTATTGAATATATGAGGATTGTGCATTACACAGCAGCAGAAATACTGCTTGGCTGTGCTTATTGCAGTCTGACTCTTTAGCGAAATTTAAAGAGACAATAATTTTTTTGCTAAAACATCGACATCCTTTAAAAAAAAGTATTTGAAACAATTTTGAAAATCAGTAAACGAAATTTTGTAGCGCTGGTTATGTTTTGTAGTGCCCCAAGTTTCAACTTAATTAGACAAAGTACCCACAAATTTTTTTTTTTACATTTTCCTTCCACTTTGGGGATTGTTTTTATTTTTAATATTTTCTTTCATAATGCACGCCTACATAACTAAACGAAGTTCTATATCAAATCTTAGATCTCTAGGATAAGTGGTCTAGGCTGTGGGTTGATAATCGGTCAGTCAGTCAGGCAATCGGACCAAAAGATTTATATAATTTCAAGTTAATCGGTCCATTAGAAAATGAGATATCAATTCAAAAGTGCCGGAGAAAATAATTTCCAGAAAACCGCGCTTAAAGTTTTGTGCACTGTTTTCTTTTATGTAATCATCACTAGCCTTGACTTCTTATCTCAACTCAAGTTCAAAATCGTTAAATTCCAGTTCTTAATTGTTAATCAACACCCCACTATAATTCCCATCCAATTATCATCTTCAACACTCAACTAATCAATCTTAAAAGTTATGTCACTTTCTTTCCAAAACCCAGCAAAAGCAAAAACTGCTCACCCACTTTTGGTTTTTTTCTGGCCTCAGGCTACTTAACCACCTCCTTCACATTGGTTATTCATAAAACCTTTAAGCCTCACGCACACTAACGCATGCACTCCCTCACTCACACACGCACACACACTTGTTGCCGCATACTAAAATAAAATAACACCAATGCAAAAATAAAAGAAAAAAACAAACATAACCAAATCGCCATTAAAATGCCGACGGCAGTTTAAAACGCTGTCGATCTTTTTGCGGCCACTTTTTATGAGCGTGCAAGATCTGTGAGGGATTTTACGATGCGGCGGTGGTTGGAATTGGAAGATTGTTGAACGGACGTGAGTTTAACGACTACCGAATTCTCAGCAGCAGGAGGAGGTGACAGTTAGTGGAGCTGCCGCAGCAACCGGGGCAGCAGCTGACACCGTGACACCATGAATCACCGGCTGGACATGGAAGCGTGGGTGATTGGCTCGGTACTTGGCACAGCATGAAGCTGTTAAAAATTTGCACGAAATTAAGTTGGCTTAATGACTCGCCAGTGCTGTCTGGCTGGCAATTACATAACCAGCCAAAACCAACGACACCAACAACAACAACACGTGGTCGATAAGAATCGTCAAACAAATTTGCATTACGTATGCGACACGTGTGCACCCATTCTCTGTCTTCCTTGGGCGCTCCAACTGACTATGTGTAACGGACATATATCAGGCCAAAGCCCACGGATTACTCATTCATATCCGCAATTGTGTAACACCAAACATCAGAGATCAGAGACCTGAAACTAGAGCTGGACACCAGGTCTCAGGTCCACGCAGTCATTAAAAAGTGAATCCAAAAGCCAACAGCTGTCCCAAAGTCAGACAAAGTCGACAGAGTAAACCAATTTTTACAAAATATTAGAGCAGCAAATTAATGGCAATGCAAACAGAGTCTAGTTGGGTGCAAGACGAAGTTGAAATACTCTTATAAATGGTACATACATGAACTGATTTTGAAATGAAATGTTATCAACCTGTTTTTAAAGTCATCTGAAATTGGGTTCACACTCGACTTATCTATATGATTAATGGGCAAATATGAAATAGCAGTCAAAGCTGGTAGTGGTATAGTGCTATCTAAAGAGTAAAATCAAAAATTTA
Organism: Lordiphosa magnipectinata; assembly: GCA_037044535.1. Lineage (NCBI taxonomy): Eukaryota > Metazoa > Arthropoda > Insecta > Diptera > Drosophilidae > Lordiphosa > Lordiphosa magnipectinata. The sequence goes on from JBAMBO010004050.1 coordinate 593,859, forward strand.
ATCTAAATTATCATAAATAAAGCAACTCAATCATTCGGAATTCGATCACAAACTAAACACATTTTTTTAAAATCTTTCGGTTTTAAAAATTTGATCTACTTTCTCCGATGTTCAAAAACATTTGATTACATACCATAAGAGATAAATAAGTGCATTCAGGTGGTCAGAGATGCTTTCGCCTGAACGTTATAAAATTTGGGAGGAAACTACAATGAAACTTCTGCAAGGAAATAAAAATCGCATCTGAAAACTTATATCTAGGAATTATTTTTACAGATGGAGAAGCAAGAAAATGTAAATAGAGAGAGAAGTGGTTAATTTTTTCGATTCCTCAATATCTATTTCCCAAGAAACCCAGAATCTCAATTTGAAAGAAATCGGTTGTGGCACCGAACCCGAAGTATAGGGTGAGATATTGGACCCCAAACCGAAGTCTTGTCAAAATTGTAGGTGCTTGCAGTCCTGGTAAGAGCAAAGCTTAGTTCACATTTTCCATCACAATATAGCTAGTTTTCGGGACTTATACATAAGAAATTTTACTGCATTTTTACATTCTAAAACAAAGAATGGAAGACTTGCCGCTCAGACTCAAGGGCGTAATCGGTTTTCAATAAACTTTACTGATACACTAACATACACTTCTCCCACTCTGCTAACCAGCACCCACTGAGCTACAACGGTCTTCGCCATTGACACAGCAGCTGTTTCTTTTGGTGACACTTGAGGAGTTCGATTGCATATCGATATAAATTTTAGCCTTTTAGCGGAAAAAAGCTATAAGCAGTGACAGTGGCTAGATCATCCATGACAGTGACTTGATCATCCGTCGCGGATGATCTACCGAAAGGACATTTTTCTCTTAAGCATGGTACGTAGAACTCCAAGCTGTTTGGATGCGCACAAAAGACATTTATTGTGCGAGTGGAACCTAAAAACAAAATAGTGTGGTAGCCTCACACTATTTTATAGCTGTAAGTTGTTTAAGATATTTATAATGATTTGAAAGCACAATAAAATAAATAGAGGAAAGCCAACTTCAACCGAAGTTTATATACCCTTACCCTATAATATTGATTAGTAACAAGTTTGGCAGCGATAGCATTGAAAACAATAAAGTTTTTCCTAATAAGACTTTTTTCAGACCTATCTTTTGTTTTGTAGTTGACCGATTTTTTATAAAACTTGGTGGAGTTATGTCAAAGCATAGAAAACTTACAAATATGAGGTTTGGGGACGGTTGCGCTGAAGACAAAAAAGTTTTTCTTACCAAAACTACTTTTTCGACCAATCGTTCCTATGCCAGCTATAAGCAACAGTCATCCGATCCGGCCGGTTCCGACAAATGTGCAGCAAATTTGTACCAAAAGACTTCGTGCAAAATTTGGTTAAGAATAAATGGTTAAGCATAGAAACAGACGAACAGACGGACATCAATAAACCTAGTTTACAGCCAAAAAGACCCATTTCTACTGAAACTATTTTTAAGTGTAGTTTGGATTGGTGATCTCAAAAATCGATTTCAAAAATTTTTTCAAGGCTTCGTTTTTTAAATATGAAATTTTTTCATTTTTCCGGTAGGTGCACTTACATTTTAAGCCATATTTGACTTCATAATCGTCAAATGGAATCAAGCAAGATATGAATCGAAAGGCAATTGAATTGTCTATACGCGCACAAAACACTCTTTTCGAATCGGTTAAGTAGTTTGAATACAATAATAAAAAATATTTCACAAAAATCGATTTTTTGCTCGAAAGCGCAATAAATTTCGTTTCCAAACGCCTGGGAAAAATATTTAAAAATTCGAATAAAACTATTTCTATTTTTTTTACGTAAGAATCGCACTTCTGCGAAGAAAATAAGATATCGATGAACAAAATCTATAAATAAATCCAAGAGCTGGGAGCAATTAGGTGCTGAAAAAAGTGTAATTTTTAAGATTTTTTTAAAATAAATTTTCATTTGCTTCGACTTTTGTTCTGTTCTGGAATTTTTTTTTTTGATCTGGCTATTCGCCTACTTCTAATATTGACCAAAAAACGAAGAATATGGAAAACAAAAATTTTCTAAACACTTAAAATACTTAAATTTTACTGTTAGTTCCTTCACTTAAATTGATCCAGCTACAATATTTATTCATAGATTCATATACATGAACAAAAATAATTTTTTTGGATTTTTTTTTATATTTTTTTCTAGGCGACTAAAAATTAAATTTCTTGCATTTTCGAGCAAAAAATCTATTTTTATACTCTGTACCGAAGGTACATAGAGTATATTAAGTTTGTGCAAAAGTATGTAACAGGGAGAAGGAATCGTTTCCGACCCTATAAAGTATATATATTCTTGATCAGCATCAACAGCCGAGTCGATATAGCCATGTCCGTCCGTCCGTCCGTCCGTCCGTCCGTCCGTCCGTCCGTCCGTCCGTCCGTCCGTATGAACGAACAGATCTCAGAGATGGTAAGAGATAGAGGTTTGACATGTATGGGGCATATATTTCTTATACTTGCAGGCAGATCAAGTTTATTTTCAATTTTTGCAACGCCCCCTCCCGCCCCCGCAATTTGGAAAAAACGTAATATCTCCTACAGTTTTAAAGATAGATCGTTCGTTTCTTCTAGGAGATACCTTGTAAACAAAATTTAATATATTTACAAAATATATATAATATATTTACAAAATTTTAATATATTTATCGATTTGCTGAAGGAATGATAAAGATCGGATGAACGATTCTCAAGTTATGTGCAAAAAACGGTCAGTTAACACCCAACACCATCCCACCCACCACCGCAGCATTCTATTGAACGGCAATCTTAGTGAGAGAGAGAGAGAGAGAGAGAGAGAAAGGAGAGAGAGAGAGAGAGAGAAAGTGAAACTTAGAGATGAGCGCGTATAACTCGTGAGCAAATGCGAGCTGCGACGTTAAGGGTACAGAGTATGTTATAGTCGGGCTTGACCGACTTTCTTTCTTGTGTTTTAAATATTTTTGGTCATTGTATTCAAACTTCTAAACTGATTTTAAACCCATGATTTACACTATTATTGACAATTTAATGTCCTTTCGATTCATATCTTGCTTGACTCCATCTGACGATTAAGAATTGAGATATGGCATAAAATGTAAGTGCACCTACCAAAAAAATTTAAAAAATTAATATTTAAAAAACGGAGCCTGAAAAAATTTTTGAAATTGATTTTTGAGATCACCAATCCAAACTACACTTAAAAATAGTTTCAGTGGAAATGGGTCATTTAATTTTTTTTTTTTTTGTAAATTAGTGTAGTCGCAGCTCGTCATGCTGATCAAGAATATATGGGTCATTCTTTTATAAACCGAACAGTTAAAAAACTCACCATATTTGATTTCAATAAAAAAATCCGAAATTAGATATGGACATGCCCACCAAAACGTAATTTGCGGTTTTGCAAAAATATTTTTTGTTAATTTTATAAACAATTTCAAAAATCGTCAAAAAAGGAAAAATGGAAAATAAGGGTTTTTTAAAAACTGGATTTCTCAGGTTTGGTTTATCAGACAGGTCTCGTGTTGATATTGCTGAATAGTGTTTTAATGTATCTACTAAAATAATAATTTAATAACTTTTTAAATTATATAATAATATTAAGTAATTGTTGCAAAATTTTATATATAATTTTTTCTCAGTGTTAACCACCATGATATAGCTTCTAAGAATATACATTTTATTGCCCTAAACATACCTTAAATTTCGGTGTTTTCAAAAAGATGGAGACTTTTATAGTGCAAAAGACATAAATTTTTGAAGTTATAAACAAATAAAAATATGCCCTTAAATAAAGCTTTGCCACGATGTTAGTTTCAAAGCTATGTGACTGAAACTTGGCAATTACGCTTTTTATTCATCAAGCTTTTCAAAAATGTCCACTTTTCGCAGATCGGACGTCTATATCATATTGCTGCCATACGAATGCTAGGAATTTTGTTGTGGTGTAGTGTGACCATAGTGTGCAAACTAAATTATACCACCACCATATAATATGGACGTGCGATCTGCGTAAGGTTGACATTTTTAAAAAGCTTGATACATATAAGCGTGCTAAGTTTCAATCAAATAGCTTTAAAACTGACTGCGTGAGTAATTTTTCTTTAAGGGTATGTTTTTATTTGCTTATAACTTCTTCAGTCTCCATCTTTTTGAAAGCACCGTAGTTTGAGTTGTGTTTAGGGCAATAAATTGTATATCCGTAGAAGCAATATCATGGTGGTTAACACTGAGAAAAAATTATATATAATTTAGCAACAATTACTTAATATTATTAAATAATTTAAAAAGTTATTAAATTATTATTTTAGTAGATACATTAAAATACTATTCAGCAATATCAACACGAGATCTGTCTGATAAACCAAACCTGAGAAATCCAGTTTTTAAAAAACCCTTATTTTCCATTTTTCCGTTTTTGACGATTTTTGAAATTGTTTATAAAATTAACAAAAAACGTTTTTGCAAAACCGCAAATAACGTTTTGGTGGGCATGTCGAGATCAAATTTCGGATTTTTTTATTGAAATCAAAAATGGTGAGTTTTTCAACTGTTCGGTTTATAAAAGAATGACCCTCATACCGAACAAATCGTTTTGGTAGAGGAGAAAGATGAGGATGCAAGAAGCAGTCACCAGCGTCTCAGAGTCCTTATTTGAAAACCACACTGTCAGGCGTGACAATTTCCCCGTGGTGAGGAGCGACGGCCATCTGAAACATCTTCTGATCTTTGGGTCACAGCACCCAGTTGATACGCAAGTCCACGTCGATAACCAAATTGAGACTATCCGCGATGTATCGCCCGCTTGCATACACACACATCCATACAAACACACACATACACCGAAGCAGTAATTACAACACTTTTCACAATACACTTTACACTCGCCTGCCAAATTCTCCTCGATATGGTGCAAGTTGTTGCTTTCTCAAGATGTTGATTTTTCATCGGCCATTTCACTTATTTTTAGTTTTTTTCACTTTTCACTTTGCACTTCAACTGCTTCTAGCAAGCGTCACACAAAGAATGCTGGCAAGCCGAAAAGCGGTCAATGCTGCATGCAAAAAGGAGATCGAATAACGATGATAGAAGCAAAGAGAGCGAATTTGCCTTTGCTCTCCGGTTTTTCGCTCTCTCACTCTCTCAATTGGTTGTTAAGTACGATCCGTACATAAAACATTTCTTTTCGGAATGATAAATGCCCACTCGTACTTAAAAATTTAATCCTACTGTCGGGATCAAATCACACTTTTTAGGTTTAAAAAATTCCCGGCATTTTTTTTTCAGTGTAGGTATCAACGCACAACTACCACCATCTCCCACAAGGTGGATCACCGGAATGTGAGCAGCCTAGGGCTACTGCTCATTCCGTGGTACCGATAATAGCTGGGTGGGCTTCTCCCCTTTTAGCCCCGACGGGCTTGGTTCGGGGAGTACCGACTTGGGTCCGCAGGACAAGCCCGTCATGACGTCCCTCATCATCATGTCCCTTGTGGGACGTACTTTCACACAATAGTTGGAGATAAAACTTTGAAAACTTCCGTATGAACGCCAACAGTTTTAACTGCTTTTGTAGATTGTGCACCTGGCTCCAAAGTGAATCACCCTCTCTAGACGCGATACGAATCTCATGGTGTGCACGATCAATAAAATATGTAATAGATTTTCATTATTTATTTGATTTTATTTAATAAAACTAAGTATTGATGTAGTTGCTCTTATTTGGCATTTGCACGGGCAAGCAACAACTCTGTTATAGCTTTTTCTGCACTGCGGATTGCTGCTGGAGCTGGAGGCTCTCCATGTCAACTGCATCAAAATGGTTTTTATTGGTGAGGTCCCAAATAATTAACTTTGCCTCTAAGGCATTTATCAGCGCAATTAATTCTTCCTCATGAAAGCGCTTTAAACGATATTAACGCTCACCTTTCTTTTCGGGGATTTTTTTTCTCTTCTGACCGTCAAAATAAATAAATGTAATTTATTTGGGCGCCCAAACAAAACTCGAACAGCTGTTTATACCATTCACAAATTCAGTGTTTGACGTTCAAGTTCAACGTTCATGTGGATTTTACTACCCGCCTGTTTCTTTGTCTCCGTACACAACGTAAAAC